>CAXKVI010000001.1:170571229-170986229 GCA_964058755.1 Campiglossa producta
CAAACTTAGATAGCAACAGAATGTCGCTTTGGGTATGTGCTTTAGGTAAGAAATAACATTGTTAAATAAAATAACAACAAAAAATGTGCGAGAATATAGTTGCAATTTGCCTGCAGGCACTCTAAGGCAGGGTTTGGTGTAATGATTACACACTGCGGTTTTTAGAAAATTCCTAATCTCCTTGGTTCGATGACCAGTAAAAGGGTGATGCTAAATTTCTAAAAAGCAACAATACAAAGCGGTTTGACAAGATCCTTCAACAAGATCGAAATTGCAATCATCGTAGTTGGTATTGTATGTAGCATTTTCAACTTGTTTTCGCCAAAAAACTCAGAAGAATAATTTGATAAAAATTAATCGACAGGTCAAAAGTCCACAAAAATTTTCAAAGTTCAGAATATAATGACCAATAATAACAACTAAATTATAAAATAAAATAGAATAAAATAAAAATAAAATAAAATAAAATAAAATAAAATAAAATAAAATAAAATAAAATAAAATAAAATAAAATAAAATAAAATAAAATAAAATAAAATAAAATAAATAAAATAAAATAAATTAAAATAAAATAAAATAAAATAAAATAAAATTAAAAAAATAAAATAAAATAAAATAAAATAAATAAAAATAAAATAAAATAAAATAAAGTAAAATAAAATAAAATAAAATTAAAAAAATTAAAAAAAATAAAAAATAAAATAAAATAAAATAAAAAATAAAATAAAACAAAATAAAATAAAATAAAATGAAATAAAATAAAAAAATAAAACAAAATAAAATAAAATAAAATAAAATAAAATAAAATAAAATAAAATAAAATAAAATAAAATAAAATAAAATAAAATAAAATAAAATAAAATAAATAAAATAAAATAAAATAAAATAAAATAAAATAAAATAAAATAAAATAAAATAAATAAATAAAATAAAATAAAATAAAATAAAATAAAATAAAATAAAATAAAATAAAATAAAATAAAATAAAATAAAATAAAATAAAATAAAATAAAATAAAATAAAATAAAATAAAATAAAATAAAATAAAATAAAATAAAATAAAATAAAAATAAAATAAAATAAAATAAAATAAATAAAATAAAATAAAAATAAATAAAATAAAATAAAATAAAATAAAATAAAATAAAATAAAATAAAATAAAATAAAATAAAATAAAATAAAATAAAATAAAATAAAATAAAATAAAATAAATAAAATAAAATAAAATAAAAATAAAATAAAATAAAATAAATTAAAATAAAATAAAATAAAATAAAATAAATTAAAATAAAACTAAAAAAATAAAATAAAATAAAATAAAATAAAATATAATAAAATAAAATAAAATAAAATAAAATAAAATAAAATAAAATAAAATAAAATAAAATAAAATAAAATAAAATAAAATAAAATAAAATAAAATAAAATAAAATAAAATAAAATAAAATAAAATAAAATATAATAAAATAAAATAAAATAAAATAAAATAAAATAAAATCAAATCAAATCAAATCAAATCAAATAAAATTAAAAAAATAAAGTAAAATAAAGTAAAATAAAATAAAATAAATAAAATAAAATAAAATAAAATAAAATAAAATAAAATAAAATAAAATAAAATAAAATAAAATAAAATAAAATAAAATAAAATAAAATAAATAAAATAAAATAAAATAAAATAAAATAAAATAAAATAAAATAAATAAAATAAAATAAAATAAAATAAAATAAAATAAAATAAAAATAAAATAAAATAAAATAAAATAAAATAAAATAAAATAAAATAAAATAAAATAAAATAAAATAAAATAAAATAAAATAAAATAAAATAAAATAAAATAAAATAAAATAAAATAAAATAAAATAAAATAAAATAAAATAAAATAAAATAAAATAAAATAAAATAAAATAAAATAAAATAAGTGAAATAAAAAAATTAAAAAAAATAAATAAAATAAAATTAAGTAAAATGAAAAAAGAGTTAAACTAAAAAAAATGAATAAATTGAAATTAAATCAAATAAAATAAAATGTGTATCATGCCGTTAGTATGTATTACATTCAACTACCGTTTTAAAATTGCTTAAAATGAGCATTGAGAAGAAACAGCTAAAATCAGCGAGATTAATAATTCTGAAATGCAAACAAGATAACATTTTTTATCACCAAAAAAAAATGATCTACAAACTTTTCTACTTCACTTTACATGGTTGTCCGTAATTATCAGCTTTTTGAGTCAGATTTTTTTAATACACGCTGATTATTAAGATGAATGTTTCTAGATGCTATTCATCATCACTTGCATATTTTATAAATTTAGCTTTTAAAATGATAAGAATTTAAAAACTTGTATAGATAGTGCTATTGCCATCTTTAACCCACCCACCAGCTGAGCAGCTTTGGCTATACAGACTTCTAACTTCTACCTACCAAGAGGATACCTTAAGAGGGCGACAATTTGGTCACACAATTAGCGCTTAACTGAGCTATCCTGCCTTTTCGGAGGCGAGTAATAGAAGACAACTGTTTCTAGAATTTTCGGTTTTTTGTCCTTATGTTTGTTCGCGCATCATTTAAACCCCGCTGTATAGAATTCAATAGCTTTTTCTCTATTGTATTTTTAGAAGTCCAACTTAAGATTTTGTATCCATAATACCATACATAAGTACTTTATTCCCGCTGTATACATACAGTGGTGGCAATTAAAGTTTCCCAAAAAATATTTTTATACACTTAGTTTAACTAGATCGCTGCAAAACCTCGCACAACCGCGCGAAACAAGTTGCGCATAAAATCATAAATTTTTCCAAATGAAAACTGAAAAGATACAAATTTAAGCTTTCTACAAAAACAGCAATAATGCAATTTAAACTTAAGTAATGCGATTACGCTGATTATTCGCATTTATTATTGTTATTTAATGAATCCGCAAAGAGTATACATCAATGAAATGCTACAAAAAAATAATCAGCAAACCAAAATATTGATAAAAAAAAATAAAAGTTTTTTGGCGGCCTGATTGACTAGCAACAAACAGAAGGCTGCGAAAACGCGCTGAAACGCTCAGCTCCACTGAGTAAAAGCGCTTTAGAGTAGCCATATGGCGGACGGTGGCCACGCGCCAGTGTGCTACGTATGTAGGTACTACACACAATGAGATATGATATGTTCGTCTGTTTCGACATCAAAAGGCCGTCCACTAGTCGTATGAATCAAAAATTTTGCAAAGCGATTAAAATTTCGAAATTCGAATTTGATTTATTTGATGACTTTTACTTTTCATCTTTCAAACTTTGGACATTACGACGATTATGTGCGTCTCCAATTTGGCTGTGCGCAAATTTGCATATACCTACGACTTTACCTCAATCAGAATTGTCTGAACGCAAATCATAGCAACCAAGTTGAAATCGAGCTCTATCTTGCCGCCTCATACGCCTACCGCGCAGCACAGTGGGTCGGCTTCATACATTTTTTTGAAAAAAAAAAACTTTTAAATTCCCCCTCCCCCCTTCCCTTTAAAAATGCACGGTGCCACGGCCACTTTAAAATTTATCATAAAACCATAATTGGAAGACCAGTAGGATTTAAATACCTATTTTCGCATTTACCTTCCCGAATTATGTACATTTTTGTGATTTCGAAAATTTCGATATCGAAAGTGGGCGTGGTCGGGAAGCGATTTCGACCGATTCCATCAGGTATACTCTCTATAATGCTAGTATACAAATTTCATGATTCTAGGAGTAAACAGTTTAAAAGTTATGAACAGTCGAATTTTTGAAAATGCCACGCCCACTTTAAAAATTTATTTAAAAAATCATAGTTGAATTACTAGTGGGTTCATCCTACCAAATTTTATCATTTTAGCCTTTTCCGTTTCCGAATTATGTAAATTTTGGTGATTTTCGAAAATTTCGATATCGAAAGTAGGCGTGGTTGGTGAGCGATTTTTTTTCAAATTCAGCAGGTAAACTCCCTATAATGCTAGTATAGCTTGTGCCAATTTTCATGATTCACCATAATCAGTTTAAAAGTTACGACCAGTCGAATTTTCAAAAATGCCTCACTTGAAAGTGCGGTGGCACGCCTTTCGGTAATCATAGTTTCGTGTTCTTTAGCTCTCCTCAAAGCATTCCACTAGGTAGTATTGCAGAATCAATTATTTGTTTCTTCATTTCTACATATTCGTTAACAAAAAGATGTTACGTATGCGCCATGTCACTTTAATGAAAATTTTATGTGACTTTTTGTAATTAAATGAAAGGTGGGCAAATATGCGCAAACATTTGTCTTTCCAATAGATAGACAATATCTCAAGCTTCCATTTCATTGTAGTTAGAAGATGTAGCACGCTGTGGCACACAAAATGTTCCTCTATTAAAAGTAGCTAAGGTATTTATAGAATATAATTTTTGCTGGCTTTTATTTGTGCTAATATTTGTTGGGCGATTGCACTCATTTTAGTTATTCATAAAAATGACATTTTCGGCGGCTGAACCACTGTGCACTGGTACAACTGCGATCGCTTCGAGTTCATTTGCGTTACAAAAGTTTATTTGCGCGCGCGCCTTCACTTTCATGTAAAGACGACAACACTAAAAACTACAAATTATGGAGCATGTTCAACCGTTATCGGCTAAAACGTCTACAATCGCAACAAAACCAAAACAACCTCAAGCTGTAGTCTGGATTTGTGCGCGAGGTGATGTAAGTTTGACCCTTTTTTTTTTGCGCGCGATATTTACTTTCGTTTAGCTTCGTTTGCTGTTGTTGTTGGTATTGTTGGTTGGCTGGCATTGCTCGAGGAGGTGTTGACGTCACAATGTCTGATCTTCTGCGTCGCATCTCACTTTTTTTCTCAACCATCTCAAGCTATATCGGCTGTCATAACGCGCCATTGTTGTGCAGCCAGTCAGCCAGCCCCTATTGTCCCTATTTACGATGATTTTTATAAATTTATTGGTTTTAATGCTATCGTTGTTGTTGTTGTTGCGATTGTTGTTGTTGTTATGTTGTATTGAGGTTATTTGGTATTACTACAAATTGAATGAAAGTGAAATGCATCGATTGCATAGCGGCATCAGCGACCCAAAAATGGCACATGGAAAACATTCGCCCGCTTAACTTGGTCAGTTTTGGGTTTTGGTAAGCTCAGTCATATTAATGTAATTAATTGCATTGGATGAAACATTTTTTGTTATTAAACAGTGTGCACAATTTCTTTATTCATGTACATTGGTAACATGTCATTGTAAAGATTGTGTAGTAAGTGCGCAGCCGCGCCGCCATTGCACGGTACCATATCTAGTTTGTACGTAAATTCAGCTGTTGTAAAGCTTTTAACTGCAGTCGTTTTAGCCGCATAGTTTTCGGCTATTACCCGCTGCGTCGCTGATTCACAGTGTAATTAAACTTAAAATTTTCACAACATTTTGATTAAGGCTCAACATTAATTACCCGATCTAGGGTAGGGTATTCATGTAAAATCGGAAAATTAAAATTGTAAAAGATGGGGAGGGTGAGGGTGGGTTGAGGGAGAGGGAGAGGGAGAGGGAGAGGGAGAGGGAGAGGAGGGAGAGAGGGAGAGGGAGAGGGAGGGGGAGAGGAGAGGGAGAGGGAGAGGGAGAGGGAGAGGGAGAGGAGAAGGGAGAGGGAGAGGGAGAGGGAGAGGGAGAGGGAGAGGGAGAGGGAGAGGAGAGGGAGAGGGAGAGGGAGAGGGAGAGGGAGAGGAGAGGAGAGGGAGGGAGAGGAGAGAGAGGGAGAGGGAGAGGAGAGGGAGAGGAGGAGGGAGAGGGAGAGGGAGAGGAGAGGGAGAGGGAGAGGGAGAGGGAGAGGGAGAGGGAGAGGGAGGAGGAGAGGGGAGAGGGAGAGGGAGAGGGAGAGGGGAGAGGGAGAGGGAGAGGGAGAGGGAGAGGAGTGCCTATCTTGCGCGAATTTCGATATCGAGTTTTAAATTCAATTTTTTTCTACGCGACACGACCCAAGGCTATCATTTCTAGTTGGTTGTGAAGCTTCTGCGTCTCACGCCTTCATACAGTTCCACAGTTGGGCATTTAAAGGTTTGAAGACGATTTTGTTTGCATCGACTTATTAACTTTAAATAAAAATCGTAAGCTTTGATACTACAGTTGGGGTTTTTAGTTCATTGAAGTGATTCAGAAATTTCGAGCTAGCTTATCCAAATGAACTAGTTCCTACAACATGAACTAGTTCATTTCGATGAGCTTGTTCGAAATCTCTGTTTATAGTTCATTTATTTATATTATTTGTATTTGTTTCCTTATGAAATAACTGCTAAACCACGTCCAAAATTGTTGGGAGTTGTATCAAAGACGCCAAAAGAGTCGCGTCTTTTGATATCTCCTCCGACACTTTTCAAAGAGTTTCGTCCGTTGACTCTTAGCCCTAATTCTAATGTGGTAACAACATTCTTTTTTGCCGGCAAACAATTGGTATACGGTAGTACAAAACCTTCTCACCAGCAGCGGAAATAACTGGGTCGCGCTCACCAAAAAAGAGGATAAAAAAGTGGGCAATTTGATTTGGCGAATTTCTTTTTCTACCCATGTTACCGATTGCTAATTCGTGTCGAAAATTATCGAATTATGCGTTGTTATTTCGATGCCTACTCTTACCCACAGTCATTTTTGGTATCGCACAACACTAATTTGTGATTTTGTTTTCACCATGGCTACCCCTGGTTGGCAAGGACTTAACTTAAGCACGCGTTTTGGTTTCTCGGTATTTTCTCATTCTATAAATTCGACGAAAATTTAACACAGTTCAAGTAGTTCATTTGAAATTTGGAACTAGTTCCCGCAATAACTTCCATGACCTAGTTCAATGAACTAATTAGTTCATGAACTACCCAAATCTATTTAATACGAAAATCGAAAAAAATACAACAAAAATAACATGAGTTCTTGTTAAAACAACATGACTTCCTGCAATAACTTCCATGACCTAGTTCTATGAACTAATTAGTTCATGAACTACCCAAATCTATTTAATACGAAAATCGAAAAAAAATACAACAAAAATAATAATTTGCGAGTAAAGTAGTAATGAGTGAACCTTTTACTTGCGACGTGCACCTCATCATTTTCGAAGCCACTTATTTTAGTGCAGATTTCGCCGACCTTTTGGCTTGCCCCCGACAACGATTAACAACATAAAAATGCATAGAAGCTACGGAAAAAAAACCAAAAAAATAAAAAAATTGCAAAAAATATTGAACGCAAAAACAATCAATTAGTGAATATTAAGTTTGGTCTTAAACAATAAAGCGGAACTTGTAACGAAAGAAATTGTTATGAAAGTATGTACTGCACAAACATATTAACAAGAAGAAACATTTACTTTTTCTCTGCCGACTAAGTTTTACAGACATTTTGCTGTTGTTATCACGATTTTGATGAAGCAATCGCGATTGTAAAATCGAATTTTGTTAAAAACAAAAAAAAAAAAAAACACCAACAAGAAAAAACGTTGAGATTTTCGTTGTTGTAGAGTTTACGAGTTGAAAATCGAATTTTGAAAGAAGAAAGCAAAAATTAATCAACTTATCCTTTAGTGACTTTTGACTTCGATAGGGATACTTAATATAACAATGCAATAACAAGCAGCAACAACAACAACAACACATTGGCAACATCAACCATGTAACCAAGAAGAAGACAATCATGCACGTAGTAGCTACTATCATGTAACGGTATTTTATGAATATGCTGACATGCATGGGTGTATGTGTGTCGGTGAACTATATGGCAACACATCTACTACTTCGGGATTGTGTGAGAACTAAGTCTTTATAGAGATGAAAGGCGGTATTCAAAAGTAAATTCGCGTATGACGATGATCACTTTCAGGTTGTTACTTTTCAATACTATCGCTCATGTTATTCTAATGTTAAAACAACATGATTTCCTATTAAATCAACATGACTTCTTGTTAAAACAACATGACTTCCTGTTAAAACAACATGACTTGTTAAAACAACATGACTTCTTGTTAAAACAACATGACTTGTTAAAACAACATGACTTCTTGTTAAAACAACATGACTTCTTGTTAAAACAACATGACTTCCTGTTAAAACAACATGACTTGTTAAAACAACATGACTTCTTGTTAAAACAACATGACTTCTTGTTAAAACAACATGACTTCCTGTTAAAACAACATGACTTGTTGAAACAACATGACTTCTTGTTAAAACAACATGACTTCTTGTTAAAACAACATGACTTCCTGTTAAAACAACACTATCTGTCTCGTGGTCTCATGTAAATTAAAAACGATCTTTCTTGTTTTTTAGCGTGATTCATGGGAGCCCTATCCCTGAATTCAAATCCAACCTTCCTTGCTATGCCAACTTTGGTTACTTAAATGATAACTTATTGCATCTAACCTCTTAACCCCAATTGGTGTCAATAAAGTCTTAACGTCAAGTTTCATTTTTTTCCGCAAAGCATTTACTTTATATTCAGAATCAACACCATCCACAAAACCAATCAAACAGTTATGCAATGCAATTCAAACAATTTTGTTGTCAATAAATAATTTTTGTTTTCCTACTTTGACTTTCATACAAACGACCACGAAGTCGTAACAAAAATAAAACTGTGATGGATTACTGATAAGCGCCAACCATACTACACAGCAAAGAGTTACATTCATACTCATTTTATAAGAAACACAATAACAACAGCAGTCATGTAATCCTTGTGAGTTGGAGAAAGAAGCGACCGACACTCAAATAACAAAAAAAAAAAGGTTAAAAAGTCATGCCAACACTTTGACCCGGATAAATGAGTGACTGACTTAGGTATGGCCCACTTTTAATCTTCAAAAAAGTTTGCAGGTTGTTGGTAAATCGTGTAAGCGGCCCAATATTTTGTTTTATTCAGATTTACTTTATTTCATTTCACTTCATTCATTCCGTTTCGTCTCATTTAACTTAGCTTCATGTTATATAATTTTTTTTTAATACTCCTTTATTAAAATGTTTTTTTTTTATGTTTTTTTTTGCCATTTTTTTTCTATTTTTTTTTAAGCTATTGCATAGATTTTATCGCAGGCCTTGGCGGTGGGAGTGAAATGATAAAAATGTTAATGTTAAAAAAGTTCGTAACGGACTTTGTACTGATGGCGTTGTACTGATGTTAGCAGCAGGCCGATTCCATAAAATTGGAGCTGTACATTACATTACATTAAAATTGGATCTGTAAGCGTTGCCTACATTTAGGCTGTACTACTAACAGTACGACGTTGTACTGATGTTAAACTGATGAGAAAATTGGAGCTGTACTCTACATAAAATAGGTTGTTGACTATTTTTAGGCTATACTGTTAACAGGTTAAGGCTGTACTGCTCTAAAGTCATAAATATGCTCATTGAGTTTTCATAAATATTATAATTGCATAAGTTGATAAAAACTGATATGCAATGAGCTTTGCCGCGGCAGTCCCCGAGTGCCACACGTCCTTTTTTTATTATATTTATTTATTATTTTTTATTTTACTTTTTATTTTACTTTATTTTTTCGCTTTTTTCACTTTTTTATTTATTTATTTTTTTATTTTATTCACTTTTATTTTATTTAACTTCATTTTATTTAATTATATTTTAATTTGGCTTATTTTCTTTTAATTTTTATTTTATTTTTTTATCTTATTTTTTTTTTTATTTTTTTTTAGATTATTAATTTTTTTTTTATTTTTTTTTTTTTATTTTATTTTTTTTTTTTATTTTTTTTTTATTTTATTTTACTTCATTTTATTTTATTTTATTTTATTTTAATTTATTTTATCCTATTTAATTTTTTTTTTATTTTTTTATTTTATTTAACTTTATTTTGTTTTATATTTTTTATTTTGATTTAATTAATTTTATTTTATTTCATTTCATTTCATTTCATTTCATTTCATTTCATTTCATTTCATTTCATTTCATTTCATTTCATTTCATTTCATTTTATTTTATTTTATTTTATTTTATTTTATTTTATTTTATTTTATTTTATTTTATTTTATTTTATTTTATTTTATTTTATTTTATTTTATTTTATTTTATTTTATTTTATTTTATTTTATTTTATTTTATTTTATTTTATTTTATTTTATTTTATTTTATTTTATTTTATTTTATTTTATTTTATTTTATTTTATTTTATTTTATTTTATTTTATTTTATTTTATTTTATTTTATTTTATTTTATTTTATTTTATTTTATTTTATTTTATTTTATTTTATTTTATTTTATTTTATTTTATTTTATTTTATTTTATTTTATTTTATTTTATTTTATTTTATTTTATTTTATTTTATTTTATTTTATTTTATTTTATTTTATTTTATTTTATTTTATTTTATTTTATTTTATTTTATTTTATTTTATTTTATTTTATTTTATTTTATTTTATTTTATTTTATTTTATTTTATTTTATTTTATTTTATTTTATTTTATTTTATTTTATTTTATTTTATTTTATTTTATTTTATTTTATTTTATTTTATTTTATTTTATTTTATTTTATTTTATTTTATTTTATTTTATTTTATTTTATTTTATTTTATTTTATTTTATTTTATTTTATTTTATTTTATTTTATTTTATTTTATTTTATTTTATTTTATTTTATTTTATTTTATTTTATTTTATTTTATTTTATTTTATTTTATTTTATTTTATTTTATTTTATTTTATTTTATTTTATTTTATTTTATTTTATTTTATTTTACTCGATTTTATTATATTTTATTTTATTTAATTTATTTTTTTTATTTTTTTATTTTTTTTATTTTGTTTTTTTTTTTTTTTTGTATTTAACTTTCATTTACTCTATTTTTTCAATTATTTTTTATTTTATTTTATTTTACTTTAGTAAATTTTTTTTTTTTTTTTTTGTATATCCCGACAGTGATCCCTTATTGATAGTACAGTATTATAAAATAGCTTTTACTTCCCCTTCAATTTCTGCATTTCCTTAACTTAGAGAAGATAAAAATAACAACGAAATCACCCAATTTCTCGAACAAGTTTATGGAACACTTAGTGAGCAAAGTAGATGTAAATATCGAAAACTATGTAACTGGCAAAAAAGGCGCCACGAAAAAAAAAAAACTATAAAAATGACAGTGACTTTATTAGCAAAAATAAAAAGCAGAACAACAACAAGACATTGTGCATCATTAGCAACAACAACAATAATGAATGAACCAAAAAAATGCAACCAACAACTGCAACTTCGAAGCACTAAATACCAGACACCATGCCACTAATGCCAACAAACAATCTAATAAAGGCAACAACAATTTCACATAAACAACAACAACCTAACAACAACAAAACAAACAAAAAAACAGTGTTACCATTTAAACTCTGCTGGAGATGGCAGTAATGTGACCATTTAAGACCTCTTTCTGATGGCTTATGGAGTGAAAACGTCCTGCTGTGTGAAAACAAATTATAAGCATGTAATGTTGCATGTTGTGTATTTCAGTATTTAATGCGATCGCTCGCCTGCCAACCAAACCATGCAAACTGCGCCATTCAAACAAGCCTTCATTCTGCTTAGTCTCTAACTATGCTAGAGAGTTGGCGAAGCAGCGTGTCAGCCAACCAACCAGACAACCAAAAAAAATAGACAAAAAACTCAGAAACTCCAATGGACTTTTCAGCAAAAATAAACTAATCCAAAAATATTTTAACAAATACTCGTACGACTACTAAATTTAAATCTAAAAATAAAAAAAAAATAAAAAAGATACAAAATCAAATAGTTAATAGGAACTGCGCTGATACGAAACAAGCTGGTTGGACGCGACTTGCGCTAAATACTGCATGGCTGGCTATGGAGCATGCGCACAAGCGGCACTCTCCTTCTCCACTTCACTGCAACTCCAGTTCCAAAGGCTGAAGACTTCTAGTGGCACAGCACATGGCGCATAGTGGTTGAAATCAGGCAGAGACAAAGCTGCTACAATAGAGTGAGCGTGCGCGCCAAAAGTTATGTGGGAACAGTGGGTCTTTTTGAGCTATCAATTCGAAATGAAATGAAATTAAATAAATATTTTTAATTTGTTTTTTATTTGATATTATTTTTTTTGCTTTATTTTATTAAATTTCAGTTTATTTTATTTTATTCTACTATACTTTGTAATTTTTTTTTTTTCATTTAATTTTTTTCTTTTTACTTTTTTTATTTTTATTTTTTTTATCTAATTTTATTTAATTTTATTTATTTTTTATTTTTTTTTACTTTATTTTATTGTTTTTTTTATTTATTATTTTTCTTTTATTTTGTTTTTATTTCTATTTCGTTTTATTTATTTTTATTTTTTCACTTTTCTAATCTTATTTTATTTTATTTTTTATTATATTTTTGTTTTTATTTTTTTTTTTTTTTGTTTTTTTTTTTTGTTCTATTTTATTTAATTTTATTTTATTACTATATTTTGTTTTTACTTTTTTTGTATTTATATTTTTTTTTTTTTTGTTCATTCAATTTAATTTTTTTTTGTTATTTTTTTTCCTTTCATTTTTAAAAATTTTTATTTTTATTTTATTAAATTTCAGTTTATTTTATTTTATTCTACTATACTTTGTAATTTTTTTTTTTTATTTAATTTTTTTCTTTTTACTTTTTTCATTTTTACTTTTTTTATTTTTATTTTTTTTATCTAATTTTATTTAATTTTATTTATTTTTTATTTTTTTTTACTTTATTTTATTGTTTTTTTATTTATTATTTTTCTTTTATTTTGTTTTTATTTCTATTTCGTTTTATTTATTTTTATTTTTTCACTTTTCTAATCTTATTTTATTTTATTTTTTATTATATTTTTGTTTTTATTTTTTTTTTTTGTTTTTTTTTTTTGTTGTTCTATTTTATTTAATTTTATTTTATTACTTTATTTTGTTTTTACTTTTTTTGTATTTATATTTTTTTTTTGTTCATTCAATTTAATTTTTTTTGTTTTATTTTTTCTTTTCATTTTTAAAAATTTTTAATTTTTTTTCTTACTTTTTTATTGAATTTTGTTTTTTTTTTTTTTTGTTATTTTTCAATCAATATTTTTTAATTTCTTATTCTTTATTATAAATTTTATTTAATTTTACTCTTTTTTTTAATTTTTTCTTTTTATTTTATTTTATTGTTTTTTTGTTCCTTTTATTTACTATTTTTCTTTTATTTTGTTTTATTCTATTTCGTTTTATTTTATTTTATTTGATTTTTTCATTTTTTTTTTACTTTTTCTAATCTTATTTTATTTTATTTAATAGAATATTTTTTTTTATTTTTTTTTTTTGTTTTTTTATTTATTTAATTAAATTTATTACTTTATTTTTTTTTTTTTTTTGTATTTCTATTTTATTTTTTTGTCCATTCCTTTTTTTGTTTTCTTTTTTCTTTTTATTTTTCTTAACTTCTAATTTTTTTTATTTGACTTTTTTTATTGAATTTTGTTTTATTGTTTTTTATTTTTAAACTCTTTGTTGCTTTTTTGACTTGTAGTCTATGGCTTGTCTGGTTCCTGCAGCGCGTAGGTAAATTTTTCTCAAAAACACGTTTTTTATTTTTATTTTTGAATAATTTTTTTTTTTTTTAGTTTCTTACCTTTAATTTTATTTTTTTTTTTCTATTTTTATTTTTTTTTCTTAATTTTTTTAACTACAATTAATTTTTTTTTTGGTTATTTTATTCTATTTTCCTTTCTATAATTTTTTGTAATATTTTTTCATTATATTTTTTTTTTTTTTAATTTTTTTTTTTTTTTTGAATTAAATTTAATTTTTTTTTTGTTCGTATGTTTATTTGATTTATTCAACTTTATTGCATTAATATTTTTCCTTTTATTTTTTATTTAATTTTTTTTATTCATTTTTTTTTGTTTTTTTTTTTCATTTTAATTTTTTTTTTTTTTTTTTGTTCATTTTATTTGGTTTTATTTCCTTCTATTTCATTTATTTTTTCCTTTTTTTATTTAATTTTTTTTGTTCATTTTATTTTGTTTTATTTCACTTTACTTTAGTAGTTTTTCCCTTTTATTTTTTATCTTTTTTACTGTTTTTTATTTTATTTTAGTATTTATCTAAAAGTTTTTATTATTTTGTTAATTTTTTTTTCATTTAATTTAATTTATTATTTCCTTTTTTTAATTTATTTTTTTCATTTTTTTTTCTTTTTCATCATATTATATTTTCATTTTATTTATTTTTTTTTTTTTAATTTGACTATCTACATATATTTTTTTATTTTTTTTATTTTTTTTTATTTTTTTTTTTTTGGTTTTTGTTTAATTTTTTATTTTATCTATACAACTTAATACCCTGGAAATATTATATTTGTATCCCCTAAAAACCATAAATCATCCCACTGTCTTGCCCACACTAGGTATATCGAGTATTGTTAAGACGAGCGGCGCTCCACAGCGCATTTGCGCATTGCACTGGTATTAACCGTCTTATCAGATTTGAGTGGATTGCGCAAAACTATTTTTATATCTAAACAACGGCTTAAGCTTCAGATTTTTTTGTTTGTCAGCTCCTCTTGCAGATGCTGCTGCTCCAGCAGTAAATAGTTTCCGTATGTAGTTGTTGTTGTCATCTACGATCATTCGCACAACAATACCCCCGACCCCTTCACGCCGCTACCAAACAATACCATCTTAGCAAATGCAAAGCTCGTAACGTAAGCTTCCTCCTTTACGCATTCATTAAAAATGAGGATATCACGGTGACTTAGCTCGAAGTGAATCAAAGTCCAATGACAATGGCGGGAAAGAACAACAAAAACAAAAAAATTTCTTGCTGGCTGCATAATAAATAAAGTTGGTGCGCAAAGTGCGAACGTCGACGGCAGTCCAGTGCTAAAAGATGGCTATAAAACTTTACGAAAAAGGCAGCACCAAACCGAAATGATAATTAAAGTCGTTTATGGGATTGCTACCGTCTGTGCGTTCTATGGGGTTTTCTGTATGAGGAAGAAAGGTGGCTGTGAAACGTGAATGGATCTAAACTTAAAGAGAAAAATTGTGTTGAGATCCGCTAGTGCGGAAGGGGCATTAAGTAAGATTCGTAGACGACGGTTGGACTCATATTCAAGGCTTGAATGTTGGTATTTGGAGAATTAAAAATGTCATAGGTCCCACAAGGGAATAACCTAGCCCAAGGCTGTACAAATCCTCACCAACCAACTCTCAGGGTATGAAAAGAGGTCGATTGCAAGGTCAGTCCTTCCCAAAACTCCCTTTACTGGACCGCTGTTAAGCTCAGAACCCAAATTTCCGAATGTTAAACTTCTTAATTGTTGCAGACCTCAAAACCATTGTCGCTTGTGAAACATTACAGTAATGGAGCAGGTTGAAATTTACACATGCCTCGCGCTTTCAAGAAGAAATCCCAACATAAGTTTCCAAAAACCACCTATGGTCCCATAAGAGTCCTTAACTCCTCCCTCTCTTGAGGGAATGAAGATATTGAAGCTAGCAGGGCGCAATCACTTTTATTGCCCGAGTGCCAGCCGAGTTCAGTCTGTGTTCCTAAACAAAGACATAGCTACCATCTCAACTCTTCCCCACAAACTTCGATTCCCTTGATTACTTCATTTGTTATGTGAAATCTCCCAAAATAGGTTTATGAATGAGGTGTGTTTGACACGCTACTCCTGTCAAATTTTACTTCCAATTGTCATGCATTATAGCAATTTAACTAACTATTTTTTGTAAGATCTCTATACAAACTGCACACATGAAGACCCTGTTGGAAATCGTTCCTCGAAGGAAACAGCATAGTAACGGTACAGGCCCATGACTTCCCGAGCTAGCGTATGACGTCACGACTGCGCTGCTCAGTCAACCATCTTGAATTCGTCCAGCATTAAATGTAGAGTATGGTGGCAATTCTGTGGCAACTTATGACGTAGCAATCAGCTGATTCTGTCAAAACCGGCAAATTCATTCTAACGGTATCGCTTTTGCCACAATATTCTTTTTTCTCTTTGGTTCATGATAGCGGTAGTGAATTTCAGAATTTCGCATACATTTTTGAAAACTTTCTCTCAAACGCCCTACGACACCTGCTTAAAACAACATCGCTAAAAAAAACCTCTCGGGTAAAGAATATCGATGCCTTTATTTCATAAAAAGTTATACCAAAGTTTCCTCCATCGCCTCTTTCTATTTCCCACAGGGTCCTATGCAGCTAAGCCATTATGCGGCTAAACACGATGGACTTGCACGACGCAATTGCCAATTAAACATGACATTCTGGCAATAAGATAAATTTTTCGATTAGATTCCTGTCTATATTCCTGACACACATATAAAGCTATATACAAGTACTTTTACGTTTTTGCTGCGGTCACGTCGCGTCGTTGTGGAAAATGAACGTTTTTTATGCTAGTTTAAAGAGATCAATTTAATCCACACCTGCTCAAGAAACATTCTCACATGAGTACGTAGTACATACATACATACACCATTTTTTGTCTGTGTTCCGCTTCCTCGTCAGCGGCGCGTAATCGGCTGTATGAGTCATATAACGATCTCGAAACATTTTTTTTTTTTAAATGATGCGCTTAGGTCATATAACACATATAGGCACTAATCCGATCGTGGATCCTGCCGACCACTAACTCATAAGGAACTTCCGGGAGCCCAATCCCATCACAATAAATATTTGCTTGGATTCATCATGCTTATAGTACATTTACACTGTACCAAATTTGGCGAATTAAATGAGCCACTTCGACACCATTTACATTGGCAAATTTGCATTTGGCTTCACCTTCCCTGCAAGAAACTTCTACCAGGCCCTGGATTCTCTAACTGTGAGTTTTGAAAGGTACACTTTTTTCCCATATATTTTAAATGGTGAAAAAGTGAAAATTTCACAACTCACTGTTAGAGAATCCAGGGCCAGGACACAAAGCCACCGAAAAAAATGTACCACCGTGATGTTTTAAACAACTGTAGAATAATAATAATGGAAGAGTCAAGAAGACTTCTATAAAAAACTAGTTGAATATGTTATTTATAGCTGTGCATAGTGCATAAGTTGTCACACGTCATTAAACCATTAAGATTCTTGCTGGGCAATTCTAAATATTGAACACCCAAAGCGCGAAATTTGCAATTTTTCGCCAAATTTGCAAAATTTGGTGCAGTGTAAATGTACTATTAGCTAAGGTTGAAACGTGGATTGACGCTGTCGCCACTATTACTGTATGCGACTAAAGATTAACTGCTACAGTTCAATCAGGTAATAGTTCAACGGCAGACAATTCAACCGCCTATGCTATCTAGAGTACTCTTGCAGAGTACCTAATCCAATCTGGGTAGGCAGCCTTCAAAATAAACTTCGATCCAACACCGGCTTCTCCATACACAGTACTTGCTTCGAATTTTCAAGCGAGCCGCCGGAAATAGTTACGTATAGAAAGTATTCAACATGTTTTTGCATTTCATTTTCTTTGCATCACCACTTTATTTAAAAAATAACATTTTTATTTCTTCAATGCACAGAATCACTTTTGTTAGCTTATTTAATAAAAAAAAATATTATTTAGGTACTTTGTATTGCTTGTAAATTACTAATCTTGCAAAATATGATCAATTATAAAATTGTACAAAATTACCGCAACATTCAAACAGCTGTTTTGATGTGACAACGGTAAAGTGAGTTACCAGACGCTTTGAATTAGGTCACATAAATTTGTACTACCAAAAATAGTACAGAAAAGTTGAGTGCACATTTTTTAATGTACTTATGAACTAATTCGTCAACTAAATGGCTTAGTTTATTAGTTCAAAAAGTATGCCAGGTCATATATATGTATAGTATGTTTACACTATTCGAATTTGTTAAAACACTTTCCATAAAAAAAGTATGTGTCAAAACAATAAAAGCATACAAATAAACAAAATTATAAATTTATTACATTGCACAATATAAATCAATATTGATATGCATATGTTTGTCTATATCTAAGCTAAGTGCATTAAAAATCCATAAAGTTTACGAACTAAGACAAATTTACCACCATCGAGCTAACCAACATTGATTAGCCATACATAATTCCAACATTTGTAAATCATTTTTTACAGATTTGTGTAATCAAGTCTCACAAATTCAAGCAGACTTTTTATTGAACTAGGTACTAAAGCTGGGTAGAAGTGTGTGTTGGTTGTTTACTTAGAGGAAATGGAAAGTCAAGGCACTTATAAACTCTTCACTAGCCACTCTTGAACCAATGATGAATGATATTTTATTGACTGATTGGCTGACTGATTTGCTATTGATATTTAGAAATTACTTTCATAGCGGGGAACCTACAGAGGAAGAAGATGTGTTGAAATGGAAATTGATTTATAGAGATAGAAAAGAGGGCGAAATGTGAGAGTGTGGAACTTTTGAGATATTGTCTGAAGAAATATCTATATTTTTCAGTATTAGCTTTTAGACAAAAATGGAGGAGAGTGATATACAGCCAGACTACAAGGTTAAGTGGGTAAATGAAGTTCAGCAGAAGCAAATCGAGTGCATCCTATGTCTGCTATATCCATAGATGGCATCCTTATTAATACTTTTTTACACTACTTTTCACAAGAAAACAATTTGTCTTATCCCATAACATTCAACAGCAATACCATTTTCATTTAAAAGCCTGCCCTTAAAACTCGTTTAATCTAATATTAGCCTAGTCAAGGAAAAAAATGCTTGACAACCCGACACATTCATAAATATGGAAATCATACCATTAGCTTAGCCAACTCATATAAGGTAAGTAAATGCGCATAAGAAATCGTTTATTGGAAATCGTTTGGACAAAACCAAAAAGTCAAGCATTTAAGTCGTAATTTATCTCTTGTCCTGCACTAAACATAACCTTGAATATCCACTTTAGGTAGGATTTAGCATGCTTCATTGCATTGCTGATCGAGCGTGTTAAAGTGAGAATTGGTCATGTGGCCGGCCACAAGCCAAAGCCAAAAGCAGTCAAAGTTAAAGCTAACATACACAGACATTTCATAGTTTTAATCAATCCTTCGTCATTTTTAGTTATTTTTGTTTAGCGAGAAAAAGTAAATCAGATAGATTATTTTAGGGCATCACAATTATAGAATTAATACGAGTATGTTCATACTGTTGAATGAAGAGATGGATGTCTGTAATTGTTGGTAGTTATAGCAGAGGCGTATGAAGAGGAGGTTATTTTTGGAACTGAAGAATCAATCAACTAATGCCTTTTTATTGAACTAGTTCGATTTATCGCTCAGTAAAGTACACAAAACTTTTCTGTGGCAATTTTGCAAGTTCAAATTGATATCAGTTATTTTAAAACGTATGGCCACTTAATTTGCTGTCATACCTATATCGAAACAGCTGATCGAGTTTTGCGGTAATTTTGCAAGATTTATAATTTATCTTATTTTGCAAGATTAATAATTTTCATCTAACATTAAGTGCTTAAATTATATTATTTTATAATTAAAATATCGAAAGTGATCATGTGTGTTTAATGAATAATGATTTATTTAAAGAAAGTGTTGATGCAAAGAAAATGAAATGCAAGTACTATTTCGGAATTTTCAGTAATTAAAATCGTCTCATATCGATTTTGGAAAATTTCGAGACCACACTTCTGTTATGAAACCAACAACTCCTGAAATCTAGATGGTGTGCAGCTCTTTTCAAAAGAAGGCCACTTAAACTCAGTAGCTCGACTTATAGTCAAAACCTGAAGTGAAACTCTACACTCAATAAAATAATTTTTTTTTAGAATTACGAGTAGCATGCTGGCTTGCGACCTCTTTTTCTTCATGTTTCGGTTCCTTGAGACCGCATAATAATCACGAGAATTTATCCGATAGATCACTCGAGAGTTTATCTCCGTCTTTCGCTTAGCTAAAACTTATGAAGACGGGGGATGACTTTAGATTACCTGGTAAATTTTTCGGTGGATCGGGCCAGAGTTGCAAGATATTGCTTTACCGCAGGACGCAGATGATGCTTTGAAAACGTGCCAGGCAAATTAGAGAAAAATCAGGCTTTCCATGATGACCCTCGACCGTACGACTGTTCACCTGAGACTCTTGGCAGCCTCATGACTTTTCGGGTAAATATTGACTTCCTTGACAGAATAGCATGCCATCCCCTGGTAGCCTGATTGCTACTTGCGGTTTACGTTAAGCTCCTGTCAGAAAACTCTCCCCTCAACGATTGCTTCCATCCGTGACGCTGTACATCGGTCGACTGCTTCAACTGAGTCTCTCGCCATCTTCCTGGTGGAATGACGATATTGAAACTAGGAATAAAGTACTATATGCAATATGGCGGGGCCTTATGAGCGAAGTCGACCGAGTGTGGTGGTTGTTGTCCAAGAATTTTGCTACCAGGGCAGAGCGAGCGCTGTACAGATACAAGACTTTTCGATCTATCGACCTGTAAGGAATCACAATGCCAGTTAAACCTCTTCCATCACTTTTAACACTACGCCCATGTATCTTTCACATATTTTTATACTTGATTTATCTTATTTGGTATTTATGTGTGTGTAACTTCTAGGATTTTGTTAAGTCTGTCGACAGGAAGCCTCAAATGATGCTAAGCTTAAAATATCCACCAGCATCTTATGAGAACTAGAGCAATCAGTCCCATCTAACTTTATCAAATCCCAAAATATAGGGACTACTAATTCAAGATGCTGAGAATTAAAGAACTTAGAAGCAGCAGTTGTTGTTGTATTGTGTAGCTCTAACTAGATATAACCAAGGATAATGCAGTACGTAGGTCCGACTGACCTGTTTTAGAAAGGTTTTATATAAACGAAAAAGCTGGCAACACTTTAAATTTTGAGGAAAAAGTTTTTTGTTGTCATTATAAGCCTCATATAAGCCCAGCTAACTTCCGATTGCCTTGAAAGCGAGCGAGTTATTTTTCATCAACATTTTTCCAATCCCGGGATCCCTATATCTAAAAAATTTCCCGGGATTGATTGTCCTAACACAAACATACCAATTGCCACACGCCACACTAAAGTTTCGTCTTGAGCCCATCATCGTTTCTGGCATTGACTCTTCGAACTGGACAAAAAAAAATCCATATACCTACTGTTGATTTAGCTTTTTGGCTTTCTTGTCTTTGGCTTGGCATCCCCACTTGGTCTACCCACTTTAGGCTGAATGTTGTGTGTCCGTTTAGCTTGAGACATTGGTAAGGTGTATAGAATGTTGTGAATAAGTTAAGAGCTCTACAAAATTAAGAACCCACTTAACGAAATAAAACTGCAAATAAATCTGCGAGAACAAGTTCAAATGCACGAAAAGACTAACAGAGACACAGAGGACCAGTCTAGTTTGCACATGCCCTGTATGTCCGTCCGCTGTGTGCGTGTGTGTGAGTGTGTATATGTTCAAAGTCCGTTTGGTCTGTGCCGTTGCCCATCAAAGGTACTGTTGTAGCCTGCGGTGTTGCTAAAATTGTTGCCACTCACCTGCTTCTAAATTGGTATCTGTACTTTTGTTTTTAAATTTTACGAGGGCTTGGGCGCATTTTTAATGCATTAGGGTGGACCGACTCAAGATTTGAAACTGCGAAAATACCCACACGTGCTATTTTGAGAGTTCAGAGGCGGTGACAGCCCATAAAGGTAAATGAATACGGGTCTTATCGCGCTTAGACCCAACTGTAATTTTTTGATCTCCATTTTCTTAATCTTAGCCAATAAAGGCTCCACCAGCTTAGAAAAAAATTTCATAGATGAAGAGTATACTACCACCTAGGTGCTGCCACTTAGGATATTTTTGCAGGGTGGCCACCTACTTGAAATAATTTAAAATTAATTAAGAAATGCCAGTATGGGTATAAAGCGAAAGGTTGTAAATAGGGCTGCCATCTAATTCAATTTTCTTTTTGTAAGCCCCTTGAGACGTTGTCACGGGGCTGCCACCTAGATGAGTTTGTTTCTAATGAATGTGCTAAGATGGTTATCAAACGAAATATATGTATAAGACGTCGTGTTTCAAAAAAAAAATGCCTAAGAGCCGGTTACATAAAAGCCGATAACGACTAATCGCCCGGTTACCGGACTTTAATTGACTTAGGGCCACTTGCATAAAAGCCGATTAAGCCTAATCGGTGATTAACTTGACAGCTAACCATACAAAATACGTCAATTAAACTCCGGTTAGTCGTTATCAGCTTTTATGCAAGTGGCCCTTACTTTGTTCGGTTAGCTGTCAAACTAATCACCGATTAGCCGTTATCGGCTTTCATGCAAGCGGCCTTAAGTCGAAATAAAAACTCATTTTCTGGGATATTTTGCAAAATTAAATTTTTAATTGGATCTGGCAACACTCCAAGCTAGAGAAAGTTTTGTTGTCCCATGAAATAGAACCACTCTAATATGCTCATATAAGCTTGAACGATGGTCTAACTGCAAAAATAACCTAATCTCGTTTGTTCCAAAGTTTTGATGCAGTGTGGTTCTTTCAGAAAAATGTTTGTTTGGCCGTAAATTTTTGTTTATATCGAACATGTTAACGGAGGAGGTTTGTTGGAGATGTGAACGCGCGATAACAGGGAGCAGAGGTGTCAATGAAATGAACTTGTTTATATGTTTCTTTCCCACATCACTTTCAGTAAACAAATGTAGGCGCTTGTAGCTTGGATGATGATTCATGTTGGAACTCAACTTTAAATTTTTTTTTATTTAATTGCTTTTTATATAATTTTTATTTTATTTTAATTCTTTAATTTTTAATTTTATTAAATATTTTATTTTTTAGTTGTTTTTTTTATCTTATTATTTTTTTTTTCATTCCTTTTTTATTTTTTTTTTTCTTGACTAGGAAGGTAAAAATATTTTTTTATTATCTTGCCTAAAAAGGAAAAAATACAATTTTTGTAAAAATGTTTAAAAATTCATATTATTTTTTATATTATCATATTTTTTTCTATTGTTTTATTTCATTTCGTTGTATTTTTCTATGTATTTTTTTATTTTTTTTTTAACTTTAAATTTTTTTTTATTTAATTGCATTTCATTTAATTTTTATTTTATTTTAATTCTTTAATTTATTATTTTTTGTTTTTATTTGTATAGATAAGAGCCCTGTTTTTATTATCTTAGCTAAAAAGGAAAAAAAATAAAATTTGTTGAAGAAATATTTGAAAATTCTTTAATTGAAAAAAAAACACAAAAAATTCCTCTTTGATATCCTTTGACAGAGAATGGTTCTATAATAGAAGAAAGCTTCTCACCAAAATTTTTTTAATCGGAAAGTAGTCTAATAACGAAGAGAAACGAGGGTTTCAATTTATCAGAAAAGAAATTAAAATTTAATTTAACTCACCAGCATAAAATACCACTGAAAAAATCTTAAACGGCAGCTCTTGGTTAAATATTTAAATCATTTTTTTCAACTTTTTTGTGGGAAGTACTTTACACAATTTTTCATTGTTGCTTTTCGTTTTTTAATAATTTTTTTTTACATTTTTTACCGTTATTTCTTATTTTTTCCTTATTCTTCTACATACCTATCTACATATTATGCAGTTGTTATAATAATCTTTTTTTTTTAGGCAAAAAGTTGTTTATTGTTGTTATTTCTTATAAGTACGTAAGTATTTTCACTATGGACTTTGACTTATTTGCATACGAATGCCAAAGTACGATGGCCAAGTGGCGCAAAAAGCAGAAGGTGGCAGCAAGTATCTGTCAGCCATCCAAATGTAACCAACCATCTATGAATGTATGTATGTGTTTGCTTCCATGTCATTCCAGCCATGACACGGAGTTTGTCCCCATTTTGGATCTTACTTTGGGATATGAGGATGTGTGATGAACAGAACTGCGGTACCGTATCCGTAGAACTAGGTTCGTCATTGATCTGACGGTTCGCAGTTCAAAGAACTAAACTTTTCTGTGGCAACTTTGCATGTGAACTTTTTTTTAAAATAATTTTAAAATGTATGGCAACTCACTTTGCTGTCATATATCGAAGCAGCTGATCGAATTGCGCGGTAATTTTGCAAAATTTTATAATTTAACATTTTTATGCCATGGAAAGTGCTAAAATTATGTTTTTTTTTTTTAATTAAACTTTCGAAAGTAATCATGTGTGTTTAATGAATAATCATTTATTTAAAGAAAGTGGTGATGCAAAGAAAATGAAATGCAAGTACTGCGGAGCTGACATATTTTTTTTTTTTTTTTTGTGGAAAAATATATTTTGATATCTACTATAGTAGAGAGAAATGAAAACATATAAATGAATACTGAGATTGTTTTGCCGCTACAAACACTAACAAAAGAGGGATAACTACACTTCCGGAGCGTGCCGGATCCATATTAGGCTAAATAATGTCTATGTCTGTAATACCTACTTCCCCAAAGCCGGTTAATACATCCAAAACAGTTATTCAGAATCGATCCCAATACCGTTAAGTCTTTGCAGCCGAACTCGAAAAATAGGTATGCTCATCACACCTTTCTACGTGTGTTTAATTTCTGGTCAACTTTATCTACGTACATATTTACATTTTTTGCATACAAACATACGAGTTTGCAGATAAAGTTTTACTTATTTTCGAGCACTTAAATTACTTTTAATGGGTCGTTGCGTTAAATGGGTCGATGCGAAAATTGTGAGAATACAAACGAATGCGTGTAGATATTTACGACGTTTATTTTAGCCATTGCCACTTTTTATAACGGCCAAACTACTACTCTCTCCTTCTATATCATTTGTATAATTTGTTTATTTCACTTTCCGGTTTACGCAGATTTCGTATTTCCAAAAGATTCAAATTAAGAGTTTTAGTTTTTTTTTGCCTTGATAAATTGTTTCATAATTAAAGGCTATTGTAATTTGAAGAACCCATTTCGTACTATCTGTACTCTACCCCTTGAACAAAATAACAAAATAATATGAGTGAATTCTATATTTTGCCCTGAGGCCGCAATTTGAATCAAGAGTCCGGCTTACACTCAGATACACTCAACTTTCTTTAACCATGGTTTCCATCAAGCCCTACAACATGTCTTCTTCCATAAGGCACATGGGGTAGGTAGGTTGGCTTGTTGAGACATTCGTTAGAAGAGGTTGATGGCAATTCTCTGTAATGGTTGGCAATTCACACTTCGGTTATAGACTGTCGCATCCACAGATCTCACTTTACGAGCGGATATCAAAGGTTACACTACAGAAAAAGCGAGGTAGTGTTTCCCAGTCAAATCCAAGAGTTTGTACAGGAATTGATCACTAACGCATATAGAAAGCACAAAACAAGTCAAAGTTATCCTCCAGCTTCCATTTCAGTGGAAGCCCTCCTTCATCAGCTGTCGAATCCAGGTGTCGTTAGAAAACCTACTAAGACTGAGCGTCTGTGTTAATTCATATAACATAACCCATCAACCGGAGCTTTGGAACTTTAATTCGCTACATAATGCTCATATTTCATAAGGCTCGCACAGATCATATTTAAATTTCATTTGATGTTTGGCGTAGGTACCGCGGAAAGAACGATACCTCTTCCGGAGAACTTTCCTCTCGATTACTATAATCTTCTTGCGACACTGTTTATAATGATTCCGAGCCTAACTCGTCTAGAGAGGAATTCACTTCTCTGTTGCTCACTCAATCTAGGGTAGAGTGATTATCCGCTAATTTTCACGACTGACAATATTTCCGTTGTCATCGACAACATGGAACCTACGTTAACGTTATCAGTATTTTGAAAGCCATTCCACTGCTTAGTCCAGGATCGATTATAGGTTTTAAGATCCCATATTTTGAAAGAACTTCACCACTTTCATTGTCCGGTACGCAGGTTACCCATGGAGGTCCATATTAAGCGAAAATTGGGTTAACTGGTTTAGGTATTTTTTAACTAAAGAATTAATGAACTGCCTATTTTCATTGAACTAGTAGTTCGTTCGTAAAATAAATATGATTTTTCTGTGGCAACTTAGCAAGTGAAAATGTTTGCAATTAAATTTCATAAGTATGGCAGCTCATTTCATTGCCATTTATCGGAACAGCTGATCGAACTTGGCGCTAATTTTGCAAAATTAGTAATTTTTAAATTCTATAAATTAAACTATCGAAAGTGATTATGTGTGTTTAATAAATAATGTTTTCTGTCAGATGCCGAAGCGAAAAGTGCAGCATGGGGCTACTTTAAAGAAAGTGGTGATGCTAAGAAAATGAAATGCAAATTTTTATAAACTTACATAAATAAGGTGATCGATCGTAAGGAGTTAATTCGACGGATTGAACTAACTAGAAGTGGACTAAACTCACAACTAAACTAAAAAACATAAAATCGGATCTTGGTCGCCTCATTACCGCATCCTGCAATACCTACATAAAAACCTACATATATGTATGTAAACCCAACCACTTCTTCACAAGTGGTCTGCAAGTATCCCACAACGTCCTGTCTGTCTGTTTGTACAAACTGCATGTAGGCCCATTGCCCACTGGCCGGCGTCCGGCACTTTTGCAAATCTTACAACATTTCAAACTTGAGGCAGCTGCACACCGGGCGCTATCATCAAGACGCCCAAACCACTAAGATTTGCACGCCTCTTCAATAAAACTTGAGTACGTGTTTTTTCAATACACACACGCACACTCATACATAGATATTCATGGTATTTTTGGCCAATATTCATGATTCTTCTGCTTTCTGCGTCAATGCCCGCAAGCAAAAAAAAAACAACAACACAAACAAATAGCAAAAGACACTCACAAAATTCGCACCGACTAACGTACTTTTCCCCAATTTAAATTCACTGTTGTTATTGCTGTTGTTGTTTTTTAATTTTCTGTTTCACTGCAATTATCACAGCAAAAATTCTTTTTATTTTTACACACTTTGCTGCAGCAACGATGATGATGATGAGTCTTTTTTACGTTTTGTTTACTATGAATATGTTTATACGGTCAGAATTCGCGTTCCGGTGTGCGGTGCACGATCATACGCCCGCCAGCCCCCTTTTGGGTGCACATCAAATTCGCACATGTGTACTCGTATAAAACTCACTTATGCACCCCGCGCGCACTGACACAATTACATTCGGTTGCAATGAAGAGTACAAAAACAACAAACTAACCAGGGCGACGCTGCACGATACGCTGCAGAGCACACAAAACAACTCAAATGCAAATGCAAAGCAATGCAATTCGATACGACACACGCCACACACACACAAACGACAGCAATAAATACGTGAATCCGCGTAGCAAGCAAAAGTAAATTCAATTTTGGAGCGCAAAAATGTATGTCTACACGCGACGCGGCGCACTTTTGTAATGACGACTGGCGCTCGAATGCACGCGCTAATCTACCGGTTGGTGGCGTTCATTGGCGTACTTCGAATGTGGATGCTCTCGCTCAGCGCCAACAAGAGCAGCAGCAACAAGTTGAAACGTCACTATAAGCAAGGGCGTATAATTAGAGATCAGAAGTGGGATGATGTCATACCTCAGAAGCTTAGACCCATACCTAAATTGGAGCGTTGAGCGTTTTTTCATCTTGTTGTCTCTTTCTAACTTAACAAAATACTGTATCTTAGAGGGAGACAATGTGTTTAAAAAACGCTCAACGCTTCAATTTAGGCTGTGCTATTACTGTAACGCCAACTTCTTAGTCCCCTTTCTTAACTCTCACAAGCTCAGACACCCGATGTTTGGATTCCGAACTCTCATATTTTGGACCCAGATTCACCTAGGGAAGCGTATACGTAAGCACAGTGCCGTTTGATCTGCGAAATCATATGCAGGCTCTAACCGACGTCCATACAGCCCCTTTCTAAATTTTGCTACCAAGGGAGACTCAAGTCAGTCTGGCACATCTTTGATTTGGATATTGTAACAGGTTTAACTCAGAAGATGTTCAATTAAGCCTACTGTTCTATCACAAATCTCGCCCTGCCCTTTTGAAACTTCCAGTTTCCTTGTCCCCATTTTTTAGAAGGTCTCGATGCTCATCTTCTAACGGCTTGGGATCACGAATAGTGTCGAAAAAAAAACATAAAGAGAGAAGTTATCCGGCGATTTCGACGGAAATTCCACCATGACCTACAAGCCCCGCTGGGTATGTCATATTATGAGAATGAGCAAACAAGCTCCAGTCCAGAAAGTTTTCCCATTGGCACCAGAAATCTGAAGCGGAGGAAGAGTCAGGCCTTGACTTAGATGGAAGGAGTAGGTGAAAGATGATGTTTTTATCGTGCAATCGCAGACTCCCCTCAACCGCATCACTGTTGGGCTTAGAGCTTTGATATCCACTGGGTTATTTGAGTAGGTAGATATTGGACTCCCTATTGGCGACCGAATTGAATATCTTCGCTTGGAATATGCGGAGACAATCCCTTAATCTGAATACGGGTCTGACCTCGTTTAGTACCTGGAATGGAACGTATTAAAAATTTTATTAAAAACATCCAAAAATAACTTACTACGCCCATGACACCGTTTGTATATATCATACATACATATTCGGTTGGTGGAGCGTAGTATCTTTCACTCACCTGCATAAAAATGTATCTTAAATTTTGTTTGCTCCAACTGAGCTCCAAGTGCTGCTGATCAGTTGAATCAGAGTAAAATAAATAGAAGATGTTGGAGAGAGTTGATGTTGGTTCTCACATCTGCGCGCTGCGAAATTGATATTGAAAGCGAGTTTTGGCTGATAATTTGTTTACGTTTTGGGCGCCTTTTGCGGTATACTTTGCATGTTTTGCAAATCTTTGCATCTGATGGATGTGAACTTTAAAAAGAAGAAAACAATTTTATTCAAAACTTCGGTCCTAATTCCAGCAGAGGTGGTAGTAGATCCTATCCTATTTTAGGATTGTATGTACGAGTGAAGAGCTCAAATAATCACAAGTTGTAGCAACAGCCCCAGGAGACCGGTGGATGTCCCATAGTTCCTTCTTCGAAGAAACTATAAAATGAGTAGTGAAGTCTTTTGAAGACTATAAATCTCTTAGTTTTATAACAATTACTAGGTAGGATCCCACACCCAACAAGTTCTCAGAGGGAGTAGCCAAGCGATATATACGACACTCTGACATTCAAACCATGCGACAGGCGCGTAAATACAAAAACCAAAACACGCCCATTGTCATCACTGCCTCAGAGGTCAAGGAAGCCATCAGACAGGCTAAGCCCTCAAAATCCATCGGCCCCGACGGCATTGCCATGAAGATGCTGAAACATCTAGGCCAGGAGGGACACAAATACTTAGCGGCTCTATTCAATCTTTCACTGAACACTTTCGTCATTCCTGAAATATGGAAAAAGGCGAGAGTGGTTCCATTATTAAAACCTAGAAAGCCGGCAAACATAGGCGATTCATATCGCCCTATATCACTTTTGTCGCCGGTAGTGAAGACGCTAGAGTCCATTTTGCTCCCGTATTACACCGCAAATCTGCACCTGGCTAATCATCAACATGGCTTCCGTAAGCTGCACAGCACCACCACCGCACTCAATGCCATTACAACGCAAATAAATAGCGGTCTAAATCAAAACCAACCAAATCACAGGACTGTGTTAGTGGCACTTGACTTGTCGAAAGCTTTTGACACAGTCAACCATGCCACTCTCATACAAGATCTATTAGAAACACAAATACCTGATGGGCTAAAGAGATGGACCGCTAATTACTTGAATGGGCGGCAGGCGTCGGTCAACTTTAGAAACGCAACATCAAAACCAAGACGAATTAGACAGGGGGTGCCACAGGGTGGTGTCCTATCCCCGACACTGTTTAATTTCTATCTATCGAAGATGCCCCCACCACCAGAGGGTGTCTCCGTCGTTTCTTATGCTGACGACTGTACAATAATGGCGACGGGGAAGGGCCCCTATACTGATGAACTCTGTAATAAAATCAACGGTTACCTCTGCGACCTTTCCAGGTTTTTCACAGAGCGAGATCTGACGATATCTCCGACTAAATCAACGGCGACGCTTTTTACGACGTGGACGCACCAGGTGAGAAATGAATTAGACATTTTCGTTGACGGCACTAAGCTACCAACTGTCAGCCACCCAAAGTTATTAGGGATGACATTGGATAATACTTTCTCATTTGCTGGTCATGTGTCTGCAATGGTCTCAAAGGTACGTGGTCGCAACAAGATCCTCAAGTCACTTGCCGGCAGTACTTGGGGAAAAGACAAAGAAACGTTGTTGACTACATATAAGGCCATTGGCCGACCAGTCTTTGACTATGCTGCACCCATATGGTCGCCTAATGTACATAACACCAACTGGACGAAGTTACAAGTCTGCCAAAATACTGCCATCAGAACTGCTACGGGATGTCTCCTCATGTCTTCCGAGTCTCACCTCCATCAGGAGGCAAAACTGCTCAATGTAAAAGAGCATGCGGAAATGCTGAGCAAGCAATTCCTTCTGAACTGCCACAAGCCAGCACATCCAAACCGTCATCTTTTGGACATAGATCCGCCCCCGAGAGACATAAGGAAACATCTCCGTAAACATTATGATGAGATCCGGCATCATATTACCTTGCCGTTTGATCTGCAGAATCATAAGCGGGCTCTAACCGACATCCACACCGAGTCGGTAGATACTTTTGTCGGATCTCTACCTGTGAACCCCGTTCTGAACAGTCCTCCACCGGATATTGCTGAAGAAGAACGCACCTTACCAAGGGAGACAAGAGTTACCCTGGCACAGCTTAGGTCTGGATATAGTGTAAGGTTAAACTCCTACTTGTCCAGACTTAATGACACAATCTCAAACACATGCCCTGCATGTGGTAGGACCCCCCATGATACTCTACATCTCTTCAATTGTTCATTTGAACCTACTCTTCTAACCCCTCTGTCCCTCTGGACAAACCCTGTTGAAACTGCACGTTTCCTTGGACTCCCCTTAGAAGAGCTTGATGAAGATCTTCGGAATGATCATACACTCTAGACAGGGCAATGCATTGTTAACAACAACAACAACAACACTCTGACATTCCGTCGCCAGTTATATCTTTTGGGTGTCAGTCTGCATCTCAAGCTCCTCACGTTCAGGCGTTTCAGGTTAGCTTATGTTAGGTTGAGCTGGTCGGTCTACCAACACTCCACATAGACTGCAAATGTCCATCGTGTTACCAGAAGTTTCTTACCCCAGAAACGAGAATCCCATTAGGAACCAGGATCACCTATATCCCTCATCTTGCTGCCCTGTCGAATAATCGTCTACCATCAACCACCCCAGAAGTCGGATTAACCCACGTTAAGCACTCTACACAGTATGACACGACCACCACCATCCATGTGCCGAATAATCTTTGATGTCGTTCTACTTTCGTTAGAATGAAAACTGAAATTGAAAACGATGATCTGCTTTTGCCACACATTCAGTCACATTGTTTTACGATCGTTTCATTGGCTTTGACCAAAACAAACTTTATTGCTTAACGAGAGGACCACTAAAGCCGCAGACATCTATTACACACTCAATGGACAAGTGAATAAGAGACGCAGCCGGACATGCGCACATATATGTGTGTGTGTATGTGTGGGGCAATAAGAACCAAAGCGGTTTGGTTGCCCAAAGTAAAAATCGTAAAAACCGCAATTTCGCCTCCTCAAATTGCCACTTTTTGGGATTTGGCTGCTGCTGGTGTTTGCTGTATATTGATATTGCGTCTTGACTACTGCAGTAGGGGTTATGATTTTGTTGTTGTTGTAGTTGTAGTTGTTGGTCAAAGGTAATACGTATAGAGTGTGTGTAACCCACGCAACCAGTGGACTCTGTAAGACCACCTCCTGAGAGTCCGCAACCACCTCTTGAGAGTCCGAAATATTGTCAAGGGAGCGAATATTAATCGAGATACTAGTAATTCTTCATACTAAAACATCAGTCAAAGACTCCACGATTTTATTCTGCACCAGGTCCAGTCAGTCCTGCAGTGAGGTCTTTCCTCATTCAAACCGCCACTTCTCAGAGTGTTGGCATCGGTAGATATGACTCCACTTAGCTTTTATTTTTAGAGGAAAGCGCCTGGAAAACACAGCTCTTGGTTGGAGACCCTCGAAGAATCGGTTGTTCGTAGGAATTTACAATTTCCAGCACCATCGGTTGCTGCAGCGAAACGTGATCTCCCGAGGGAGACCAGAGTCACTCTGTAAGAGCGGCGGAAAAGACTTTTCGAACACCAATCTCACTATGGTCCAACCCTGGTGAAAAGGCTGCCTGTTGGCTTGAATTTGCCAGGAATTTTTCCCTTCGTTTTGGTACGTTTTGCGCTGATCTTCCACCCGTCTGATTTTCGTGTTGGGGTCCCTTATTTGGTGATAGGGGAGGTTGGATCGAATTTCTTACCGAACTTCAACTAAGATAATCAAGGGTGGGTAATCTTATGCTGAGGTTAACATCGTTTAGGGGACGTTTTCGCACACAACCTGAAGGCTCCGAGACGTAAACGATTCTCACCCCTGAGAAGTGCGTTTTCACAGGGACGTAAAGGTAGCAGGGAGTATATGTATGTACAATTATTTTGAGGTCGTCGCCGCCTGACTAAGGTTCAGTCTATGGTAAAGGTCATCAAGGACTCAGAGTGGAAATATGTTAGGACGAGTCGCAGCGTAAAGAGTGGCGAGTTCGGTCGGCTTGAGGGCGGAACCGAGCCTGAGAGCATTTTAAGGTGCTCAGCTCTACAAAATGGTCTCTGATTCTGGGATCTCGTATCTGGTATTCACCTGTCCGAGTCAATTGGTTGGCTGGGAAATAAACTAACGTATATTTCCTTGTTTTTTTTTCTTTCTTTCTAAGTAATTTAAGTAGGCAACCAGTGCTCCGTATCATCAAAGGCAATGAACGGGTAGCTTTCTGGTATTTGTTAGCTTTTTTTGCAGCTGCCGACGTTGGCGTCATGGTCCTCGTCCGAATTTAACAGAATGCAAAATAAATAAGCGCACACTTGCCTGCCATTTATTTGTATGCTACTGTTATTGCTACAGTTAACACCCTGCAGTCAACTTAACTAGTTTTATACTAATCAAATACCAGTCAGCTAGGCGGCTTCAACTAGTTCGAGTTCTGTAATTTTTCCATATTAGCAACTGGTATTTTTAACACAACGATGTCCTACGAGATGGCAATTGTCCTTCTCTGCATCAGCACCATACCAATTGGCTGACTAGTCAGCCTCTGCATCAGGAATATACCAGTTGATATACTTGTTATTATACACATCAGTATCATACCATTTAAGATACTAGTTCGTATATACGTCAGGATCGTACCAGTTGAAAGAATAGTTCATATATACATCAGAATCATACCAGTTGGCAGACTAGTTCATATATACATCAGAATCATACCAGTTTAAAGACTAGTTCATATATGCATCAGAATCATACCAGTTGACAGACTAGTTCATTTATGCATCAGAATCATACCAATTAACAGACTAGTTAAAAAAATCATCGGAATCATACCAGTTGTCATACTAGTTCATATATGCGTCAGAATCATACCAGTTGATATAGTAGTTCATTTATGCATCAGAATCATACCAGTTGACATATCAGTTCATTTATGCATCATAATCATATCAGTTGACATACTAGTTCAAATTTGCATCAGAAATATACCATTTGACATACTAGTTCATATATGCATCAGAATCTTACCAGTTGACATACTAGTTCATATATACATCAGAATCATACCGGTTGACATACTGCTCAGTCTATGCGGCAGGACATACTAATCATTATGCCCATTCAGATCGTACCACTTGTCATACTAGTCCACGAATTTGACATTCATTCCAGTTGGTATACTAGTCGGTCTATGCACCAGTATCATAGTCAGCCTCTACATCAGCAATATACCAGTTTATTCTTTAGAAAGCAGCGACTATTTGTATTTACTCAAACACGAAAAAGCATCTGTGAATTACAAGGTAAAAAAGAAGCAGTTACAAGAGAAAAAGAAAAGCAATTGTCCTCTTCTGCATCAGCACCATACCAATTGGTATACTAGTCAGCCTCTACATCAGCATTATACCAGTTGATATACTAGTTCATACACAGCCAAAAATGAGCTAAAGGCTCTGAGTTCGATTCTCGGTAAAGTTAACACAAGTTTTTTTTTCTATATTTTTTAAATTATGTTGTTTATTGTATTTTTACTTTAATTATTGAATTCTACTTGCAATGGCTCCTTTCAAATTCCGCGTTCGTCAAGTTTGATTATATAGGTGAAGGCCCAATTGCATTCAACTTTGTAGGATCCACTTTCATACAAAGTTTTTTAAACGTAAAGCGAAGCGAAATTTTTGCAAATGCTCAAAAACGAGGCGCGCATTTGTCAAAGTTTTATGTAATTGGGGCTTTGGGGTTGTATTTTTAGGTAAGGTAAATTAAGGTTAAGTTAGTCGTCCACTGCGGAGTTCCGGACCCACATATGATATATAGATAAAATTAAGTCTTATTTTTACATCAAAAAGAGTCAAAGTAAGACTGCTTTCATGCTGGGCCATACACTCGAGTTAAAGGAGCATTGGTAGAGTTAATTTATATTGTTGTTGTCAATATACTCAAGTTTATGCCGCAACGTAAAAAAAAAATGGCGGTTATATACCAACAGGTTGTCATAACCTCTAACGAGACTTTTGCCGAACTTCTCTTCCAACTTATAGTGTGCTGCTTTGATTTTTTCCCTATGAGTTGGCGGGACCTAGTTTTTTTTTTTAGTTTAAAAATCTGTGACTGTTCAAACAGTTGAATGCAGTTAGGTTAGGTTAGGTTAGTGGCTGCCGCAGAGGCACACTTAGGCCAGTTTTGAAAAGCCCGTTGTGATACTACCAGCACTAGGAAAGTCAGTCCCGGGACCCGGCCATTTGGAAAATCCCAGCGGTCTGGTTTAGACTATCCAGGAAGGGAACTCCCAAAAAGCGCGTTCCCGCGCCGCTTAAGGCCGGGCAGTTGCAGATGAGGTGCTTCACCGTTTCCTCTTCCTCATCATCTTTGCAGCTCCTACAGCATCGTCGATAGGGCACCCCTTCTGCGTGCCTACCAATAAGGCAGTGCCCAGTTAGAACACCTATTAATATTAAGATTTCTCTCCTTCTTAGGGCGTGAATGCCTCTAGATCTTTTATGATCCCATTTCGGCCAGGTTTGTTTGGATGTCCGGCAACTTGGGGATTGTTGCCACCTTTCGTTGGCTTGGAGTACACACTCCGTCAAGCCAACGAAAAGTAGCAACAATCCCCAGGGTGCCGGACATCCAAACAAACCTGGCCAAAATGGGATCATAAAAGATCTAGAGGGATCATAAAAGATCTGAATGCAGTTACAGAATTTCCATTTGATTTTCAGAAAAATACAATTGACATTCTGAAAATTACAATTGATATTCAGAAAACTTTCTGAATATAAAATGAAAAAGGTGTAGTATGATTTCAACCCGAGTTTCATACATACTTGCATACTAGTACGAACCAGGATTTTTCTGACTAGTATTATTTCGCCCAGCAAATTATAGTTGTATACTAGTATGTTTTCTGATTAGATTGGCATTGATTGGTTTAAGGGTAATCAGCAAAGAACTAGTATAAAAACATCCATAAAATGTATAGTAAACGAGCTAGGTGTCTGCTGAGTAGTTTGGAATTGATTAGTTTGAAGGTAGTCAGAAATTAACTAGTATGAATACACCAAAAAATTTTTAGGCGTAGAACTATAATGTTGCTGAGTAGTTTGGCATTGAATGGTTTAAAGCTAATCAGAAATGAACTAGTATGAATACACCACAAAATGTACAGTCAATGAACTACATTGTTTGCCGAGTAGTTTGGCAATGTCTGGCTTAAAGGAAATCAGAAATGAACTAGTATGAATACACCACAAAATGCATAGTCAATGAACTAGAATTTTCGCTAAGTAGTTTGGCATTGAATGGTTTAAAGCTAATCAACAATGAACTGGTATCCATATGCCACAAAATGCATAGTCAATGAACTATATTGTTTGCTGAGTAGTTTGGCCTTGACTGGTTTGAAGCTAATTAGCAATGAACTAGTATAAATACACCACAAAATGTATAGTCAATGAACTATATTCTTTGCTGAGTAGTTGGACATTGACTGGTTTAAAGGTGATCAGAAATGAACTAGTATGAATACACCACAAAATGTATCGTCATTGACCTATATTGTTTGCTGAGTAGTTCGACATTGACTGGTTTAAAGGTGATCAGAAGTGAACTAGTATGAATACACCACAAAATGTATAGTCATTGAACTATATTGTTTGCTGAGTAGTTTGGCCTTGACTGGTTTGAAGCTAATCAGCAATGAACTAGTATAAATACACCACAAAATGTATAGTCAATGAACTATATTGTTTGCTGAGTAGTTTGGCATTGACTGGTTTAACGCTAATCAGCAATGAACTAGTATGCATACGCCACAAAATGTGTAGTCAATGAACTAGAATTTTCGCTGAGTAGTTTGGCATTGACTGTTTTTAAAACTATTCAACAACGAACTGGTAGGCATATGCCACAAAATGGTTAGTCAATGAACTAGTATGTTTGCTGAGTAGTTCGGAATTTGACTGCAGGGCATTTATGTCGATCGCATGTACGTTTGTTGGTGGTGTTTGGCGTGGACCTTTGGAGCCGGTGAGGGGTCTTTTTGTAATATTGGGGAAATCACGAATTATTCCAAATAGTCCACCGAATTGTGAAACATAAAGATCGCCTTCTACACAAAATATGCCTTCAGAATGGAACTTAAATTTTCTCTGCATAGTAGTAAAAATACCTCGAAGGTCACACAAGCTGCAGCGGAATCAGTTTCCTTGAACGATACGCCAAATCCTGGAGAAAGCAACTTTAGACATCGCGAAAAGAAGTGCTGTAATGTCTTGATTTCCCTGTAAAGACTGTACGACAGATTTGTTAAGGACCTCTGCTAGCCATTCGAGGCGAGTACCCCTCCGACCTGGATATAAAGGCGAAAAAAGTGGACCTTGCGGAGAACGAAGACAAGGCGAATTATTTGCTGACAGTGTTGACAAGGGGAGGCCACGCGCTATTCTTCTATTTCAAAATCCCGGTATTATATTTAGGTATTCAAGTTCCGAGAAACACGGGAACACGTCCTAAAATGTTTTTTGACATAAAAATTTCGCATTCTAACTAGAATGTGACTGCTAGACGAAACGTCATATGTACGTTATGCTAACCAGTAGCGGTTAAAATCTTGGGAAACTACCGGGTCACGTTTCCCAAAAAGGAGGATAATAAAGTGGGTAATTTTGGGTGTAAATGCAGAATAGCCTCAACTCCCAAATTAAAAAAAATGGTCAGACTTAATAGATATCATTGAGGTGAGTATAAATATATAATTTTTTTGGGGCAAACAACAACAACAAGAGTTATTAAGGGTCAAAGTTCATTTAAAGCGTTTTTTGAAATCAAAATTTCTCAAAAACTAATGAACCGATTTTCAAATTTTTTTCCATTGGGTAGGTAATTGAATTACCTTTCATTTGATTTATTATATTTTTGGTTGTAAGTGCAAAATTTAAAGTAATTTTTAAAATCAGTATTTTTTATAAACAAAAATCGATTTTAAATATTTTCTTTGCATTGGGTAGGTAGTTGAATTACCTTTCATTGTACCGTTGCTGGCTGTCCAAAACCGTGTATACGCAAAATGCTATACAGTATGTTGCCACGGTTCAGGCAACCACCCGGAGTTGGCATGGCGTAGCCCAGGGTTATTTATCATAAGCGCGGCCGAAGGCCGCCTACGCAGAAGGACTTGTCATGATGTAGACCAATTTTGCACATACGTAGTTTCGCAGCGGTTTTATTGGACCAGGAATATTATATAGTATTTCAAATGAAAGCTTAAATTATTTCCCATGTTACTAAATTTTCTTTACACATAATTAGTATAGCAATTAAATTTAAAAAAATTAAGTTTAAGATTATTTTATGAAATTCTTTGCAGTAACATATTTAAGATATGGTCCAACAGTTGGAAAATTTAGTCTCCATGATATAACATCCCCCAACGGCACTAGGTTGATTGATTTCGCCGCTGCTCGCAATATGGTCATCAGTAGTACCAGGTTCCAGCATAAACGAATACACCAAGCCACATGGCTGTCTCCTGATCAAAGAACAAGAAACCAGATTGATCATGTCATGATCGACGGCAGACATAGCTCCACCGTTCTGGACGTGCGTACCCTTCGTGGTCCCAATATCGACTCGGACCATTATCTTGTTGCAGCCAAGATACGCACACGCCTCTGTGTAGCAAAGAAAGTGCGCACAGTAACGGAAGGAAAGTTTGACGTCGAGAAGCTGCGTACGACACAGACAGCTGACAATTTCTCCACTCGACTCTCACACCTGCTATCGGAGAGCAATCCTCGACCTAACGATGCAACCGAGCAATGGAAGCATATCTCTCACTCATTACGTACTGCCGCTGAGGCCACTATAGGGTTCCAGCGAGCCCGCAAAAACAACTGGTACGATGAGGAATGCAGCACTGCCTCGGACAAAAAGGACGCTGCCTACAGGGAGACGTTGCGAACGGGCGCAACCCGCAGTGTATGGCAACGCTATCGTGAGGCAAAGAAGGAAGAGAGACGCCTTTTCAGAAAAAAGAAACGTGAGGCCGAAAGGCGTGAGTGTGAGGAGCTTGAGATGCTGGCTGACAGGAATGATGCCCGAAAATTCTATGAAAAGATCCGGCGGATGACGGAAGGTTTTAAGACCGGGGCAAGTTCCTGTAAGGACAATAATGGCGACCTGGTAACCGACGTACAGAGTGTACTTAAATTATGGAGGGAGCACTTCTCCTCACTGCTAAATTGCGAGGGAGACGTCGAACCCGATACCCCAATCCCTGACGATGGAAAAGTCGTCCCACCACCTGACTATGATGAAGTGAGGATAGCTATATCCCGGCTCAAAAACAACAAAGCGCCTGGAAAAGACGGACTACCCGCCGAGCTGTTCAAACACGGAGGCGAAGAGCTGGTAAAAAGCATGCATCAGCTCTTATGCAGAATATGGTCAGACGAGTGCATGCCTCCAGATTGGAATTTAAGTGTGCTCTGCCCAATCCACAAGAAAGGCGATCCCGCTAACCGCACCAACTACCGCGGAATCAGCCTTCTTAATATCGCATATAAGGTTCTTTCTAGCGTATTGTGTGAAAGACTGAAGCCCATCGTAGACAAGCTGATTGGACCTTATCAGTGTGGCTTTAGACCTGGTAAGTCTACCATCGACCAGATTTTCACGATACGCCAAATCCTGGAGAAGACCCATGATAAAAGAATCGACACACACCATCTCTTTGTCGATTTCAAAGCCGCTTTTGACAGCGCAAAAAGGAGTTGCCTGTATGCCGCCATGTCTGAATTTGACTTCCCTGCAAAGCTTATACGGCTTTGCCAAATGACGTTGAGCAATACTAACAGCTCCGTCAGAGTCGGGAAGGACCTCTCTGAGCCATTTGAAACCAAACGAGGCTTCAGACAGGGCGACTCCCTTTCGTGCGATTTCTTCAACCTGATGCTGGAGAAGATAATTCGAGCAGCAGAGCTAAACCGCAATGGTACAATCTTTTACAAGAGCGTGCAATTGCTGGCGTATGCCGATGATATTGATATCATTGGCCTTAACAACCGCGCCGTAAGCGCTGCCTTCTCTGGACTGGATAAAGAAGCGAAAAAAGTGGGTCTTGCGGTCAACGAGGACAAGACGAAGTATTTGCTGTCATCAAAGAAAGAATCGGCGCACCTGCGCCTTGGCAGCCACGTCACTGTTGATAGTTACAAATTTGAAACTGTGAGGGACTTCGTCTATTTGGGAACCAGCATTAACACCGAAAATAATATCAGTCTAGAAATCCAACGGAGAATCACTCTTGCGAACAAGTGCTACTTTGGACTGAGTAGGCAATTGAGAAGTAAAGTCCTCTCTCGAAGAACAAAGATCACGCTCTATAAGTCTCTCATCATACCTGTCCTGATGTATGGCTCAGATTCATGGACAATGTCAAGAGAAGATGAGATGGCCCTTGGAGTATTTGAGAGAAAAGTTCTCCGGAAGATTTATGGTCCTTCCCGTGATGCCGACGGCGAGTATCGAAGGAGATTTAACGATGAGCTGTACGAGCTTTACGCAGATCTGACCATAGTCCAGCGAATTAAAGCCCAAAGGCTCCGCTGGCTGGGTCACGTCATGGAATGGACAAAGAAGCTCCAGCCCAGAAGGTTTTCCAATCGTCACCCGAATTCGGCAGCAGAGGAAGGGGGAGGCCTCGACTGAGATGGAAACAACAGGTGGAGGATGACTTGAACTCCCTTGGGGTTTCCAATTGGCGTCAGTTATCGCTAAAAAGGAATGACTGGCGTGCTTTGATAGGCGACGGCCAAAATCGCTTAGGCGGTTAAGCGCCAATAAATGATGATGATGATATCAAATGAAAGGTATTGAAATTACCTATCCAACGACGCCAAAACCTTGTCGGTTCAGTACTTTAGGAGAAATTTAGATTTAAAAAAATTGTTTTTATGAACTTTGACCTTGAATAACTTTTGTTGTTGTTGTTTGCCTCAAAAAGGAAATACACCGTTATGTTCGTTATAAAAATACCTATCGATCGCAATATTTTGTTTTTATTTTAGAGAGTTGTAGCTATTCTGCATTTGTTCCAAAGTTTTTATTTTATTTCAAAAATCTGGGAATATTCTTCTCGGTTGGTTGACATAAAAATTTCGGGTTCTAATCGTTCAGGTGGTTTGTTGTTCGCTATAGATAATAAGGCCGTAAATCTCTGAAGCAGCATGTGAAGTTAGTAAAATGTTCGCTAGTGTACTACACTCTTTCTCGTCTGGCAATGCCGCAATATGTCAATCATATTTTTCTTTCATATTAATTTTCTTTATTCACTACGTGCGTGCTTTCGTTTTTCATTCACAATTTACGACTTTGTTTACATTTTAATATTTAATTGTAAAAAAAGAACATAAATAAAACTTATAGAAAAATAATTAATTTCTACTGTTAAAAGGTAAGTTTAGCCACAAATATTAGGTGCAGTATAAACGCGGAAGAAGCAGTTGCAGCAGGCGTAAGCTTTGCTCAAGATGAGGGCGTGCCCCAAGCCACACCTCAACTGAATCAATCAATGAGTATATAAAACACAAAGCGAATGAGTTTTCATGTTTTATTAACTATTTTAGTGTAAAATCTGTATTTATAATAGTTAATTTACTTTCCTTTTCACTGCAGATGGTTGTATTGGAATCATGTTGGTCACCAATAATTTGGTCAAATTCGGTGAAAACAGGCAGCTACGCTGTGGCAGCTTACACGGCAGCGATATCAGTGGTGTTGATCACAATTGTAAATATACAGCGGACATTTTAGTTACCTATACTAATATGATTCAAATACCCTTTTCAGATTTGCTATATGCTAGCAGGTGGCGAATCGGCTCAACTATATTCGCCGCTTTTTGAAACCGATATTAGATCTTCGATGCCCGTCTATGGTGGCATTTTCATATTCTACTTTATATTGCTCATCATTGCATCTTATTTGATATATTTCGGCATCAGAATAAGGTAACTATTGTGTGATTGGTTAATTCGCTTCACTCATCCAAGTACATAATGCATTTAATTCATTCATTTTAGCACACGCGGTTGGCTGTTGCCTTGGCTTATATTGGCCGGTATTGGTATACTATTCCAATTTTGTTGGGGTCTATGGCTTATTGGTGGCTATTATATTTATGTAAGTATTTACACAAGCTATATAATCCTTTTGCTAATGCTAATTTTCGATTTCCTGTAGCTTCAGCAAACATTGTCGGCGCTACTTAATTTCTGTTGGATGGCATACAATGTAAGTATAGACAAGGTTACCACAATCCATCAAAATTTATTGCAGCTTACTGCCTTATTGGCAATATCTAAACACCTCCATCATCCATTTTTAGCGATAACTGATGCGAATTGGAATCACCAAGGAATTTCAAATCGTACTCTATCTGATTTTTTCATCTCCCCCTTCCTCAGCTGTCGGAATCGGGTGTCGATACTTCTGAGACTCGCAAAACATGGGCCATAGCTGCGTAAAGTGCATCCACGAATACCCAAGGCCATCTAATCTTCTCCCGACACTACCGATGATTCCGAGGGCGAGACAGACGTATGATATTTCTTTATCGAAACACGGTCTTACTACTCAGAAGCCTACTAGGTCCAAAGTAGCACTTGTCGGCACAACTGTAGGATTTCTCGATTGACTTAATTTTCAGTGTTAAAGGTTATGTTGTTGTTTTTGCTGTTTTAACAGTACTTCGCCCTGCCTAGTCGAAAGATCCACTTATAAAAAGTTACGTGACGGACAAGACAGGTTGTACTGATGTTGACAGTCTTTTGCAGGATATGAATCCGGTAAGTTCCGGTGAAGAGCACATTGTGGTACTAGCCCAACATGCTTGGAAATGAGTTCGTTAACACGGTAGCCGGAGTTGAAGTGGATTTTATTCGCCTCTTGCGACAGGCATACCTACCTCGGGCATATTCCAAACCCCTCACCCACAGGTGATATCAATAGCCATTTATTTTGGAATGGCTCGAACACGCACTTCCCAATTCTGAAGGTGTTGGTGATATTGCTCAACGTCTTTAGGCGAAGCCGCATAAGCTTGGCTGTGATGTCATATTCATGCATGGCATGAGGGAAAACTTTTTCATACACTTAAAAATGCACTTTCTTCCGTCGTAAACCCTCCGCTGGAAACCTTTACGGAACCTCTTTAGGAGGGTTGGGGAGTCCTAATTTAGCAAAGTGGGGACTGCTCTGGTTGGCTGGTGGAGACTACTTTGGGAGGTGACTCTCCTTTAGCAGATTTGTATTTTAGCATCGCTTATGAATCTAACTCATCAGAAACTGCTTCTTAGGAGTTCACCAAAGTCCCGGGATCTGGGATTTGAATAAGTGTAACCCCACGTAACTGATAAAAGACGTCTAAAAATGTCGAAAGAACTATCAAAACACGCGTTTTGACTTCGATTTCCATAATCCGAAAGCAGAAATTAAAATTCTTGTTTCAGTGAAAAGTTGTTGGCAATAAAACAATAATTTAACCGGGTCCGATCCCACAAGCGGGGAGTGATCAATGGTAGTTATGTGCATATCTCTTGACAGAAAAAAAATACCGAGTCTTCGCTTTCGGATTCTGCATACCGAGGTCAAAATGTGAATTTTTAAACCCCTACCGACTTTTCTGGACGGTATCTGAGATAATCCCAAAAAATGCCCGGACCCCGGGATGCCGAAATGCCAGATTTGTCGAAAATGTTCGGAATTCAATTCCTTAAACTACACCGAGCCTCCAAACGGCTGTGTTTTCAAATCTATATATATATATAAGAAAGTGGCGTAGGTACAAACGCCTGCACCGATTTGGATGATTGATACCAATTCCGATTCATATCTGGCCAGAATAGAATAGTATCAAATAAAATTCCCGAAAATCCTGCGGGACATGAATAACAGTACTCATCAGTTTTATCATATTGCCGTAAAGAACGTGATGGTAAATCTGATATTCATAACTTCATTCATTATGCAAGGGATAGGGTAAGATTTAGAGTGGTATGGTAATGGTAATGGTATGGTATGGTATAGTAATGGTATGGTAATGTTATGGGTTAGAGGAACATGCAGAGAAATAAACTTGGGGGCAGGACAACGTCTGCCGGGTCAGCTAGTCATTTAATATAGAAATCTAATATTTTATCTAATCCATGATATCTTATTTATTTGCAGATCTACTGCTGGTTATGCGTGTTTTCGATGTATCAAATATTTTTGGAAATGCAAAATCCTAGTATAGTGCTGCTGGAACCATTTTAAATGAAATCGAATTTCTTTTTGTAAATGCTTTCCAGATCAAGGCATTTCGTAAAACTACAAAAAGACAACACATTCCGTCCAAGTGGAACAAATTATAATCTCTATTATTTAAGACTATCGTTTTGTTTGTTTTTGGCAATATTTTTAGTTTATTCTAACTTTAATAAGTAATACTAAATATTTGAATTAGTACGACAATTTAATGATCACATATCAATTCTATTATTTTAATATATCAAAAGACAAATTATGTAGCTTTCATAAAAATCGAATTTTAAAATATGCACAATTCTTCCATGGTATTATAACCGTTATAGATTATATGACGATTTACTAAATATTTCCAATTATTTGTGTAACAGCTCAATATTTTCATAACATGTATGAATAACACATATAAATATTTTGTACGAATAATTTCAGCCTACATGAATGCCTTACATAACTACATATCGATTAATATTAAGTAAAAAATATTGTATTTTACAATAAACCATAAAACAATTTGATTAGAAAATAAACTAAGTCATTGTGCCTGGAAAATGTGTGTCATTCAAATAACTGGAACCTAAACTGCTTCTTGTTTTATTAAATAGTAGCACATGCATGCGATAGAATGAAATAATTGGATCATAACACCGATTTTTCAAATTTAGCGAGTCCAGTGTCATCTAGCGGAATAAATATGTACATATAGTATGTATTTATTCAGAACAAACTCAAATTTTTGCAAAAACATGTTCAGTAGTTTTCCAGCCATTTCGTAACAGAAGACTTTTTCGGCGAAACCCTCAAAATTAGACCATAAATACTTTTTTTAATATCTCGACTCCAACGCCATCTAGCGGATATACATACCAAGCAGACGGAGGTGCCAACAACAAACAAAATCAGATCATTAATACCATATTTGCAAATATTTCGACTCCAGCGCCATCTAGCGGTGAAAAATATAGCCTATGTCGAGGGGCCTTAGAGCACCAGAGGAACTCGAACACATATCCTTAATGTTTGCTCATCTTCTAATAGCAAAGCCAGTCAAGTGGTAACTGAGGCATCGAACCCAGGGAGTCCCGGATCCCGGTCCTCCCTGCTATTTTTTCGTACCGAATTTTGATTCCAATTCTTTTCGGATTAACCATACAGATTTCAAAACGGCGGTATCTGAGTTAATCCCAAAAAATCGCGGGATTGTCAAAAAGCTTCGGGATTCAATGCCTTACCATCAACTCCAAACTGACACCCGATAAATTAAAAGCTTTAGAGCACAATGTAAGTTCAACTGTCAGTTCTTGATGTGGTGACAATTCAGGGGGTTGGCGTAGGTTTACCTCCCAGAATCATCAGGTAGGTCCATGTTGTTGTTAAAAGCAAAAACACTCCCCGAAGGTTTTCGGGAGTGATGCCGAAATTGAGCTGTACTGCCCAACTGTCGTGGTAGCGATTTAGTATGACCAGTGAAACCTTCTAGGTCATGTCATCCCTCCATTCGTAAGGAAAAGAAGTTGGGTAATGAGAGGGCAGAACGATTATAAAAGAACACCACCCTGTAAAGGGCAAAAGCAAAAAAATGTTTTCTGTTCACCTAGATTTTATGAAAATTCTTGCAGCACTGCCAGCATAGAGAACTAACGGGTTTTGAAATATCTGTCTCAGTCTAATTTGCGTTGTGTGCAATAAATTACAATTTATTTTGATAAATTTGTCTTTTGAATAAATAAAAAAAACATTGAAGATAGTTCATTTCGATTGAGGCCAAAGGTTAATTTGTTGAATTGTAAAATCAATTTCTAACAGAGAGTACGCTAAATTGTTAATTGTGAAAAGTTTATGGAAAATTAACAAATATTTTTGCGCAATTTGACAAAATACAAGATTAGTGCGTGAACTGCTAAATTTTTGGTAAGAAAGAGAAAAGCTGTATGCAAACCGAGTGGTGTCACCAGTTACATCCATATTGAGTATTCATGGATCGTGATCCGTACTGATAGATTGATGCATCACAAAGTAATGCTACACGCTCAATATGGACTAACGTGAGTTTTATGCTTTTTGGTTCAAAATGCTAAAATAAGTAGAGCAGGAAAACACAAAATCTATCTGCTATCTTTTTTATTCAAAAACAATAAATCAAAGCTACTGGAGGAGAACATTTTATTGGTATATACAATCATCAATATTGATCGATCACAAATTGGACTAATACATGCACATTATTGAAACTAAAATTTTCATTTTTTTTTATTCTTATTATGTTTTTTGTGTAATTTTGTTATCTATTTTTTGTTTCATTTTATTAAATTTTTATTTAATTTTATTATATTTTTTGTTTCATTGTATTATGTTTTTGCGTAAATTCATAATATTTTTTGTTTCATTTTATTATTTTCTTTTTTTAATTTTATTATGTTTCTTGTTTCTTAATCTTTAATTTTATTTTAATTTCTTGTTAATTTTTATTATGTTTTTTATTATATATTATTTTTTTATTATATATTATTTGTTTCATTTTATTAAATTTTTATTTAATTTTATTATATTTTTTGTTTTTTAATTTTATCATTTTTTTTGTTTCTTTTTTTAATTTTTTTTGTTTTCATTTTACTTTTTTTTGGGTAATTTTATTATATTTTTTGTTTCATTTTATTAAATTTTTTGTTTAATTTTGTTTTGTTTTTTTTTTTTTGTAATTTTTTGTTTTATTTTATTAAATTTTTTTTTGAATTTTATTATATTTTTTGTATCATTTTATTATGTTTTTTTTTATTTTATTATGTTTCTTGTGTTTTTTTTTTAATTTTTAATTTTATTTAGCAGCGTCTGTCATCATGAGATGCGGCTGCAAGCGGGCGTCTGTCTTGGATCAAGCGACTCGCTATATAAATGTGTAACTTAAATGCAACTCCCCGAGAAACGGGTTGTGCGTTCTAATGAGATCTAACAACCGAGCCTCGGATATGATAACTCCTTCTTCAGATAACGACCACAGCATAAGGCGACTTTGGGAGTATTCGAGAGAAAAATTCTTCGAAAGATTTATGGACCCCTAAAAGTTGGCGACGGCAAGTACCGAAGAAGATATAATGATGAGCTGTATGAGCTTTACGCAGACGTGGACATAGTTCAGCGAATTAAAACCCAGCGACTTCGCTGGCTAGGTCACGTGGTGCGAATGAAAGAACACGCTCCGGCCCAGAAGGTATTCTTATGGGCACTCGCCGGTGGAAGTAGAGGAAGAGGGAGGCTCCGATGGCAGGACCAAGTGGAGGCAGATCTGAGAACTCGCGTTGTTTCCAATTGGCACCAGTTGGCTCAACAAAGAACCGACTGGCGAAACATGTTAGACGGCCAAAATCGACAAGGCGGTTAAAGGCTATTTTAAGCAAGTTATTATATTTTTCGTTTCATTTTATTAAATGTTTTGTTAAATTTTATTATATTTTTTGTTTCGTTTTATTAATTCTTTTTTAATTTTATTATTTTTTTGTTTCTTTTTTTTTTTTAATTTTATTTTAATTTTTTTTTTTCATTTTATTAATTTTTTTTTAGTTTTATCATGTTTTTTGTATCTGTTTTTAATTTTTTGTTTTCATTTTATTTGTTTTTTGTATATTTATTATATTTTATTATATTTTTCGTTTCATTTTATTAAATTTTATTTCATTTTCTGTTTTGTTTTATTAAATTTTTTGTTTAATTTTATTTTGTTTTTTTTTTTTTTGTAATTTTTATTTTTTTAATTTTATTAATTCCTTTTAGTTTTATTATATTTTTCGTTTCATTTTATCAAACTTTTTGTTTCATTTTATTTTGTTTTTTTTTTATGTAATTTTATTAAAATTTTTTGTTTCATTTTCTTAATTTTTTTTTTTTAATTTTATAATTTTTTTGATCCTTTTACTAAAATTTTTTTGTTTTAATTTCACTTTGTTTTTTGTGTTACTTTATTATATTTTCAGTTTCATTTTATTATTATTTTTTAATTTTATTATGGTTTTTGTGAAATTTTTTAATTTTATAAATTTTTGTTTATATTATTATTATGTTTTTGTGTAACTTTATTTTATGGTGTGCGTAATTTTTTTTTTATTTTTTGTGAAATTTTATTTTTTGCATAATTTTTTATTTTATTTTTTTGAGTATTTTTATATACTTTTTATTTAATTATTTTTTTTAAGTTTTTTCCTAATTTTAAGGGTTAATTATTCTAACCTCTTTTTCAATCGACCATGTAAACAGTAATTCGATCAATCTTCACCTTGTATTTAAAGGATGATTTACGTGGGTCGATTTTTCCACCTTCAAATACAAGGTGTGAATCGATCGAATTGCTATTTACACGATGGCTGATTTACACAGGTCGATTTTTGTCGTTCTAACCTGTAAACAGTAATTCGATCGATTCACATCTTGTATTTGAAGGTAGAACGCAGTGGAACGACAAAAATCGACCAGTGTAAATCATCCCTAAGGGTTCAACACACGTGGTTCGATAAAAATCGAGCCGTAAAAATAAGGCGTAACCCCCCTCTAATTATTTGTATTATTTTTTTTTGTACTCGGACTGCTGTCAAAATATGTAAACAGAGCATTTCGTTGCAGTGTTACCATATTTCACAATGAAACATTGTATGCATTGTTAAACGTCAACTTGGGCAAATACTTAAATTGTGATTAGCTAAGATTTTTCTAAAGTACAACTTAAGTATAGATTGTGAAACCGGGCGTAAATAATTTGTAGTATGGATCTCGTCAAAATGGATGTAACGTGTGACAACACAACGAAAAATAAATATTTATTTTTACAGATAGTTGTCGCATTCGCACAAACGCCAAATTGCCTGAAGTCAGCTGATGATTTGACAAGTGTTCAAGCTAGTTGACTTTTTCACGTTATTTTTGCTTTTGGTGCATTTGTCATCGTTGCGCCTGCTGCCACCAACAACAATCTAACGTCGTTTGTTTCACATCGTGCTTTGATCAAGTGTGGTCTTGCGTTTTTCTGCACTGTTTATTGTGATGATTGCTTGCGTTTTGTCAATTTATTTAATTGACTTTGAGTTGAAAAATTAAATGAGTTAACAAAGGGAATGTGTAAATAATAATAAAAAGCAAAATAATTGAGTGTAAAGACTGAGTAAATAAAATTTGCTAAACTCGAGGTAGAGAAGTGACGAAGAAGCAGCACCAGCTCAACGAAGCACCCCACGAAAAACGGTGGTAAAAATAGAGGATAAAGCAGAATTTCAGAAAGAAGTAAAAACGAAACGACGATCTCAAGTTGTGTTCGTGTAATAAGGAAAAAAATTTCGCTGTCCAGTTAAAATATTTTGTTAGAAAAAATTATTAATTTCGTGATAAATAAAGCGTAGTATCGCTATATAAGTATAGAAAAAGGAAAATGTCAACACCCGCTCGCAGGCGTCTTATGAGAGATTTTAAAAGGTAAGCACCAAAATGACGAAGTGATGATGACCTCAAATCAATTGGAGAGGTGGTGGAGCTGTGCCCAATTTTTGTATGGGAACGTATGTATGCTTGTGCATATGTGCAGCTACAAATAAAAATGATTTTTTATAGAAATACGCAAAAGAAATCGTGTATAGAAAAGCAGATTTTTGCATGATGAAAAACAATACAAAATTGAAAAATTACGTGTGCTATTTGTTCTGCGTACATTTTTCTTTCGTGTGTTTTGCTATTCATTGCTCGCCATTTCTACTCTGCATTAGACGAGACCAAAAAATTAATATTGGATTTTTTTTTCAGAATTTTGAAGAATACTTAAATTTCTAATTATTTCAAAGTAGGACTTGTTGGCAAGAGTTGTAATTAAGGCATCGAATCTCGAATATTTTTGGCAATTTCGGGTTTATCCCAAAAACCGCACAGAAACGTCGGGAGAGGAATCAAAATACCTGTTTTGACCTCGGTATGCAAAATCCGAAAGCAAAATTAAACAAAAGAAGAAAAAAAAGTGTCTTCCCACATGTTGGACTGGTTAGTTTCATGGGATTTTATTTTTTCAAAAACCAACATCACGAAAGCCCGCGATTTGAATAATTATAAACTCGGAATTTCGAAACGAAAAGATCGCGCAAGAGGCGCGGGATTCATTTTCGGGATTTCCTCGGCTCAATGCCTTCATCTGCACCCACTATCACATAAAAATTTAGCTTGCCCGTTCAACACCACGGTAGGCAAAGAATACTTTGGTCCTACCTAACAAAGCATGAAGCTAGATTTTGATTGGAGGTATATTCGAGAACTACATAGACCTATTCTCCAATCTCAAACGTTAGAGGTCGACTCGAGAATCACAGGTGTTCTCCAGTAAAATGGGACATAATTGTCAAATCGGGAAAACTACAGTTTTCGAGTCGAGTTCTAATGTCGTTGTGCAATGGGAATTTGCAAATGCTCGCCTTTTGGCTCTAACCCATCTCGAATCATGTTCTAGTTTATTTCTCTGTTGTTTCCTTCGAATATAGAGAATAGTTAGAGAATTGCCCTAGTTATCTTACGTGAAGACGAAAATTTCTCTAACGTTTGAGACTGTGTTTGTTGGGTAGTGTCGCAAAACTAAGCCCCCAATGGGAAGAAACTGATATGTTTCCCCGCTGCCCGAAATAGTTGGGGCATAAAGGATCGCGAATACAAATCTATCACTTTGTGCTCCTACGCCTACACCGTTTTATCTAGCCTTCCATTTTAGTTGTCACTTGAAAACTTGAGAAAACTGAAAAAAAAACATGAGCTTGGTATGCCGACTGAAAGGAATAACTCCCAAAAATTCTATGAAAATATTGGGCGGATGACGTAAGGTTTTAACCGCGAGGCAAATTTTTGGTCTGCCGATAATAGCAACCTAGTAACCGACGTATGTAATTGTGGGTACACTACACAGCTCAATCCACAAGAAGGTGATACCGCTAACCGCACCAACAACCCCGGGATCAGTATCCTTAATGACACACATGTATATGATTAATTCTGGCGAATTGAAAGGCTGACGCCCATCGTACACAACCGGATTGTATTCTATCCCTGTGCCCTCATACCTGCTAAAACTACCATCGACCCGGTCTGTATGCTGTCATGTAAAGCTTATACGGGTATGTCAAATGACATTGTCATTGAAACCAAACATGTCTCCAGGGCGACTTCCTTTCGTGCGATTTTTTCAACCTACTGCGAAAGATTATAATTCGGATAGTAGAGGTAAACGCAATGTTACAATTTCTGACGTATGCCGATGATATTGATCAATGGACTTAACAAGCGTGACTTAAGTTCTATCTTCTCTTGACCGAACCGAATAAGCGGGTTTGTTGGTTGACGAGAACAAGAAGAAGTATTTGCTATCATCAAAGAAAGAATCGGCGCACGCTCTATAAGTCCCGTCATACCTGTCTTGATTTATGGCTCGTAATCATGAACAATGTCTAAATAAGATGAGATGGCCCTTGGAGTATATCAAACAAAAGTTCTCCGAAAGATTTACGATCTTTCTCGTGATGTCAAGGGCGCGTATTGGAGGAAGTTTAACCACCAGCTGTAATTCAGCTTATTGGAGATTTTTATTTATTTTTGATCCAGCCTAATGTATACTGTGTAATTCCTTTTTCTATGTTGGATTTCACTTGGCTGCCAAAGCGCTGACATTGGCATTGTGATTTTGGTTAAATTTTGTACAATTTTGTTAGATTTTAGAAAGGCTTCAAGTATTCCCGAAATTTGCGTACAAACTCATGTTTCGACTGTGTCTTATTTGTAGATTTGAATGCCTAAAAATTGCATATCATTAACTATGAAGTATGTATGTAAGTACGTGTACACATATTTACATACATGTATACATCTAATATGTATAATTTCATAACAATGCTCAATATTTATTTTATAATTTTGGTTCATTACGTTTTCGTATTCGTCTTAACATTTGATTTATTACAGAACTCATCCCTGGTTGTTAGCGCTTTATTGATTACATGTTGTTGTTATTAACAGTTCTTGTCTTCTTTGCTGCTTCCTCTTTTATCTACTTCCTAGTTGATGACATACAAACTATGTACGTTAGTTAATACCGTTTTCTTGGTTCCATTTGTTAAGATTAGCTAGGGTGTCGAATTTTGGGGGCGAAGAGGCGAATGGCACGGACTTTCACACGGTTTCTTAACTAATTGTAGCGTCAAACTGGAATATTTTTCTTTGTGTGAGATATGAATGAATGCAGCATATTTTGGGGGGCTTTGCAAGAGTTGCAGATGGATCTTTGGCTGATATCAAGCCTTTACGCTTAGGTACTAGTCTAACTGCCCTATGAGCAATGGGTATAGACCACGTCTAACCACCTAGATCATAACACGCTTTCACAACCTTAAAACGAATTTGAACTATAGTTTCAGACTAATATATTTCTTTCCAAAATCTGATATTATATTGAAAAATTACACTTGGCAGACTCTATGGGCTTGAGCTAGATACTAGTTTTAAAATAATTTACAACCAGTTGGTGCGACAGCAGCGTCGTTGTCTTTATTTACCCCCACAAAAAATCACCAGGTGCAACCCTGTCATTCAGGTGCCAGACAGCGTTAACTTTACATCCTTTTGACATGCGATTTTTGATTTAATAAATTGCTCTTACCTACTTACACGATTTGTCAATATTCACGTCTTCCTTACTTCCTTTTTTTAGGTGCAATTTAACTTTTGTTTATTTTTATATTTCATCTTTTTATTAATTTATCAACCTGCAAGGACTTCGTTTTTTTTTTTACCCACTGCCCTTGAACTTTCAATGAAGTACCTTGCAGCTGAAATATGTAGGTAGGCGTGTGTATCTACATACTGCTAAGTTAATCAAGGCTGCTGTTAACAGGGAAATATTTGAGAAGATTAAACAATGGAACCAAAATCGAATAGGCACGTTAACTTGTGTAGTTATGTACTGGCTTCTTACAAGATTGCTTCATTCAACAAGCTACAGAGGTAATGGAGCTTTCATTGTTTCAGCAAAAAGCTAGCAGGGTTGTGATCGATAGTAGCTGAGAACTTTGCTCCTTAAGGTCCTTGTTGTTGTAACGAAGGGTAACCCTGTCCAAACGTGTACTTTTCCTTGAACTAAACTGTCATAAATGTCTTTTTATCTGAAGTCCTAGAAAACTAGCGCAGTTTCTACAGGGTTGGACCAAAGAGAAATGGGTGTTAGAAGAGTGGGTTCCGCAGAGGAAGTGAACAGGTGGTTGGTGCTATGATGAGACAAGCCGCATTCCGTTGTTGTTCAACGTGTACTTATCTAGCCTAATTTGTCATCAATGTCTTTTAGGAAACTAGCTGTTTCTGTAGGGTTGGACCAAAGGGAGATGGGTGTTGAAGAGTAGGTTCCGCAAAGCAAGTGAATAGATGGTTGGTGTCGCCTCCCCGTTGGTGCACCCTGGGTAAGAGCAATACACACGGGGTGACCCTGTCTAACATTTGGGCAGGGCTACAACTCGTTACAACAACAACAAAAACATGGCTGGTGTCATGGGGGACGAGCCGCATGGCGGACATTCAGTCGGCACGTCGGGGTTCAGTCTGGATATGTAGGAGTTTAACCTGATACAATATCCAGAACGAATTTGAGCCAGAGAGACGCATCCTTATACTTGCTCAAGCAGTTGCCTGTTTAGAGTGCTGCGGGTTAGGGGTTTAGAGTATGCCCGATGTAGGCATACCGGTCGTAAGAGGCGACTAATTAGGTAATGACTTGCTTTGCTAACTCGATGGCTTATCTACGGATATGATGTCTCTCATTACCCATCTTCTCCTTTCTCACGGATGGATGGATGACATGACCTAAAAGGTTCCACTGGTCATACCAAATCGCTACCACGATAGTTTGGCAGTACCGCAAGGGAGTACCGCAGCGTACCGGGTTAATATCCGGCCAAGGACTGTCAATTTCGACATCACTCCCCAAAACCTTCGGGGAGTGTAACAACAACAACAACAACAGGGTGCTGTGGTTTGCAGCAATTCAACAGGAAGTGTCTGCACAGGATTTCGCTATGGTCTTTAACTGGGTGCATTTTCATCTCATGGTGTAAATGATATAGGAAACATAAGGACACATCCCGTAGCTGTTCTGAGTGCTGTGATTTAGCAGGCCTACAGCTGGTTCCAATAAGCGTCAGCAAGCCTCCCCTGTGGGTTAGGGGTTTAGAGAGTGCCCAAGGTAGGCATACCGGTCGTAAAAGGCGACTAATATGCACATATGTAGGTAATGACGCGGTTACTCAATGGTTAATCCACGGATATGATGACTCCCACCTCTCATTACCCATCTTCTCCTTTCTTACGGATGGAGGGATGACATGGCCTAGAAGTTTCTACTAGTCATACCAAATCGCTACCAAGACAGTCGAGCCGTACCGAAAGGGAGTATCGGAGCTTACCGGAATCACATCCGGCCAAGGACTGTCAATTTCGACATCACGGAGAGTGATCATTCTAATAGCAAAAATAATTTCCTTTATCAATTTTCCTCCATATTTTAGAGTCAACTAAAATTCATTTAACCAAAACAAATTAAACAGAAACTAGCGCGAAGCAATAATAGACTAATTAATGTGTATGAACATGACGCTTTGTGTACATATGTATGTAGATACCAATTTATTTACGTCGGTATATATTTTTGTACAAAAATCACTGACCATATAATATGCAATAATATATTTCATCATCATCAGCTGCTCGAAACATACCAAACAGCTTTGTTTGCTTGTTAGCCACATCTTCATAGACTTTATAACATACATACGTACGTACTAGTGTTGCTACGAATGTCAAATGTTTCAAATGCGAATAATGAAATTCTAAGAAAGTTCTAAAATTAGTTTCAAATTGAATACCATCTGATGATGTTTTAACAATATTTCGTGCGTACAGGGACCAAACAGGGTGGTACTGATATTGACGATAGGCATGTTTAGGCATACTTAGCTCGGGTATAATCTAAACCACTAATCTGCAGAGGCGGAAATGTTCTATCTTTTATCGCTACTTCAAGGGCTTTGTGCGGCCCTCCATCAAGCCCCGAAGATTTATTATCAGCAATTCCGCATACGTCATCCATTACCTCTTGCTCTATGATGCTCGGGATTCTGCTGCAATCTTCGAGTTTTGACAAGTCCGTAGTTCCTGGCTTGGGACAGTGGATTTCGACGACACGATTCAACAGTGCCAGACTCATAGACTGCGGTGATACCTGCCTCTTGACCTTGGGTTTGTGGAGTATATCCTCCTGGCTTAGTTTATGGTCTCACTGTGACCTTATTACATTCATAGTACAAATACTCAAGCCAAGAGAATTGCTGAACCTCTTGAGAAATGCCGGCTTGGAATACACTTTTAGCTGATAAATACTACCAGATTCTCTCGACTTTGTGAAACTTAAAAAAAAAACCAAAACCGAGTTCTTTTAATATCTCGACTTAAGCACCACCTAGTGTTTTTTTTTTTGTAAAAGAGTTTGTTTGCATATCGAGCGCCATCTAGTTGGACAAAATAGGCCCTTGTCGAGAGTGCTAATCTAATCTTGGCTTGCGTCATTTATTGCCACTTAACCGCCTAGCAATTTTGGCCGTCTTTTTCATTGGAGTAAATTTTTTACGTGGCGGGTCCCAAAACCCAGCGCACAAGCCGTCTCCGGGGCTTTGATCCAAAATATTCACACACCACATGGTGAACAGACGCTGCGAAACAAGACCTCGGTGAGCCCTTAAACCGGTTGGTGCACCCTGGGTAACGCTAAATGACCTACATAGCCTACATGGCTAGTTTCTACGTATTGCCGGTTCTATAAGAACGGTACCAGTACTTGTGCTGTACCCATCGTACCGAAACGACCCGGGCCGTTTTTTTATATCGACCCGGCCAAGAGCAATAGTTGCTCGCGGGGTGACCCTGTCTTGACATTTGGGCAGGGCTATGCCTCGTTACAACAACAACAACAACAGTCCTTAAACCGAAAATATCTTAGTTGCCCACCGGGGCTCTATCTCTTTCTGTCGCGAGCATAAGTAGTTCACGTTGCCCAGAGTGCACGAACGAGGACGCAAGCGTTCCCTATGTACAGTCACTTCTCAGAGCAGAAAACCCAGGACATCGCCATGGATCTCTGCGCAGTGGAACCACCCGGGGTTTTACCTCGGCCAAGGACTGTCACTTTCAATGTAACCCTGTTTAAAGAGCTTGACGAAGATCTTCGGAATGATCATACACTCTAGACAGGGCAATGCATTGTTAACAACAACGAGGACGCAAGAGTCGGGATTGAGCAAGGTCGCACAGTTGGAGCTGTTTGGCTAACTATACAACCACACCGCATTACACTCCTGTCGAGAGGGCTACCTAACGAATAATTGTCGATAAATTGTAGTTTTTTAACTAATTCCACCGTCATAACTAAAACATTCATAACATCCCTAACATATGCAAATGTTTTTGTGGTGCTTATGACTCTTTCAAAAGTTTTGGCTTCTATGCGTCTACAAATGAAACGCTTACTATTTGCTTGTCACTTATTATTTGCAAAAATTTATCTATGTATCTCTCGCTGCTACCCCGCATTTAATGACTGCAATTTTGTTTATTTGCGAATATACTATGTATTTGTTGTATATGCTATTTATTTACACATGTAGATTAAAACGGTCATCTGTTTCTATTAGGGTGAAATTAAAAATTTCTCGCCGAATTTTGTTTTCCTGCTTCCATTTTGTATCTAAATTTATACATTCTTTCTTCTTCACATTGTTAGCGAGTTCAGTGACTAATGTTGTTGCAATTGCTTGCTGTTTGTTTATTTAAAATATGTATTTTCCAATTTGTTGTATTTTGATTGTATGTATATATGCTTAACGAGCAGGATATAAATGACTACATAGATTAACAAAGTAAGACTGAATGTATTTGTTGTTTTTTTTTTCAGTTTTTAATTTTTTTTTTTTAAACCCTTGGACAGTGTTCCGAATGAGTTTTTCATACTTACAAATAAAATACAAGTCTGTATTTGGTCATCTATCATCTATCAAAAAAAATTAGTTTCAATACCACATTTCTTCATTATGATATCTAATGCATTTCTGTTTCTCTTAATTTTTCCAGACTTCAAGAAGATCCACCAACTGGAGTTTCTGGAGCGCCAACAGATAATAATATTATGATTTGGAATGCTGTGATTTTTGGTCCACACGACACTCCGTTCGAGGATGGCACCTTTAAATTAACAATAGAATTTACGGAAGAATATCCAAATAAACCGCCAACTGTTAGATTTGTATCTAAAGTATTTCATCCGAACGTCTATGCAGATGGTGGCATCTGTTTGGATATCTTGCAAAATAGATGGAGTCCCACATATGATGTTTCAGCAATTTTAACATCAATACAGGTGTGTATTTAACAAAAAATATGAATCATTTGTTGTATGTATATCTGGTTTCGCCTAATTCAGAAGTGGAATATTAAAATTTATTTGGTTCGCAAATTACCTAGATTAAGGTCAAATTTTCGATACCTAGATTAAGGTTTAATCTAAACCCCCCCCCCCCCCCCCCAGAAACGAGTGGCCAAACGAATCATTCTGGCGACGGTCGGGCTAATTCCAGTCCATATCCGTAGCACCAAGATGTCATAGTCAATGTTCAGGGTTGTTGCTTGAGGCCGTTCACCACCCTGTTGGTTCTTCGAATTTTCCTGAATTCATGAGCATTTCGGAAATTGTATCGATCAGTCTTTTCCAGGTTATGAGGCGTAGTTAATGGGCAGACGAGATAGATCGACTGACTTGAGTGGTGTTCGTTAATTACCATGTTAACGAGACAGAGTTTAAGTAGGCCTTAATCCCTTAGTTAGTTAGTGTGTAACGGCAAAAACACTCCCATACTTACCTGACTGTTGTGAGAACCTTGTAGGTTAGGTTAGGTTCCTGTCATAAAGAAAGAGAAGTCTCGTAATGAGAGGTACCATCTTCAGTCAGGGTACTGTAATAGGTTAAACTCTTACTTACTTACTTATCATCTGCTCTACGGAGCATACCATTCCATCACCATTCCCACTTTGGTCCAATCCTGATAGAACCGCTCGTTTCCTAGGATTCCCGTTGAAAGAGATTGAGGATAATGTATGGTAATGAGCGTTACATCTTGACAGAGCTACGCATCGTTACAACACTCGGGGTGACCCTGTCTGACATTTAGGCAGGGCTACACCTCGCTACAACAACAGCAACAACAACAACATCATATCCGAAGCTCAACCATCAAGTTGCACATTATTATCCTTTGTAATGTTAAGTCGCCTCTTATGGTACATTTACATCGCACCAAATTTGGCGCTTTTTCCCATACAAATCTCATTTTCCAAATTTGGAATTCCATCACATTTTACCTCATTTGCCGAACAATACAATTCACAGTTCCTCAAAATAGCAACCCTGCGGGTGTTCCATATTAAGGATTGCCCAACCTTAATGGGTAATTGACGTGTGATAACTTTTGCACTATGCACAGCTGTAAATAACAATTTCAACATATTTTTTTAAGAAAATGGGCCAATTCTACCAGGAAAAGACAAAAACCTTACATTACTGCGGGAATATTCTCAACTGACTTGTTGGGTGCCTTCAAAGATATCTTTGAATGCCTCTTCGTAAATCGAAGGATTGACGGGTTATTTTAGAGACTCAGGAGACTATTAATGGCATATATTTCCCGGGGCACTGTCGACTACAATTTTACTAAATAAGAAGTTCACTTGAAATTCAGGCTGATACCCGAACAGCGAACTTACCACTGCACATTGGTCTATATATGTCAACTAATGAAAGTTCTCTGGTACCAGATTCGAGGTTGCCACCCTGTGCTTTCAAGGGGCTTCCAAAGTTAGGGTTTTGTCAAATATTTTTTTTAACAAAATTGTGGCGAGTGGGGCTTGGCTAACTTTTGAACGGCTGGCTTCGTGTAATAAAGGATAGATATGGGTGTGTTTAACAAGAAGTTAGTAATTGAGTTTTGGTTATTTTGGGAAAAATAAAACAAAATGTTATGTTCCATAGAGTAGAATTAGCAGGCTGACACGTGCTAACGCAAATTAATGATAGCTAATTACAAGTTGAGCTCATAATTTCAACAAAATTTAACCTGCAAATTAAGCTTTTTTTGTTGAAATCCACATATTAGATGTAAACATCTGGATCCCAACGCCACCTAGTGGCAAGATTTTTGTGGAACAATTTGTTTTCCTGTAGGTGACATTTATTTTGAATATGAGCCAAATCGGTCCTTAAATGCAGATTTTGTAAATATATGGACCATAGCGCCACCTAGCGGATATTTTATTAGATACATTTCACATTCTTTATGCCGTATATATATTCATACTTTATTTGAAGATTTATTTGAACTCTTTTCTTTATTTCTTTCCAGTCTCTATTGAGTGATCCGAATCCCAATTCACCAGCTAATTCCACAGCTGCTCAGCTCTACAAAGAGAATCGTCGCGAATACGAGAAGCGAGTGAAAGCTTGCGTTGAACAAAGTTTCATCGACTAGCCATCAGCCACAGCAGCTACAATACGCAAATCAAATGCAGCAGCTGCTAGTGGTGCAGCAGGAGCGTTTACTGCAACTACAGCATCTACAATGTTTTATTGAACTTCGCGAAGAAAGGAAAATAATTTAAAAAAATATTAAAAAATTTAAAAATACATATAAATACTTATATATATATATAAAATACCATAATATACAATACATTTAAAAAACAAAAAAAATCATCATAATACACATTCAAGCACATCTTTGTTCAGTCGTGTGTAAGTTGTGTGTTTTTTTTTTTTGCTGAATCAACTGCAATAATAAAAAGAAAATAATTGAAAAAAAAAAACAATTAAATTGCACTTACATATGTCAAGCTGAAATAAACCTTTACCCCACCAGCCGTTCCTTAAAGTTTAGCTACTACTTATTGAAATATGCAAAAAATAGTGCTTTTAGCACAAAATGAATTGAACTTTTTTTTCTCGGCAATCTGATTGCTCTGCATCATAACTAATTATTTCATAGTTGATTCAAACAACATGTTGTTGTTATTTAAATAAGTCTCGTATGAATATCTAACAATTAATTTAGTATAGCGTTTTGAACAACAACAACACCAGCAAAGTAAAAAAAAAATCTCTCGTTGTTGCGCTTAACATTTTCAAAACTGAGAAATAACTAAAATTTGTAGACGAAAAGCAAAAAATAAAATAAAATTCAACTGCATTAATGTGTTTTATTAGTACCTTAATGGAAATCATCACGGTCAGTGTAATTTTTGTTTGCAAAAACTGGGCAAAGCAATTGGGAAATGACAACGTTTACAAATTTCGAATAGCGCCATCGTCGCCAGTTTAATTGACTTACGGTGCAGAAATTGAAAGGCAACAGACTCACATGCAGTGACTTGCACTGAAAATAGTCGAGGTTTTTCTAGTATATTTTTTCCGAAAATGAATCCTTTGCAGCAGGTATCGCAGCACCTGCCGAGAAAAATGTCACATCACCAGCAAGTAGAATGTCACATTCATTTGCCGACAAACCAGGAGTACCAGGTGATGTGATATCTGTAATTTTCCTGCAAATGAGTCCTCTGCACCAGGCAAGCATAAAAATTAGCAGGTATGGCCAAAGAGGTTAGATCCATAAGAGGCGTCACCAACCATGTTCGGGCAGAGCTACTCGCAAGAAGCAAATTCGGTATTTTCTATGAGGGTCTTGCCCATTCCACTTTGTGGTTTTCGCTAGTTATTTTGTAAAATTCGCTGGTCGATTGAGTAGGTTTTGAGCTTTATCAAATCGAGTTTTTTTGTCAAACTGAGTGATTTGCAGAATGCATTGAGCTTTTTACAAATTCAGATTTGGAGGAGTAAAGGAAATTTCCCTTTCATTTTGCCGACGCAAATTCGACAAGATTTTCATATGAATATTTTTAGAAATAGGTATAGCTACTTTTTATTATTACCAGGTGATGTGGAATCTGCCATTTGTACCATCTTTTTTGCCGAAAAATGTCACATCAAGTAGTTAGTTGGATGTCACATCATATTCCTACAAACCAGTGGTACCAAAGAGGTTAGATCCATTTATTTATTTTTTTTAATTCTAAACATATAAAATCGACACTGATATATAGGCTAAGAAAGTTATTAAGGAAATTTCTAATACAGTAAATATTTTACTATAACAGATTATTTTTATCATAATAAGCTGTCTATTTGTAAAAAGTTTTATAAGCTAATTTTTCCGACTTTGAGTATTTGCATATGTACCTAGGTATGCATATACCAAACTCCAAAAAAATAAATTAAACAAAAATGCGATTTTTTTTTTACTTAAATATTTTATTAATAATAAAAAGTAGCTATACCTATTTCTAAAAATATTCATATGAAAATCTTGTCGAATTTGCGTCGGCAAAATGAAAGGGAAATTTCCTTTACTCCTCCAAATCTGAATTTGTAAAAAGCTCAATGCATTCTGCAAATCACTCAGTTTGACAAAAAAACTCGATTTGATAAAGCTCAAAACCTACTCAATCGACCAGCGAATTTTACAAAATAACTAGCGAAAACCACAAAGTGGAATGGGCAAGACCCTCATAGAAAATACCGAATTTGCTTCTTGCGAGTAGCTCTGCCCGAACATGGTTGGTGACGCCTCTTATGGATCTAACCTCTTTGGTGGTACCAGGTGATGTGATATCTGTCATTTATTCCGCAAATAAGGTAAAATTTTATGTTAAGGTAAATTATATCAAAAGATTGTACCAGTGCGTAAGAAACCGCACGATAGTGAATTCAGAATACGCTAGAAAGAGCTCTATATCGAAAAACAAACATCATTGTTTACCTGTATTTTGTCACCAGCGTTAGTAAAACACACATTTTTTGTATTTAATATATGATCTAGATTTATTTATTCGGTTATAAGCTGTTTAATCGTTTAAATTGACAATAAAGTTCACTTACATAATATAATTTTTTTTTTCATTGAGCATAATGTATAAAAATCGATTGTTATTTATTATTGCATTACCCTATACGCTGATACACAATAGATTTTAATTTTATCATAAACATATTTCTTCTATCTTTTACATACAAAGTTGCTTTTATAGGGCGCACAGTGGGCTATATATCTTTACCATTGGCAAATATATTTGTTGACTTTATAATGGTTTTCAATTCACTGCTTTCTCTAGCTTTAAATACCGCCGAGATATTTGATTTTTGGAAATAGTTTTTTGAAAATGCCCCACTGTGCGGTGTCTAAGGAGTCATTTCTTAATGACTGCAATTGTTAAATTTTTGTGAACATAAAATAATGCTAGCAAATGACCATTCCCATTTGCCTGTAATTATGTTATACATACATAACAGTGACTGTTCTCCGATTTTTTCAAAAAAAAATTTTTTATCAATAAAGTATATAGCATAGATTTACACATATTTTTTAAATATAAGTAATTTCATGTCAAATCGTAAAATGTTTGAAATCGACCCTTCCGACTTGAATGAATTTTGGTGAGCAGTTTCAGAAAAAAACAATTTTAGGTATGGAAACATCAAAATTTTGGTTGCCGTTTATCATATCGAGGAATTAAAAAAAATATTTTTAATTTTTTTGTAAATTTTTTAAGTTAAAACATTTTCAAAATCGTAAAAATTAAAGTTCGCCATTAAATTTTCGACTCAAACTTTTTTTTATTAACCCTCTGACATTTATATTTTTTTTTAAAGATTGCCTGAAATTTTCAGAAGGGTGTTTTTTTGTCAAAATGATTTTTTTTATTTTGCAAAAAAAATTTTAATTTTTCTACCTTCACACAAAACTAGTAAAGTTTTGAACACTGAAACATTTTTTCCATAATAGCGGGGAAAAAATTTTTTTTTTGGTCAGTATTGAAAAATGCATATTTTGAAAACGGGTTTTTGGTTTCAGAAAAAAAATCAAGTTGTGGAAACATCAAAATTTTGGTTCCCGTTTAACAGTTTGGTTCCCGTTTTACATATCGAGGAATTAAAAAAAAAAATTTTTAAATTTTTTTATAAATTTCTTAGATTAAAAATTATTTAAAATCGTAAAAATTTAAGTTCGCTATTAAATTTTCAACTTAAAATTTTTTATATTAAACCTCTGACATATGTCTTTTTTTTAAAGATTAGAAATTTTTAGAATTTTTTTTTTTTTCAAAATGAATTTTTTTTTTATTTTGCAAAATATTTTTTATTTTTTCTACCTTCACACAAAACTAGTTAATTTTTTAATACTTATAACAGCGGGGAAAAAAAATGTTTTTAAGAGCCAAATTTTTTATATACAAATTTTTTTGGACTGCATTGAAAAATGCATATTTTTGAGAAAAACAAAAAACAACACTCTGAAAATTGAAGAATATTTTTTAGATTTTAAGAAAGGTTAGAGTTTAATTTTAAAAATGTTATTTTTACGATTTTGAAAAATTTGAAATTATATAAATTTGTGAAAGCGCAGTAGTTTTCGAAATATTGCAAAAATAAATTTTAAAAAAGGAGAAAAGTGAATTTTTTTTTTTTTTTTAATATTGTTTGATACTTCTAAGTATTCCCTTTGAATATGTAATTTTTTTAATACAGTACTTTCCGAAATATTTAAAAAATAAATTTAAAAAACGGGAAACAAGTGAAATTTTGAATGTTGCATAAATTTTGAGCATTTTTTTAGCAGACCTTTGTTTAATGATAGATATAAAAAATGTCCAAAATTTAATAGCGAACTGCAATTTTGAAAATTTTTAAATATTTCAAATTTTCAAATTTTTTTTTTTTAATTTCCGAAATATTTAAAAAAAAAATTGAAAACAGGAAACAAGTGAAATTTTGAATTTTGCATAAATTTTGGACTTTTTTTCTTTGGCAGAACTATTTTTGAAAATTTTGAATTTTTTTAAATATGACACGCATTTTCCTGGTTTTTTTTTTTTTTTAATTTTGTAAATTGTATGAATAATACAAGAAAAATTTAGAAAAAATACAAAGAAAAAACGCGATACCTAATTGAAAGTGCCAGAGTTTTTGTATTTTAATACAGTAGTTTCCGTAATATTGAAAAATAAATTTTAAAAATAAAAAAGGGAAAATTGGTATTTTGTATAAATTTTGAATTTTCGTCCCTTCTCAGAACTTAATACATTAATTTTCGAAATATGTATTAAACAAATATTGAAGTGAAAATTCGCATTTTTAGCGTAAGATAAAAAGAAACTCCGCACCAAAATTCATTAAAATCGAAAGTCTTCGATTCAAACCATTCGACATGGAATGACCCATATGCTTGTATGTTTATAGTATAGAAAAATAGTCAATTTTAATTAATTTCTCAAACATAATTAGTTGTTAGCTTCGTTAAAATATTTTATACGCATTATAAAGTTTATACATAGTTATACATATGTATGCATGTATGTATGTAAATATGGTATAAAAGTGTTTTTTTTTTCTTAAGGCGAAAAATTGGAAAAATACTTAAAGGCACTTTTTAAAAGCATGACTGTAGCAGCAAATGATATAATTTTATTGCTGCGCATCCAACGTCTGAGTGACATTCAACGTTATAAAAAATTTGTGTTGTCGTTGATATTCCTAGAATCCTTCTAAAGGTTTTCTCATTCCACTCAGTGAGCAGCAGACGCCGTATTGATATTTTTGAAATCTTGCGTTTGTGTTGTACTCCTCAAAACTTCAAGCCAGCTGTGTGAAGAGCGAGAGAGAGAGAGAGAGGGAGAGAGAAATAAAAGTTAATTATTAAAATATGTAATCGCGTAGGGGTCCCAGGACCCCATCTAACAAAAATCAAAAGCATCTCACTCACCGATTGTAGGTGTGCACACTCTCGGCACGGAAGAAGTAAACATGATTTTTGAATGATAGCTTAAAAACGAATTCTTTTTGTACAGCATCTTGATGTCCTGGTGGACCCACCGTATAACCCAACAGCGGTAAACTGGCCAAAGCGAATTCATCTTGATAACTTTTATAGAAATATAAACAGAATGATGTAAAGACGACCCATAACTTTTGCCAACCAGAACTATTTTTAAATTTACGCAGCAAGTAGCCGGATAGTTGGTTTTCGGCGGATATTAGGTGATCGCCTAAACCGACGGTTGCGCCACGATGCCAACATACGTGTAGAGCAGTGTTGCTGCGCGAGGGTGGCGTTTTGTTTTGTAAATTTTGTTGTTGTAGTTGTTGGGCGGTTAAGCCGTTCGTCAAACCGCACAGATCGAGACCCTCCTCGGATGAGCCTATTGAAAGTTACGAAAAAAAAATATGAAAAAAGAGTGATGAGTGCTTACAAATGTCAACAAATAGAATAGAACAACGAAGAGGACCTAGGAGTTTTAATAAAAAAAATGTTTAAAAATGCGGTAAATTCTCTGATGGGAAAATTCACTCTAGAATAATATTAAGACTTTCGAGCTTCCAGCCGACGGATTTCCCATAAAACGAGAAGGAGAGCATTGGGGCCCTACAAAGTAGCCGGGTCGATATAAAAAAAACGGCCCGGGTCGTTTCGGCACTGGTACCGTAGAACCGGCCGTGTAGGCCATGTAAGTCATTTAGCGTTACCCAGGGTACACCAACGGGGAGGCGACCTACTCTTACACCCTGAGAATAGTGGTGGCTTGCCGTTGAGTAGCTAGGAATCCCTGAAGTTTCTCATGGGCACTCATTTCGCTGGCAACTCGATAGCCCAGAAGCCACCCCATGTAGTGTTGGCTGTTGTCGGCTCTGTGGTAAGTCTGTCATTCTCCTGCGAGAAAGTCAACTTGCTTAATTCAAGTCCTACAAGTCTGCGAGGGCGGATGAAATTTTTCCTGCCCAACTTCAGATATATCCATGGATTTTCTGTCGCTGGCTGACTACGAAAACTACCCCAGGCTGGGATACGTCCCGAATCTGGTGAAGATTAAACTTTATTCCTAGGACTTCAGACCAATCAGTGTCTCGTCGTTTCTTCTAAAACCGCGGGAGCTCTTGATTGATCTATATAATATAAGGTATAGGATTCATCGTGGCCTTTACTGGGCGTCCCCGCTGATCTATTGCGAGGGAATGTCATTGGAAATCTTTCTCTACTTGATAGAGCGTTTCTAGATCATAGGCCGACACTTACTTTCCTGGGAAGAAAACTGCAATGCTTTAACATAGCAAGCGCTCTCTCCGTGCCGACTACTGTTCTAGATATGGCGGTGGTGTTCAGCAAGAGCCCTGATTGGTTTAAAAGTCGAGAGTGCCTTAAGTAAAGAGCAAAGAGCGGTGGGACTCCAATCCAGAGAAGGGTGTATACTAGTGCGAATCGGTCCCCATCCAAAAAAAAAGTGTTTCCATTCCACCCCTAGGATTAAAGATATTTTGAAGGCGATCCCAAAACAATTATTTTTTTTTGCCAAACCCCCCCATTGGCCTATTTACTTTTTTTGACACTACGTCGCCATTTTAAGTCCGATTTTAATGAGCCGTACACCGTTGTTCATGGCTTGGAAGCCGCCACAATTGTTACCTTAATCATTTTTTACTCCGAGTTCAAATTCTAGTAGTAACTGTAAACCGGACTTGGGGGGCTCTTTAACAGATGGGTCACGATTCAGCAGAGCAACTGCTGGGCTGATGTTACATCTTTAGGTTAGTACCCTCCTTCTAGTCCAAAGTCCGCAGAGCTCACTGGACTAACTAGGACTCATTTTCATTTCCTATGGGAGGTATTTTGGGATCATTTTGTGATCATCTTGGGGTCATTTTAGAATCATTTTGGGATCAATTTGGGATCGTTCGGAGGGTTCTTTTGGAATCATTTTAGCATCATTCTGGGGTTATTTTGGGATCATTTTGGGATAATTCTGAAATAATTCTAGGGTTAATTTGGGGTCATTTTGGGAACACTTTGAGATCATTTCGGGATCAATTTGCGTTTATTCTGGAGTTATTTTGGAATAATTTTTGGAATCATTTTGGGATCATTCTGGGATAATTTTGAGATCATTTCGGGATCATTTTGGAGTCTCTTTGGGATCATTATGTGGTCATTTTGGGATCATTATGTGGTTACTTTGGGATCATTTTGTATCATTTTGGGATCATTATGTGTTCATTTTGGAATTATTTTGGAATCTTGTTACTAAAACTTACATGGAATAACATCTTCCTTTTCTTGGCAGCCCAAAAAGTATAATTTTAATAAGTAGTATCTTTTTTTTTAATATAAATATGAGAAATATATATACTAGGGTGGATCAAATTCTTGGGATGAAAAAGTCATGTAGCGAAATAGGAGATAAGGTAAAAGGAGATAAAATATAAAGAGAGAGTAATATAGAGGACGATTTCTACAGGGTCTGCTAGCAAACAAAAAATAAACAACATTTCATTCTCCTACATTAACTTATTTCCATACTCACTGCAATTATTTAACGATGTCAACGTCAGCTGTGCTGGTGGTTTATTCTTGATATCTGCAGCAGCTTTCGATAATTCAGCCAACCATAGAGTCTTCTCGGCAGTGGTGCCAGCACTCACTGTAATTGCACATTGGCCACCAAATATGGAAAATGTATTATGTTCAGCATTTTCAGTGAGCAATGAACGTACGGGTACATGACCAAAAATGCGGAATGACTGATCGATGGGTGATTTTGTGCCATAAAGTAAAATGTCGGAAAATAAGAAGAACATACGTTGTTGTAAGCCACGTTTCGAATGTTTAAGTAGACAGCCTTGTCGTATCAGTCTTCGTTGATTTTGTACCAACTTATCAAAACCGCTAATGTCACGTTGCAGTTCACATAATTGTACGAAATTTTCCGATTCAGGCAATTGATCGCGTATTTGTTTTGCAGTGCGTAACAGAATGTGATAAACCGCTTGACAATCGCCATAATCGATATGTTCTTCGGTATAGAAATCGCAGAGACCTGTAAGAGAAAATTGAGTGTTTTTTTTTTTTTGTAAATTATTTGAGAGTGTAATGAAGGATCAGATTTTGAGGTTGAATTGAACTAAATCGAACTGTGGCCAAAGCCAAAAACTCGGAGTTTTAGCTCTGAGGTCTAGAATTTCGTTTTTAAATTGACAATGTGCGTTTTTAATTCAACAGTGTGTGTTTTTAATTCAACAGTGTGCTTTTTTAATTTAACAACTTGTCTTTTTAATTTAACAACGCGCATTAATAACTTTTTCATTTAATAATATCAATTAGCATTCTTAATTTAACAATTCCTTCATATTAATTCAATAAGACGACAACTCAATTCGATAAGAAAATCTTAAATCAATGCCGAAAAATATTATTTTGTATATTCGTTAGGATGTTAAGATGATGAATATTGCGCAACATTAAAATAAGGTTAATTCAGGGGCGGATACACGAGTTTGCTTTCAGCTTCAAACCCTCCCCTTCGGGATCCAAAAAGTCATACTTTTCATAGTAATATAGGAAAAAAATATAGTAAAAATTGGAAAAAAAGGTAGCCATAGGTGTATACTAGCCCGGATCGGTCCGCATACAAAAAAAAAAAAGTTTTTCCAGTCCACTCCAAAATAAAGATATTTTGAAGGCGATCCCACAAAAAAAAATTTCTTTTTTCTTGCCAATTTCGTTTCACATCATATGATGTGATGTGATGATGTGAAACGAGATACCGACAGTCACTATTAGAATTTGAACTCGGAGTAAAAAATGATTAAGGTAAGAATTGTGGCGGCTTCCAAGCCATGAACAACGGTGTATGGCTCATTAAAATCGGACTTAAATGGCGATGTAGTGTCAAAAAAAGTAAATAGCCCATCGGGGGGGCGTGGCAAAAAAAAAAATTTTTTTTGGGATCGCATTCAAAATATCTTTAATCCTAGGGGTGGACTGGAAAAACTTTTTTGTCGATCCACCCTAGTGTATACTCGTCGAGTAAGGTTTAGATTCACGATTTCTTACTTCCGGTAAGTGGAACAGGGAACCGATCAATTCGAAAATATCTTATACATGGTGCGTTTTCCTTCAAATTCGGTACGTGGGTGGAATTATGCCTAAATTTACGAGCCAATACGAATAGGATATAGAGGAGGGGCGTGACAGAAGGAAAGAAGGGAATGAAGAGAAAAAGGGAGGGAGATAGTTTGAATTCGAAGAAAGATAGGAAGGAAAGTTGTAAAAGGGGTTGTAAATTGCGGTTAGGTGGCAACCCTGCGTGAAATTGTCATATCTGGAATACGGCCGATAATACCTTTCATTTGATATCAATATTGGCATATCTAGCTCTATATTTAAAAAAAAAGAGATAGATGGCAACCCTGTAAACCGCCCTAAGTGGCAATACCCATGTATATAATCTTAAAATGAATCAAGTTGTCTATATGCCAAATTTTATCCAAATCGGCCAAGCACTTCCCAAAATATACGAAAAAATAAATATATTGCGGTTAGGTGGCAACCCTAAGTGGCAACCCTGCTTGAAATTATCTTATTTGGAATACCTATCATTTGATACCCATATTGGCATATCTAGCTCTACATTAAAAAAAAAAATTGGGATAGGTGGCAACCCTGTAAACCGGCATATGTGGCAACACCCATAAATTCTGCTCGGCCTAACTATTACAATTTGTGCAATGTCAGCTAAATCCTAGAATTTCACCTCCTATTTGATTTGCACAGCTATACATCGTGGTGAAAATCGCCTACGTCTGAAAGTCGGCTATATTTCTATTTCCGTTGCATAATTTCCGTTGCAGCAACAGCCATTTTCTCAAATTTTACTCTCAATCAAAACTTCATATCGCCGCCTAAGAAGTTAACTTCAAAAATTTTAAATTACCCATAAATAGGGTAAAAATTACACAAAAATACAGAAAATTACGCAAAAAAATATAGTAAAAGTTACGTGATACCTTGAATTTGACATTGCCCTTACCAACAAATGTAGGTATATATTTTTTGAAAAAAAAAAAACAACCCGAAAAGACCAGTTTTGAGAATCATAAATGTCCTCGTAAAAAAAATTAACCTCCCCCCTCTTCCAAAAATCCTGGATCCGCCGATGGGTTGTTCTGTATTATAATAAGAATTTTTGACATAACTATGTAGACTTGTTTTTTCTCTGCGTGAATACGCCCAAACCCAGTTTGCCGTCAAACTTCGTTATACTTACGCTCCAAAATCAGTTGATAGTGTAGTATGCGACTCAATGGTTTCAATAGTAATTCCCCAATCGGCAGATAGCATAGTTTTTGCTGTTCAAAGTCTTTGTAGAGTTGTTGGAATCGTTCATCGGTCTCAAACATTTCATTCAAACAATGCAATATTTCTATATGTGACTGCACATATTCATCGTAAATTGGCAATACAGCAATATTCTTCATCATAACATCACCAATGCGATGTGTATCGTGTGTGCCACGCCCCTCCCACAACACCATACGATGTTCGATGTCACGTAAAAATGTATTATGATGCTGTGCCATCGAATCAAGAAAATCGAAGAGAGGTTGTAAATTTTCCACATCTTGTACAGATAATTCTTGACGGAATGATTGATTCAAAATTTCCAAATCCTTTTTATAAGTGCGTTCGGTCATTAGTAATTCCTTAGCCAAAAAGTAGGACTTCTCTGTGGGCCATTTCTAGGAAGAATCAATAGAAAGATATGTATGATTAATAAGTATGGTAGTAGCTGAGATATATGTTGGTTTCTTTGAGTATAGTTCAGTGGTTTCGGTCTCGGTGGACGCCCAGGAAGCTAGATCTATGCATATAATGTCACCGAAAGGTATCAATCGGTACCTTAGTCTAGTTAAGAGGGCGCGTATGAGATCAGCCATAGTTCTACTCGAAGTTGGGGTTCAAAAATCAACATCTACCTCCAGACTCGCAATAACGCGTTCAGACATAAATCTAAGTCTGTATTGAGTCACCTCCTAGGGAGAGTCAAGCTAAAGTGATGGGCTTTGGTAGCGTAACATCCAGTCCCTTCTCTTACGCAAAATAAGCTACCCTCAGAGACATCAGCCGAGTACCAACGGAACTGATCTCACGGCCTAGATATGTACGTATTTATGGCATTGAGCGGGGTTATGAGAACACTTGCGCTTGGTAGGCTCCGTGAGTTGGGACTCTGGAGAGATCGGACATGCGGGTACTTCCATATTTTGATAAATGTAAATGACTCATTTATTAAAACGAAAATAGACTACATCTGATCTAAGACAGTCTTCGATACAAACTTAAAGATCCTTCGAGAAAAAATTTAACAGATGAGTAACTTACTCCCTTCAAAATAGTCTGTAAAGTCCCGGCCTTATATATGCGCCTCCGGGCCTTGGACATTGTATGTCAATTCTAAATCGACGCGAAGACATGATGGCCATTACTATGGGCGAGATAGCAATCTTCTCCAGCAGCCAGGCTCGTCTTCGGGCTCTGGAATCAGCAATGAGAACATCGAGACATGTTGCTCAATCTTCGATACAAACTTAAAGATCCTTCGAGAAAAAATTTAAGGGATATGGAACTCACTCCCTCCAAAATAGCCTGTAAAATCCCGGCCTTATATATGCGTCTCCGGGACTTGGCGAGTACATGTCAATACAAGATCGGCGCTATCTAGAAGATATGATGGCCATTACTGTGGGCGGGATAGCAATCTTCTCCGACAGCCAGACGCGTCTTCGGGTTCTGGAATCAGCAATGAGAACATCGAGGCAGGTTCCTCAATTGACGTATCGTTTCCCTATCATGGGTGCCGGGTCATCGCATTTTAGAAGCAAGCCAGATCGCCGCTGAGTTAACGCCACTTGGATCGCCTCTTTACGTCTCACAAGGAAAGGAGGGCGTTTCTCAAAGCAGAATTAAGATTCCGTGGAAACCCCTACTTCACGAGCCCTTATAAAGTCAAGCCCGGGGAGCTTTTAAAATGTTTAACCCCAACGGCATGAGTATAGAGGGGCATGAAACCCGACATGGCCCTTGAGCAAGAGTCAGTTTTCTTATAACACCTTCCATTGGTGTGATCCACTTGAAAGCCAGGAATAGTACACGCGGTCAAAGATGCCTTCAGGCTTGGACTTCTTACTTGCTTTCTTAAGACTTGGGTAGGTTACACGGGGTCGAACCATTGTCACTTCTATTTAGTGGGATCTGTGACTCGAGAATTGATGATGATCTTATTCAAACATTTCCGTCTTTTATACGGGGTCTCCCACATTAGATTGGCATTGGTTGGAGAAAAGGGAACTAAATCCAAACAAATTGGAGCCTGATATTAAGAAGTTTGAATGAAGTCATGAGGCTGAATTTGCGACCTATGGGACAGGTGGCTGAGTCTGACCTTGGTCGCAGTGGCCCCAAAGTTAAAAGCAAGATTCTGATACCGTGATCGGATCAGCTCTTGAATGAGCTACAAACACCTTCACTCCCTCGCAGGGCCACTGAAATAGTCGCCGCATGGCCAAATATATCAGACCTAGGAGTACAACCGATCTCCATTGTACTCAACCGTTTTCCATCTACAAATCTAGATATACAAAAAAATATGATTTCTGTACTTACTCGTTTCTTTGAATCGTTCTCAGCACCCAACGGGCTACCAGCATTTGGTCCGTTATTATTGTTCGTCATAGCCACACCTGTAGGTAGCTCATGACGTTTGGCATGTTGTATTTCAGCTTGTATAACATCGTAAGTACCGGCTTCGGAACGTGATAAAGATGAGGACTTGTCCGATCCCAACGTAAGGTCATACCTACTTTGTGGCGCCCCAATTTCACCACGACGATCCAAAGACATATTACCATTGATGCCGTGGTAATCTGGAAATTTTTTGTTGGGAAATACTTTTAGTTTTTAGAACAAATCAATTACTTAGACTACTTAAGTTATACCAAGTTGCAGAAGATCATCATAACGAGTTAAGAGTTCAAGAGGACGCTGTAGAGGTACCTAGAAGGCACTTCCGGTGAAAAAATAGAAGAACTAAATAACCACTAACGGCTGTAGACCCCAGAAAGAACTTCCACTCTCTGAGGCAATCTGATCTACCCTCAAAAGGCTGTAACACGCCTCAGCCTACGACGCCAGCCAACCCGGTTACACCAGGTCCACAGCTAACTAGGCTGAGGCACAGCCTTGGTCTTCGCCTACCAACACCTGGGCGAACACATCCGTCTCTCACGCCTTTGGTTAACTCGACATCGACCCCACCGGCGCACTTCCAAATCTTACAGCACAACTGTAACGGATTAACTGGTAAGATCGCAGAGATAACCAACTTGATGACGCAATATGACATAAAACTTGCCGCAATCCAAGAAACCAAGCTCAGTCCAAGGTCGGACCTCATTACCTATGGTGGATATAACATTCACCGGAAGGACCGTCATAGAGTAACAGGAGGTCTGGGAGGTGGTCTAGCGTTCATAACGCACAACTCTGTACAGTATCATCTATTTGATACCGACATCGAAGGAACGGATGATATCTTAGAAAGCCAAGGTATTACCATCCGTACAGGAGATGTCGATCTGCAAATCATAAACATCTACATACCCCCTGTCTCAAGTTGCCCCACCGGTTATCACCCCGACATTAGCTTGCTATTACGAGGAGATAACCGCGTGATCCTGGGCGACTTCAATGCGCACCACGATATGTGGCACTCAAACTTGCCAGCAGACAGTAGGGGGCATGTACTCGCAGAACAAATAGATGATACGGCTTTCTGTACATTGAACGGAGACGCCCCTACGAGAGTATCGGGTAACTGCTATAGTTCGCCAGATATTTCTATCGTAAGTGCAGGACTATTGAACAACACCAATTGGCGACCCATACTCACGTTGGCGTCTGACCATCTCCCAATAGTCATTACCATCGAACGACCGACGGACTTTATAACACCTGAGCATGGTACATACATCAACTTTACCAAGGCGGACTGGGACAGTTTTCAGACATATACGGACGAATCCTTGGCTGCTCTATCCATTCCTACGGACGTACGCAAAGGCGAACGAGACTTCCGCAACATCATTGACTTGGCCTCTAGACGCTTCATTCCTGCGGGTCGAATATCTCGAATAAGACCAAATTTCCCCGCGGAGGCAGCGGCCATGGCTAGAGAAAGAGATGAAGTGCGAAGTCTCAATCCCGCAGACCCCCGTATAAGGGATCTCAACGCGGAAATTCGTAGGTTGGTCGATAAACACAAACTGGCCAAATGGAAACAACACCTAGAGCAATGCAACCTCTCTGACGGTGTTGGCAAATTATGGACTACGGTCAAAGCTCTATCTAATCCAACACAACACAAGGATAAAGTAGATATTACCTTCGGTGACAGGGTGAAGAAGGACCCTAGGGGATGTGCGAACTCCTTCTGTAGACAATTTGTACTACATTCCCCACCCGATAGAGCTAAACGTAGAACCATGCGACAGGCGCGTAAATACAAAAACCAAAACACGCCCATTGTCATCACTGCCTCAGAGGTCAAGGAAGCCATCAGACAGGCTAAGCCCTCAAAATCCATCGGCCCCGACGGCATTGCCATGAAGATGCTGAAACATCTAGGCCAGGAGGGACACAAATACTTAGCGGCTCTATTCAATCTTTCACTGAACACTTTCGTCATTCCTGAAATATGGAAAAAGGCGAGAGTGGTTCCATTATTAAAACCTAGAAAGCCGGCAAACATAGGCGATTCATATCGCCCTATATCACTTTTGTCGCCGGTAGTGAAGACGCTAGAGTCCATTTTGCTCCCGTATTACACCGCAAATCTGCACCTGGCTAATCATCAACATGGCTTCCGTAAGCTGCACAGCACCACCACCGCACTCAATGCCATTACAACGCAAATAAATAGCGGTCTAAATCAAAACCAACCAAATCACAGGACTGTGTTAGTGGCACTTGACTTGTCGAAAGCTTTTGACACAGTCAACCATGCCACTCTCATACAAGATCTATTAGAAACACAAATACCTGATGGGTTAAAGAGATGGACCGCTAATTACTTGAATGGGCGGCAGGCGTCGGTCAACTTTAGAAACGCAACATCAAAACCAAGACGAATTAGACAGGGGGTGCCACAGGGTGGTGTCCTATCCCCGACACTGTTTAATTTCTATCTATCGAAGATGCCCCCACCACCAGAGGGTGTCTCCGTCGTTTCTTATGCTGACGACTGTACAATAATGGCGACGGGGAAGGGCCCCTATACTGATGAACTCTGTAATAAAATCAACGGTTACCTCTGCGACCTTTCCAGGTTTTTCACAGAGCGAGATCTGACGATATCTCCGACTAAATCAACGGCGACGCTTTTTACGACGTGGACGCAACAGGTGAGAAATGAATTAGACATTTTCGTTGACGGCACTAAGCTACCAACTGTCAGCCACCCAAAGTTATTAGGGATGACATTGGATAATACTTTCTCATTTGCTGGTCATGTGTCTGCAATGGTCTCAAAGGTACGTGGTCGCAACAAGATCCTCAAGTCACTTGCCGGCAGTACTTGGGGAAAAGACAAAGAAACGTTGTTGACTACATATAAGGCCATTGGCCGACCAGTCTTTGACTATGCTGCACCCATATGGTCGCCTAATGTACATAACACCAACTGGACGAAGTTACAAGTCTGTCAAAATACTGCCATCAGAACTGCTACGGGATGTCTCCTCATGTCTTCCGAGTCTCACCTCCATCAGGAGGCAAAACTGCTCAATGTAAAAGAGCATGCGGAAATGCTGAGCAAGCAATTCCTTCTGAACTGCCACAAGCCAGCACATCCAAACCGTCATCTTTTGGACATAGATCCGCCCCCGAGAGACATAAGGAAACATCTCCGTAAACATTATGATGAGATCCGGCATCATATTACCTTGCCGTTTGATCTGCAGAATCATAAGCGGGCTCTAACCGACATCCACACCGAGTCGGTAGATACTTTTGTCGGATCTCTACCTGTGAACCCCGTTCTGAACAGTCCTCCACCGGATATTGCTGAAGAAGAACGCACCTTACCAAGGGAGACAAGAGTTACCCTGGCACAGCTTAGGTCTGGATATAGTGTAAGGTTAAACTCCTACTTGTCCAGACTTAATGACACAATCTCAAACACATGCCCTGCATGTGGTAGGACCCCCCATGATACTCTACATCTCTTCAATTGTTCATTTGAACCTACTCTTCTAACCCCTCTGTCCCTCTGGACAAACCCTGTTGAAACTGCACGTTTCCTTGGACTCCCCTTAGAAGAGCTTGATGAAGATCTTCGGAATGATCATACACTCTAGACAGGGCAATGCATTGTTAACAACAACAACAACAACAACAACCCTCAAAAGGCCGAGTGGCCTGATAAAACTTTCGACCATTTTACATCTTCAGGACCTAACAACAACTTGTAACGAGGCTTCGCTCGTGTTCCGTTAACGCTTGGCCTCGATGTACGCTCGAGCTCTGCCGCGCATTGTACTGGCGCATATCTAACGCGCTTTATGTCGGCGTAGCTCTGTTGTATTGTGCTCTCATCTCTGCGTGCTAACTTGGTCTTAAGCGTAACGGGTGGAAAGAGTAGAAGAGTAGACGCGCGCACTATACTTAGCCCAAGGTTTTTTACGTCACTGAATCGCACAAATCGAAATTCAGTCACCCTTCGCTATTAGGTTAGGTTAGGTTCAAGTGGCTGCCGCAGAGGCACACTTATAAGACAGTGTTCAGTTAAAACACCTATTAATATGGAGATTTCTCTCCTTCATAGGGCGTGAATGTCTCTAGATCTTTTATGATCCCATTTTGGTCAGGTATGTTGGGATATCCGGCATCCTGGGGATTGTTGCCATCTTTCGTTGGCTGGACGAAGTGTGTATTCCTTCAACATTAGCTTACATGTGGCAAACGGCATACCTAAGCGCTCTTTATCCCGAAGAACCTGCTTGGTCGTACCCTGCCTGGAAAGTTCGTCTGCCTTACAGTTTCCCTCAATGTCCCTGAGTCCCGGGACCCATGTCAGGTTCACGCGGTTCTGTTGGGCCACCTCTTGAAGAGATCGACGACAGCTGAGCATCAGTTCAGAGTTGAACGAATAAGAGCCAGGAACTTTGATGGCCGCTTGGCTGTCGCTGAAAATAACGATATCCTCGCCGATAGCGCGTTTACTTATCCAGGCCGCGGCAACCCAAGATTGCTGAGACTTCAACCTGGAAGACGTTGCAATGATGAGGTAGTCTGAAGGCGGGCTCAAGTTCCAGATCCCTGGAATAAACCCCTCCTCAAACTCTGCCGTCTAGCTTCAAGCCGTCAGTGTAAAGAGAAATGTCGCCATTAGTAGCGGGCACCGATCCGTCCTCTCCCATTCCTCCCTGCTGGGAATGTTTGTTTTGAAGCAGCTGTCTCGGAGTGTTCTGGCCGCACATCGATCTAAGCTTAGAGGGAGAAAACTCTACGTTCACAGAATACTGGAGTGTCCAGTTGTGCTTGCGCCCTAGGCAGACTATTCCCTTAGATGCAGAGCCCCTGCCACCGCTACCCGGTACGCTTCCAGTTCGAGTGGCAAAATGCCTAGAATGGCATGAAGAGCTTTCCATCGCTATTAAGTCCGACCTCAACCACAGCTCCGGACTGATAGACTTCTGTTTTGCCCTCAGCTGCGCCGGATGATGGCGGACCTCTGCATCGCTTTGTGCTCTGTCGTCTCTGGGGCGCTTGGTTTTGGCGTCTCTACTACGGCTCGCATTGAGGGTGAGACGGGAGCGTAACGAGCTGGAAGAGCCGACGCACGCACTAAACTTAGCCCACGACTCTCTACTAGAGTTCGCGCGAATCGAAATCGCTCGTCGCTAGTAGTTCGGGCTGATTGGTTTCTGTGTCGCTCTTTTTATAGACACTGCCTCTATGGTACGATTCCAGCTCAAAAGTACCCATTAGGGTGGGGTTTTAGAGAACTGGTGAGACAACGATATCATCTTGCTCCTCTAGTCGAGGGCTGTCTGACTTGTCAAACCGCAGCTTATGTGGGCTACCCGTTCCAACGCCTTCTTGCTTGTTAAGTAAAGTAATGAACCACCAAAAAAAAAAAAAAATTGATTATTGAATTTCTTTATTTGTTTATTACTTCATGTAATTATTAATGGAATCTTGTTTATTTAGTTGTTGTAACATTTTTTTTTTTTTGTTTTTAACTTGAAAGTATTTTGGCTTGCATTTAATTAGTCCATGACATTATCTATGTATGTAAGTACGTGTGTATGTATATGTGTAATGTTTGCATAATACTTAGCTATGATTATAGTCCAGTCATTCTATTCGGCTCTTATATGACTTTTCACTCTAATATATTAACAAATTAAATAAAATTTTATTCAAAAAATATTAGCATTCTATACATGGCGCACAGTGGGACATTTTGCCGGTAGGTTAGCGAGAAAATCGAATACTGATTAAATCCAACAAAAAAAAATTTCAAAAAACCTCAAACATATTTGAGATTTTGAAAATGTATTTCTTATCTCAAATGTCATTCAGTCAGAAATTTACACCAGTATTTCAATAATTAAATTTTGCCACAAAAAAAATTTACAAATTTTACAAATTTGTTACACAGTGTAATTTTTTTAAACAAAAATTTAAAAAAACCCGCATCCACAAATCCTTGCATTTCATTTTGTCAACAGAACCCCGTTTAATTGTTTTAAATCGGTTCAGTTTTGTGCTCTCTAGGTGATTTTAACGTAAAATGGGGTTTTTGCCCCTAGCTCAAAATTATGGGGGAGACAGGGGAGAATACCAAAATTTCGAAATATATTTGAGAATCTCGGCAATAAAATTAAAGTTCTCTGCGAATCCAACTTGAGTACTCGATCATTTAAAAACATTTACTTTATTCTAATCTGTTTTGAAATACATGGGACACCCTGTTCTAATCTATTCCGAATGAAATTCGGAGCTATCGATATTTCCATACTGATTCGTAGTATTAGATTTAAACCGTTTCTTTATTTGAGATTTTTATCGATTAATATTTTGAAGCCGAAAAATTTCGGTACCAAATATCGTAAACATCCCTCTTTAGCCCGATGCCCACACCTTCAATATTACTGTCCAAAATAAAAAGTTCAAGTATCGAATAAAACTGCGAAGAAAATTACGAACTATCCATTTTTATCGATAGTTTTAGCTTTAAATCATTTTTTTTTATATAATAGATGTTTCTGTCGAGCTTATCATTTTTACGTGATGACCTTCTTTTAGATCTTGCAAGATATTTGCTGCTTATTGCAGTTTTCTATCGATTCTTACTTGTTCCAATCGATTTTTCTAATGTTTATCGATTGTTTTAGTTTTACTTTGCACATAAATTGTGTTGCGTGTCGGTTGATGGAATTTCACTAAAAAATTAGTGTTTCATCGATTTAAGGACTGTTATCAATATTTATTTCGATTAAACTATATCGCATGGTATTTTGAGTTTTTCGATACCTAAATATTTCTATCGATTTTAATCGAATCGAGTTAGAGAATAGCACAATTGTTCGCTGAGCTAATATTTCGTTTTTGCAGAAACTTCTAACAAAGTTCCCCGACTGTGCGTCATGCATAGCTGCTACTACAGTGGTTTTCAAAATGATCTATGCGGAAGCTCAGTGTTGATTTTTTTTTTGTTGTGGTATAAAGTTAGAGTTGACTGGACTAATTAGTGAAAGATTTTAATAGAAATGCGTATTTGTAATTTTTTTTTGTGTATTGTTTTGTGATTTATGTATTTGGCTTAGTGAGATTCATGTTTAAATGCATAACTGACTTTTTATTGGATCATCATAATTCAATGCCATTTAGAAGGATTTATTCTTATAACTAATTTTTTATTTTTTTATTTATTTTTATTTTTTTTGTTTCATTCTAATAGGAGCAAAACTTAACTGTACGTACACGTGTATTAAATCTTAAAACAAGAAGAAAACAGTTTGCTATATAGAGTGTGGCATAAGCACTTTTGCAAGGTAATTTAGAAAAAAAAAAAAATTTGGTCACCCTGTGTTTGAAATTTTGTAGCTATTTTCGGCATTTAAAGCAATAAATATTTGTTTATAGGGGACATGTTCGACATAAACTTGCTTTCAATAATATTTTTTATAATAAAAATAATAATTCATATCACCCTATGATTTATTTTTACACATTCGTTTAAATTTTCATCATTAAATGCAAATTCGGATGCGATTTTAAAGCACGTCACATCAATATTTTTTTCTCGGCGAGTCGATTACTGTACCTATTCTTTAGACATAAAACCTTCCTTTGATAACATATTAAATATTTCTAAATTTTTGTCTTCGTGTCACCCTCTGTTTTTTATTGAGATTTCGTTATATAACTCAGCATTTATTGTGCGCACTTCAAACAACTATACTTCCACGACTCTAGATATGACGATTTTTTTTTCTTCAATGGAGAAACAATTTAAATAAAAAATAAAAATGCAGTTCACCTTGTGTTTTTTATATATCGTCATATATGCGATATTTACTGTGCGATTTTAAAGTAAGATAATTCTACGATTCTGTCCTGACGATACAAGTTTGTAATACCTAGATATGATGAATTAAATTAAGAATTTAACTATTAGGGTAACCAAAAAAAATGTTTTTTTTCGAAAATGTCTTGCAAATATTAACTTGATTAACTGGTTTCTTTCATATGCGATCTAGTGTGTACATTTGTTTTCAAATATAGGAAATCACTGGTAAACTACAAACAACAAAAAACAATGGATTCTTAACTGGTAGCAGTGTAAGTATGAGCGTAATATATTATTCTTATCAACATACAAAGATTTTTATAACATTTGGCACAATTCATACATTAATTCAATTTAAAAAATTTTGATTTAAAACTATTAAATTTTTTTTTTTTTGATAATTTTTAACCATTACATTTAACTTTTAACTTAATGCACATATATGTATAAATACTAATTAAACAACTACTTTTTAAACTCTGATTCAACTTTGGATTAAAATAAATTAAACTTATTTTAAAATATTTTATTTGTATACCACCCTGTTTTCTCGCTCTAGGTATAACACTCATAATTGAATTGGTTAAGTACCTTTTGTATTCATCAGTTACCAACAAAGTCTACCCGATCTACATATATTCTGATGTTCGAAAAAAATTTCGAACTCGATTTCGAAAGTTGTTTTGGACTTAAGTCGAAGTAGCTCTCAAAATAGGAATCGTGTGTATTCGTAATCAAAAACTCTCAAAAGGTTACTAGAAACACAAAAAAAAAACGTATGATTCGAATTTTATTGTGAAACCCGGAACAGGGTGAAGCAAGACTTTTAAAACGAAAATTTTTTTAAATAGTTTTTGTTGCTTTTTTTTTAATTTTTTTGATCAATTTACCAGTTCTTTTATAACAACAAAAAAGTACAAATTCACTCGTTCAATAATACTGTTGGATATAATTTTGTAAATATATTAGATCGCTTCAATTTTCAACGACTTTCAAAGCAAAAAATATTTCTCTTTCTCTTCTCCGATTTTAGCACAATACATAGTCGCAATTGTAACAGTTTATTCTAATATATATATCCTTATATGTACTTAATAATGCATGCCAATTATTTTCTAATCACTACCAATATTAATACTGTTTTTTCACCTCCTTTTTCTTCATTGCCATTGTACTCACTCGGAAGAAACCTCCAAAATACACCTTAATTATTCATTTTGATTTCGATTTTACTTTTAACAACTAATTTGATTGGTAGACTTATACAATAATTTAAGAAAAGAAAAATTTGACTAAAAATAAGGGATGGAAAATTGTCGATAACATTGAATATCGATATTATCGATATCGATAATTATCGAAAATTGTCGATAACATTGAATATTGATAGTTATCGAAAATTGTCGATAACATTGAATATCGATATTTATCGAAAATTCCCGATAACATTGAATATCGATATTTATCGAAAATTGTCGATAACATTGAATATTAATTTTATATCGAAAATTGTCGATAACATTGAATATCGATATTTATCGAAAGTTGTCGATAACATTGAATATCGATATTTATCGAAAATTGCCGATAACATTGAATATCGATATTTATCGAAAATTGTCGATAACATTGAATATTGATATTTATCGATGTTTGCACATTTGTCGAAAGCTTCAGAGAAAAGTTCCAATCTATACCAGAAACTATCGTTTGATAGATATATCGATATTATCGTCGATAGTTTTTTATTTCTACTTAAAACTGCTAAGCAAAATGTAGCTTTCCATATACAGGAAGTCCTATGGTATATTCCGAAGTTAAATATGTACTATATAGTGAGCAGCTGACAAAACGAAACCGCATCAAAAGTATCGATATTTGTATATTTGTTCCGAAACAAAAGTATGCAATGATCTCATCGAGTGCAATCCTTTCAGGTAGTACAAGGAGTTGCTCCCGACGTTTTCTGCGAAACTTGCAAAAACCGCACTATAAATATGGTTGCTTGAAATATCAAGACTCCAGCGCCACCTAGCGGGTTTAATTTTGGAGACAGATTTTTTGATTACATATCGATTATGCGTACCAAAAACCAACAGAATCGGATCATAAATACAGACTTGGCACACATATTGACTCCTGTGCCATCTAGCGGCATAACTTATATTGCCGAGGAGTTATTCAAAGGAGAAACTGTAAAGGATTTGCATCATTGACTCAATTTTAAGCTTCTCTAACAACGATATTTATAATTACAATCAATACTAATTGTGACAACTATCGATAATTTTGCCTCTATTTCGTTATTCGATATATGTATGCGATACTTGAAACAAACGATTGTTGTACTATCGATAGTATTCCAGCTCTACATTTTGGCGTACAATAGTAGCAGTTGTCAGTGTTTGAAAATATAAAACTTAAAATTGTATTTATTTCTTAAAATAACAAAGAGTAAAACATATGAGTCTTACGAGCTGATTATGTAAAATGACAAGCGACAAAAAATAGTAATTTTTTTGCTTGGTGGAGAAATTCTGAAAATATAATAATAGCGTCAACTCACAGCTAAATCATGATTTGGCTTTAGTGCTGCCAAGTGTATGTAAAATAAAAAAACTGTGAAATAAAAACAATTTTTCTGTGTTTTCACCATCCTCGGATAAGGAGGTAATGCTTAAAGTGATTTTTTTTTTTTTTTTTCAAGTAAAATACTTTCTTAAATGGATATAGTTATTGTTTATTTTTTTGGCACACTATTCAGTATTGTATGGAGAAAAACATTATATCATAATAAACAAATTTTTCACAAAAAAAAAAAAAAAAAAAAAAAAAAAAAAATTTGGCACTCTGTTAATTTATTAGCTGTATTAAAAACAAAGCTTTATTTGACATTTATTCTAAAACAAATTTTTAATTGAGTTAATCTTAAAAAATGTATTCTGACGACGTTTAAGCAACATTGGTTGGCTGCCTCAACATGTTTTGGTAATTTTCCGACATGGTGAAAAGTTGAAGTAGGAACTCTTTTTTTTTTTTTGTTCGAAAAATTACACTGACGATGGAACAAGGCCGATCTCCGAGCCATATTTTGGAAGGAGTAATGGCAAACCATCGGTTCTTTAAATTATGTGCCTGACAATTAAGAGTTTTCACATGTTAAATTGGACCCCGAAAGTTCTCTAAAGCGCTTTCGAAATAATTCAAAAGTTTTTACAAATTATTCAGAATTTCTTCCTAAAAAATTCTGAAAGAAATCTCGAAATTATTCTAATTTCAAAATTAATCCCATTTAGCTTCAACAATTAAGTCGATCTTTTTTTCCGAAAGCGTCACGAAAAGCCATTCCAAAATAGGTTCAAAGCGATCCTATGATGATGACTGCGAGATTTCAGAAACCGTCCCAAAATATTTTCGAAAATTAACCGAAATTCATTTAACCACTTCCCTGTGCCCATACAAAGCCTAACTGAGTAATATGAATATATTCTCAATTTGTAAGTATTCTGGCTCAATGAGAGATGATGGACAAAAAAAAATATTGAAATTTTCAAGTATTCTCGCTCAATGAGAAAAAAAAGTTTGGAAATTTTCTTTCATTTTCTTGAAGTTTAGGCCTTTTGATATACGCTCACATAGAATTCAAAATTATATAACAACACGTTCATAGCAAAAAAAGCGTATCTAAGTTGTATAAAGAAATGAGTCACATGTGACTCATGAACTTACTTCAATACGCTTTCGTGAGTCACATATGACTCATTGGACAGTAGAGCGTATCGCCAAAAAAAAGTTTAAAATGTTCGCCCCTGGTTCGAATGTTTACGATTTGGTGATTTCAAAAATGGAAAAAAAAAATTTTCGACACCCTGTAAAAAGAGCGAAATTCGTTTTTTGCTTATAACTTTTCTATTAGGTCTTTGATTTCAACGAGCAATATATTGTTGTAAAGGTTTTAAACCGTGTCATATTTCGTCCATATAAGCCATTAACCTGCGACACCAACTTTAGCTTTTATTCGAATTTATTTAAAGCCAGCACCCTGTATTAAAAAAAAATAATTTTCATTCCATTCTCAAAATACTGAGCGATTTGTTCACGTAGTAAGTGATTCTTGTACAGAAGTTGCCGACGAGGAACGCCTAGGTTATACATATATTCGTTAAACTAAGTAGCCGAGAACGTTACAGCAAATTAGAGTCAAGGAAAGATTTAGCATAAATACATTACATTTATTTCCTCATTATATGCAGGTAAATATTCTTTTTTTTCTTAGTTTTCAGGAAACAATTTTTTTTTATTTTTCAAATACAGGGTGTTGGTTTTAGTAAAAAATAGAATAAAAGCTGAACTTGGCATGATGTGCTAAAAGTTTCTATAGATGAAATATTGCCTTGGTGAATACCTTTCTAAAACTGTATCACTTTTGAAAATCGAACGTAAAATATAGAAATAATATAGAAAAAACCCAATTTCGCTGTTTTTACAGGGTGACAAAAAAATTAAAAATTTTTTTTAATCTCGATTTTGTTAAATGTCTCAAAAAAGTTGTATAAAGTAGTCGTGAAAATGTTGAAAATTATTCGGAATGATCTCGAAAACTTTCTGGAGTGATCTTGAGTACATATTACCCAAGAATTCTAGAATTAAGTCGATATTTCTTTCCGGAAGAGTCACGAAATAGGCTCAAACTAATCCTATGATAGAGATTGCGAGATTTCAGAAACCGTCCCAAAATACTTCCGATAATTAACCGAAAATCATTTAAAATTGATTCCGAAATGATTCACACAATAGTCCCGATGTTGCCCTGGAATATTACCACATTGAGCCGTAACAAGCCCTTAAATGGCTCAAAAAGTTGTATAAAGTAGTCGTGAAAATGTTGAAAATTATGTGAAATATATTCGGAATGATGTAAAAATTTTTCTGGAATGATCTTATATACTTATGATACAATGCTATCAAATATCAGGCGTCATCAAAATACAATTATTTTTTTCGTTTTACTACAATAAACAAAAGATTAATAGAAGACTTGGTAACAATGTTGTCAAATTTGAATTTGTGTTCCCTTTTTTGGGACAATTTTTTTTTTTTTTTTTTTTTTGTGGCATCATTTATGGCATTGGAAGTATGTAATACGCATGCATGTATGTTTTGTATATTTTTGTGTGTTTGTTTTTTTTTTTTTAATTTCTATTTAACTACATATATATATTATTTAGTCATAGCTTAATATTTCACGAAATTGTTTTAGTGTTTTTTTTTATGTTTCTTTGTTTTTGATTTATATATTTATTCGATGAGAAAACAGTGCATTAAATTTTTTAACATTTTTCAATAAGTTCATTTATAGTTCTTTGAATTTTTTTATATTTGCTTACAACAAGCCAATAAATATAACCTCAACCTACAACAACAGACGCTGTTAAATTTTTTTGAAATATTTTTTTTTTTTTTCTTTCTAGTTAGCAGTCACTTGTAGTTTTTTTTTAACGATTAACATGACAATATTAGTGTTAAAAATTTGTTTTTGTAATTTTAAAATCAGGAATTTAATGAACGTGTATATTTAAAATTTGTTTTTTTTTTTTTTTTCTTTCTTGTTAGATACGAGTATTTAAAATTATTCAATTTTTATAATTTTTGTTTTCGAATTTTTTTTTGTTTTGTATGTAAACTTTATGGGGATTTGTCGAAAGCAAAATAGCTGCAGCGAGTCACACCATAAATCAGTCTCAATTGAAATACATATAAGAAGATTCGGAGAGTTTTTTTTTTTTTTTTTTGTATACTAAAAACAAGTCAGGGTAGACTTTAGGGAATGCAACAACAACGTTGTAAATGTTGTAATACACGTGGATTTGTAATCGTAAAGGGATGACTTTTATTTATGTTTACTATTTTTGACAAATATTTTTGTTTAATTTTTGTGTGTGTTTTTTTAGTTATCTATTTTTATCAGAGAGGGGCAGGCTGTATTAAAATTTGAGTGCAGTAATCATTTTATTAATCACTCAAGGTATGCTGATAACGAAATAACTATTCCAGTTACCATTCATTTTTGAGTGGAACTTTACTTTCATTAGCACTCATTACTCTTTCATCATCACTCATTTTTGAGTGGAACTTTATTTACATTAGCACTCAAAATTTTATTTTAGTGCAACTACTCTTTCATCATCACTCATTTTTGAGTGGAACTTTATTTTCATTAGCACTCAAAATTTTATTTTAGTGCAACTACTCTTTCATCATCACTCATTTTTGAGTGGAACTTTATTTTCATTAGCACTCAAAATTTTATTTTAGTGCAACTACTCTTTCATCATCACTCATTTTTGAGTGGAACTTTATTTACATTAGCACTCAAAATTTAAAATCTACTCTTTCAATACCACGTGTTTTTGAGTGAAGTGGAAAAAACTTCATTAAATATAAATATGAGTGGGAATGGAGTTAAAGTGTCACTAATTGTATTAAAACTCCACTCAAAATCAACGCTAATTGATGATGGAACCGTAGTTTCACTGAGATAAAATTTTGTGTAATAATGAGAAAAACTCAAAAAAATTGCAAATTTATTGGTAGTAGACACTACCGATCTGTAATTTGTATGTACTACTGTGCAACTCTTTTGGACCTATGGGCTCTGTGGCGGAATTTTGAGTTCTAAAGGACAAAAGACTGAAAACAAATGTCGTATAGTTTCTAAAACATTTTCTAAGTAGTTCTGAATTTTTTTTAAATTATTGAGAACTTTTTCCTGAATAATTCCGAAACAGTTCGCAATTTCAAAATTGATCCTATTTAGATACAGAAATTAATTGAAAAATAATTCCGTAAGAATCTCAATAAAGGTTCAACAGTATCCCATATTGTATCCGAAATGATTCCTAAAATAGTTTCGAAAGTATTCCGTAGATCTCGAAAACATTTTCGAAGTGCTCATAAAATCAATTAAAATTATAATTTCAAAAATTATCCAAAATTATGCAATATTGATTCCGAAATTACTCACAAAACGATTTCAAAGTTATCCTGTTACAATACCGGAATCGAGCCCTAAAAAGCTCCTGAATTATCGAGAATTTTCTGGAATAATATTAAAATCACCCAAAATAATTCCGTGAATAAAATGAAGGAACACTACCAATAATAACACTGTACAACAGGCAAAAAAGTCCCAGAGGGGTTCTCATCGGTTTCCAAAACTTTTGGGTGTGCTGAATCCGAATCTGAAGTCAAAGTTTTCGGGTCAACCTAGGTTGTTTCTCCAAAGGGTAGTTTGTTCAGATTTCGATAGTAGTAAAAAAAATTTTTTTTTTAATTTTTTTCTTAATAACTTACACAACCACCGAGCTCTTTACAAACCACCCTCTGTAGAGCAAACCTAGGGTGACCCGAAAAATCTGACTTCAGAATCGGATTCAGCCCACCCAAAAGCTTCAGAAACTGCCGAGAAAGCCGGTGAGATTTTCAAAAACTTAAATTTTGTTGTACAGTGTAATTTATAGAAAAATTGCAGAAAACAATCCGAAATACTCTCGAAAATTAATTCAAAATGATTCAGTATTGATGTCGAAGCGATTTACGAAATAGTTCCGATGTCATTCGTCGCATGTCATTTCGATTTGGGATCACTGTTGCACAGTATACTGGTTTAAGCCCATCATCTGGGTATGCTTTTCGAAGGCTGAGTAGCAAAACGGCTAGTCTCGGCTCACGGTTATAAAACGTCCTATTTCAAAAAGCAACTAAATTTAAAGATAAGCCGCTTATCAAACCGTGTTCTACCGCTATCTGCTATAGACCCCGATCTTCTACTCAGCAATCGATTTCTAAATTTACTACCACATTTAATATTTACTTTTGCATAGTTTTACATTTTTTCTCTTTATTTTTCTTTCCAAATAATCCCTTTAACGATCACTTAAATCATCCGAATCTTCAAATTTTGGCGGCGGATCAACTCTTATATCCAAACCGCATGCATAACGTTCATATTCAATCGGTTCTGTTTCATAGTCTGACAAAAAATCTGGATATGGCAATTCAACATCGCCAGCAACAACATATTGTGCTTGTTGTTGTCTTTGGCTAGTAACAGTAGTAGTCGTGGTACGTCTTATTGTGCCCGTGGCCTGTACAAAGTCGCTACTATCCTCACTAGCATTTGAGGCGACATCATCTGAAAGATCTGTTTGAACATCACTTGCAGTTGGTGTGATATTCGGATCACCCAACATGGTGGTGGTGATGGATTCTTCACGTTTCAATTGACGTTTTTTGGTGCGTGCTGGTTTTACTGGCTGCCCATTAGGCGGTGGCATTGGATGATTGGATGCGGCTGGTTTTGAGCTGCTCGCAGCAACGCTCGTTTGTTGTTGCATTAGTTGTGACTGATACATTGGATTTGTAATGTGCGATAGACGATCGTAACGTGGGAAACCCATTTCGTCTACATTGTCCGACATATCAAGACTTTCAAATTTGTTTGTCGATGCATACGCGGCTCCCGAATATTGTGGATAATCATCATATTCGTCGGTTTCCTCTGCATGTTCTAGCTCCTCATCGAATTCCAAATATTGATCTTCTGGACGATACGAAGGATCTGAACTGCCTGAATCTATTTCGGGTAAATAACCTTCCGAGCACTCTGAACTCTCCTGCTCAATGAGTGTACGTTCGGTTGAACGCATGCGCACTTGACGTTTGCGCCGATATCCCTTACTACGTAGCTTCGGATCTTGTGTGCGTATATCCATTGAACTGTCTGTGTCATTGCCACTTGGTGGACTTTTAATCATTGTAGTGCGTGTTATTGAACTTTTACGTGGTGGTTTTTGTATCAACTGATTAGGTGGCGATTCCGAACTCAGACTACTTGAATAATATGGTGAACATTTAATGAGTTTATCTGCGCGTTGCGGTAGCCTGGGCGATGAAGTTTCAGTGCTTGTTGTAGTCTCACTGTGAATTGTGGCGGTGGTCGTGGCTGATGAGGACACACCGCCATTGCCGTCAGCAGTCAACGAGCAAGACTCTTCATCGATGCGCGGTGGCATTGATTCTTGCGATGACTGCTGCGATGTGGAGAGCATGTGCTCGTGGAAAGAGTTCGATTGTCGCAGCTTATTGGTTTTATATTCTCGTATTTGCGATTTCGATAGCGTCTTGTCATCATAGCTATGATGTTTGGCGAGTGGTTTGACTGGCAGTTGACCAACGTCGTGCGTGCGTGGTAAATCGTCGGGTGTTTGTATGGGCGGTATATGCGGTATAGGTGGTGGCGTAGCTTTGGTTGAAGCGCTCGCTTGTGATGATGTTGAAGCTTCAGAAGCTGAAGCTGAGGTTGAAGTTTCCTCAGCTTTGCGTACAGCTTTCATGTGTTGCAATAGCGCTTGCATGACAGGACGCGTGACTTGTGGTTTAATGGGTTTTGGCGGTGGTTGTGGCGCGTGTGCTGCCGGTTGTGGCGCTCGCGCTGGTGGCTGTGGTGCTCGGGGTTTTGTTGATGGATGCGGTGCTTTGGGTTTTGTGTGCGATTGCTGTGTCGCTGCAGCTGGTGTATGTGTGCCTTGTGTGGGTGCTGCATGTAGTGGCACAAACTCTTGACTTTGATAACGTTCGGTAAGTTTCTCGCTTGGCGCATACAAGCGCTCGACGAAAGCAGATTCGCTTTCCGAAGAGACCTCTTGACTTTTATACAATTTCGACATCATTTCGAGTGAGCGACGTTTGCGCGCTGCTTGCGTTTGCTCCAATTGTGCCTCCTTTTCTTCCAAACGCAACATGCGTGGTTGTGAGTTCTGGCGGCCAGCGTCCCCTAACTTTGGCGGTGTCTTCTTTGGTAGCACATCATCGGCTGTTGCTGCACTACGCAAATTGTTGCCATTACTGGCACTGCGTCGATGCACCTGTGCTATATTTGTGCGCAACTCCTCGCTAGGTGATTTCTTTGTTATCACGCGGGATTGCTTGAGTGGTACATAGTCGATGTAACTGCCACGCCTGCTGCCGCGTGCATCGTCGCCACCAGCACCACCACCAGGTTGTGCACCCACCAAAGTGCGACTGCTCGATGTGGACCATTCGGTGATGGTGTGCGCCATTTCGGTTAGAGTAAGCGTTGTATCATCGCTCTTGGTGGCACTTGTAGCCTCAGATAGTTTATCCGTTTCAGAGTTCGATAAAATATCATAACGCATACCCTCCGATGAACCATTATCACCCGAGAGTCCCTTGGAGAAGCTGCCACTCTGCTCATTCAAACTCTCGGCGGATTTATTGATTGAACTGATGCTCGATTTGGTGTGATTCGATTTCTCGCTTTTAGCGCATGATTGTGTTGAGACTGCTGAAAGACTATCCGAACCGGAGAGATTAGCATACTGACGCACCGTGTTCGTGCCCGTGGACCATTCCGAGATACTTAGCCCTATTGAGGTATCTTCTGAATGAGAGCTGTGTGTGCATTTTTTCTGCTGTAAGCCCATACGCACAGTGCCATCTAAATCGGTGCCAAGCGAGCTTGTCTCATCCTCAGAGTGGCTGGAATGGCTGCATTTCTTGCATGAACTCACACTCAGCCGCGATTCGTAGTTACGCCGCACTGTAGTTTGATCCTCCATGAATGTGCCGCCCGAAGTGGATAAGATATCATCAATGGATGTATCCGAGTTATTCGAACCACGCGAGAGTTTACGCAAATACTCTGTGGTACGACTTTCGTCTGACGAGAGTTGTATCTTGACCGTACCCGGCATAAACACATCGTCGCTTGAGAATAGCTCATCTTCCGAAATGGGACTGCGTAGTGTGGGCGAGCGTGTTGGTTGTGAGATGATCACCGAATCTGGACTCGAATCTTTGCGTAGTGGTGAGATTTGCGTAGACTTTTTGGACGATGAAGAGCATGTGACCGTGAATGATGAGGATAGGCAAGATGCAGCGCTTAGTGTTGAGCTCAAGCAAGTTGGTGTGTCATGTAGCGCCTCTTCGCTGCCAAAATCTTTATCCTCAAAGGCGGCGGACATCAGATAGGCCGTATCCTCGTATGGTAATATTTTGGCGACATCTGGTGGTGTTATGGGAAAGTCCTCCATAGAGAAGCGATCATCGTCACCTTGCGACTGCAAATCATCGTCTGTTCTATCGGTTGCACCGCCGAAGGAGTCAACCATTACTTGATCCGCGATTTGCGCTTCGGTAGCGTAATAAGTTTCAATGTCATCCACCAGCAGCGGTGGTGGTTCTATGCCGCCGCCCAAGCTCGCAGGAGGTGAAGGCCATTCTTGTGAATCTTGTGATTGAAATGATTTACTTGCTTTCCAGCAAAATGATTTCGGCACCGGTTTGTCCAAGTCGGGCATTTGATAAATCGATTCCACCGGCTTCACGGGCACATGATCGAATGGTATTTCTGGTAGCGGCCAGTCCTCTGAGTCTTGACTGCCAGCATTTGAAAGACACATTAGCGTATGCCGATCAATATCATCGCCTTCTTGCTCTTCCACCTGCATTACCGAAAAGCGCCCAGTTACCACCACTGGCGATTTGGGTTCATTTATGCTCCCAATGCTTGACAGCCGATCACCAGTGGCCGAATCACATGGTATTTCCGGCATTTCCGCCGAGGTACGCCTATCTGCATCGGATATATAAGCCAAGTTGGTGTTACTCCTCGAATCCGAACTCAAGCTGGGCTGATGATCGGTCGAACCCACCGATTCATCGCGCATGCTGACAGAATGTGTTGAAGCCTTACTCACATCATCTTCCATGCTTGACTTCTCCGATGCGGTGCTACGTTCGGATATCCGTGAGAGCGTGCGCCCCAAAGTGAAACCCGTGCTATAACCTATTATATCTGTTGGATTCACACCAATACCGCTGAGCGCGCTAGTCATTGCTGGATAACCAAATGTGGTGGGAAAGTCATTGAGCTCATCCTGAAAACTTGTGTCACTTTCCTTTTGCTCGTCGGGTGAGGTTTCTTTTAAATCGCTATCGGATGAGTCACGTAGCGGATTATTAGCATCGTAACGCTCATAACCATCAGTTTCAACATGATGCCAGGGATCATCAGTGCTTGAGCTACCCGAACTTTCGATTGGAAATGCTTTCCATGTTGTTTGTTGCTCCTTTTGTTGTAATTCGCCGCGTCGTTGTGCGGCGCCCATTGAACCCGAACTGCTTTCAGTTTCAAAAGAACCACGCGACTCAACGCTGAGCGAACCCTTCGAGTCAAAGCTCGATTTGGACTCTTGTGAGCTGCTGCCCGATTTAGCGGGTTTATCCGTAGCATCCAGCTTAACTACAGCCAACTTTTTACCCGCATTAGCGCGCGCAGGTTTCTCAATTTTTGGTGGTTTCTTCGAAGCGCCCGAGCTCGATTCACTGTCTTCATTACGTTGTAAAAGCTTGGTAAGTTTCTCATCTAGCGGGTCAAGAAAAGTTTCAGTGCTTATGCCCAGATCTATGGGACTTTGCTTTTCTAAAGTGGGCGTGGTTGGTTTCTTCACTAATGGTTTCACTTCATTTGTTGGCGTGGCATCGTTGGAGCCTGTGGGGCTCAACTTTTTAGGTGTCGAGAATTCTTCAGCTTTATCAGCACCTGCACCACCACCCACATCTAATTGCAGCATGCGCTGTTTGAGCTCCAAACATTTTTTCGCCTCCACATCACCGAAATCTTGCGATATCCCTAGAGGCCGTGCAATCGAGCAGCTAACGCTCGACTCTTCGTCTAGTGAGCTCTTCTCCTTACCACCGCTCACGGATAAACTCCAATCATGTTGTTGCTCACCACGATGTGGGCTCACATCTTTTTCACCACTTGTCCACGAATCGGAACTTTTCGACTTATCGCTTTGCCTATCCAAGCTGCGTTTCTTTTTAGACTCGCTTGTTGACGCCGTTGACGTTTGTTCAGCTTGCTTCTCAAATGTTTCCAACACTGATTTTTCCAGCATTGGACTTGTATTGGGTGGTGTTACTAAAATGGGGGTGGCACAATTTGAGTACTCTAATGGCACCGCATCCTCCAAAGTGGCTTGTGTCTCCAATATATTACGATCGGGCTCTAAAGTGCGCGGTTCATTTTCTGAAGTGTCCGAACCCACAAATTCATCACATTCCACAGTCATCCACGAACCTGTTTCGTCACTGCGACTACGATCTAAACTCAAACGATTTGTGTCTTGACGCGACACTTTCAAATGTCCCGAGTTATCGTCCTCCTCAATGGAGGGTTCTTCACATTCAATGGTGGGCACACGGTGCGGATAAGTTTCGGGTGGCACTGGCGATTTGCTCGCAGGCGAATGACTATCGTCTGCTGAAACAAAAGAGTCCAAACTCTCTGCAGTTGACGGCTTGCGACTGTTAGTGCCTTCGCTGTCTTTGGTATCTTCAGAGGGTAGCGATCTCTTGAGTATCTCCAGCGAACGCCGTTCCGAGATAACCGCTTGCATATCAATGTCCTCGTGTACATTATATTGGTGTGCGAACATGCGTCGATCACCGAAAGCGCTACGCACAGCCGCTGCTGGTTTCTCGTCGGCTTTCTTGGTATCCGCGCTCGGTTTCTTGTCGTCGAGACTCTTTGCTTTGATGTCCGTGCCTAAGTAATGATGCTCTGCGGGTTTTTCCAAGCTACTAGATTTGCCGTCAATCTTCTTGTGCACAACGACGCTGCCTTCAATTTTTTGCTTCATCTCCTGGCTTTTGGCGATCTTCTTCGGCGACTTGATGACCATATCGTCGGGTGCATCCGATTTATCGGATTCCTCAAATGACTTATTACGGTCTTCAAAGCTACGATTCGCTTTGTCCAATTTGTCAGGGCTGCGGCCCTCTTCGAAACTGCGGCTGAATTTAACCAGTGATGTGTCAAGCTTTCTTGGTGCTTTTGCAATTAGCACATGATCCTCTGCCTTACTCTTGAACTCAGTTTCGATAATTATTTTATCTCCATCTGTCTTGACGGATATTTTATCCTCAGGTGCAGGGAATGGCGGTAATGTATCTTTGACAGGGCTCAACATAGTTATAGTTTGTTTCATAGCCGATTCGTATAGTTTTTGCTGGCGCTCTTTACGTTTGGCTATATCGGCTTCGGTCTCCTCTTGTGACTTACTTTTATCTTTGCTCAGGCGACGCGCTTCAATCGAACGTGGGCGCTCTTTAGGACTCGATTTTTTACCCTTACTATCTTTTGATTTGGCATCATCTAAACTGGTGCGTCGCGACTCTGGCCGGCTACGTGAAGTGCCCGATTTCAACTTGATGCTATCCGGCGATTTGGGACCCAACTTGAATTTACCCTTGCCAGTACTCTCTACGCTGCTAGCGCGCGACACGCCCGGTGATGTTTTGCGCGAGCTATTCGCCGAGCTGTAGGGTGACCAATCGGTGAAACGATATTTATGTATATCTAAAATTAGATGATCGCCGCTTTTGAGCTTCATTTTCGATTTTTTCTTGGTTTTGATTTTGACACCTTGTAGCGCAATTTTTTCAATATACTTCAGCTGATCTAGCAACTGCATCTCCTCTGCGTCAATGGTTATTGTGCTGTGTAGCGCATCCTTGCCTGCGCTATAGTAACTGCGTTGTTGTGTGGGTATGGCGCCAGCGCAAGAGTGCACGCTATCACCAGCATCATCATCGCCTGCACCAGCTTCACGCGCCAACGTTTTCTCCTCTAGAATTTCTGCCTCTTCCTCAAAGCCCACAGTGTCGTCTTTTGATGAGAAAGCATTCATTGGCGGTAGACGATGTAGTGATATAACTGGTGTATCCAAACTCTTTGTGCGCCGCTCGGTAGTCGGTGACTCCTGTGTAGTCGCTCTCTGACGCTGCAGCGACACCGAGCCTTCGGATAAGTTGAGACGCGCATGTGCAAACAAAATGGGCGCATGACCCTTCGAACGCATCACCAATGACGAATCAATAATCTCCTCAATAAATTTAGTTTTTGTGCGCAAATTTGCATCAGCTGCTGCAGTACCGCTACTGCGATGTGGTGACGTTGTTTTCTTCTTTAGCGTATAATCAATATCTGCAGCTGTAATTTTCTCTTCTTGACAAGTTTCATATATATCATCGTTGCTGCGAAAGAACTCGGCATGTTCTAGTATGGGTGACGGTATATTTTCGTTGCGTTGATAATCGTTGGTGCACTCATCCATAGCGCGTCGTGGCAGCATGTGTTGCTGGTGCTGCATGTGATGGTATTGCAATGGCGGCTCATCTTCTGAGGACGGTATTGAAATTGAGCGCTCTGAGATGCGTCTCAGCTCGGTTGCGTTGACATATTGTGGATCGAGTTTTTGTGTGTGATAACGACTCTCGAGCTCAGCGAGGCGTCGACATTGTGGTGGTGAGCCTTCAATTTCTGTGGAGCTCATCGTTTGACCACGCCCCCATGCCGCCGATATTAAACGACTTTGTTCGATGCGAAGTATGGGTTCAATCTCTTTGCGCGATTGAGGTGGTGAGAATTCGAGACGTGCTGGTATTGCTTCTGCAGAACCAAATACATCATCCGAGTCCAGACTCTCATCGTCTGATGAAAATGAGGTTATGCGCGTTTTGGCTTTCTTCGGTTTGCTAGAAATTTTTGTTTTTGGTATGACGCGCGGCTTTGTGGCAACTTTGCGCGCATTAGCTTGTAGCTCTTTGCGTAAACTTTGTATGAGTTCAATTTGTTTTTGTTCTAGCTTATGCTTTTGTTGTTGTAAACTTTCTGTGCGCGATGAGGTGGCTGAATCGCTCTCGATTTGACTCAATTTTTTGTTCAACATTTCCAATAGCGAAGGATCCATTTGTTTCGTAATATCACGTTTTGGCGATGACAACTCTATGGTTGGTATAGTTTTGTCCACCTCTAACGTGATAGGATCCACTTTGGAGAGATCAATATTTTGTGTGAAAAGAAACTCTTTAGTCTCCGCTGGCAACAAACTATCCAAAATATCAGGCAAAAAGTCTGCAGCGCCTTTGGACGCATCTACTTTAGGTGATTTCGGTGACTTTGGCGATTTGGGTGATTTGGGCGACTTTGGCGATTTTGGTTTGGTGTGCTTTTTTATGCTCTCCACACCACCTGTACCAGCACCCAACACTGGTGCGGTGCCATTCATGACATGACGCTTATGCAACACATATGGTATATCATCCTTCAACGCTTTCGGAAGGCGTCTGTCATATTCGCGGAAAAAGCTCTTGGGTAATTCGAAACCCGCTTTGGGTATATCTGCTGCCGAGGCAGGCACGTTTGATGCATCAAAACATTTTGGTATTTCAAAATTGCCATGTGCTTTGCAAAGTGGTGGCGCACTTGGTATTTGCTTGTAAATATAATCTTCTTCAGATGAATCCGCTGGCGTCAAATCTATCGACTTTTGATGCATTAAAACGTGGCGCCGCGAATTACTGCCAAGACGCGCGCGATTCGCAAGCGAGTTCGGATCACTTTTGGTGCGTTCGACTGTGGCGTGCACATAGTTTAATGGCACCATTATTGGGTTGTATTCCTCAAAATGCGTTTTAGCCATGAGCTCTTCTTTGCGCGTGATTTTTTGTTTAGCGGCGCGCGTTTGTTGTTTTTCAAATTCTGAAATGAGTTCGGGTGTTAGCGGATAGTCAGGGCTTTGTTTGGTCTTCTCCGCTTTCTCAGCAACAGCGCCACCTACACCCGCGCTACCATCTTGTATTTCCCATTGTTTGGTGTAATTTTGTATGCATTCGATGCGATCTTGATCGAAACTGAATATATTTTCACTATCCGAGCGTCGGCGGAACGCGCATATTTTCGTTGATTGTGAGACGCTACCCTTTTTGAAAGGCGCTGTCTGATCTATAGAATCGTTGGTTTGTATTTCTTTCTCTTCGCACTTGCGTCCCGAAGTGGGCGCAGAGGCAGCATCTGGCGATTTGCTGCCAAACGATTTCGTATTACGTTCTATCTCAACATTTTGTAAGCTAATCGAATGCACTTTCGAAGTTTTGTGATGTGATTTATTGCTTGGAAATGTTGAGTACGTGTCGCGACTGTCGTAGAATGAGCTATTCGCTGTCGAGCTATGCGTATCCGAGAGCAAACAATCATGACTTTTTACTTTAGGGCGCGCGCATAGACTATCAGTCTCCACACCTTCCACAGCATCATAATAATCGCTCTTTGATTCTTGACTGGTCGATTGTTGTTGTAGATATTTTTCATATTTCTCATATTGCTCTTTCTTACTCAAATGCTTCAGCTTCTTACCTGTGGTCGTGGGCATTTCATAATTGCGTCCACCAAAACAATCACCCACAAGCGATTCTTTCGAATCCTGACTTGAGGCTACGGAGGTCTTACTCTTCGTGGTTTCGCGCGATTTCTTGCTATCCGTGTGATATAAACTATCATGCGATTTTTTGCTTGAATCCGCTGAAGAGCGTGATATTTTCGTTTCAAACACCTCGCTACGACTCTCTTGACTTGAGGTGCGTGAGAGCGCCTCTTTTACTTTCTTATAAAAACTGCCATCCGATTTGACGCATAGTTTCTCGCGCGGCAAATAACGCGGATCTTCTTGATCCCAAATTTCATTCATTATATCAACAGCTGATTTACATTTCACATCCATTGCTGAGCGGTATTTGTGTTGTTGTTGTGTTGGCGCTTGCTGCTGTTCGGACACCGATTCGTCATCAGTCGGTATGTAGTTGCCTGAATCGAGCGAACACGAACGCATATCGCGTTCATCCGAGCGTCGTCGTGCGCTGCTAAAGAAGTCTATATCGTATTTTTCCAACAACTCGTAGCTATCTTGTGAGCAATCATCTTGTGAGCCCGTATAATCGACGTGGTGTCCATAACCACGCCTATGCTGATGATCTTGCGTATTATAAGTGCTACCAGGATAACTCGAGGAGTATACTTTTGAATTGTGTAGCGGTGAAAAGTCTTGTGTTGCATCTATGGAATGATTTTTAGTGATATACATGGAATTGCGCGTATCATCGTAGCGCGTGACAGGCGAGTCAATGCGTTGAAACGTGATAAACTCTTTGTCGAAAGCGGTCATTGTTTTAGGTTTTTCGCTCTCATAGAATGCGCTAAAATCATAGAGATCTTTGCATGAGCTGCTCTTCAACCAAGACTCGCGCTCAACTTGATCGTAAATGTTTTCCACTTCCTCTTCGTCCTCCTCCTCCTCGTCTTCGTCCTCTTCGTAAGTGTCCTCTTTCTTGAATTGTGTCGAGTATAAATTGGCTGAGGACATCTCGAATTCAAGCTTCTCTGAAGATGACTTGAAGCGATTCAAAGCATCAGCACCACCATGTTCTTCAACTGTTACCGCCACTGGTTTGCCAAAGGTCAAATAGTTATGCGTCATATTTATGTTCGGGCGCAAATTGCCAAACGAATGCGCATGATGTGTTATATAATGACTATCATATGAGTCCACCGAGTCTACACCAGACAACTCAGAGTTACGTGGCAGCGAGTGTGTGTGGTGACGGCGCACATTGCTAGAGCCACCGCCACCAACACCCACGCCAATGCCGGACGTCGAACTCTGCGAGTCCATCGATGGTGTAAGATAGTTTTCAGAATGCGTTAGTTTAGCACGCTCTACTGCTGCTTTAGTTGTTGTTGTCATTGCAGCTGCATAGCGTTTAGTATTAAACCCAGTTCCAAAATACGATGATGACGAATCTGATGGATGATTCAAGTCATTATGATATTGATAATTTAAACTTGAAAATTCATCATCATGTTCCATATCGTAGGGTGACTGGTGCTGCTGCTGCGTTTCCATCATGCCCATTTGTTTGGCGCGCGTATAACGCAAGATTGTCTCATCAATAAATTCATCACTAAAATGTTTTTCACGTATTTTTGATTTTGTTTTACGATTAACGGTAGCATAAATATCATTACGTTCATTTAAATTTAAATTTTCTGCATTATTAATTTTATTTTCAATTTTGGGTGTATTTTTAATCATGAAATCGGGATATTTATAATGTCCAATGTCGTTAATGTCCGTATAAATGATATTGTCTGTTTCGGTTTCGGTTGAGTTATTATTATTAAGTAAACACTGTTTAGACATCGAATAATTCGTACTGCTATAATGGACTGGTGTGACAGTTTGTGATTGGGACTCCTGTGACTGAAGTTGCTGATGATGGGCATGATGGCCCCCCGATGTCGCTGACACCATACTCTCCCGATTGGTGGTAGATGCTGTCAAGTCCGAATCCACTTCCTCCTCGACTAATTCCTCCTCCTCCACTTCCTCCTCCTCCGCTCCCACCAAATCCAGGTCCTCCTCCTCCAATTCCAATTCCTCCTGTTCCAACTCCATAGAGCTGCTGAGATCCACCGAGAGACCCACTGTGTTGGTTGTGATAGTGTTGCTGTTGTTGTTGCTGCTGTTGTTGTTGGTGTTGATGTGCATGAGCTGCGGCGATGCAGGGGCATACGCTTGGGATGCCACTGAGACTCGCCGTGGAGTGTTGCTGCTGTATAAGTGGGACAAGTGGCTCAGACCTGCCGGACAGCCATAAATGAAAGAAGAATAGCAAGTAAGAAATAAGTTGTAGTCGCTGCTTGTAGGCATATCAATACAAACCATAAATATTGAACCGAAAATCACCAAATTAAGCTCCATGCAGTAAATATTTTTTTTTTATCTTCATCTATTATGAATACAGAAACTCAAGAACACATAAAGCGTAACTTTTAATGGGAAAACGTAAAGTGTAAATAATCTTCGAATATTTTTCGAATATCAAAATATAATATTTTTTCACGTTTTTAACATTTAACCAAATATGTATCGCAAATATATAAGTAACCATGCACAGCGTCCACTTTTTATCAAGTCTTATGTCATGAGTAACTTATAAAAGGGCAAAAATGTTTATTGCTAGAAATTTTACTAGGTTAATAAAAGTAAAACTTCCCACTTTTTTTATTTTTTAAATTTTTCTAAAAAAAATTTCTGTTTTATTAATTTTAATTTTAAAAAACTTTTATCTTTAATGTTATTAATTTTTTTTTGTTTTTTTTTTTTATTTCCATTTAAGTTTTTATTTTTTTTTATTATTTCCGTTCATTTATTTTTTTTAAATTTTTTTTTTCAGTTTAATTTTTTTTTTTTTTTTTTTTTTTCAGTGTAATTTTTTTTTTATTTTTTTTTTTCAGTGTAATTTTTTTTTATTTTTATTTTTTCAATTATTTTGTTATTTTTGTTAATATTTTTTATGAGGTATGCGCTTCAATAGGAGCTAAGGAAGATAATGATTAAATATTTTTTTATATGTAGATATTTAAATTATTTCTAAATTTCTATACATTTTTTCTTATTTTGTATGTATTTACATTTTTTTATAACTTATAAAAATTTAAAATAAAATTTTTTTTGATTTTTCTATACAGTGCACTCGCGATAATATGAACATCCCAAAATATAAACACCCCAAAATATGAACACTCTTTCGATTCATTGAGTACACTAAAATATGAACTTCTGGTTCAAAAGTTCATATTTTAGAGCTTCGTATGTTTTAATTTAATTCTTGTTATTTGTATTTTAGGGTTTTTTCTTTGTGTCATAAAAGAAATGAACAAAAGACTTTTTTTGTTGTTTTTAATCGGAATTGGATGCCGTAAAACTAGCTAAATGGATTTTTCCCCAATTTTATAGACTTTCGTAAATATGAACAAGCTTGCAAATATGAACTGGCTTGGTTTTAATTAGTTCATATTATCGCGAGTGCACTGTATTTTGAAATTTAATTATTTATTTATTTATTATTTATTATTTTTAATTATTTTTTTTTTATATTCATTGCTTTGGAGTTTTTTTTTATATATTTCTATTAGAGTTTTTTAAATTTTTATTTAAATTTTTTTTTATTTATTTTTTTTTTGTCATTATAATGTATAATTTAATTTTTGTTTAATTTTTTTAAATTTTTTTTGGAATTTTTTGTTCAACCGAATAATATTTTCAATTGTTTTTAATATTTTTTTGTACCTCTTTGTCATTTACTTTACTGACCATAGTTAATTTTTTTTCTTCTGAACGTTTGTTTGAATTACAACTTTTCTAACTCTTTTCTTTTATTTTAAATTTAATTTCTTTTTCCTTTTTTAATTTTAATTGTTTTTTACTTTTTTCACTTTTTTTATTTTATAATTTTTTTATATGTATTATTTTTGTAATTTTTTTAATTTTTTTTTTTCTTCTTTTATTTATTTTAATTTTTTTTTTCTTTTAATGTTTTTTTTTTATTTATTTAATTTTTTTTTATTTTATTTTACTTTTTTAATTTTACTTTTTTATTTAATTTTTTTTAAATTTTTTTTTTTTTACTTTATTTTTTTTTAGACGAACTTTCACCAACTAATGACGAATAACAACAACTAAATTAACAACAACTAAATTTTTTTTTAAATTTTTTTTTATTAAATTTTTTTTTATTTAATTTTTTTTTTATTTATTTCCTTTTAATTTGGTTCATTTTTAATTTTATTTTTTTAATTTCATTTTCTAGTTTTATTTTTTTTTATTTAGTTTTTTTTTAATTTAATTTTTTAATTTTTTTTAATTTTTTTTTTAATTTTTTTTAATTATTTTTTTTTTATTTTTTTTTAATTATTTTTTTTTTATTTTTTTTTAATTTTTTTTTATTTTTTAAATTTTTTTTTTATTTTTTTAACTTTTTTTTATTTTTTTTAATTTTAAAAATTTTTTTTAAATTTTTTTTTAATTTTTTTTAAATTTTTTTTAAATTTTTTTTTAATTTTTTTTAAATTTTTTTTAAATTTTTTTTTAATTTTTTATTATTTTTTTTTTTTAGATAACTGTTAGTTTTTTATTTAATTCATGTCTATTTAAATACTTGTTTAAATTTTCAATTAACATTTTTAAATATTTTTCTTTATTTTTTTATTTTAAGAGGTTTATCCAAGATATATTTTTAATATTCTTTTAATTATTTTTGGAGCGGCCGTTAGCTTTTATTGAAAAAGGAAATATTTTGAAACCTTTTAAATTTTTTTGCTTCTGAAAATCCTTTTTTTTTGTTTTCTGCTTAATTTTCTTAATTGGAATTTTTTCTATTTTTTTTTATAATATTTTTCTAATTTTTTTCTCTTTTTTATTATATTTTAGTTTCTTTTTTTCTATTTTATATTTTATTATTTTTTTTATTTTTAATTTTTTTTAATTTTTTTCAATTTTTTTTAATTTTTTTTTATTTTATTTTTTTTTCTATTTTTTTATATTATTTTTCAAATTTTTTTATATTTTTTTAATATTTTTTAGTTTTTCTTTTCTATTTTTTTTTTATTTTTTGTCTATATTTTATTTTTTTTTCTATTTTATTTTTCTATTTTTTTTTTCTATTTTTTTAATTTTTTTTTTTTTTGTTTATTTAATTTTTTTTGTTTACTTAATTTTTTTTTGTTTATTTAATTTTTTTTTATTTAACTCGCGCTGAAAATCTGGGAGAAGGCAAACTATGACTATCTCTAAACAGTTCACATTATGAAATAACATCTCAATTAAAAAAAAGAACAATTTAAAAAAGGAGAGGGGAGCTGAAATAAATATTTGATTCATTTATCTTTAAATTAACCAAATAGCAAAAATACGAATATGAATTAAGTAAAGTAGAGCAAAGTAGTATATGTATATAAAAAAAATTCAAACAGTGGAGGGCAAACGTATTTCTTGAAAACTCTCTTTAGCATTAATTTTTTCACCTCATTATCTTTATTTGCTCTATTTTTTTATTTTCTCATTTTTTTATTTTTAAATTTTCTGTTTAAATTTTTTTGCTGATTCGACTTCGATTTTGCCCACCACTGTTATGTTATATTTAAATAAATATGTGTTGATATTGTCTATTTCGCCACTTACCTATATTGTGATCGCCTGGATGCGCACGACCCTGATCTTGGGCGCGCATATTGTTGTGTTGCTGACTGTTGCTGTGATTGGGTGAAGTCCACGATCCCGGACCCTGAGGTGAGACAGAGCGATTCGAATTCATTTGGTCCATAACCGCTGCCGAGTGGTGTTGCTGTTCCGCCGCCAATGTTGGCGATTCCGGAGCATAATTCTTCGTCTGATAAATCTCCACCTGGGCTGCTGTGACCTTTTTTAAAACAAAAAAAAAAAAAAATTGTGAATACAGTATTGGATAATATTTCAAACAATGCATTAGACCGGTTAGAAAAAAAATTGCCCACTTTTCGCTCACAAACTTAACTTGGAGACTATTGTAAAAGAAAAAAGTGCACAGTTTTCTGCAACGGTCTAATACAATTTCAGTATTTATTCGAATTACTTGAGAACGCGTGTGGTCTGTAGGAGTGTCTTGTCGGCGATCCAAGGTATCCGCTGCCTTCTTCGTCAGAGAATGCATCGTCGAGGTGGTACATTGATTGCGATAATCCCAAGCCGCTTTAAATAAATAAAGAATTGTTTAAAATGAGTAATTAGAAAGAAGTATTCAATACACTTAATATGAAAATAAAAATATATTTAATTAAATATTTGCAAAAAAGCAAAAAAAAAAAAAACGAAAAAAAATTAAAAACGAACTAAGCAAATATTGTTAGTAGATAAACAAAAAAATTGTAATTTTAAAAACAATACAAACCAGTGTCAATTGGGAGTAGGGGATTGGCTGAAATGCTGGAGTTCACATATGTATGCGACTGACTGCGGCTACTAGCATTCAATGGCCCTTGCCGGAATGACTGTGACCTGCAGCAAAAGAAAAGACAAGAGGATACCACGTTTTTATTTGCATGCTAGTTTAATTTTTTTTTTTTGTTTATTTAGAATTTTTATGTGTTTTTATTACTCAAGCTTTTATTAAATTGGTTTAGTTGTAATTTTCTTTTTTTTTAGTAAGGAAATATTTTAAATCTAAAATTTTTTTTAATTAAAGTTTAAATATAAATAAATGAATAATTTTCTTTAAATATTAATTTTTTTTTTATAAATATAAAAATATCAAACTAACTTAAAAATCATTTACAAGTAAAAACAGTAAAAAAAAATAATTAAAAAAAAAACATTTATAACAATAAAAAAAATGGCAGAAATTAAGCGAAAATGTTAAAAGTTTACTGGGTGATATAAAACTATTTTATTATATTTTAAATTGAAAAACTAATGTAAGCTACAACTCAAGTTAAGACGGACGGCACCCCTAATCTCGCTTAAGTACACGCTTATCATGAGCTTTTCTAGAAAAAATGTAAAATCTCAAGTTCGAAATTTTTTCGAAATACAATTTTTTTTGAAGTTCGAATTTTTTTATGTTCCTTTGTCTGAATTTATCAACAGCTAATATATTGATGGTGGCGATATACCAACCGAACGGCAACTGCAAGGTATATGAATTTTTACTGAGATGATTCTCATGGCAGAAATACACTCGGAGAGTTTGCGAATGATGTCGATACCCGACTTATTGGTGTAGTAGACCAAATACACTAACGCTACACCGCGGCGGCCGCCGTTGTCTAATATATACATATATAGCTATACAATTTTACCATTCTATGTGGTCTACGAAATTTTCGATATCGCCCTTTATAAGTGGTATCATTCATTGGTCTGTACGTACACGTCCCCCATGACACTCTACATCTCTTAAACTGTTCAATTGAACCTACTCTTCTAACCCCTATGTATGTCTCTCTGGTCCATCCCTTTTGTAACTGCACATTTTCTTGGTCTCCCGTTAGAAGAGCTGATGAAGATCTTCGGAATGATCATACACTTTAGGCAGGGCAGCCCAATATGACCTTTCGTAGAAAAAAATCTAAAAATTAAGATACAAATTTTTAAAAAATCCGAATTTTTCGAAGTTGGAATATTTTGATGCGCCTTTGTCTGAATGAAATTAATGGCTTGCTTATAACTAATGTACTTCATGTACACATTCATAAGGCAGTTCATTGACCAAGTAAGCGAAACACTATTTTTGTAAACTTTTTTTTACATTTGTTTTTTATGTATCGAACAACAATAATAGCAATGAAATTAAAAAAAAAACCAAAGGATACAAACAACAACATCTAAGTAATTACTGAACTAGTTCTAGTAAGAAAAACTACACACAACACATATTACATATATATAAAATACACAAAACAAAAAAGCGTTAAAAACACTTAATTACACTGTACAACAAAATTGAAGTTTTTGAAAATCCCACTGGATTTCTCAGCGGGCTCTGAAGCTTTTGGGTGTGCTGAATCCGAATCTGAAGTCAGATTTATCGGTTCAACCTAGGTTTGCTCTAAAGAAGGTGGTTTGTAAAGAGATCGGTAATGGTAAAACCAATTTTTTTAAAATTATTTAACAATTTTCTGGGGTCAAGAAAAAAATAATTTAATTTTGGTTTTTATATTTGGCGGCATACAGTGCAAAAAATTAAAAAAAAAAGAATTAAAAAAAAAAATTGTTTACTACTACCGATCTCTGAACAAACTACCTAAACTTAGGGTGACCCGAAAAATTTGAATTCAGATTCGGCTTCAGCACACTCAAAAGCTTTAGAAATATTGTGTCTGTTGTACAGTGTTATTAAGGTCTGCATTCTCAAGTGGACTTAAAAATTAATTTATATTTATTAAAAGAAAAAATTATCGGATAAATAAATTTCCAAAATTTTCTAGAGAAAACGGTCCTAACAGTTCCTTAATGCTAAATAAACCAAAACTATGATTCCTAGTTTTTAAATCGTATTACAGATATTTTTTCGAAATTTCAAAATTTGCCCACTAATGATAGGCGGTGCACTCAAATCAGTCAATGAGCTTTTCTTTTTTTCGCTCTCTCCCTCACAACAAATACTTAGTAAATTCTACTTGCGTTCTCTTTTGTGTTTTCTATTCGCGTTTACTATTGTAAATTTTTCTTGAAAGCACTTTTGAAACATAATAGCGGCGTACAAGCAGGAATGAAAGATATAGCAAACAAAAAAATGTAAACGATTTGACGTTACGGATGTAGCTGTACTCTACCCCTCCCTTCTCACCTCATTCGCCTATGTCACGGCAGACTTGAATTCAAGAATTGCCAAATGTAAAAGGGATCCTACTTTTCCTCTAACCCCTCGTTCTCTTCTGCCGCCCTTTCTGTTTGTTACCCTATCTCAGGATTGCCCTCTCAATATTCAACTCCGGTTTCTTCTCTTTAATTGAACTTACTGTCTACTTTTAAAGCTAATATTAAATGCTTCTCATTTCATTCATCTATCGTTTTTTTTACCCTGCTCCTCTTTCTCTATCTTATTCTTGGCATCTATCGATGAATATTCTCTATCTCTCTCCCTTTCTCTCTCTCTCACACATACTCTCTCTCTCTCTCACATACTCTCTCTCACACATACTCTCTCACGCGCTCTCTCTCACACATACTCTCTCACGCGCTCTCTCTCACACATACTCTCTCTCACACATACTCTCTCTCACACATACTCTCTCTCACACATTTACTCTCGCTCTCTCTCTCACGCGCTCTCTCTCTCTCTTTTTAACTTATACTCGGCTTAGAGTGCAAGTAAAGCTGCTTAACCTATTTCTTACTACAAAAAACACCAAATAAAAATGTTGCTTAAAATTCAACCAAATCGAGGAGGCTGAATTTCGACGTTGGTAATTTTAGCATAAATAGGCAGAGTGGGCAAACAAACGAAACCAAACGTTTTCTGTTCTTTCAGACGGATCCTCTTCATGAATTATACTGAACTGTTTAATAAAAAATTTAATAATTTTGAATATTTTTTTAAAATTATTTTCAGGTTTATTGACTATTTTAGAATAACGTTACATTTAAAACAAAACTTATTAGCTTTGAAAATAAGCTAGTTTGTTATGTGTGCGCTCTTATAGCACTATAAAACATATTAGGGGAATTCATCAAACCTCATAAACACCTTATAACGCGTGTAAACATATAAATTTATCAAGTGTGTAAATGAACTGTTAAAATTTGTATGGAACGTAGTTTACACAAATTTGATAAAACTTCCAATATTTAGGGTGTTCGTCGAACTGAGTTGATAAATGTATAAATTTACGCATTTCGTAAACTTATAAGGTTTGATGAAACCCCCTATTGAAAAAATGTCTATAGTCGCTGGAAACGTTTTGCTGGCAATAGTTTCGTTTCTTTGCATACTCTGCAATTACGATACCAAATATTAAATTAAAATAACAGTTTTATATATAAACCAAGCTTAAATTGTGCCCAGCAAAATTAGTCATTCCGTTTACACTAAAAAAAAGTACATAGAGATGAGATGATGAGTATGAGAAAAAAATTGAGGTTAAATAAATTTTTTTTTTAATTTAAACACACACAACTAATTTAGCCAATCAATGCAAAATTAAAAAAAAAAAAAGTTTTCAAAATTAATTTTAAAATATATTTACATGTAAATTAAGTTATCAGATCAAACTCTTTTCAAAAATTATTAAAATTGTCAAAAAAAAATGTAACGAAATAAATTGATAATTTTACATATTATGTAGTTTTAAAAGGTTTGCTGTTAAAAAACCAGTTCAAATATTTAATAACCAATTCGTTTTAAAAATCCTCTTCTCTTTTCTGAGCTTTTATACAAGTACAAAATTCTCAATACTAAACGTATATTTTATTTTTGAAGAAATAAGTTGCCGAGTTCACTTTGTGTGAACACTCTTACTTTTCTTGTATTTTGCTGTTAAATTCATTATATGGGGAAAATCAATATAACAGTGTTTTTTTTTTTTAACAAATACAATACAAGAATGTTTTAAAAGCAAATTAAAAAATTTAATCATGTGTGTAAATGCATTGATGATGTTAAATATTATTTGAAACAATTGTGAAAAATGCTTTGAGTGGTAATTTTGTTTTAAGCAAACTAAATACATTTAGAAATATTATGTTAAATGAGCATAAATTTCAATATTTTATAATTTTTTTTTTTTTTTTCATTTTACGACCAATGCGCCGATCATTTGATATTCGTTAGGTGAAAACTAAAAACTTAACAAATACATTAGAACAAAACCAAAAAAAAAAAACAAAAAAAAATCAGCCACTCACCTTTGGAAATTTTGACGTTTAACGTAATTGTCTCTCACGAATTCAATGATTTGTTTTTGTGTTTTACCGCTATAGCTGTAAAAAAAAAATTATATATGAAACTGTAATTTGAATAAAAGTGTTTGTATTAGAGGATGTTCGTTACTTTTGGATTTTATCGATTAATTATCAATTTTTTTTTTAAATCGATATTTTTCTCTCTTCTCTTTCCTTTTTTCTGAGTGTTCGGGCTTGCGCCGTTACTAACCCACAAAACTGTGATTCAAAAAGGTTCTAACATACTTAGGCCCGGGTTTTCAGTGCAGTTTTAAACCACAGTAAAAGTTGACTAGAGTTTATCCCTGACACTGTGTCCTATCCCCGACACTGTTTAACTTCTATCTATCGAAGATGCCCCCACCACCAGAAGGCGCCACCATCGTTTCATATACCGACGACTGTACAATAATGGCGACGGGGAAGGGCCCCTATACTGATGAAATTTGTGCGAAAATCAACAAATACCTCTGCGACCTTTCCAGGTTTTTCACTGAGCGAGATCTGACGATATCACCGACTAAATCTACGGCGACACTCTTTACGACATGGACGCACCAAGTGCGAAACGAATTAGAAATTTAAGTTTATGGCACTAAGCTATCAACTGTCAGCCACCCACAGTTACTGGGCGTGACATTGGATAATACTTTCTCATTTGCTGGTCATGTGTCTGCAATGGTCTCACAGGTAGGAGGACGCAACAAGATCATCAAGTCACTTGCCGGTGGTACTTGGGGAAAAGACAAGCAAACGTTGCTGACTACATATAAGGCCATTGGCCGACCAGTCTTTGACTATGCTGCACCCAAATGGTTGCCTAACGTGCGTAACACCAACTGGACGAAGTTACAAGTCTGCCAAAATACCGCTATCAGAACTGCTACGGGATGTATACACATGTCTGCTGAGTCTCACCTCCATCAAGAGGCAAAACTGCTCAATGTAAAAGAGCACGCGGAAGTGCTTAGCAGACAATTCCTTCTGAACTGCCACAAGCCGGGACATCCAAACCGTCATCTTTTGGACACAGATCCACCCCCTGCGGGTTAGGGGTTTAGAATATGCCCGAGGTAGGTATGCCGGTCGTAAGAGGCGACTAAAATCCACGAAATAGTTCCCAAGACAGTCGGGCAGTACCGCAAGGGAGTGCCGGAACGTACCGGATTCATCCGGCAAGGGACTGTCAATACCCGTACAACCCCTGTCTGGTCTGTCACGCAACTTTTTATAAGTGGATCTTCCGACTAGGCAGGGCAAAGTATGGCTACAACAACAACAACAAGGAGACATCTCCGTAAGCATTATGACGAGATCCGGCATCATATTACAATAACGCCTCCATACCATATTTCATCGAGATACCTCAAAACTTGACGGACTAGTTTGGGTACAAACAGACGGACGGAGGGACAGACGGGCATGGCTAAATGGAATCAGCTCATCGTCCTGATCATAACGGTATACTTATAAGTGAGTCTATCTCTTCTTCTTCTCATACTTACAAACATCGGACCAAAGTTTTAGTACTATTTCATGTTCATGAAAGGTATACAAAATTAGGAAATAACGAACACCCAAATACATAATTATGAACAATTTTGAAAACCAACCGAAATGAGCTACCACGTGATAAAACGCGTGCTTTACGTCTCGGCTGATTCTGTACGGCAGCACAACGGAAGAAACCATGATTTTCGACACATTTTTTCCAAAAGTTTTTACATTCATTACGACCCTCAAAGAAAAATTCCACAGTATCTTTGTAGTAACCCTGTAAAAGTAAAGAATAATATAGCGTTTCGTTCATATGAAAGTTATCGATAAAGTTTTTACTCACATATCCTTCAGGGTGTAATTTCACTAGGAATCGTTTACGTTTAAATGATATTTTTCGTATTTTTGCCCATGAGAAGGTATTGATGCGTGTGATATTTTGAAAAACTGCAATACCCATATGTGCCACAGCTAAATTAAGAGGTACACCTTCCACATCTTTTGCCGGATGCATTTTCATACCAAATAATTCGCAACGTCTGGCAGTTTCGAGTAGGTTCAAATCGGCTTCGGCAGGCGATTGGCCGCTAGAAAAGTGAAGGGAGGGTAAAAGAAAATATTAGACTAATTTTTGTGGTATAAATATATTGTGAAAACTTTAGTGAATTTAAAAAATGACTGGAGGGATGCTTTGACGAAGGGACCCGTGTTGGAAGTGTATCCTCCTTCAATTTTATCAAGTCGTCGAATACGTAAATAGGGACCATCCGAGATTTTGGGATTTGAAAATTGATTATTCTATCTCCGTAGACTACCGAACTTATATATTAACGTATGTGTCAAGGAAAGAAGTTTGCAGCTAAGCTACTTAAATAAATGTAATTTAGAAGCAAACAACTTAGCAGACACAAACAAATCGTTAAAATGAGATTATGCAGTAGCTCAACATTCTCGCACCATTTGCCTATGCATGAATATGTAGCGATGGATTTTACTATATTCGCATTAGTGATGTATGGTTGTGAATCTTCCAAAGAAAACCCGGTTCTAGCGAATTTTGTACCAAGCGGCACAATAAAGGAAAGTGCGAAAAAAATTTGATTCCTAAATTTTATTTATTTTTATTTGATTCCTTTTTTCATTTCTTTTTTTTTCTTAAATTTTATCTATTACTTTATTTATTAATTTTTTTTGTTTTTTTTTTTTCTTTTTCTTTATTTTTGTTTTGTTTTTTTTTTCTTTATTTTTTTGTTTTCTTTTTCTTTTTTTTTTTTCTTTTTTCTTTTTTCATACTTCATATTTCATATTTTTTTTATTTATTTTTTTTCTTTATTTTTTTTTCTTTATTTTTTTTCTTTATTTTTGTCTTTATTTTATTTTTGTCTTTATTTTATTTTTTTCTTTATTTTATTTTTTCTTTTTTTTTTTTGTTTTTTCCCCCTATTTTTCATATCATATTTTTTTCTTTATTTTTTTTTGTTTTTTCTTTATTTTTTTTTGTTTTTTTTTTCTTTATTTTTTTCTTTATTGTTTTTTTTACTTTTTTTAATTTTTTTATATTTTTTATATTTTTTTTTCTTATTTTTTTTATTTTTTTCTTATTTTTTATATTTTTTTCTTTTTTTATATTTTTTTCTTATTTTTTATATTATCTTCTTATTTTTTTTATTTTTTTCTTATTTTTTATATTTCTTCTTATTTTTTATATTTTTTTCTTATTTTTAATATTTTTTCATATTTTTTTTCTTATTTCTTAAATTTTTTTTTCATATTTTTTATTTTTTTATATTTTTTGATATTGTTTTATATATTTTTTTATATTGTTTTATATATTTTTTATATTTCCTTTACTATTTTTTTAAATTATTCAAATTTTTTTATTATTAAAATTTTTTTTTAATTTTGTTTTCATATTACTTATTTTATTTTTTTTTAATTTTTTTTTTTCATTTACATTTTTTTTTAAATTTTTTTTTTAATTTTTTTTTTTAATTTTTTTTTTTTTAATTTTTTTATTTTTTTATATTTTTAAGTTTTTTATACATATATTTTTTAAATACTTTTTAAATATATTTTTTAATTTTTGTTTTATTATTTTTATTTTTGTATAAATAAATATTACTTTTATTTTATTTTTTTTTTTAGTTTTTTTATTTATTTTTTTTAATTTTTTTTTATTTTCACTTTTTTTTTATTTTCACTTTTTTTTATTTTTTTTTTTTAATTATTTTTTTTATTTTTTTTTTTATTTTTTTTTTTTATTTTTATATTTTATTTTTATTTATATATTTTTTTTTCCTTTTTTAATTTTTTTTTTTTTTCATTTTTTTATAACGGCGATTGTTCAATCCTTTTTTTATAGCTTTCTTATTATTTCTTTTATTTTTCTTTTTTTTTATTTTTTATTATTTTTTTATGATTTTCTTTTTTTTTTTGTCTTTTCTTTCAAAGAACCGATAACTAACTACGTGAATCCCAATTTCTGAACATCACTATTTAGTAAGTTGGTATGTAAATATGAACGTATTTGTTTCTTTATGCATAACATAATAGTAAAGCTGTAAGTTTCAAGGATAATCATTCGCAAGCAAGGTTTACACAATTACAACAACAACAGCAGCAACAACAACAACAACAATAATAACATTCATACTTACACATGTTTTTTGTGATTTTCCATGATTTTACGTTGCATTGTTGCATCCTGATGTGGCACAAAACGATACGATGACAAATAGGTGTGATCAGGATAATCCTCAGGCACATAATCGCCACATGATGCTTGCACTATGTAACTGGCCATAAGAGCAGCGGTATTGTCATTGCATTGCAAACTACCATTGGCCAAGTCTCGTTTGATTTGCAAACAAAACAGATACCTAGAAAAGAGTAGAAGTGTGGGTGTGAGTTAGTTTCTAATGGGTGCATTAGGGTGAGACTTAATTTTATGGGGAGAAGTTTTGTTTTTTAAATAAAATTAAAAAAAAATAGGAAAAATGGAAAAATATAAAAATATCAAATAAACTAACAAAAAAAAATAGATTAAAAATAAAACAAAATTAGGTAATGTACAAAAAAAAAAAAAAATTTAAATTAAATAAAAAATTAAGTTAAATAAAAAAAAATAAATAAATACAAAAAAATGCAAAAAAAAAACAAAAAAAAGCAAAAAAAAAAATACAAAAAAAAATGCAAAAATAATACAAAAAAATATTTTAGATAAAAATAAAATAAAGTGAAATAAAATAACACAAAATCAAATAACACGAAACAAAATAAAATAAAATATCACAAATAAAAAAAATAAAAAAATATTAAATAAGACGATAAAAAATATAATAAAATACATAAAATAAAAAAAAAATACAAGAAAAAATAAAAAAAAAATTTTTTAAATTAAAAAAAAAATTTAATTAAAAAAAAATTGAAAAGCAATATATATATGTAAAAAAAAAAAAATTAAATAAAAAAAATTATTAATAAAAAAAATATAAAAAATTTAGATAAAAATTAAAAAAAATATATAGTAAAATACAAGAAATAAAAAAAATAAAAAATATAATACAAAAAAATAAAAAATACAACAAAACATAAATTACAACAAAAAAAATAAAATAAAAAAAAAATTAATAAAAAAAATTAATAAAAACAATAATAAAATAATAAAAAAATTTAGATAAAAATTAATAAAAAATATGAAAAATAAAAAATATATATATGTATATAAAATATAAAAAAAAATATATAAAAACTAGAAAAAATATAAAAACAATTGAAAAAAAAGATATACAAATAAAGAAAAATGTTAGAAAAAAATAATAAAAAAAATTAAAATAAAGAAAATTAAAATAAAACAAACTAAAAATGTATTTTAACAGTACGAAGAACTGCTTTGTAGTAAAATGTTGATAATCAGGTACACCCTAGTGCACACACACACCTACCTATATACATACATCTCAATAAATTTACATCGCAGCAAACTCACCTCGTATACTCCTCTTCAAGTTGCGCTGGATCTGGTGTATAGAATTTAACACAAAAACGTAACACTGGATCGATGAGTGACAGACCAACTTGTCGATTCAAGGGCTTTTCAAGGTCCAGCCAATATTTTGTGTGTGTCGAAATTTCCTGATATTCCAAACCAAAGTAATCGGCCTCCAGTAAATTCAATTGACGGCAAACCTGCTCGAATAGAACACGTCCGAGTGCTTTGGCCTATTTTGTTGTAAACCAAGTATGTTTTTTTTTTTTTTGCATGTTGAAATTGTGTGGTTGACGTCATTTTTTTTATTTTTTTTTTTTGTGTGTCGAATGAACGTAGAACGTGGAAGAAAAGAAAAGAGAAGAGAATAGATTGAAAATTAATTATTCAATTCAATTACTTTTATAGCGAGAATACCAAAGTTTGCTAAACTTAATAAGCGGTGTTACAAAAACAAATAAACTTTTTTTATTCGTGTTACTTTCTATCAAGTTGATATTTTTGTTGTAATAATTTAGTGGCGGTACAAAATGTCAGAATTTTAAATGAATCATTGAGTTAGATGACAAAGTAATTGCGCTGTCATGCTAATTAAAACACCTCTAAGAACATGACGAGCTTAAGATGTTTTGAGGAAAACGAGTAAAAATAAATGCTTCGCTTACATGGCGTTTTCTTTTCTGCACGAAAATCCTGCCACTTTGAGGTGAAAAACTTTTATAATTTTGAGGTCATTTTGGCGTTATTTTGAGCTCATTTTGGGGTCCTTTTTGGATAATTTTTAGGATTATTTTATATGTTTTGTTTGTTTATTTATTTTATCTTCATTTTTTCCTTCATTAAATATATATACACATATATATATTTTTTCTTGGTTTTTATTTTTCTTTGTATTTTTTATTTTTTTGTATTTTTTTTATTTTTTTTTTGTATTTTGTTATTTTTTTTTGTATTTCTATTTTTTTTTTTGTTTTTTTTTTATTTTTTATTTTTTTTTTTTTTTTGTATTTTACATTTTTTTTTTGTATTTTTCATTTTTCTTTTGTATTTTTCATTTCTCTTTTGTATTTTTCATTTTTCTTTTGTATTTTTCATTTTTTCTTTTGTATTTTTATTTTTCTATTAATTTTTTTAGGTTTTTTTTATATACCCCCAAAGTGATCACAAAATGGCCCACAATGATTCCAAAAAAGGCCTTAAAATTATCCCAAACTGATACCGAAATGACCCCAAAACTATCCCAAACTGATCACAAAATGATCCCAAAGTGATCCCAAAATGATTTAAAATAAAAACAATAAAAAAATAATGAAATAAAAAAAAAAATAAAATAAAAAACAAATGAGAACAATGAAATAAAATAAAACAAATAACAATAAAATAAAAATAAATGATATAAAATAAAAAAATAAAAAATTAAAAATAAAAAAATAAAAAAAAAAATACAAAAAATATAAAAAAGCAAAAAATACCAAAAAAAATAAAAAATACAAAAAAATGAAAAATACAAAAAAAAAAAATACAAAAAAAAAATACAAAAAAATAAAAAAAATAAAAAATACAAAAAATAAATAAAAAAATTAATAAAAAAATAAATCAACAAAATAAATAAAAAAAAATAAAGAAAAAATATATATATATTTAATAAAGGAAAAAACTAAAAAAAAGATAAAATAAATAAGCAAACAAAACACAAAAAAACAACAAATAATGAAATAAAATAGAATAAGAAAAAATAAAGTAAAATAAACTTAAAATTTGGTCTCTTCAGTATTTAGAGAAAAACTAAGCCAGCTTGATACAGTTATTTAATCATTTGTTATTAAGCTATAATCAGAGCAATTGAAATGATATTGAACTGATTAAATTCTTGGTGCAACGAATGCACGGCTATGTATGTATATCTATTATCTTTGGTTTCGCTCGAGCTTATAAAAAATGAAATAAAATTTCTATACATTATCAAATATGTAGCTCTCCCAGTAGCCTGATGACAAAGTATGTCAACATCAAAAGCGGTTCACTTGTCAGTTAACCCAACCCACTGACAGCAACCAAGTAACATCAATCAAAAACGCATTCGCAATTTAGACCAAAAATATGAAAAATGCATTACAACTAATTTAAAATTTCCAAAGTAATAAATTTCAATGGTTTTGTATTTATTAATGACAACATGCGTCCTTTACAGACCACATGAATAACTGACTATGATATTCGAGAGATCACAAAGCGTCAATCAAAATCATCAGTTGTTTAAATTGAACCATATTAAAGTTGTTTAACCTCCTAAAGTGTGCTGGAACAACATGAATAATTAGGCCTTATAAAGGCAGAGCGACTAAATTTATGGTAAAACAGTTAAATAAAAATTTAACATTAACGACCGGTGCGCGAGGCATCATCCGCCAAGTCACCGTCAATTATTTATTCAAATTCATAACTTCAGAGAATGAGCATCGTGTGTAGGTAGAAGACGAGTTAAAGCTCTTATATACAAGCAGTTTTATGTCAATATACAGTGACTGCCATTGAAAATGGTACAGCAAGAGTTTTGGGCTTTGTGTCTAAATTAATTTTTTTTTTTTTTTTCATTTTGCGTATCATTTGATTTATTTTAAATTAATTTCATTCAATTTAATTTATTTTATATTATTTTTTTTTTTTTTTTATATATTTTTTTTTATTCCATATTAGATCTATTATTTTTTAATTTTATTTAATTTTTTCTTTTTAATCTTCTTTTATTTTATGTTATTTATTTTGTTATTGTTTTTTTTTTTCTTTTGTCTTATTTTTTTCATTGAATTTTATTTACCTAAATTTTTTTATTAAATTTTTTTTGCGTAATTTTTTTTTCCATTTCAATTTTTTTTATTTTTTTATTTTCTTTTCCTTATTTGTTTATATTTTTTATTTTCTTTATCTTATTATTATTATTTTTTAATTTAGTTTTTTTGTTATGTATTTTTCTTTTATTTTATTTCATTTTTTTTTGTTTTTCTATTTAGTTTTATTATTATTATTTTTTTTTTGTCTTATTTTTTTCTATTTTAATTTTTTTATTTTACATTTTTTCATTTTTTTCTTTTAATTTTTTTCCTTTTGATTTTTTTCTTTTTATTTTTTTTTTTCTTTTAATTTTTTTTCTTTTTTATTTTTTTTTTCTTTTTTATTTTTTTTTTTTTTTTTAATTTTTTTTTTTCTTTTTTTTCTTTTTAATTTTTTTTTCTTTATTATTTTTTTTTAAGTTTTTTTCTTTATAATTTTTTCTTGATTTTTTTCTTTATAATTTTTTTCTTAATTGTTTTCTTTTTCTTAATTTTTTCCTTTTAATTTGTTTTTCCAATTAGTTTTATCATTATTTTTATTTATTTATTTTTTTTTTTTTGTTTTTCTATTATTTAATTTTTCATTTATTGTTGTTTTTTTTTGTTTTAACCGTTTTCTTTTTATTTTTTCTTTGTATTATTTTCCTTTTTAATGTTTTTCTTTGTTTTTTTTTATTTTTTTTTATTTTTTTTTATTTTTTTTTTAAGTTTTTCTTTTTAAACATTTTTTTTATTTTTTTTTGATGGTATTTAATTTTACTTTATTTTATTTCGTTCCATTTTATTTTATATTTTTTTTTTTTTGTTCTTTTTTTAATATTATTTTTTTAATCCATTTAAATTTACTTTATTTGATTCCATTTTATTGTATTTCAGCTTTTTTTTATTATATTTTTTTTGTTTATTTATTTACTTTTTTTTAATTTTTTTGTTTTATTTTATTTATTTATTTCATTTTTTTTTAATTTTTCCAAATTTTAGTTTTTTATTATTTGTTTATTCTATTTCGTTGAATTTTTTTTTGTTTTATTATAGTGTTTCTTTTTATTTTAGATTTCCTGTATCTCTCCAAAGGAATTGTTCTATTTGGACTGTAACTGACTTTATGGCCACCACTTAATGTATACAAAACGTTCATATATGTAGTAGATATTTATAGATTTAAATTTCCAGTTGATAAGACCTAAGCCACAAACTACGCGTGGCAATAACACTACAAAAGCCAAACAACCAAAAAACTACCGCACTAAAAAAGTTTCATTAATAAGTGTAAATACAGGGTGTTCCTTCACGACTCGTGGGATAAAAGCAGCTCGATAAATATCAAGAGCGACTCGACTTTTGAATACGTTCTGCAAGACCTTTTTAGTCGAAAGAGTTCGCGTTGAAACCGTTGAAAGCTTGAACAAATTATCGAACCAAGCTAACCAATTTAGAAAACAAAAAACTTTTTTGAAATTTTTATAACTATTTTTTTCCGGATTAGCTTACAATGATTTTTGTTTGAATATCACCGATAAAGAAGTAAAAATACTGTCCTATTCAGATGTGTAGACTGTGTGGTGGCTATCACAAAAATTAACTTTCTAAAATTAGAAATGTGCAGTAAAATACTGGAGGCAATACTTGATTTGTAAATAAATATTTACATAGAAGATGTCACGTATGTATGAAAATCACACCCATGAGCGCTATATCACTTATTTAGTTGGCCGTGCGGCGTTTTATCATACTATTTATGCTCTCTACATGGAGCCTATTTTGCTTATGGGTGAAAATTTAGCAACTCAGTCACGTAGAAATTGTGTAAGCACTGCAATAATTTTGTTGAGGCAGAAATGCAACCATGCATGGGAGTGCATAAATAGTACGCAGAAACTAAATACATTTGTATGTTCCAATGGTAGGCAAAATTTAAAAATTAATAATCCAGCAAGAGACAAGTAGAAAGCGAAAAGCGATGTAAATAGATATCCCTATCCCTATCCCTATCCCTATCACTGTCCCTATCTCTATCAATATCCCTATCCCTATCCCTATCGCTATCCCTATCGCTTTCCCTATCCCTATCGCTATCCCTATCCCTATTCTTATCCCTATCCCTATCCCTATCCCTATCGCTATCCCTATCGCTTTCCCTATCCCTATCGCTATCCCTATCTCTATCAATATCCCTATCCCTATTCCTATCCCTATCCCTATCCCTATCCCTATTCCTATCCTTATCCCGTCCCTATTCAGTTCTCGCCTAACTTCTTACCTAAGAGTTCACCAAGAGCCCAATAAGCTCTACAGGCGTTACAATTCTATTAAGTATTCATGCCATTAAGTACATTTCGTTCATATGTCTTCGAGAGTAGGGTTGTGCAAAACAAATGTCGAATTGCAGTTGCACTCTGAACAGCAACAAATCATGCCCTTCCTATGGAAAGATATAGTTATCCTTGTTGATGACATTTTCATTCCTCACCAGAGCTGACAAATAAAGCAGAGCAATATAACTAAATTTATTATATTTGATTCAACTGGAAGTGAAGTGCAAATGCAGATATGCAGAAATGAATAAGTTCCTATCAGTGATGTGCGGTTCCGAGCATTTAATGAACGGGTTTCACTACCTCCTTCTTCTACCTCTATTTCTAACCCTATCAATATCCCTATCCGTAAACCATTCCTATCCTTATCCTTATCCCTATCCCCATCGCTATCCCTATCCCTATCCCAATCACTATACCTATTCCTATCGCTTTCGGTATCCGTATCCATATTTCCATCCCTATCCCTATCCTTATCATTATCTTTATCCCTATCCCTATCCCTATCGCTATCCCTATCCCTATCCGTAACCCATCCTTATCCTTATCCTTATCCCTATCCCAATGCATATCCCTATTCTTATCCCAATCACTATACCTATTCCTATCGCTTTCCCTATCGCTTTCCATATTCCTATCCCTATCCCTATCCCTATCCTTATCCTTATCGCTATCCCTATCCCTATCCCTATCCCTATCCCTATCCCTATCCCTATCCCTATCCCTATCCCTATCCCTATCCCTATCCCTATCCCTATCCCTATCCCTATCCCTATCCCTATCCCTATCCCTATCCCCATCCCTATCCCTATTCCTACATACCTCTATCTCTTTCTCTTCGTCTACCTCCTACTCTAGATAGTATCTGTTGCGGGTGTTGAATCGAATCTTCGGATCCAGGTCTTCCTTTCAACGCACATCACTGACGCAAATGTACAAACTTGTTTATCTCTGAGTGTATTTTAAAATAGGCCTTTTGAGGGATTTCCATGGCTGTTTACTTGCATTAAATATCAATTTTTAAATTCAAAGCAAACTTTTTTAGTTGGAACAAGGCAGTTAATCTAAAAGGAATTATTTATTAATGCATGAGCTAGTTAAAAAAAAAAAAAACAACAACAAACATATGCAGTGGTAGAAAAAAGTTTTGCAATACTTCACAATATTTATGCGAGTTACATCGGTGCAAAGTCAAAAGCGCTCTGCTCTTGGAAAACTTTCACAAGGGATGCCATAAACTGGAGCATAGTAATAAGCCTATTGAGATTTGTTAAGTTCGCTAGAATGGAAAGCATGGCCATGTAAGGAGTTTTTCTCTCAAAATTATGGAAGGAGTAGTGTGTGTGCAAGGTCTCCTAAAAAGACGTATAAGCAAACTTGATATCTCGATTATAGCGCCACCTAGCGGCCATATTGTTTGTTACAGTTGCCCAGCCGGACCATCCAGGAGATGGATCTCCATTCGAGGTCTAGGATCCATCGCTACTTATTGTTCAGGGTCTTTCAGGTATGCCACGGGAGCAACATTTTAAGGGGGCATCTGCGTCTCGCGGACTATTACATGCTTCTAAGTAGAAGAGTCTCTATATCGCTCTAGCTCTTCTGATCCCTGACCCTACAGTTAAGCGAACTTTTATAATTTCATCAGTAATGTGCCAATCAAAGAACCAATCCGTCACAATTAAGTTCGCAACATCCACACTCAACAACTTAATACGAACGCAGAGTGTCACCTGCAGTGCGACAAGTGACACTAACCATGAAGCTTTATGTCAAATCTAAATGAAAATGCGTATCTGATGCTGGGCCAACCGACAGCCAACTTAATTTGTAACTTTTGTCTTTTTGAAGAGCAGAACAAAATTTATTTTGATAACAATTAATTCTATTTGAATAGATAGATCCTAACAATGCTGCGCTATATAACGGCGCTGCAGTTAAATTAAAAAGAAGAAGAAGAAAAATAAAATGCGGTTTATGTAGTTGGAGAAAAGTGCGACAGGAGTACTGCCTCGCGGTGACATTGTTTTTGAGATTGAATAAGTGGAAACAAAAGAACATGCCGTACACTCTGCGAGTGAGGGAATAACTAAAGTTCGTCGATTCCAACAGAAACTAAAGAAAAATGCGAAAGGAGATAGCCAAATGAAGTCTCCGAAGCTTCCACTTGGACAAAGCGAAAAAAAAAAATAGAAAAGCCTCACTGCCTGGCAATATTAAAACCCATTTGGCCAGACTAAAAAGAAAATAGGACAGAGAGCCTTTCAAGTAGAACGGGACCCGACACTCATAGCTGTCTGATGGGTTTTCCGCATAATGGCGACGACACATGTAACTGCCAAAGGCGATTGTGGAGCACTTTTTTTTGCAAATACCGGGCTATAGTTAAGCACAGCCAAAATTTGTAGGAAGCGAAAAGCCTGCGTCGACGCCCATATTTGCTTAATGTCATGAAGTGGCACCTACCAAAAAAATGGGATTTTTCGTAAAGCATAGCTTTGGGAGTATTAATGATAAAATAAGGAAAGGGATAAGAATAACGATAGGGATCGGGATAAGGATAGGGATGGGGAAGGTATATGGATAGGGATAGAATAAGGGATAGGGATCCTTCGCGCAAGAAGAGAAAATTTTGGCTGTGTAGAATGACGAGAATGAAGAAACTAGTTAACACTTTCTCTGTAGGTGTCCGAACCTCGGCAGAATAAGATACCCTGTAGCCCTTTGAAGACAATTTAAGTCAGCTTTCAACAGTGGAGCTCTTAAAGCTCTCACTAGCACAACGTGACTCATACAAACAATTATGCACCTTAACAATTGATTAAATTGAATTAAACACCCAAGCACAGTAAGATTCTTTCGCAATTTACGAGCATGTCGGCTGGAAAGCGGGCGTTTCACTTTACACAACAAAATTTAAAAAGCATCTTCTCTACTTCTCACTTAGTTTGCTATGCAAAGAAAGCTTTTGCAAGGCAAAGAACACAAGTCCATCTAGCACTCACTTGTATGTAAGTATGTTCATGAGTCCGCAGAGACGTATAGCCTAAGGCACCACCCCCATCAGTGCTTTTTTTTTTTTTTGCTATTTTCACACTATTTGTCTTTATCCAAACACCTTCTATTGAAGTGTTGTGCATGCGGCGGTGCCACCATTTAAAAGACATTACAAGGTAAAAAGTTGAGCATGAATGGAAGAGAAGCTCAACAAAGAAAACAATCCCATTCCAAAAGTTTTCTTCAAGTATGTTCGGCACTTCATTGTTTACTTCGCCACAGCAAACATCGTCGAAGAAGGAAACTTAAATATGAACGTAAAAAAATAAAAGTAAAACTCAAATGTTAAAAACTAAACGAAAAGCTTCAACTAAAAGCGAAGTACACAGGGAAGTGTGTTGTACAAAATTTTAATTGCTTCAATGTAAACATAACCACATATATGTAGCTGTATTAGGTGCGTGCCTATAGGCTTAAGCCATTCACATGTTGGCCTCTTTGCTTTTTATAAAAGGGAAAGAAAAATGAACTTTCATTTAGGTAGCTAACAGTGTTGCCAGGTTTCAATTTCTTCAAATTATCTTCCTACTTAATTGAGATATGTTAACCGACGCGGTACCCTATACGGAAATCGGGATAGGGAGAGGGACAGGGACAGGGACAGGGAGAGGGAGAGGGAGAGGGAGAGGGAGAGGGAGAGGGAGAGGGAGAGGGAGAGGGAGAGGGAGAGGGAGAGGGAGAGGGAGAGGGAGAGGGAGAGGGAGAGGGAGAGGGAGAGGGAGAGGGAGAGGGAGAGGGAGAGGGAGAGGGAGAGGGAGAGGGAGAGGGAGAGGGAGAGGGAGAGGGAGAGGGAGAGGGAGAGGGAGAGGGAGAGGGAGAGGGAGAGGGAGAGGGAGAGGGAGAGGGAGAGGGAGAGGGAGAGGGAGAGGGAGAGGGAGAGGGAGAGGGAGAGGGAGAGGGAGAGGGAGAGGGAGCTGCTGTACAAGTTAAGGAGATGAAAAGTGTTTAACACCAAAAACTACAGATGCCCTACGCTTGCCAATAATCATGTAGAATGTCTAAATAAGTCCTTCATCAATTGTTTATCGGAGAGAGTTTCTGCGAAAATCTAAGATATACTGAACTACCTTGATAGGGCAAATTGTTCAAGCTTCTGCATATCTAAAATAGGGATGAATCCAGCTCAATTCTTTAACATTTAATAAGAAAAACTAACCTAAATATTAGCGATGTTTTAATGATGCTAACACAAACAAAAGAGACATAAAATAATTCTTTGAATATTGTTCTGAGCAAACTTAACAATTTAAAGATAAATTCCGCTCTGATTGCGCTCCTTGGGAAAACTTACCGTACAAATGTACATACACATAAATAGTCCAAAATACTATATTAGAGATGTGAGTTCTGCAATTCGGTGTTGCATGAATACTATGGAGTCCAAGAGCTCCAATTAAACTCCTAAAGTTCCTAACCGAAAACTGGATTTAGACCTGGTGAATGTTGGAGAAGAAGTGTGATAGAGAGAGAATGAAGAGAGGATTGGTAAGGCACTCTAACCAGGGAATATAACAAAATAGGTTACTAGCAGACCAGGCACACGCTGTCTTGCCCAAAAATTTACTTAAATCACGCTTGCTTCTTATCTAGCCCTCTCTCATCCCCCCTCCCCCCTCTACTCTGCGTTGGGTAGAATAGGGAGCCAAAGACACTTGCTTTTACAATCCCGATCTACTACAAACAAAAAACGGTAGCAACATCTTTAGAGTGCTATGTAAAAATATTTTCAAACTTGTCTGCATTGACTAAAGAGTGCATACCACATTCACCTCCTGAGGATGCAAAGCAGTAAATTTCGGAGGCCGCAATTCGTATTGAGAATGTCATAGCGGACTTTTGTGCAACACTTTGGCTGTAAAAGAGTTTTTGGCATGTATCCAATCGGTTTTCGCCAAAATTTTTAGCGACAAGGAGTTAGGTAACACTGTAGCATCCGCCATTTGTTATTAAGCCGCTTTGTTGGCCGACCACTAATGTCCCTGTACTGCCTGTTTACTACCTTTACTTTTCGTTTTTCTTTTAAGTGGATGTGAATTTGCATAGGACATATTTGAAAATTGCTAAATCCCAGTCAACAAAGTACGGAGTGTTCCCAAAAAGGAGCGCTCCGAATGAGGGGCGCAAACGGAGTCCTAAAGAGCACCTGATGGGAGCGTCTACGGATTTCATTGAAGAGATGAGTCCGGATTATATACATAAGTGAGTATTTCGGAGCTCAGTTAACGCGCGTTAGAAGAGCCTTAAAGGAACAGCTTTCTTATTATCTGAGTGATTGTATTGGGACTCTGTAAACGCTCCTAAAAAAACACTTTTTTCTGTCTCTGTGGTATACTTTTGGGAAACTTTATTGAGCTTCCCTAGGACTGTGAGCGAAACGCTCTGCGAGTCTAACGGTACACCTTGCATACCACTCAGGTTAGCTGGGATATATTTACAGGATTGCAACACAACAGCTTGCCAATCCTTTATTATTCCTTTTCCAAAAGCATTAAAATTGGAATCAACATTTTGGTTTGTTGGCTGAGTTTAGTTGTAATTTTAGAGAGGTTTAACGCCTAAAAACTGATAACCAAATACTTAGAACCGGGTTCTTTCAAGAACCGATGGTTCCGAGTCTTCTAATAACAAAATAACGGGACATGATACCGACACGTAAATGTCTTAAAAAGACTAAACTCAATCCTCGGGACCACTAACGACAGACATACCATATCACGGGTATATTTTAGCGCCCTATATCTATGGGGCAGTTGGGTCTGACGCTTTGTCTTAACTAGTTTGTAATTATAAAAAAAAACTTGTCATGACTCATGTTTAGATACCCATTAGAACCGGAACTCCTTCAAATAAAATCTTTAAATACTCGGCACCGTACAACAATGCTACTACATATTTACATACAAACGTTTAATTATGTGTATAAACAAAACCGACATCCAGCCATATCTTCTGGTCGTAATTGTAGAAATGAGAAAATTAAACGAAACGAAAGAATTGAGTTGTGCAACTTTTTTTCCTTAGCACAGGTCTATGACCGCTTTTTGGCGCTTGTAACTGTGACATGTGTGCAGTAGGATATGCCTTCTTTAATATATACTATAAACATACATCAATAGGTAGGCTGCTAAATTTTTGATAATATTCGTTAAGAATTTGGTATTTTTAGAACTAAGTAAACAACAAACTTCCCAAAAGAACTGAGTTGAAAATTCAAGTGTGTATAAATATATGAGGCATCGATTTTTATTCTCTTAGCACCCCTGCTACAGCAAGATTGAAAGGGTTTAAACAAAAAAATTGTATATCTCTGTACACGAGAAGCGCGCAAGCTATCTAGGATATCGCACCCCTATTTACGAACTTCAAAGGGACTGCGCGGGCTAACTCAGGGTTCAATTCTTGACCCAACCAGGAACCTGAACCAGCTCATTAAAGTGAATCCGCTTTCGTGGCTTTCAACTGAAAAAAGATAAAGCTGAGCCGACACTACCTTCAAAGAAGTAGGATCATACCGCTATAAACTAATTTGTAGCCCCTTTCCGGAACTATAACCTCAAAGAAAGCACCACTAGGAGCACCAAGGAGAGCATTCAGCAGTTATCGTTTGTCAGTGAGCTGATGGCAAATATTGGAGCACAGCGAGGAAAATTAAACTACATACTGATAGATATTACCATATTAATTTTATTGTACGACTTCAAGCTATTGTCAGACACATTTCAGATATAGGCGAGCCTTATATAGGCTGTTTTGAGTTCCATGAATAAATTTTGATTTCGCTGTGTCGTTGATGTATGTATGTATCCATTATAAACTCTCACTCTGTTGAGTACCTACTAGAACTTTGAGGTTAATTTTATTTCAATGATTAATTTGTATCCATTATAAGCACCCAAAGATTACTTGTAACCTGCAAGAAGATAAAATAATTACATATGCTCTCAAATAATTAAAATCCTGCTCATAACTTTTATGCGCTTCACAACAGGCCTTTTAATACTGGCCTAAGTGTGTCTATGCGGCAGCCACTTGAACCTAACCTTCCTCGTTCCATCCCAGTATAAATGCTTTAATTTAGCTTAGAATATCCTTAAATATTTGTTTTATAAAAAAATTTAAGACACTTACCTGAACTTGAAACATGGTCACCGAATCATCCAACATTTGTATGCGTACGGTAAGTTTCTTGCCACCGCGATGTCGTGGCGTCGAAGGCGTACCATCAACGCCAGATGGTGTACTCAGCGAATGTGTCATACGTCCGCTAGGCATACCACCATCAACACCACCGCCCATAACCGAACCACCACCGCCTCCGCCACCACGAGTCGCTGTACCCATATCAGCTAGCGACATTTTATAGATCAAAATGTTTAAAGTTTCGCAGCAAACGTCTGTTTTTTGTGTCTTCAGGGCACGATTTCGATTATGTTCGAAATGAGTTTGGTTTTAAATTTTTGGTTTTCTTTGAAACGCGCACAATTTGTTTTAATTACCTATGACTTTAGTTGATTAGAGTTTGAATTGGAATAGTTCTAATAAAGTAGCATTACATAATACACCATAGACGATATTAAAGATTTGCGCTTAGAAACTGAACAACGCATTAATACAATCACAAAATACTTACACAATAAATATATAAACAAAACGGAATTTATGCTTCCTATTGCTTCTTAAGTAAACTTTTAAAAATTAAAGTATTATTTTACAATCATTTAGCCTACGTATTATTGCACCATTTCTTTCACATCAATTTCGAATTATTTCCACTTTTGCTTTGTTGCATTTTTTTCCAACTCTCACTGGTTTTTGTTTCTTTTTTTATGTATCGGGGTCTTATTATTATCTATTTACATTTAATTTGGAATGACTGTAATGTGGGCGTCTTTCGTATTCGCTTTTAAGTCGTTTGGTTGCTTTTTAGGTTTTGTATTTTATCATTTTTTTTTTCTATAATAAATTTTACGAGTTTGGTAATTTTTCTGTAAATCTATTTTAAAAATTTTTTGTCGGTTCACTAAATCTCCTCGAAGAAATGTAGGTTTTCGTTGTAAGTCCGTTTCGTTCCATAAAGATTTAGTATCTTTTTGTGTTGGCATATTTTGCTTTCATTATTTCGATTCTGCTCCATAACTTGATGTCGGCAAGTGTGTGTAGAATCTGTTCGATTGGCGCGCTGAATTGAAGGTGTTTAAAGCCTGCAAAGGAAAGAAGAAATGCAAATTATATCAAGCTATTGAACTTAATTGATAGATATACATAAATTGAATTATAGTGAGACTAGAGGGCTGGCAGACGTTGTATTGCCCCAAACCTCACTTTTCTAGTTCTGGAATATCCTGCTGAGCATATCCTCTCCTATTCTATACTCCATCTTCCTCGTTCTCATTTTCTTCTTTTATGTTGTCTTTTTCCCCTGTTCCTGTTCCTCTTCCTATTATATTAATATCGCCATCTCGATCCCTATTTCTATAATCATCGCGACAGTTGCCTTATCAGAATTCATTTCCAGACCACTCTCGATCGGGTCAGCTCCGAGCTTAATATTAGCTTATCTAGGTAAATATTGAATTCCCTAACTGCAGTACCATTAATTAGCATTTCATCAGCTCGAAATTACGGCTTACATCAAGCTCCGGGCAAAAAATCCCTTTCCAACCTTCCCTTTCAACTTCGATTCATCTGTAAGCCAGGTCACCGGTCCACTGACCCTAAAGGAGTCCCTTGTTGTTGTTGTTGTTGTTGTTGTTGTTGTAGCTAGGTGTAGCCCTGCCTAAATGTCAGACAGGGTCACCCCGAGTGTATTGCTCTTGGCCGGGTCGATATAAGAAAACGGCCCGGGTCGTTTCGGCACGATGGGTACAGCACAAGTACTGGTACCGCTCTCGTAGAAGCGGCAATACAAGAAATAGTCCCTCGCTTCATGCGATTAAAACTAGTTGGCAGAAAGGCAGTCACTGTCACTCAGTTATCTATACGACAGTCAAAAACTCATCATTTTCTTTTGACCATCTCTATTTCTTTAGAAGGCATTTTTTGTCATAAATGTGACTACGTGGCATCAAGATAGGAATGAGGTAGATGGAGAGGTAGGAAATTGAGGTAAGGTTGGAGACACAAGGTAAAGGTAGACGTAGAGATATCAAGCTGGAAAAGCAAAAACGAGAGTGGGATATAAGGGAGAAAAGAAAAGAGATGATGGAGTTGAAGAGAGAGTACAGTTTTTACAGGGAGGAGGAAAGAGTCATTTAGATATGAGAGGAATGCCCAAAGGGCTAAGAAAATGGAAAGTTAAAGAGAAACACATATTTATAGGTAAAGGCAAGAGAAGATGAGAAAGAGAGGAAGAGACGCAAGTGTTCACTAGAAACTTAAGAGGGTGAGAGAGAGAGAGTGAGATAGGAAAAATTAAACAGAAGAGAAAGGCAAGGGGCCTCAAAATTAAGCCCATGGGAGAGGGTGATTAATGCTTTAAATGCTGCAAAGTTGGCAGAAGAACGTCTAACGTGTCGACTAGTTTGATAAGTATAATTCCGATATAACTACTAAACCCTACTAAACAGTATGGAAATAATCTCCTGCCTTTATACATCTCGCCTCCTTGATGCCGTTACAGACCACCGCTATGTAAACAAAGTTCTAACACTTCGTGTACCAGCATAGCTGGGTATGAAGAGATCAGATTTCGATTTCAGAGAAGGCTTTATTCAAGAAGCTACAAGTTCGACAAATTTTGTAATAGTTTTTAACCTGAATGATGAACTACTTCTTGTTATCTCTCGCTGTTTAAATATCAAACCGAATTTGTGAACAGAAATGCACAGCAGCATTGAAATGGCAAAGTAAATATTGTAAGGTAAGTCGAGCTCAGCTAACTAATATTTACCTATATTTTGTTGTTGTAAGTGTATATGAGTATATTACAAACTAACTAGGCTGCTTATTCGACTCGACCCGGAAAAGAGATGCCAGCTAAGGCCATCTTCGTCAACTTACTTCGCCATATGTGATAATACTTAAAAAATATCATAGAAATGTGTGCCGTCATCTTCATAAGCAACAAGACCATTTCGCGGGACAGCAATGTCAACCGGACCAAGCCAAAGCGCTTCCATCTTAGGAGTTGGCGCATTCGTTGACAACTTAAGTCCCCCAACTCGTCTGCACTTTCTGCTTTGGCTGACATTCGTTGTCTGCAGCACAGTCATGAAAACTCTTATTTAGCAGATAGTTTAGCGTGATGAACATGTTTTTAGCATATACTCAGCGATAAATATGATTAAAAAAATATATAGTTATATGTATATCTTCACATGCCTCATATTGTGTGCTTGCCGCAAAAGGGTGAAAGATGACAGTCAGTCACATTACATTTTTGCTTATTAATAGAATTTTGGGTACAACAAGCACAACGAAAGACAAGCAGCAAATTATTTTTTATGCGCTTCTTCTTTAAATAACTCATATAAACAAATGCATGCCGTAGCAATTTTATGAGGCTCCAACATTTCACAGACACTACATAAACCAAATATACTCAATTGATGTTGCAGCTGTGTAGAATGTGTTGGTTTTGCTGATGTTGCATGTGCTGATGTGAAACGGCAAGTGTTGAAACACATTCTACTTGTGCCTTAATACTCGCTTACTTTTTTTGTTTATCTTATTTGCATTGTTGAGTAACTCTGTATATTTTAAACGAATTCCAACAAACGTAAGATCTTAAGAAAAATTTCAGACAAAGCCGTGAAGAAAATTAAGAATAACAAATCATATTTCAAAGAAAAGACAACAATGTGCCAAACAGACAGTCATAAAAAACTTCAAAAACTTTTCCACGCCACGAACTGGACTAAGAAAATGTAAGAAGTGTAAGCGCTTAATAGCTTCACTACTACCACTTTAGAAATGCTACATCTAAACCCAGACGTATTAGACAGGGGGTGCCACAGGGTGGTGTCCTATCCCCGATACTGTTTTAACTTTTATCTATCGAAGATGCCCCCACCACCAGACGACGTCAGCATCTTTTTGTATGCCGACGACTGTACAATAATGGCGACGGGAAAGGGTTCCATACTGATGAACTCTGTGCGAAAATCAACAGTTACCTCTGCGACTTTTAACCGACATCCACACTGTTAGTCCAGTTTTGGGACATTTATACCAAAATACTCCACGGCCCCATAAATGTACTCGTAGAGCGCTATATGATGTTGGTTTTTACCGGGCATTGATATGACACGACTTGGTGTAGTAGGCCGAGCACTTAACCGCTATAGCGCTCTACGAGTACATTTTTGGGACTAACGCCACTTGTGCTTCAAGAGGCTCATATATCAATTATACCAAATACTCCACGGCCCTATAAATGTACTCGTAGAGCGCTATAGCGGTTAAGTGCTCGGCCTACTACACCAAGTCGTGTCATATCAATGCCCGGCAAAAACCAACATCAAAAATTATTTAGAAATGAAATTTTCTAAACGGGGTCGGCCCTCGGCAGTAGTTTGGCAAACTCTCCGGGTGTTTTTCTGCCATGAGAAGCTTCTCAGCCTAAACTCATTTTCTTTGCAAGTACCGTTCGGAGTCGGCAAAAAACTGTAAGTCGCGCCAACTTGTAGGAAAAAAATCAAAAGCAGCACATTGCAAGTTGGAAGAAAAGCTCTGCAAAAAGCTCGTTAGAGGTTATGATAACCGGTTGGTATATCATTAGTTAGAGCCCTTTCGACCTTAAAATAGTTTATGAATAATTACAGATCAGTACTGCGTTTCTGTAACTCATTTCGATCGATCGTCTCGATTGAAATTGTCGATTTGACGTCATATTCACGTCACACTCATTTTTTTGTTCCTGTAAAAAAAATTAATTTTGTCGATTTATATATTTTCTCATTTGCTTTTGACGCAGTGACAATTTTTTTTTTCAATTTCGATCGAGTCGAGTGTGACGACATTAAAATCGAGAATTTTGTAGATTTTTTACGGAAACGGGGTACAGCCCTAAGTGCCGACTTCCAATTCCATTTAGTACTTAGTAACTACCAAAACCTTTTTTGGATTCCTTAACTTATTATTTTCCGACCAAGCCTAGTGTACATATCTGAGCAAAATGAATTGACGTTAACGAAAAAAAAAATTTTGTTATTTTTTGATAATTTTTGATTTGATCAACGAAAAAAAATTGTTTCTGATAATTATTGAAACGAAATATTTTCGTTTATATCGTTGTGCAGCCCTGGTTTAGACTCTTCACGCACTCAGGCACTACTTCCGCCGAAAAGATAATCGGGCCTTTTCAATGCAGTAGAACATGTTAGCGCAGGGCCACATGCTCTAGCTATTATCCTATTATAAACTGTTCATCTGTCAAATATGTAAGCCACAAAGTAGCGACCTCCAGAATTCAGCTGCAGATCTAAAACTAAAGTTAAAGGATCCAATCAACTCTCGATAGAACCTTTTTACGTGATATTAAATTTAACTGTTTCTACATCTTACTTACTTAAAATAGCCTTTAACCATCTAGGCGATTTTGGCTGTCTACATCTAACATGCCAATAAAGGCATTTTGCCTTCAATCTGCTACGAAATGATTTACTCAACAAATACAACCAATTGACACAAATATGCAAATTTAATAGCAATAATTTCAATTAACAGTATGTCAAGCCCTGTCCCTAATAGCTCTACTAACTCTACCCATTTCGCACTGCTCTGACGTTTACAATTCCGCATCTAATGTGAATATAATATCAACTGTCAACTGTCAATGTACACTCTATTAAGTGTCCAGCAAATACAAACATCAGCCATTGATCACAATTGAGTTTTGATTATTTAGTGCTTCCAACTCCGTAGTTGTAAATTTTGTAGTTCATAGGCATTTAAGATTACGAATTGGGAATAAATCCAGCTTGCAATACAGTGGACAAGTTCAAATGTTATCAAACATCATTAGCGCAACTAATAATTGTGAAACTTAATGTACCTCATAATGAGAAACCAGGGGATCAGCGATTTCGAAAGCTAATAAAAGTGAAACCCAGTGAACGGGCTGCCAGTTGTAGAAAGTTTTACATCTAAATATAAGAATTGAGCCTTAGTTGATCTCACATCCAACAGAAATATACATATCCTAACGTGCTCTCCAACAGAGAATTGGTCAGTTATGTCTCGATCTAGTAAATATTCTAAAGCACGAAATGGTTATTGTTCCTCCCGAAAATTTGGAAATATTTCAAGGAAAAGTAGCTCTCCGAGCCATTCCAAAATATTCGAGATTTAAGAAAAGGCCTCTTCTTATAGTTCCATTTTTATTAGATAATGCTGAAGAAGATAATAGATAGAGTATAAGTTCTGCGTTCTCGGGTCTGGATAGTGATACAAAGTATTTATTTTCAACAAACATAGAATGGCAGCCACTTAACTATTGACAGAGAGAAATTTGAAAATGTGAGATGGGATTAGCCAAAATAGTGCCAGTCGAGAATTCAACGGAGAATATTTCCAACAAGTACTACCTTGGACTGAGAAGGTAATTGAGAAGTAGAGACATTCGGCAACGACCAAAGATCGTTCTCAATACAACTCTTACCAAACAATCCCGATGTAAGCGAAAAGAAGATGGCGATGACGCTTGAAATATTCGAGAGAAAGTAATTCGGAATTTTTAAGACCAAAGGAAATATTTTATAGTGTAAAATTGTTTCGCATTTTCAGATGACCGGCAGTGTATGCAATTAGAATGTACAAATAAGGGGCACTCAGAATTATTAACTGTAGCACACCGCACGAATCCATTACATTACGGTCGCAATTGAATGTAGCAAAAGGCAAAATCAATTATTATCTGTTGTCAGTGCATATAAAAGCAATCCGTGACATATATTCAAAATGTCTGTTTGTTTGGTTTGATCACATAAACGACGCTGTCTGCCATTCATTCAATGACGAGTCAATGTACGTATGTTTGCACATGACCGTAAGTAAATGAATATAAGTAAGAACATTTATGTACAAACATGTGCATATGCACTACTATCTCAACCTGCTAACACCTTATTTAATTCCATCAACGAAACTACAGAATGGCTACTACGTCTAACTCTCTCTCTCTCTCTCAGAGACGGCCCTATTATAAGGCAATATCTGTTTATCACACGGCATTTGGAAACGTGTTTTAATGTGTCTAATATCTACTACTGTCTTCGATCTTCTCTACGTAGCTCAAGAAGTGAAAAGTTTTAACCAGGTCAAGGAACACTTTATCATTAAAATATTAACTAATTGCTGTTTCCTTTTTGAATTTAACAAAATCAGCTTTAAGAATCACTATTTTACAAAACATCTCCAGCAAAAACCGCACATATCGCTTTTCGGCACATCCTAATGCATAAAACAGGCTTATAGGTACTATACATTTGTACACAAATATACAATATTTGTATTTATGTACATTTGATTGCTTGATGTGAAAACAAGTATAGCAAAACCGGCAGTGCCGCTAGCATATCAGCTGAGCTACCTCCCTCAAATGTTACACACACAAATTGGCACTTGCGGATTCATTCAACGTCACGCCAGTTTGTCGTTTACATTTATTGCAGTTTTTAGCATGAAAATATATGTAAATACTTATATAAATGCATATGCCTTTACTGTAGAACAATACTAAAATTATACCCTTTGCTAAGTGACAATTTAGGCAAATTGGTTGGTTAATTTTGTATATTTATAACATTTTGCTCACATATAACATTTTGTTTCATGGATGGTACTTTAATGTTCTTAAGCTTTGGTCAAAATCTAACAAAATATAATTTTTTCAAGCCTATTTTAGGTATTTCATAATGTGCCTCTTGTTGAGGGGTTTTCAAAACAAAGGTTTACCCTAGGGAAATATACAAGATTTCTCCAAATATAAGGCTTAATCTTCCACTTGCGAGTACTTTAAAAAACGTGTTGCGTGGACGCTTTTTCGATTGAAATTTAACACCGTTCGCTAACTTCGCAATTAATGGGGTTTGGCGTTTCAGAAGCAGTTGGATTTCATCTCGTTTCTCCGATAGCACTGTATCGCTGTGTATTATATGTATTCATTATGAATTACTATAAAAATTAGTTGCCTGTCTGTTATATTTTTCGAAAGCGAATTTTCAAACCACGATAGCGAGTTACATAATGGTTTAGAATATGACCGAGGTAGGTATGCCCGTCGTAAAAGGCGACTAAATTATACTAAAGCTAATTACGTGAAACTCGCCGGTAGATGTGCGAATATATCCCTCCTCTTCTTTCTTGCAGGAAGTGTCAGTGAAGTTATTGTGACTTCAAAAATGGTTTAAAATCAAGAAAAATTTGCCATAATCCCACATTAGGTCATAGCTCCAAAGAATTTTGGGTCGAGTAACGTATGTATCCTATATAAATTCCCATAAAACACTGTAGACCTCGACAAGCTTTAAACACGTTAGACAGGGTCACTTAAACACATCAACCATCTATTCACCTGCTTTTCGGAGCCCACTCTTCCAACACTCATTTCTAACCCTGTAGAAACTGCTAGTTTCCTAGGACTGCCGTTAGAAGACATTTATGACAATTTAGTTTAAGGAAAAGTACACGTTTGCGGAGGGCTACCCTCCGTTTCAACAACAACAACAACAACAACAACAACAACAACAAGCTTGAAACATAAAAACAGTCATCACTGGAAAAAGAAAGGTTGATAGTAGGTTTGTTGATTTTGCCGCGACTGTAACCCTCAGAGTGTTAGGACGAGTAATGTACATATGTATCCATAATAAGATTAGAAATGTATGTATCCATAATACATTCCCATTAACTACTGTTCAGGAGGTTCGACAAGTTTCCGCTACTTAAACACGCCAACCATCTAATCACCTGCTCTGCGGAGCCCGCTCTTCTAACACTCATTTCTTACTGGTCCTAGTTTAAGGAAAAGCACACGTTTGGTCAGGTCTACCCTTCGTTTCAACAACATAAAAGCAGTCATCACTGGAAAAGGAAGGATTGATATAAGTTTGTTGATTTTGCCGCAACTGTAACCCCGCAGTTTTAGGCCGAGTAATGTATGTATCCATAATAAATTCCCATAAAGTACTGTTCCGGTTCGACAAGTTGCCGAACCAAGAAGCTTTCTTAAGTAATGTATGTATCCACAAAAATTCTCATAAAGTACTTTTCACGTTGGAACATAAAAACAGCCGTCACTTGATAGTAGTTGTTATATTAATTTTGGCGCTACTGTAACTCCAATGACTTTTCGGAGGGGTAATGTATGTATTCATAATAAATTCTCAAATCAGTTATTGTTGCCTGCAAAATAAAAAGAAAAATTGAAATAATATTTCAAAATAAATAATTTAGCTGGAAATAAAACAGATAACTACTTATTAAATCACAAGAATATATAATATATAGATGCGAATCGATCCTACAAGTCTCCATTTTTTAGTATATTCAAAAATGGGACAGCCCTAATGAAAACAGAAATATATGAATTTATTATCAATCCAAGTAACTGCACCCACTTATATCCGTTCATGAATAATTATAGATAAAAATAGTTTTTTTTTTTTAGTTTAAACCTCCAATTTGAGATTCCCTTATAGCAAATAGTTACACATAGTAACTATAGATAAAATGACAGATAAACTGAAAATAATTGATTTATTATTCACTTGAGTCATATTAAGATAAGTTAACTGTTGGAAAATTATACGAAATATACACACACACACCTGCACATTTGTAATCTCATAGCGTTTGATGATGTCTGTATAGGAAGTTGTGGGGGTAATAAACCGGCAATGACATAGTTTAGCCAATACTTGGCCATTTACTGAGCATCTTTACTTTAGCCTTGCCGCAATCTCTTGACTTATTGATTTAACCTACACTTGCTGTGAAGAGAAAATACAAATTTCCTGCTAAACTATTTAACTAGATTTTGATAAGTGAAATAATTTAAGTAGGTTATATTAGATAGATGAGCATAACGGTATTTTACAGCGACTGTGGACTTATATCGACCCGGCCAAGAGCAATACACTCAGGTGTCCCTGTCAGTCATTTAGGCGGGGATACACCTCGTTTCAACAAGAACAACAACAACAACAAAAGATAGCACAAAAATATTTTGAGCCCGATTGGTGATGGTTTAGGCGTGTCACAGGGGGCCAAAGTTCAGATTGCTCTATGGAGACTCATATATCTCATATCTCCGACCACAGTGCCTTCGATTCCGCGTATTACATACAAAGAATAATTTTTAGTTTCCATGAGATAGTAGGATGGCAGCCGCCGTGGTGTATGGTCGCCCCTCGGCAGTAGTTTGGCAAACTCTCCGGGTGTATTTCTGCCATGAGAAGCTTCTCAGCAAAAAATTCATTTGCTTGGCAAGAGCCGTTCGGAGTCCGCAAAAAAATGTAGGTCCCGCCAACTTGTAGGAAAAACTCAAAAGCAACACACCACAAGTTGGAAAGAGAAGCTCTGCTAAAAATCTCGTTAGAGGTTATGATAACCTGTTAGTATATCGCAGCCATTAGTTTGCGATATAGTTGACCGTGGTGCAGGCGATTTAGGTGGCGAGACTGGAAAAAATACTCATTTGATTATAAGGACCACCGTAATGTGAGTTATCAGTGAATAAATTTGGATTTTTTTAAGATAAGGCTTAAGTACATTTGACAAGATATTTGATCCGCATAATTCGTGGGGCGGATATAACAAAGTCTCGTAGTCCACTCGGGTCATATGCTGAAGGTCTGAGGTTTCAAACCCCCTTGGCTATCCAAAATGCCTTTTTTCAGCTAAACTAGCAAATGGAGACTATAAAAAAGCAAAGCTCACACTGTTTTAAAATACTTTTCCAAAAGTGTACATTTTTTTTAAAACGCTCCCCTTCTCGTAACGGTTTTAACAACGTCCTATAGGGTGGCTTATCGGAGCTGTCAAATCACAATTATTTTTTTTAATGAGAAGGAAATTTCGCGATACAAAATAACCTCTCAGAGAATTTCTTAAGACCGAATCTATTGGATTTTAGTTGGGATAGATCAATTGAGAAATCTGTGCACGCCCCTTCGGATATCTTATCTCAGGCTACGCCCTTGTTTACCTACGCATATAATATGTACCTGCAAAACAAATACAAGATTCTAATTTTTGCTTATCAGTTAACCATACATATTTTTGTATATGAATTCATTACTGAATACTAATAACGAAAAATTGTGAAGAAGAAACTATGTCAACTGTTAGTATGTACGACGCGAAGTGAATGTTTGTTCTACATTAATACATACTGAAATGTGTGTAGATATGTATCTGAGACCACTAGTTGGTCCTTCGACGGGGGCGTGTAGAACTGGCTGTCTTAACGGAAAGCGATTGGTAGAGGCCAGATATGAAAGAAGGAAAAACAAAGTCCTAACGGGTAAGGGCTTAGAATGAGTTCATAAAAGGGGTAAAATCCACTAAGCGAAGGTTCATAGCGGTTAAACAAAGCGTTCAGTGAGATTAGTGACTTGCCTCAACACCACGCATTTCTGTAGAGGAGCGTCATCTTATTCGAGAGACAAGGGTCACTCTGGCTCAATTACGCTCTGGATACTGAAGCAGATTAAACTCCTACATATCCAGGCTGAGCCCTGATGTACCGAATGTATGTCCGGCATGCGGCTAGTCCCCCATGTTGTTGTTGTAACGAGGTGTAGTCCTGCCTAAATGTCAGACAGGGTCACCCCGAGTGTATTGCTCTTGGCCGCGTCGATATAAGAAAACGGCCAGAGTCGTTTCGGCACGATGGGTACAGCACAAGTGCTGGTACCGTTCTCGTAGAAACGTACAAGAAACTAGCCGTGTAGGCCATGTAGGTCATTTAGCGTTACAGAGGGTGTACCAAGGGGAGGCGACCTAGTTATTCACTTGCTCTACGGGGCCAACTCTTCTAACACCCATCTCCCTTTGGTGCAACCCTATTGAAACTGCTAGTTTTCTTGGACTCCCGTTAGAAGATATTGATGACAATTTAGATATTGATGACAATTTAGGCTAGGGAAAATACGCATTGGTCAGGACTACACCTCGTTACAACAACAACAACAACAGTAACGGGAAAGAGACTACGCCCCAAAGTACTGTCGCTCACTACCGTGGAAGAGTGTATCGCCGCCGAGTGGGTTCACAGGTCATATGAAATCGCTCCCTCGCAAAACCTACGGGGAATGTTTTTTTCGCCACAACAACAACAACTTCCACTCCTCGCGAGGAGAGAAGATAGGTAAAAAGGGGTGAGAGGCATCATATCCGTAGGTCAACCATCGAGTTAACACGTCATTACCTATGTGCATATTAGTCGACTCACCGGTCGTTAGACCCTCGGGCATATTCTAAACCCATAACCCGCAAGGTATAGGGATCCTTGTTCGTAGATTATCATCAATAGTATTGGGCCAGGGTGGAATTTGTTTGAGAATGGTCGGTCTAAGAAGCAGGTAAGCAAATACATAATTGGCACCTATTGTGAGGGGACCAGCCGCATGCCGGAAATGCATCCAGGCAGGCAGGGTTCAGTCTGGATGATTAAGAGTTTAATCTGCTACTATGTTCAAAGCGCACCTAGTTCAGCTAGAGTGACTCTTTTGTCTCTCGAGGGAGCTCTCGTTTCTACACAACAATGGGCGCTGAACTCCACATCGGCCCAGGTGGCGTATACAAGGAAATTGAACGCAAGCCAATCGATTTAAAACCACCCCGTGCTATACACCGGAGCGTATCGCCAAACCATATCTGGAAAGCATCAGTATAACCCGTCCCGTCCCATTCCATTTATGGATGCGCCAACCAGGCAGGGTGAAGTGACTGGGAAAGCGCAGATTGCCCCGATTCTTTCCAATCCTCCATCGCCCAACTGCAGATGATGTCTACCTGAGCAGGCAGCACAATTACACCCCTTAATCCATTAAACATCTGCTGTGTCAATGTCCTGCACTCAGCAGAAGACGATTGGCTATTCTCGGCCAACCGTTCATCGACGACCTCATGGAGGTTTCAAAAATGGATATTAGGGTTCTATCGAAATTCATTGATTCCACGAGCTGGTTTGATCCTCTAATCTAAGTGTGAGAGTGTGAGATTGTTGATTTTTGATTCTCGGATATGGGGTGGGTCTTAAGACCGCATAGGGTATCACAATGCGCCAACTTGACTGGCCTAAGTGGTGGGCAGGGTCCTGCACTCTGTCCTGCCCTCCCAGCCTAACCTAACCTAATCCATTAAACCCGCAAATTAAATACCTATTATAAAAACAAACTAAACCTTTGTTTTCCCAACCTACCACAATACGTGCGAACTAAAACTGACCCCTATAGTGTGGTGAAAATATCGTAAAATATACGAACGTGTGATAGCAGGAGAAGTAGCTATGTCAACATAAACGAGCTGGTCATAGGCATATCATTCAAATAAGAAAACTAGCTATTGCAATATAATTTGTTACTTACAGAATTACATTAATCCTTTACTTGAACTCAAATTGTCCGCGTTGTGTCCTTGTGACTGTAAATTTGGCCAATTCCAATAGTCAGTCATAGGAAACTCAGCTGGTTTTAACGTGCTGCTTCAGGGTGCATATGTTTGTAGATATGTGCATCGTTCGTCCTTGTGCCCAACCAAAGCATACACACAAACACAAACAGCGCGATTGCTATGAATTTTATATTAAGGGCGTTTATATTTGCAGATTTATCACTGATTATTGGTATTTACTTTAATCCAGTCGGTACTTAAGCAACAAAGAAAAACACACAGGCTGTAGTTGTATTTTAAATATACATATTTACAATTTAAACAAAATGTCTTAAATTTAAAACACAAACACAATTTTCGCACTTTTCCTTCTAAACAATCAGCCAATAAATAGCTTTTTGCATTATTTTCTATTTATTTTAATTGCTTCATAACATTACTCTGCACTTCATTGAAAATTTTTTTAGGGTGTTGCAAAATTTTTTCTCCCATTCATGTTATACACAGAAAAAATTCAATCGGAATTTTTTCTCGTACTACGCCTAGAAAACTGTAATTTGTGTATTCGCTTATATTGTTAAATAGTACAAGTTATACAAATTGAGCTCACTTTCTCAGGCACGCATGAGTGCTAAGATTCTTTTTGCAATATGTCTGCTTTATTTCAATATTTTTTTACTTTTTCTTGTACATTTATTGAGCCAAAATAATTAAGAAAACACCCGAGAAAATATTAACCGTGCGCACCCATCAACGCCATTTTTACTTTTGACGTCAAAAAATTCAACACAGTTGGAAACAGGGTAAATCAGAAGATGAATATATTGTTTGACAGTGCTGTGACTTGTTTTGTTAGAACAAGTAGCATGACATAAATCACCACGGATAAATTGATGTCGAATGTAAAAAAAAAAAAGAAAATCAGCAAATTTATTGGTATTTGTTTCCTTTAGCACCCTACTACTAAAAAATTTGCTAAAATTATGGAAGAGAGCTCAAAAGACGGGTTTTGGCCTCAGGATCACGAATCCGGAAGCGCTTTTATGATTTTTTTGTTTCTGCGGAAAGTTATGGTCAAAAAACCGAAAATTGAACCGGGTCCGATACCAAAAATGGGGCGGAATCCATGGTATTTATGTGGAGAACACCTTTCTGAGCTGGCGCCCTTCGGCCGCGCTTATTTAAAATAACCCTGGGCTATGCCATGCTAAGTAGGAATTTTTTCGCACGTTTTTAAGTACAGCTTAATAAAATTATAACAACCACATGACAACTTTGAGTCAAATATCTCTTCACAGAAGCAAAATTAAAAAAAAAAAGCGCTTCCGGATTCGTGATTCTGACGCCAAACCCCGTCTTTTGAGCTATTTCCCCCATAATGCTAAATTATTAGCAGTTCACCCCTAAGGCCCGGTTTATGCATTTTTACTGCACCAAATGCGTCGCTTTTGTCGAGGTTATTTCGAGAATGTTTGTCCGCAGAACGAAATTGTTTTCCAAATTAGACGAATTTAATTTAATTTGGCCTAATTTGGTGATCAAATTCAATCTGCGGATGAACGGTCTCGAAAAAACTTGTCCAAAAGTGACGCATTTGGTGCAGTGTAAATGCAGCTCTAAAGTACAGATAAAGTTGACTAGAGTTTACCCCATACAAATTGGCCGCTTAAACTAAATTAAAACACGCACTGAAGTTTAAACTTGCACTGAAAAACCGGGCCTAAAGGAAAACAAATACCATATTTTTAATCCCTAAAATATTTTTTTTTCCAATTTTTTACCCAACATTCTTTAATATTTTTGTTTGTGACCTGCCTAAAAGTGACTCTTTTTTTAGACTACCAAATTTGAAATAGACCACAAAATGTCTCTATTGGTGATGAAATACAGCTTACAGAATTGCGGTATAATAGCTTTGTTTCTTTCCTGCTAATTCTGAATAATTATTCCTAAAAAAAGTGTTCTTTGAAAAAATTAGCAGCGAATTCAGCAGCTTTTTGGCATTTAATTGAGAGAGAGAGCGCCAATTCGCTGCAAGTTATTGCTGGAGATTTTCCGTCCAGCAGAAACCAGCAAGCAGGAACAGCTGATCGGTGACATAGCAAAACAACAACAAAAAATGTAATTTCAAATTGTTAGCCAATCAGAAACGTAACCGCTGTTTTGTCTGCAAGTTTCTGCTGAACCCTGTTCGACGAAAAATTGGCAGAAATGAGATTTTGACAGCCTTTTACAAGACACTCTTCTGCTGACAGTTCTTTGCTGGAGATTTCAAGAAACAAAGCTAATATGTTTTCAATTCATATCACCCTGTCTTTACACTTTCCAACACGGTGCAACAGCTGATAGCTGTCAACACGTGCAAAATAGAGAATAAAAACAAATAGGCGATAATACACAAGGACTTGCACTGCAATTGTTTTATTCCATTTGTTTAAGAAAAGTAAATAATTTAGATCTAGTAAATCTTAGCACTTGGTATGGCGCGTAGAAAGTGGACTGAGCTGGAGAAGGTGTCACTATCGCCCGCAGTGTTAAATGTGATAAAAAGTTTTGGATTTGAGCGGACAACACCTGTACAAGTAAGACATCTTAACACAAATGAAACTGCTAATTAAATAAAAAACCGAAACAATTTAACCAACAGAGTGCAACAATACCACTATTGCTGGAAAGGAAAGATGTCAGTGTTGAAGCGGTAACTGGTTCCGGCAAGACATTGGCCTTTTTGGTGCCCATGCTAGAAATGCTGCAACGACGTCACACCGAAACGCCATGGGCACCGAAGGAAGTAGGTGCAATCGTAATTTCGCCAACGCGCGAATTAGCATTCCAGATATCCGAAGTGCTTGCAAAGTTTTTAGAAGTAGAAGAGCTTGATTATTTAAATCAAAAATTAGTTGTGGGTGGTAGTAGTATAGACGATGATATACGCGCAATAAAGAATGAAAGTCCCTGTATATTGGTGTGTACACCAGGGCGATTGGAAGACTTATTTGAAAGAAAAGGTGATCTCAACCTCGCAGGAAGAGTGAAGAGTTTGGTAAAACAAAAAAAAATATATTTACATCTTGATACGGTTCAAGTATTCAACTTATTTTTCTTCCAGGAGTTCCTTGTGTTGGATGAAGCCGATCGTTTACTTGACTTGGGGTTTAAAGCGACAATCAACAATATACTTAGCTATTTGCCTAGACAAAGGCGTACTGGTTTATTCTCCGCCACACAAACAACTGAGGTCACAGATCTTGTGCGCGCTGGTCTACGCAATCCAGTGCGTATTGCAGTCAAAGAGAAGTCCACCATCAGTACACCAGTGAAATTGCAGAATTTCTATAAAATCGTAGAGCCTGATGAAAAGTTCCTATCTCTATTGAATTTCTTGCGCTCACCACTTACCACACAAGGCAAAGTGATGCTATTCTTTCCCACATGCGCATGTGTAGAATACTGGCACACTGTCTTAACACACTTCTTGCCGCAACGCACGATATTGGGCATACATGGCAAAATGAAAAATAAACGCAAAAATGTAGTAGAACGTTTCCGAAGTACAGCTGATGCTGTCTTACTTTCCACGGATGTGTTGGCGCGTGGTCTTGATGTGCCTGAAATTGATTGGGTCGTGCAATGGGATCCGCCAGCTAGTGCAAGTAGTTTTGTACATCGTGTCGGGCGCACAGCGCGTCAGGGGAACGAAGGCAATGCTTTGGTGTATTTACTACCAAGCGAAGACGCATACATTACTTTTTTGAAAATAAATCAAAAAGTTGAGTTAAATGAATTGTTGGAGCTGGAGCATCAGCGTGCAGAGTTGGACCAAATTTTGGAAAAGTTACACAAATTGCAGGTAAGTGAAATTGTGCTGTTATAAGACGCATGCCATGTCAATTGGCTGGAGTTGAATTCTTCCGATAAAATTTTTGTCAAAGAAAAAAAAGAGTCTAACAATCTGACGATTTGACATGGAATAACCAACAAGCAATGATCTTATTTGAAATTTTTTTCTTCTAGTTAACTGATCGCGACATATTCGATAAAGGAATACGCGCTTTTGTATCACACGTTCAGGCATACACCAAACATGAATGTAATGCAATTTTACGCTTGAAAGATTTGGATCTAGGCAAAGTGGCGACATCATATGGCCTTCTCCAAATGCCACGCATGCCCGAGCTGAAAAATGCTGATACCTCAAATTTCATTGGACCCAAAACAGAGTTCGATACAACAAAGCTAAGCTACAAAAACGCACAAAAGGAGCAGCAACGTCAGGAAAAGCTCAAGGTGTATGAAGAGAGTGGCGTATGGCCGGGCAAAAAGAAATTTAAAAAGCGCACCGAATCATGGGAGCAAACCAAAAAGGCGAAATTGGATGCGAAAACTAAAAAGGAATTAAGAAAAGCTAAAAAGCAACGCAAAAGGGAAAGTGAAGCCGAAAATGGTGTGAAGGCGGCAAAGAAACGTAAGCCACAGTACACGCAACAGGATTTGGATGAATTAGCAAATGATATACGACTATTTAAGAGATTGAAAAAGAACAAAATTTCTGAAGAAGATTTTGATAAAGAAATGGGCATTGAGGATTAGCCACATATGCATTTATTAACAACAACAAACATTTACATAGTATGTATTGCTAACATAAATTTCAAAATTTTTTCGTAAGACGCTTTATAAAAATTGTACTTTGGGGGCGCGTATAATAATTACGCAGCATGTAAGAAAATATGTTTAAGTTAATGAAGAAACTAAAAAATATATGTAAACATGAATTAATATAAAGACGTAAACGTTATGTATGTAAAACAAAAACCAAATCAGCACACTTGCATATAAAATCATACTGCTGCCTCTGTAACAATCTGTAGTATTGTACGCCGTTTTGGATCATATGAGAAACCATTTTGTTTGAATATTTCCGAATCATAAAATGGTTTTAAATTGAAAATATCCAATTGTTTTGCCCGCTCGATCAGATCACGTTCCATTATTTCGATATGTGTTGCGCTGGGTCCCTCTTTACAGCGTATATAAGCAAGTTGATCGAGTGTTAGTTGTCTGAGTATGAAGAATAACAATTCGGAATGATCCTTTTGGAAGGATAAGTATTTTTGGAATGCTGCGCGCATTTTCTTCATTATGCTGAATTTTTGTGCTTCAATGAAACTTTCCAACATCATGCGAATGGCCATGCTGACATCAGTTTCGGTTACGCTCTCACGTAAATGCATACGAGCATGCGCCTCAGACATGCGTATAACACTTTCAATGTGTCGCACGGTGATTGGTAGTGAGCCCGTGGCAAATGATTCTTGACGTAGTTGCGAATACATTTTGGCGATTTTATCTTCGTCGATGTTCTAAATGTGGAGGCAGAAAATATATTTTAAAATTTGTTGAATATATAACGTATAAAAAAATTTCAAAACAGAACTGTTCAAAGGGGGCCCAAGTTCCCCAATTTTTCAAAAAGACATAGGCTAAACCCCTTCTGGACAATAAGCTATCTGGATGCCAAATTTTATCTTATGGACGAAGCAAATTTCAAAAAGTAACTTTTTCTAGAGGAAAGATCCCAATTTTTTACGAAAGACATAGCCTAGGCGGGATCCTTCCAGACTCTCAGCTGTCGGCGTGTCAAATTTCACTTAAATCCGTTCTCACGTGATTGATGGATAAAAATAAATTCAAAAGGCCAAGACCCCAAGACATAGCCTATAGTCCAAAAACTGCTGAACGGGTTTTGCCAAATTTTCAGTTTATTTTTCGGATAAGACCTCTCGAAGTAGTCTATATTTATTCCGCTAGATGGCGCTGGAGTCTTTATATTTGCAAAATCCGTATTTATTCTCCGATCCTGTTCGTTTTTAGCACCTATGTTTAGTACTTAATGAATTCTTTTGAGATATGGCGTTTTTGAAACTCATTCTGATATAGGGCGTTCTTGGGCGAGTTCTTCAAACAAATTCGTTTTTAAAAATTTGCTCTTCTACTTACTTTTGAGACTATTTTTAACTTGTACTCACCGTTAATTTAGGCCGTACATTTTCTTTGGCATATATAATGTATTGACGCAAAACATCCTGTGCTATTTCCGTTACGCCTGTAGTCTGTGTTTCCTCCACCACATATTCTTCGGCAGATGGATGATGTTTTATATGTGAATTTACAACAAATTTAGCTAAATGTTGATCTTGCATGGGATCAAATTCATCTTTGACAACACATAAAATATCGAAACGTGACAAAATTGGTTCCGAAAGATTAACATTTTCCGAAAAAGTCATAGATGGATCATAACGTCCGCCAATCGGATTTGACGCGGCAATAACAGTACAACGCGCTTGTAAGGACGTAACAATACCAGCTTTTGATATAGAAATTGATTGTTGTTCCATAGCTTCATGTATAGAAGTACGATCTTGATCGTTCATTTTATCAAACTCATCAATAAGGCATACACCTTGATCGGCTAACACCAAAGCGCCAGCTTCCAATGTCCATTCACGCGAAATAGGATTACGACGTACATAAGCAGTTAAACCCACAGCACTCGCGCCTTGGCCGGTGGTGAATACAGCACGCGGTGCTATCTTTTCAGTATATTTTAAAAATTGTGACTTAGCTGTACCCGGATCACCGCATATAAGCAAATTAATATCACCTCGAACTTTATGTTTTTCGCCTGGATTTTTAGATTCACCACCGAAGAGAGCCAACGCCAGCGCACGTTTAATATAATCATGCCCATAGATAGAGGGTGCCATTGATGCAATTATACGCTCAGCAATGCGTGGATCCTTGCTTAGCTTCTGTATGGTAGCAATATCTTCGTCTGTTAGCGACTGTACAACTTGTTTGCTATCTTTAACAATAATATGATTTGCAATTATAACGGTGGCAAAGACGGGGAAACCTTGTTCAGTGTTTAGGGAGCCATCATAATTGTTAGTATAAATGCCAGTAACTTCGAGCTCATCACCCGGCTTACATAGATCGCACAAATCTGATAAGAGTATAACATCTTTACTGCGCGGTATACGACCAGCAGGAATACGTCCTGGCGATTCTTGTAGTGTGATCTTTTGATAATTTCGATAGAGCGTTTGTTCCATATTAATCTGTGGAAAATTGAGATTTATTGAGTTGAATGCATACAAACAGTAGAAAATAAATTCAATTTACGGAAAAATTTAATTTATGGTTTTTAAAAAATTGAGTTTTTTGTTTTCGAAAATTTAAATATGTACATTATTTTTTTCGGCGGAGATTAAATATTTTTTCTTTTAAAGTTAAAATTTCTGTTTTCGAAAATTGAAGTTTTTTTTTTGGAAAATTTTAACTTTTTTCGAAAAATAATTAATTTTTTTTAAAAAAAAAAAAAAAAACTAAATTTCTTTCAAAAATTTTTTTCACAAATTTATACATTTTTGTATTTTCGAAAATTTAAATATTTTTTTGGAGGAAATTAAATATTTTTTCTTTAAAATTGGAAGTTTTTCTTTAAAAATTTTGTGGAATTTTGACCAGTCGAATTGTCATAAAATTAAATTTTTCTGAAAATTTAAGCACTTTTTCGAAGGTTGGAATTTTTTTCGAAACTTTTTTTTTGAAAACTGAATTTTTTTTCGAAAGTTGATTTTTTTTGGAAAATTGAAGCTTGACTTTTTAAGTTAAATTTTTATAAATGTAGTACTGAAAAAAATTGGAGTTTTTTTAACTAAATTTCTTTCAAAAACTGAAATTTTCCGTTTCAAAAATTTAATTTTTTATTTAAAATTGATTTTTGTTCACAAATTTACATTTTTGTATTTTCGAAAATTAAATATTTTTTTTTTTTAAATTGGAAGTTTTTCTTTAAAAATTTGGTGGACTTTTGACCAGTTGAATAATTTTTATGAAATAGAATTTTTTTGAAAATTTAAGCTTTTCGAAAGTTGGAATTTTTTCGAAATTATTGTTTGAAAACTGAATTTTTTTTTTCGAAAGTTCGATTTTTAAATATGTAGTACTCAAAAAAATTTAATTTTTAATTCAAATTATAAAAAAGTTTCGGAATGGCGAAAAAAATCTTTTTAAATTTTTTTATTTTCGAAAACTTTTTTTTTTGAAAATTTATGTTTTCAAATTAATTTTTTAAATTAAATTTTTTCGAAAAAACATTTCTTTTGGTCCAGTCCAGTGGTGCACAACGCCAGCAGAGAAGCTAATACCCACTTAACAATTAATTTCGACTTTTTTCCGAAGTATTAACGTTGCGTCGAAAGTTTTTTTTTTTTGAGAAATTTGTATGGAAGGGTTTTTCGAAACAAAATCGGTAGTTAAAAAAAATTTGAAAAGGTTTTGGCAGGTATCGAACCGACGCGCCGGCATACTTGTACTCAAGTGCTATCCACTCAGCCACTCAGCTACAGAGTACAATGAAATTCTTTGGGCAAGTCTCTAATAACCAAATTTTTGTTACACTATTATTTTATGAAATGATTACGAATTTCTTCCGGAAAGACTGATATCGGACTATTTCGGAAGACTTGGTTTGGTAGGTAGTTGTCAAATACTCCCATCACACGACTAGTAAGTAAATGCCTAATATTTTTCGAAAGCTCCGAAAAGTTCTTGTGTGCACCACTGGTCCGGTCTAATAAACAAATTCTGTAAGGCTAGTTGATGGTTAGTCGAGACATTGCATTCCTACAGGACATGCCGCGAAAACTAAGTCAACAATTCCATATACATCGAATACTCACCGAAAATGGTCCAGCACTTTGACATTCAGGACACGAGCCGGGCTTTACTTCGGTGTTTTGTGATTGTACGAATGGTCCCAATACATAACCGCACTTAACACAATCGTATTTGATAACTGAGAGTTGTGGCAATACGCCAGTAGTGGCAGTCACCACACCTAATGTACGTACAAGCTGATTCAAATGTAGCTTACGGAAAGTGCGCAACTCCTCAATAAGCGGCAATTCCGATATGCGTACATGTATTTCGGTTGTGACACGTTCATATGTTGGAAATATTGACAACACCATATCCTTGGCTACTTTATCGAAAATTTCAAGCATTTGAAATGGCGCCTCGGGTAGAAAGTAGGCCAAAACATGCTCCTTATTTGCCAAATCCGTATATGAGACAACAAATGATGATCTATTCTGTTCACACATTCGTCGTATGCGATCACGATATGTATACACACCACGTTCATCAACAAATGTGCGTAGGAAAGATTGAAAACGATTGGCGATTTCAGTGCGTGGCCCCAGCATGCTAACCCACTCTTTTGTTGAGTGTCCTTTGGTATCTTCCAAATTCTCTATGGATTCTATCATTTCAGCATCTTCCAATTCACCTTCGGCGGCCTTTTCGGCAGCACGCCGTTTAGCGCGTGGTCCCACATCATCATCGTCATCACTTTGATCGAAACCCAAGTCGCGTTCATCACGATGTATGCCCAATGCACGATCGCGTTTACGCATTTCAGCTTCAGCTGCCTGGCGTTCGCCTTGTGACATCTCTGAGAAGTCATCTTCATCGTCCAGCATAGCGGGATCATAGTGATCTAATTCGGGCATGGGACGGTAGTCGTTTTCCATATTATCGCCAAAAAGCTCTTCGCCATCTTCTTCGACTTCGTCACGTATTGTTTGATCGCCAAGTATTTCATCTTCATTTTCGAATGGCTCAAAATCTCCAACCGGTGAAGTCATGGCAGCGCGCAAGTCACGTCGATCGTCGGCATCACTTGGTGTAGCTGGTGGTGGAGAGCTAACTTGATCCTGAAGAAAATATTTTGTTATTGGTGGCTTTTAACTGCTACAGCTTTACTTACCGCCATATTCTGTTAATAGTTCTTTGTCCAATATTATGCAGAAACTTTTATAAAACAAAAAATATGCACTCAACAAAACGAAATAATTATTTATTGACTTGAAATAAATTTTGGCACGCGAAGTGATTTTGGCGCGAACTGTGACAGTTGTGGTAGGTTTGTTCCCCAACTTGTAAAATCATTGTGAATAATGACCCTACTAACTATTTTCGGATAATTTCTGGTACAATTACTGGATCGCGCTACCCAAAAAAGTGGATAATTTAGTTCACTGGGGTTCCTTTTCTATTATATCGAATTATGCGTTGGTATTTCGATGCCTACCTTACCCACAGTTATTTTTGGTATTGCACAGCACTTATTTTGTTTTCACCATGGCTAGCGCTGATTGGCAGATCCTGCTAACCAGCAGCGGATAAAATCTTGGGAAACTACCGGGTAGTGTTTCCCAAAACGGCGGATAAAAAAGTGGGTAATTTTGTTCAGGGAGGCACCTTGTTTAATGTTGGAACTTTTCGAACTGTGCGTTGGTATTTAGATGCTTACTTTTAGCTACACACATTTTTGGTATTTTCGAATTAGCTCCCTTTAAGTTAATAGTACACCTAGCGACGCGACCAAATATTCTATGCATGTGTTGTTATGTAAAGTTCCACTTTTTTATCCGCCTTTTTGGAAAGCACTACCCAGTAGTTTCCCAAGATTTTATCCGCTGCTGGTTAGCAGGATCTGCCAATCAGCGCTACCCTGCAAAAATCGAGAGTACTCCAATTGGAGCATCAGAGTACTCCAAATGTAATCCTTTTTCATAGAAAAGTTGTGCTCCAATTAACATTGCGATGTCCTAGGACTGGACCACCTACTCCAACCTTCGCTTTGTTTCTGCTACTCCATGGGGTACCTACCGTCAGAGTACTTTGCAATGTACTCCAATGTTGTTACTCCTCGGAGTATATACTGCCAGAGCGATAGTGTCGTAATTTTCGTCGATTAAGCAGGAGCAATGATCGGCTTTCAAAAAGCTGAAGGTGGTCCGATGAGGTATACAAAGGATTACTATTAGAGTATTCCAATATCAAAAAATTGGAACAAATAATCCAACGATTTTTGCAGGGACACAACATAGTTAATCAAATAGGCAACTATTTGGTCTCGTCGTGTCGCTAGGTGTGCGATATAACACTTGTCCATTGTGTATCAATACCAAGTGTAAACTCTTCTGCATAGACGTCAAAATTCCAAAATGAGTTTAACGCCTGTTTGAGATTGTGGTTAATAACAAGTGTGATATCATAGACATAGTCGTGAAAACTTCAAAGTGAGTTTAGTCACCTGAGGGTGAATTCTGGTTCTATGATATGATAACGTGAAAAAAAATTTGTATGAATATGACGTTTCTTTTCACAAATTTTGTATGAAAATTCTTTTCATTTTATCATTTCATAGAACCAGAATTCACCCCCTGTTTTTAATTTCCTTTTTTGTCTCACTTCTTTCCATCTCTTTCTACCATTAGGTAAAAGATAGGAGACCGCCATGTTGATGTGTGCAGGATGTAAACAAACCGACATTTTAATGTGTGTTGTCAAAAGAAGAGTTCACACTTGGTATTGATACACTATGCACTTGTCCTTATGCCCCAAAAGCTTGCTTGACAAGCCCATTTCCATCCTTAACCGATAGTAGAGTCGATAACCAAAATATATCGCTTTCTACGGCCTGATCAGCTGTTTACTTAAAATTTGTCAACAAATGAAAATTTGTCCTTTTATTTTTAAATGTCCAAAATAATAGTTGATCAGTTAACACACGCACAAAAAGTGCGAATTTTATATAAGACAATTTTGCGTTTACACAGAGGTAATTATTGAAGGGGTCTCGTTTTATCAAATCTATCGCATATTAATGAAACTTTATTTTGTTTTAGGCTTACCAGACGAGCTACGCGATTTAGGTAATAAATATGCACGAGATGAATTTCGCCGGCATCTCAATTGTTCGCCAATGGAGGCGCAACTGTTTATGACTGAGTGGGCGGTAATATTTCGTTACATCTACTACATCATACGATTTCTAAGCAAGACTAATTCTTTATTCTATTTTACAGAAATATGCAGTTACGATTACTTCACAATTAGGACTAAAAGGTAAACCAAAGGGCACAATAGGTGACGAGTTGGACACAAATACCGTTGAAATGCTTAAAGATGATCAAGCCGTACAATTGTATGAGCTTATGTTGGCCGCTAAGGGTCTCGAAGGTGACACCATCACAGCTGAGGATGTTAAAGCTAAATAAATCGCATATGATATGCACATACCTTTCTTAGTTTTAGTTTTAATTAGCTTTTCTTTTCTAAGACCTTGTATTCATACTGTACACCTTCCTCCTCTTGTATGCCCAGCGGTGTGCCAGCATCGACGGCAACCTCTTCAAAATCGGCCGGTATCTCGGGAAAGTATGTATCACAATCAAAATCTTTATGTATCTTAGTTAAATAAATGCGATGGCAACGTTCAGAAGACATTGCTTCTTTATAAACTCCACTACCCCCAACAATCCACACTGTTTCAATCTGTTTTCGTAGATCATCTTGTTCCAATTGCTGCATTGCTTCTTCTAAGCTTGGATAGAGTAAAACATTTGGTGGCAGTTCAGCTTGTTTGAGGGTGGTACTCAGCACGACATTCAGCCTATCGGTTAGTGGGCGCTTATTTTCAGGTATGCCAAAAAAGGTTTTGCGTCCCATGATTGCGACATTTTGCTTTTTTGTATTTTCCCGCCTTTTGGTCGTAGTTGCAAAATATTTTAATTCTGACCTGAAATAAAGTGTGTATGCAACATGAGTGCTTCGCAAATGTTAATGTACAACTTACCTTAAACGCCATGGCAGTTCGCCATTAAGGCCAATACCAAAATTATTACAAACTGCAACGATTAAATTAAATTTTAGCATTTTACTTGTTGAAACTAGAAATAAAGTTGAATAAACAACAAATTTTATATCGATTGTAATGATATCGATACCACGCGATAATTTTTTATGACTGCATATAAGTGCTGTCAGACGTTCAATATGGATCGCGATCAATTTTATTAGCCGTGTTTTCGTTCTCCCGAGTTCATGAAAAACGCTCTACTGGCTTATATTTAATTGTCATATATTTCATTTACTCTTTTCAACACTGGCTTTATCTGCCAAAATAATTTGTCAGATTTGTCAAATTCTAATAAAAAATAAATAACAAAATCAAAAACAACATTTTGCCCAATAAACATTTAGGCGCTAGTTCAGAACTGATTGCTTCTCAGTGGTCAGAGGTTATTTCTCAGCATCACCCTAACTTGAGAATCATGGGTTTCTTAACAACAATAAATTTTTTATATGCCAAGTTAATGAAAAAAATAATTTTCAAATAGTCCTCAAATGAAATTATTTACTTGGTACGTATGAATGCACTTAATATGAATTTAAGCTTAAAACACCTCTAATAAATACAAATTTCATACTTGTTTCCTTATATTTAGTTCGTACAACTTTCGTTTTTTTCTTATAGTTTGAAAATTTGTATGGTTGGTATGTCTCCAAGGCTGGAGAATAAGTAAAAAAATGTTGGAGATCAATTTGACCACTTTGAAGTTCCCAATAAATGAAGAATATCTGTGGCAACCAATTAAAGTAACTTAACTCGACCTCTGTTCAAATCTAAAAGTAACTTAAGTAAAGTAAAAAAATGCTTCAATAATCAAGCTTCATTACATACCCGTGAAGCTGTCATTTTACGTTTGTCACAGCCAATTATAATCCGGAACATTAAAAGATAAGTTTCTAATAGGTATTAGTTTAGGAGTTTTTAAATTTCACCTTAATAAACTTTCATATATGTTTCTATCTCGCGTTAGATTACTTCAAAAAATGGCACAGACAGATTTATATTTTTATGTTTATAACATGATATAAATAATTATATCATAGTTTATAATACATTTTCTTCTAAGGCCAAAAAAAAATGCCAAAGAAACAAATATTTTATTTCGTGATTTCAATTTATTTTGAATTTTTATGCCTGGAATACATGTACAGTGATTTTGCATGCAGCTCTTCTATTATCACTGCTGCTTAAATTATTTGTAAACACATGTGCAGGGAAACTTACCTGGCAGTTCCCTGCAGTGAAACTTGCACAACATTTACCAAACTCACTTATAACATACAAAAGCAAGTTAAATTATGTTTCAAACACTTAACTTAAATTTGAGATTACATTTTTTACAAATATTATAATTTAAAAATTCAAAATAAATTGAAATCACGAAATAAACGCCCATATTGTGATTCACAACTAAATCAAAAGTTGTGTTGTAGTTGTAAAATTTGTATTATGATTCACAACACAACACCACTTTTTTCAGGCAACTTTATTTTTTTAGTTCGTTTTGACAGCCAAATCATGTGGCTAATCATAATAAAACAAATAAGTTGTGTTGTGTTGTTACATTTACAACACAACTTTTTCAAGTTGTGAATCACAATAGGGGGGAAAATATTTGTTTTTTTTTGGCATTTTGTTTTTGGCTTATTCGTGCTTGTTGGGTTTTTTGATACGCAACACTGGCGAGGTGCGTAGAATTTTAATTTGAATACATCTCTTTCCTTTCCAAAGAGTACTCCAATTGGAGCATCAGAGTACTCCAAGTGTAATCCTTTTTCATATAAAAATTGTGCTCCAATTAACATTGCGATGTCCTAGGGCTGGACCACCTACTCCGACCTTCGCTTTCTTTCTGCTACTCCATGGAGTACCTACAGTCAGAGTACTTTGCAATGTACTCCAATGTTGTTACTCCTTGGAGTATATGCTGCCAGAGCGATAGTGTCGTAATTTTCGTCGATAAGGCACAAGCAATGATCGATTTTCAAAAAGCTGATCGTGGTCCGATGAGGCATACAAAGGATTACTATTGGAGTACTCCAATATCGAAAAATTGGAACACATAATCCAATGATTTTTGCAGGGCATGTGTCTGCTCTAGTACAAATTAGTGGGTTTAAATATTTACTGCGCAGGATTGACTGCACATTTGTTTTGGGCTTTAAATTATAATATTTGTAAAAAATGTAATCTCAAATTTATGTTAAGTGTTTGAAACGTAATTTAACTTGTTTTTGTATGTTATGAGTTTGGTAAATGTTGTGCAAGTGTCACTGTAGGGAACTGCCAGGTAAGTTTCCCTGCACATGTGTTTACAAATCTTTTAAGCAGCAGTGAAAATAGAAGAGCTTCAGGCAAAAGTTATTTTTATTTGTAAGAAAAATTTAGCAAGACATGAAACTTGTACACGCTATAGCTACAGTACTATTTCGAAAACAGACACAATCCTTCGTTTAAACGGTCACGCAATTTCAATCAATTTCAGATAACTGTACCTGTAATTTCAAACTATGTTATCCTACAAAAATATCTTAATAAAACTCCAGAATGTGGTCCAAACTTTATTACTAAGATTTAAATTTTTTCTAAAATTGTAAATTCATATTGTATACCATTTTCTTCCTGTATGCCTATTGGCGTATCGGGATCTGGATGTATCTCTTTAAATCCCACAGGAATTTCGGGAAAGAATATATCACATTTGAATTGTTTTTTAATCCTTGTTATATAGAGACGGTGACATCGTGGCGAAGACATTGCTTCCTTATATACTCCACTACCGCCTACAATCCAAACTGTCTCAATTTGTTTGTGTATATCTTCTTGTTCCAAGCGCTGCATAGCAGCCTCTAAATTTGGAAACAGTAATACATTTGTAGGTAAATCTTTTGGTGTCATAGCTGTGCTTAAGACAACGTTTAGCCGTTCTGCTAGGGGCCGTTCACCTTCAGGTATACTTATGTAAGTAAGTCGTCCCATTATAACAACGTTCTGCTTAGCGGTATCACATCGATGTGTTGTTGTACGTGTGAAATATTCATACTCTGACCTTGATTATAAAAACAAGTTAATTGTTGCTAACAAATTGCAAAAGTGAGTGTCTAGTATTATTCATGTGCATATATATACAAACTTTAAACTCCATGGTAAGTCACCGTTTAAGCCGATGCCGAAATTTTCACAGACAGCGGCGATTACATTGAATTTTAACATTATGAAAAATTGTAAACTGTTACGAATAGTTATGAATAAAAATGTAGCACTTGTGAATATTTAAAAAAAAAACTTGTTTACGCTTGTTTCATAGAACTTATCACTTTGAGTACATGTTGAATGCACTGTTGTTGTATTATATGTAGCTCTCTTGCTTGGCTTGTCGGTATTAATCAATCAGCGATAAGCAATGTAACTGCAAACATATACTAATGTTTTACTACCGAATTATTTTTAAGAATTACTTAGAAGTACGTACGCTTATTTTAAGATAAGACAAATTTTTAAAGCTATAAATTAGTTTAAACTGAGGTTGGTTCACGTATTATATACCCAGTTGCGGAATTAAAGAAATGCAAAATTTTTAGCTAATGGCATGTATTTATTAAAAAAGCAATTACTTTTCGCAATCTTTTCCTCAAATTTTGTAAGTTTCCTCAAACCATTTTATGTCAAATTTCTGAAAATTTAGAAATAGCAATCGCTTTTTGTTTATTATTACCACCTAATGTTTGGTTCTTTCATCTTTATTTATGTATTCTTTGTTTTCTGAAAATATATTTAAGTTAATCTTCCATAACCATAACGCCATCATAACCAGCTGATCCTACCAACCTTATCGAAATCAATGTAATCGCTTAATGGTGCCATACCAGTACGTCATTTAAAATACATGGGCTTTTTGCTTCTCAGCAAAAATTCATCTGCTTTGCAGGTGCCGTTCGGAGTCGGCAATTTGTGGAAAGCTAATTTGTAGGAAAACAAATTCAAAAGCAGCACGCTACAAATTTAAGAGAACTAAATTAAAATTAAATAAAATAAAGCCAAATAATATAATATGAAATGAAGAAGAGTAAACAAAAAACGAAAATAAAATAAAATAAAATAAAATAAAATAAAATGAAATGAAATGAAAATAAAATGAAATGAAATGAAATGAAATGATATGAAATTGACCTAAATTAAATTAAATTAAATTATAAAAAAGAAAAGAAAAGAAAAGAAAAGAAAAGAAAAGAAAAGAAAAGAAAAGAAAATAAAAGAAAAGAAAAGAAAAGGAAAGGAAAGGAAAGGAAAGGAAAGAAAAGAAAAAAACAAATTCAAAAGCAGCACGCTACAAATTTAAGAGAACTAAATTAAAATTAAATAAAATAAAGCCAAATAATATAATATGAAATGAAGAAGAGTAAACAAAAAACGAAAACAAAATAAAATAAAATAAAAATAAACAAGATAAAATAAAATAAAATTAAATTAAATTCAATAAAATAAAATAAAAAATAAAATAAAATAAAATAAAATAATATTAAATAAAATAAAATAAAATAAATGAAAATAAAATAAAATAAAATAAAATGAAATAAAATAAAATAAAATAAAATAAAATAAAATAAAATAAAATAAAAAAAATAAAATGAAATAAAATAAAATAAAATAAAATAAAATAAAATAAAATGAAATAAAATAAAATAAAATAAAATAAAATAAAATAAAACAAGTAAGGAAAGCTGTCCTCGGCTATGCCGAAGGCTAAATACCTTTCATGAATAAGCGTCACGATGTTCACTGTTTGATCCCAGTACAGCCTGTGTGCATTTAAATTTAGCTCATACCGAAATTATCGGAACTATCGATTATACGGGGGCGATGTTGTTGAGTTTGATCTTGCAACTATGTATATAATTTATTCGTATTAGAAGGGTTAATCTTCAATCACATCAATCATACGTAATAATGTACATTTTGACACTTGCTATTCATTCATTTTCGTTTACATATTCTTTTTCACTTATAAATTCTACCGCATATACGACCGCCCGAGTTCTTTTTGAATAATAATTTTCATAGTTTTAGTGGTTACTTTGTAATAAGTTTTACTCTAATACATTAAAGTGTTATTACTGTAACCACCCGCTTATTATTTCAATTGGAAACCTGCATGGAATTGGTAAGCCGCTTTTATGAAGAAACCCGAAACAACAACAACACTACTGAGGTAACCCGCATACAGTCCACTGCGAAAGGTAAAACTCCGCAACATTTCTGGTCCTACGAACCGAATTCACTATCAACTGCAAGTATATAATCATATATACATTAAATCGAAATACATCATATCGTAATATATCTAAATATTATTATCAACGCAAAACTAATAAGCTGCAATAAATTTCGTTTCAAAGGTGTCATAAAATTCATAACGGAGAACCGCCGTGACATTCACTTGCCCTTTGAAAATTGTCCTTTGCTGATTTCTCGTACTTTTTGATTTTCCGTTTCGCCTTTGACTTTGACTTGGCCTCTGCAAGCAGCAATAAGCAAAGCATCAGCACTTACATACATACGTACATATTCATTTGTAATACTTAACAAATAAATAAATTTCTGCTATTACATTATTATTTAAACAAAATGTCTGCATTCGTCAAAACGCGTGAGTCTGCCCTCAACGCCATCAAGAGGTATATGACGAAGAGTAATGACGACGCTTTTATTCTGGACGTCGATAATGTCGAAAGCTATTTGACATTGTTGACTGAGCAATGGGCTCGTTTCAACACCGCGCAAGATGCAGTGGAAGAGTCTTGTGGAGTCGACAACATCGAGGTGGAGGAGAATGCGCGCATACAGGCCGAAACCTGGTATTGCACAGCGTTAGCCAACTTTAGGCGCGTGCAAAAATGTAGGGCGGAACCTGGGTCGCAACCAACTTCTTCGCAAGCTACTGTGTCCGCATCCATTCGACTGCCTAAAATGGATCTGCCAACTTTCGCCGGCGATTCAACTGAATGGATTGCGTTTTATGACGCGTTCTGTTCACTGGTCGACAACAATGCCGCCTTGTCAGGTGGGCAAAAATTATATTATTTGCGTAGCTGCTTAAAGGGAGACGCCCTTAGCATTATAAGTGGGTTTAAAATCAGCGACGCGAACTATACTGAGGCGTGGAACCTACTCAAGTCGCGCTATAAGGTTATACGCGTCATCGTTGAAGCGCATCTTAGGGCTATAGGTGAGATCAAAAAAGTCACAACTGACTCTGCTGAGCGTTAGGTAGGCCGGTCGATTTTTGGGACGATTGGCTCGTTCACGAGATCGTCAACAAATTGGCGTTCGAGACCCGGAAGCAGTGGGAGTTGTCGCTGGTTAGCGATGAGCCGCCAACCCTAGATCAGTTGACTTCCTTTTTGGAAATTAGATGCCGTTCGTTAGCGATGCTAACTACGCCTGATCCCCAGGCATCAGTAGGGAAGGTAACACCCGTAAAGTCAGCTGGAAAGTCAACAAAAGTTTTGCACGCGATCTCGGAGCAAGGCAATACGCGATGTCTATACTGCAATGCAGGACACCGAATTTATACTTGCGAGAAGTTTCGAAATTTAGACGATCCCGCCAAATCGAAATTTCTTAAAGAATCCAAAGCCTGTCTAAATTGTTTGAGTCCAGGACATTACAAAGACCGTTGCAACAGTACGTCCAGATGCCGCATATGCCATCAACGGCACCATACGCTGCTCCATGGTGTTAGAGTGTCAACCGCGAGCACCACATCCGCTCATTGCGTCGCTGAGGCAAACCGCACCGCACCCTCTGCCATCATCGATACAACTTCGTCGACAAGTCCCGCATCCCCCGTCGTTAACCCGCCATCAAACTCAGCTGCCACCTCAGTCTCGTCATGTCTGAGATCCGAAGCCGACCCGCTACCTGTAAGGCAACACACCGTGTTGCTATCAACCGCATCTGTGAAGGTTCGCGATAGCTCCAACCGATGGCAGACAGCTCGGCTTTTATTTGACTCGGGTTCACATGCGACCTTTGTAACCGAAGCGTGTGTTCAGCGATTGGGATTACCCCGAACATCATCTTCAGTAGTCGTCACCGGTATCGGGTCTTCGCAGGGAGGTCGCTGTAAGGGTGAGACTTCACTTATTCTTTCTTCGTGTTCCTCGGATGACACTTACACCATAGATGCCCTGATTTTGCCAAAAATCACAGGCGACTTGCCATCGCAAACGTTGGACATCCCTGAATCGACTCATATTCGGGGTTTGGTTCTGGCTGACCCGCAGTTTATGAAACCCGGACGCGTCGATATTTTAGTGGGGATGGATGTCATGGGTCGTCTCATCTGTACCGAACTCCGTAAGGGTCCACCCGGTACACCCATCGCTCAAAAAACAGTATTTGGTTGGACTTTGTGCGGAAATGTTGATACGTCGTCGTCGTCGTCCCAAGTACAAACGCTGCACTGTGATGTGCATATCGATCGAGCTCTGACTAGGCTGTGGGAACTTGAGGAGTCTCCGCGCAAACAGCATCTAACGTACGAAGAACGATTCTGCGAAGATCACTTCGCATCTACGCACCGCAGATCGCCCGATGGTCGCTTTCTAGTGGAGTTACCGCTGAAAGTTGATGTTCCATTGGGTGATTCTCGCGATCTCGCAGTCCGTAGCCTACTACGCATCGAACGGAGGATGGCTCGTGATAACAACTTGCAGGCACATTACAACGAGTTCATGCAGGAGCTTTTGGAAATGGGGCATATGGAAGCCGTAGCCAGCGAGACGAACAATGCCGTCTATTACATGCCGCATCATGCAGTATTGAAGGAGTCAAGCCTTACGACGAAGCTAAGAGTAGTTTTTAATGCTTCTGCCAAAACTTCGTCTGGTAATTCATTAAACGACGCGCTGTTTGTTGGACCGCAATTACAACAGGATCTTTATTCTATATTGCTACGGTTTCGAACTCACCGTTATGCTGTAACCGCGGATGTTGCGAAGATGTATCGTCAGGTATGCGTATCCTCGAAACACTTCGATTTGCAACGTATCGTTTGGCGTACCGATCCATCTTCGCCCATTCAAGATTACCGCATGCTACGTGTGACATATGGTGTGGCGGCCGCGTCTCATTTAGCTGTAAAGTCCCTGCAACAAACCGCTAAAGATTCTTCAAACAGCTGCGAAAGATCCCGTTCCGTGATCCTGAACGACTTTTACATGGACGACTTGCTTACTGGTGCATCCTGTAAAACTCATTTGCAATCCTTACATCGGAACGTGTCGGAGATTTTGAAGGAAGGTGGTTTCGAGCTGCGAAAATGGGCAACGAATTGCAAAGAGCTCAAGGAAAGTATATCTGAATCTGCAGGCAGCATCTCGCACTACGTAGTCGATGGTAAGGAGGTACATGCTCTCGGTCTAACATGGGATACAGAGGAAGATCACTTTACTTTTGCAGTCGACCTGAAAGCAGAACCTACAAGACTACCTAAAAGATCGTTTTTAGCCGATGCCAGCACTCTGTTCGACCCTTTGGGCCTACTCGCACCGGTGACAATAAAATGGAAGATGTGGTTTCAGGACGTTTGGCGCTCTTCGGTTGGGTGGGATGACATGATCACTGATTCGATCAGTAAGGCGTGGCTAGATCATCGGTTTCAACTGCAGAAACTGAGAGAATTGAAGGTGGATCGCTGGCTTGGGTCTGGAGCAACCGGATCATTCACGGAGCTTCATGTTTTTGCTGACGCTTCCGAACGCGCTTACGCCGCCGTTATCTACGCTCGTACCTTACAATACGACGGTACGGTCACAGTTTCTGCAATTTCTTCGAAAACTAAAGTATCACCGCTTAAAACAACTACATTACCGCGTCTAGAACTTTGTGCGGCGCATTTAGCTTCGAAGTTAGTACGTAGCGTTTTGAACAGCTGGGCCGATCTCCGCTACCCGCTGTACGCTTGGACGGATTCGACTATCACCCTAGCCTGGCTGCAAGCACACCCTAGCAGATGGGTAACTTTCATAGCAAATCGCGTTGCCGATATCCAAGAGATCTTGCCTCCCGAGTGTTGGAATCATGTGCGATCTGAATTAAATCCTGCTGACTGTGCATCTAGGGGGATGTCTCCGTCTGATTTGCTGGGCCATGAGCTTTGGTGGAACGGCCCCGACTTTTTGCAGAGTAACGACCAGTTTTGGAAAAACAATTCTTTGAAGCAGCACACAACCGATGTAGGCGTCCGAAACAAGGTTGCAGCCCACGTGATGAACTCGGACGACCATTGGCCGGTCATCATGAAGTATTCGTCGTTTTCCAAGCTTCGCCGTGTCATCGCCTACGCATTGAGGTTTATTGCCAACACTCGTTCGTCTATCAAACGTCTTGCTGAAAAACGATGTGATGCTTTAAGCAGTCTGGAGTTAATCGAATCTGAACGCTGCTTAATCAAGTATTCGCAAACATTTTACTTTGCTAACGAGATCTCCCTTTGCACCGCAAAACGGCCGATCCCGTTACGTAGTAGTTTGTTACGCTTGCAGCCGTTTCTTGACCCGAACGGTATTCTTCGGGTAGGTGGACGACTTAAATCCGCAGAGGTCGCGAATGATGTCAGGCATCCCATAATCTTGCCAAAAAATTCCCCGCTTTCGCGACTAATAATATCTGACATACACCGCTTCACGTTACATGCTGGGCCGCGAATAATGCAGGTCGTATTACAACGTCGCTACTGGATAATTGGCGCCCGCAGTTTAGTCCGCAGTATTTATCATAAGTGTGTTAAGTGCACTTGCATCAATCGTAACGCTGCCAAACAGTCCATGGGCGACCTTCCAGCATCTCGTACAACTTACGCTCGCTGCTTTACACGCACTGCAGTAGACTTCGCCGGCCCCTATTCGTATAAATTTACTCATGGAAGAGGGGCGAAATCTACGAAAGGATATATTTGCTCGTTTATTTGTATGTGCACGGGTGCGATGCACCTAGAATTCGTAGGAGATCTGTCAACCCCTGCATTTCTCAACGCATTCAAACGTTTTATAAATCGGAGGGGCTATTGCAAAACGATGTTCTCCGATAATGGCACGAACTTCGTTGGAGCCGAGAAGGAGCTTCGTATCATGTACGAGAAGTGTGTGGCAGATGATACGCTTCGAAATTTTTTCGCTGATTCTCACATAGAATGGCGCTTCAATCCACCGACCGCTCCCCACATGGGCGGATACTGGGAAACCGGTATAAAACGTATCAAGTACCATTTGAAACGCGTCTTAGGAGAAACCCTCTTATCTTATGAGGAATTCAGCACGCTATTAACGGAAATAGAAGCTTGCGTAAACTCCCGTCCATTATGTGAGGTTTCGACAAACGCGCTCGACCTCGAAGCCCTAACGCCGGGGCACTTTATCATCGGTGAACCGCTAAAGTCTATCCCGGAACCTGAGGGTCAAGGGTTCCGTGGAAATCTCCACCAGCGGTGGCACCTTATATCTAATGTAAGACGACACTTCTGGCGTCGTTGGAGAGACGAGTATCTCTTAAGCCTGCAACGTCGCGCTAAATGGTTTCGTCCGTCACATAATTTTGAAGAGGGAGATGTTGTAGCTGTAATTAATGAAGCCACTCCCCCGACAAAGTGGACCCTTGCAAGGGTAGTTCGTTGTCACCCCGGAGCAGACGGTCGCGTACGAGTCGTCACGGTGAAGACACCTAATGGTGAATACATTAGATCGCTAAGTTATGCCTTCTACCAACCAAAGGAGATTTATTTTGCGAAGATTAACAGCCGTAAACATTGGAATTAAATTACGTGACATTCATTATTTTTGATAATTCTGTTAAATTTCCTAAAAATGTAACTTTAAATTTGAACATATCAAATGTATATACTTAGATAGTTCAAGGGCGGCGGTATGTTGAGTTTGATCTTGCAACTATGTATATAATTTATTCGTATTAGAAGGGTTAATCTTCAATCACATCAATCATACGTAATAATGTACATTTTGACACTTGCTATTCATTCATTTTCGTTTATATATTCTTTTTCACTTATAAATTCTACCGCATATACGACCGCCCGAGTTCTTTTTGAATAATAATTTTCATAGTTTTAGTGGTTACTTTGTAATAAGTTTTACTCTAATACATTAAAGTGTTATTACTGTAACCACCCGCTTATTATTTCAATTGGAAACCTGCATGGAATTGGTAAGCCGCTTTTATGAAGAAACCCGCAACAACAACAACACTACTGAGGTAACCCGCATACAGTCCACTGCGAAAGGTAAAACTCCGCAACAGATGTGTTATATTGGTCCAATGTCATTGATTTTTAACATCGACATTCCACATTCTAAAATAGCAGTAGCTACGAAATTTTACTTTCCTACCTATATAATTACAGGAGTTATCTACCAAAATCCGTTTATCGGAACAATCGATTGTATGGGGGCTATGTGAAATGTTTATCCCATCTCAATGATTTTCAACATCGATATTTCACATATAAAAATAGCAATACTTACAAAATTTCACGTTCATAGCTCTTAAATTAAGGGAGTTATCTACCAAAATCCGTTTATCGGAATAATCGATTGTATGGGGGCTATGTGAAATATTGTGGCGAATGTTCTCAAGTATCGCTCATCTCCCAACTCTAGCGTATTTCCATCACAAGCGTCACTACCACAATTACAGCTGTTTAGATACATGACGTGAGAGCGACAGAGGGGGAGGCAGCTCGCGTGTTTGCGAATGTGGCACAAAGAGGAGATGACGATAGATAAACGCTTCGAGAACACTGTTGCACGAATAAACCAAAAAGGTGTAGACATTTCTAGGTTGTGAAGCTGCTGTTTGCTAGGGTATATAAACCGCGCAAAGACAACGCAAATCAATCAGTTTATTTTGAAGTGTTGTACAGTGAAGTACTGAACAGTGAATTAAACCGCGATATTGTACTACGGTTTTTAGTACTGAATAAAGCGTACTACTTATTAAGCAGAATCGGAGTGTTTTATTTAACGTACAGTGATCGAACTCAGGGAAAATAATTAAGGAATCATCGAATTCGTCACAATTGGTGTCAGAAGCGGTATTGTTAAATAAATTCAAGGACATTGAAAAGGATAACAAGGACATTGAAAAGGATAACAAGGACATTGAAAAGGATAACAAGGACATTGAAAAGGATAACAAGGACATTGAAAAGGATAACAAGGACATTTTAAGGATAACAAGGACATGGCAAAGTTGAATGAGTTGAAGATCCAGCAACTCAAAAACGAGTTGGAACGACGTGGATTGTCAACAACGGGAAATAAAGCAGAGCTACAATCACGGTTGCGAGAGGCTATGGAAGCAGAGGAAATCAACGTTGACGATCATGTTTTTCAACTTTCGGAAGAGGGAGCGACGAAAATAGAAGAGCAAAAGGACTCTCCGGATTCAGTGGCAAATGTGGACACAAACTCTTTATTGGCTGCCTTGGCTCAGATGTCAAACAACATAACATCAAAGTTGGAACAACAAGAGACACGATTGGCATCTCAGTTAGAAGAGCAGAAGGAATACATGGCGTCACAGATCAAGGAAGAGTTGATGGAACAGGAAACACGCATAACGTTAAAACTAGAGGCACAAGAGCAAAGAGTCTCATCGCAGCTAGAAGTTGTCAGTGGACGACAGGATAAGATCGAAGCCGAGGTGGATGCGTTAAAATCTCGTATCCAGGAGTTGCAGCTGAATCGTCCAAGTGTTTCCACAAGCACGCCCAAGGTAAAAACCCCACCCTTTGACGGTTCTGTTCCTTTCCAGGTATTTAAGCTACAATTTGAGAAGACAGCAGCTGTGAACAACTGGGGCGCTGAGGATAAAGTTGCTGCTTTATTTGTGGCATTGAAAGGACCTGCAGCCGAAATCTTACAGACTATTCCGGACGCTGAAAGAAACAACTATGAAGCGTTGATGGGAGCCGTTGAAAGACGTTACGGCAGCGAGCATAGAAGGCAGATACATCAAATAGAGCTACAGAATCGCTTCCAGAAGGCTAACGAAACATTACAGGAGTTTGCATCGGACATCGAGAGGTTGGCTCATCTAGCAAACGCAGACGCACCAGTGGAATACATCGAGAGGGTGAAAATCCAAAGTTTCATAAATGGAATACGTGACGTGGAGACGAAGCGGGCCACCTATGCAAATCCAAAGAGATCATTTGCGGAGACGGTATCACATGCTCTAACTCAAGAAACCGCATCTCTTTTGAGCAAACCATTGTACAAAGCTCATCGTGTGGAAGTGGAGACGCCAGACTTGGTCAACAAAATCGACAAAATTTTGGAAGCATTGAATGGGGTACAGAAGAAAAGCGATGGCTCCATTAAGTGCTTTAAGTGCGGAAAATCTGGTCATATTGCACGTTATTGTGGATCTGGCTCCAATAATTCCAGTAATGCAAGCGGACGTAAGCGCAAGGCTGAAGGAGATGAGCAAGTCTCCCAATCCAACCAACCGTTAAACTAAAGAGAGTCAGCCGCAAGGGGCGTAGGCTGGTTCCCGCAATTGGATGCCCCATAATCTCTGTCTCGAAGATCGGAAGGAAGTCAAGTAATGTTACTGTTGGAGGACTCGTGGACGGAAAGGAGCGTTTACTGACTATTGATACGGGCGCATCTCATTCCATCATTCGATCTGATTTAGTCAACAAAGGAGTGAGGCCATTACATGGAGCAAAGTTGCGTACGGCGACTGGTGAGGACACCCAAGTTCAAGGAGAAGTAACATGTGAAATCGCAATTGGAAATGTCACCGTACTGCACAATTTTATAGTGGCAGATATTGTTGATGAAATCATAGTTGGTGTGGATTTCTTAAGCAACCAAGGCATCAAGATCGACATGCAAAACAGGACTATGAGCTATAAGAACATGGATGTGCCACTCAATTTTGGTTACGAGAACAAGTACATCAGTAAGCGGGTACTCGTGGAAGATAGCCAACAAATTCCACCGAAGTCGGAGGCAGTCGTTTGGGCAAGGATTGATGGAGATTATGGGACAAACAAATTGTGGGTTGTCGAGGCAGCAAACAATTCAAAGACGGATATACTAGTAGGAAAAACACTGGCTATGACAAAACAAGATGGACGTATACCGGTAAGAGTACTAAATGAGTTTCGATCGCCGATCAAGCTTTCCAAAGGAGCTATATTGGGACAATGTCAGGAGGTGGAGGTGATTATAAACTGTGAACAGCTCCAGGAAAATGTCTCTACTAGCAACATTAATCTATCAGATAATATCACAGCGTGGACGCAAGAGCTCGAAGAAGACCACCAGAATAAGGCGAAACAACTTCTACTAAAGTACTCTACCATATTTGACAAGGGTGGCTCCAAACCAGGTCGGACCAATGTAGTGAAGCATCACATTGATACCGGTGACGCGAGACCAATTCGCCAAGCTCCTCGAAGTGTTCCATTGGCCAAACGGCAAGTGGTAAGAGAAATTATACAAGAAATGAGTGACAGCGGCGTGATCGAACCATCAGCTAGTCCATGGAGCTCACCGGTAGTGCTAGTGAAGAAAAAGGATGGAAAAATGCGGTTCTGTGTGGATTACCGGAAGCTGAACGACGTAACGAAAAAGGACAGCTATCCACTACCAAGAATTGACGATACTCTGGACTCACTATCTGGTACGAAATGGTTCTCTACACTGGACTTGAAAAGCGGCTATTGGCAAGTGGAAGTTAAAGATGAGGATAAGGAAAAGACAGCCTTCAGCGTTGGAGAGGGGCTGTGGCAATTTACGGTAATGCCCTTTGGACTATGTAACGCTCCAGCTACTTTTGAGAGACTCATGGATCAGGTATTGAAAGGACTGCATTGGAAAACATGTTTGGTGTACCTGGATGACATCATCGTGCTGGGAAAAAGCTTTGAGGAACACCTCTAGAACTTGGAGGAAGTTTTCCAAAGGATAGCTGGCGCCGGTCTGAAATTAAGTCCCAAAAAGTGTGCATTGTTCAAGAAGGAAGTAAGTTACTTGGGTCACAAGGTTACTACGGAGGGAATTTGCACTGCTAAAGAGAAGATCGAAGCAGTAAAGGATTGGCCAAGACCGAAAAATTTACATGAGCTACGAAGTTTCCTCGGACTGTGCACGTATTATCGTCGATTTGTACCGAATTTCGCTAGCGTAGCCAGTAGCCTTCATGAGTTGACCAGAAAGAATATGTCATTTGATTGGAAGAAGGAACATGAAGTGGCTTTCCAAACCTTGAAGGAACGGCTGTGCACTGCCCCAATGTTAGCGTATCCAATCCCAGGTTCAACGTTTATTCTGGGTACAGATGCAAGTGGTTATGCGATTGGAGGAGTTTTGTCACTGATTGTCGATGGGCAGGAGAAGGTAGTGGCGTACTATAGCCGCACAATTGGAAAGCCCGAAAGGAACTATTGCGTAACACGAAGAGAACTACTGGCATTGGTGGAGTGCATCAAACATTTCCACAAGTATCTCTATGGACAGCGATTCCACGTCAGGACAGACCATGCAGCGTTGAAATGGCTTTTGCAGTTCCGTAATCCGGAAGGTCAATTGGCACGGTGGATAGAGCGACTACAAAGTTATGACTTTTCCATAGAGCATCGCAAAGGCAGCAACCACGGCAATGCTGATGCAATGTTCCGGCGACCATGTAACCTGGAATGCAAGCATTGTTCGAAAGCTGAGGCCAAGGAAGATGTTATAGATGTTCGGCTGATGACTATAACATCTACGGACGAATGGAACATGGATAAACTAAGGAAGTATCAGCTAGAGGATCCAGATCTGGTACGTGTGATGCAGGGGATCGAGCAAAATGAACGACCAACAAGAGAGGAGATGTCAGCAGAGAGTCCTGTTGCCAAGTCATATTGGGCACAGTGGAACAGTTTGAAATTGGTATCCGGTTGCTTACATAGAGTATGGGAAAGCGAAGATGGTCAATGCGCTCGGAAGCTGGTAGTTGTCCCAAGGAAGAAAATCTCTGATATTTTGTATGAACTACATAATGGTCCAAGTGGAGGTCATCTAGGAGTCACAAAAACACTGGAGAAAGTCAAGCAGAGATTCTATTGGGTTGGTTGCCGTCAGTCGATCGCGGAGTGGATCGCCAACTGTGAGGTGTGCATCAGAGCAAAGGGTCCGAAGTCGAGAAGCCATGGACAGATGAAGCAGTACAACACAGGTGCACCGTTTGAGAGGATTGCCATGGATGTAGCTGGTCCATTTCCTACTAGCAAACTCGGAAACAAATACGTACTAGTTGTTATGGACTATTTCAGCAAATGGCCAGAAGTTTACCCGATTCCAAATCAAGAGGCAGAAACCATTGCAGAGGTGTTCATAAACAATTGGGTAGCGAGGTTCGGTGTACCGATTGAGTTACATTCCGACCAAGGAAGGAATTTCGAATCAGTTGTATTCCAAGAAATGTGCAAGACATTGGGTATTCGGAAAACGCGAACAACTGCACTGCATCCTCAGTCAGATGGCATGGTGGAACGTTTCAATCGAACCTTGGAAGAGCACATGAGGAAAGTAGTGGATAAGTTCCAGAGAGATTGGGACACGCACATCTCCTTGTTCCTGATGGCATATCGCTCGGCAATACATGAAACAACGGGTCAGACTCCGGCAAAAGTAATTTTTGGGAATGATCTGCGGTTGCCAGCTGACTTGAAGTTTGGGATAAATGCTGATGAAGGAATAAATGCCAGGAAATCCACTAGCATCTTGGAAGAAGAAATGAGAGAAATACACGATCTTGTAAGACAACGGACGAAGATCATGAGTGATAAGATGAAAGCCAGATACGACAAAGCCATCAACTCGGAAGGTTTTAAAGAAGGAGATTTAGTGCTGTTATACAACCCACAACGAAAGAAAGGTTTGTCCCCAAAACTGCAATGTAACTGGGAAGGCCCATATAAAGTAATAAAGCGGATAAATGATGTTGTCTACCGCATACAAACTGTTGGAAGGCCACGAAACAAAATGAAGGTGGTTCACCTGGAGAGGCTAGCAACGTTTGGATCGGGAAATGTGTCTGATCGGGACGATCAGACTTAGGTGGAGGGCAGTGTGGCGAATGTTCTCAAGTATCGCTCATCTCCCAACTCTAGCGTATTTCCATCACAAGCGTCACTACCACAATTATACTATGTACACACTAGCGTGTTTTCGAGCTCATTCTGGTTTTCGAGGCAAAACATGCTGAAAACCGATGTTTTCGCCATACAAAATGTTCAACCGAAAACCTGCGAAAACATCATGTTTTATCCCAAAACATCAACGAAAACCTTTCACAATCAGTGTCGGCTCTAAATTTTATCGGTAATAATCGAAAAACATACTGTCACATATCTGATATGTCAAATGTTTTCATTTTGAATTTCGTCGCCCGAATTTATAAAAAATCAAAATGAAAATGTTTGTGCTATAAAGTAAATTTGAAATAAGTACGATGACAGTAAAACTTAAAATAAGTACATAAAATATAATATGTACGTTCACAAAATTTTAATTATTTTTTCTCACAAATCACAATTTCTAGAACAGCTGATTACTGTCAAATGAAAACAAGAATAGCAGGTATGAACGCACCTGTTTTATGTGAGATGTTTAACACGAAAACAAGGTGTTTTCGCTTCAGTGTGAACATGATCTTACAGCTGTTTAGATACATGACGTGAGAGCGACAGAGGGGGAGGCAGCTCGCGTGTTTGCGAATGTGGCACAAAGAGGAGATGACGATAGATAAACGCTTCGAGAACACTGTTGCACGAATAAACCAGAAAGGTGTAGACATTTCTAGGTTGTGAAGCTGCTGTTTGCTAGGGTATATAAACCGCGCAAAGACAACGCAAATCAATCAGTTTATTTTGAAGTGCTGTACAGTGAAGTACTGAACAGTGAATTAAACCGCGATATTGTACTACGGTTTTTAGTACTGAATAAAGCGTACTACTTATTAAGCAGAATCGGAGTGTTTTATTTAACGTACAGTGATCGAACTCAGGGAAAATAATCAAGGAATCATCGAATTCGTCACAATATTTATCCCATCTCGATGATTTTCAACATCGATATTTCACATATAAAAATTGCGATACTTCCAAAATTTCACGTTCCTACGTTTTTAATTACAGGAGTTATCTACCAAAATCCGTTTATCGGAACAATCGATTGTGTGGGGCTATGTGAAATATTTATCCCATCTCGATGATTTTCAACATCGATATTTCGCATATAAAAATAGCAACACTTACAAAATTTCACATTCCTAGCTCTTAAATTAAAGGAGTTATAGCCCAAAAACCGTTTATCGGAATAATTGGTTGTATGGGAGCTATATGTAATATCGGTCTGATCTTGCTGGTTCCGACAAATGATTCCTATATTGGAAAATGGTGGCCGCATACCAAATTTCAGCCAAATATCTCAAAAACTGAGGGACTAGTTTGCGTTCAAACAGACAGACGGACAGACGGACATGGCTAAATCATCTCATCTCGTCATCCTGATCATTTCGGTATACCTATTGATGGGTGTATCTCTTCTTCTTCTCATATTTACAAACATCGGACCAAAGTTATAATACCATTTCATGTTCATGAAAGGTATAATAACATAAAATAAAATGAAATAAAATAAAACAAAATAAAATAAAATGAAATAAAATAAAATAAAATAAAATAAAATAAAATAAAATAAAATAAAATAAAATAAAATAAAATAAAATAAAATAAAATAAAATAAAATAAAATAAAATAAAATAAAATAAAATAAAATAAAATAAAATAAAATAAAATAAAATAAAATAAAATAAAATAAAATAAAATAAAATAAAATAAAATTAAATAAAATAAAATAAAATAAAATAAAATAAAATAAAATAAAATAAAATAAAATAAAATAAAATAAAATAAAATAAAATAAAATAAAATAAAATAAAATAAAATAAAATAAAATAAAATAAAATAAAATAAAATAAAATAAAATAAAATAAAATAAAATAAAATAAAATAAAATAAAATTCAATAAAATAAAATAAAATAAAATAAAAATAAAATACAATAACATAAAATAAAATAAAATAAAATAAAATAAAATAAAATAAAATAAAATAAAATAAAATAAAATAAAATAAAATAAAATAAAATAAAATAAAATAAAATAAAATAAAATAAAATAAAATAAAATAAAATAAAATAAAATAAAATAAAATAAAATAAAATAAAATAAAATAAAATAAAATAAAATAAAATAAAATAAAATAAAATAAAATAAAATAAAATAAAATAAAATAAAATAAAATAAAATAAAATAAAATGAAATGAAATGAAATGAAATGAAATGAAATGAAATGAAATAAAATGAAATAAAATAAAATAAAATAAAACAAAATAAAGTAAAATAATATAAAATAAAATAAAATAAAATGAAATAAAATCAAATAAAATAAAATAAAATAAAATAAAAAAAAAAACGAATGGCGGCGATATACCAACAGGTTATCATAACCTCTAACGAGATCTTTAGCCGAGCTTCTCTTTCCAACTTGTGGTGTGTTGCTTTTGAGTTTTCCTACAAGTTGGCGGGAGCTACAGTTTTTTGCCGACTCCGAACGGCACTTGAAAAGCAAATGAGTTTTTTGCTGAGAAGCTTATCATGGCAGAAATACACCCGGAGAGTTTGCCAAACTACTGCCGAGGGGCGAGCCCGTTTAGAAAAATTCTTTTTCTAAATAATTTTTTATTTTACTTTTGCCGGGCATCGAACCGCCACGACTTGGTGTAGAAGGCCGAACACTTAACCGCTACACCACGGCGGCCGCGAAAAATTCAATAAAATAAAATAAAAATAAAATAAAATAAAATAAAATGAAATAAAATAAAATAAAACAAAATAAAGTAAAATAAATTGAAATGGAATAAAATAAAATAAAACAAAATAAAAAAAATAAAATAAAATAAACTAAAATGAAATTATGTAAAGATAAGTACTGAGCTGTCAGTTTTTTGTTATGGCATAATTCTTATTGTAGGGTAGAAAAAAATATAGTGTTCTTGTTGGGTTGCTTTCTCTTCTGATAACACTTTTCACAAAGTCGATAAATGGCTAACAGCAATAATCAAATGTGAATCGCTTTTAAGAAGAAGAAAAGCAATTTTTCGGCGTGTGTTGACAGATTTTTTAAGAAAGAGAAAATTTTGTTTAATGCATAAAAAATAGTGTTAAAAAAGAAGATTTCATAAAAAAAAACACATTCAAAACTAATTTTAACGCAATGCGCGAGTCATTAAAAGTGTGTGGTAAAATACTAACCACGGATGAGTATCATTTTTTCGCTTTGGCGTGCGAACAATGCGATGCTTCCTTCGGGCAGTGGACAGGATTTCTAAAACATTTGACCAAAAAACATAAGCTAGATGTGACCGTAAAGAGAGAGTTTGAAAAAGGACTTACGTTCGAATCCGATGATGAAGAGCCCATTCCTAATACATCGATTAAGGATGAAATAGAAATTGAACTGAAGAAGCTAAGCAAATTGGGTGCAGCCAAGTCGGAAAGTGATGATAGCGACAGCGACGACGAAGACCAGAAATTTGATAACAATGATGATAATGACGATCGGGCCAGCTCGAAGTCGGAAGAATCCACAGGAGGAGCCTGGGACGATGATAAAAAGAAAAATGTAAATTTACAAATTAACTAACTTTCAGTGCTAATTCGTCGATTTTTCCCTTGTAGGACGATACATCCAGCGATGATGACGTACCATTGAATGAATTAAATAAAAAGCCAAGAACGGTATGATGTTATAGTTAAATTATTTTTCTGCATCGAATTCACTACATTTTCCCTTTACAGTTTACCTTCAATCTCTTTGAGCCAAATACGCAAAAGATCTCAAATAAGTTTCTCAAAATACTAATTAAATATCCAATATTATGGGATCAACAACATCCAAATTATTGGCAGCCTGAAAAACGCACACGCGTATTATATTCAATCAAGCAAATCATGACCAAATTAGGCTATACTGTTAGTGATTATCAGTTGCGTAGCACAATACAGCGCATTGTACGCGATCATACAGCAGCTAAACAGGAATTAGCAGTTTGTGGATTTTTAGATGAGCGCAAGGCGTTACTTTTGAAAAAATGTAAATTTTTAGATGGTGACAAAAAAGAGGAAGGAGGAAAAGATGGCGAGAATGATGATAGTGATGATGATGTGAGTATAAATGATTTAACGCTGTATAAGATACTTGCATATTTAAAAAAAAAAAAATACAACAATATCCGGCTGCCCTGGTTACCGAGCATAATGCCGAAAAGGCGGCTGCTGAAAAACTCGTCGCTTTATACCGAGTGAAATTTGAATAGGAAATAAAAAGTGGAACGGAAATGAAAACTAGCAGATGTCGCACCAGCCTTTTAGAAATAAATCCTTTGATTTGGATGAAATTTACCATATATGCTTCATTCTAAGATTTTCTACTTAGGTGGTCACTTCGGGCGGCTATTTCAATTTATTTTTAAATATTGGGCAACATATGCCAATATGATATGAAGTAAAAGCTATTTGGGTAAAATTTGGCATATATGTCGATAGTATGCTTCATTCTAAGATTTTCTAATTGGGTGTTGCCACTTCCGGTGGTTTAATTATTCCTACGTATATCGACAACCATCTCGGGAACCTTTTGGACATGGGGCTGTTTTCAGGGCTGCCACCTGTCGCTTTTTAATAATTCAAAATATGGATAGCATTATCTATTTATTATTTTAAAAAGAAAACTTTGGTCGATATATTAACCGCCAAACAGGCTAAGGTCACTTGATTCTACGTTTAGCTCTCTTAGCGGTGGATACTACGTAGCTTGGCCTTATCAGCCGGAAGATGACACGAAGCGAACGTGATTGCCAAGCACATATTCTATTATATGATGTGCTATTGCTTTATATTATTTGTGTAATTAAGATTTTAATCACACAATTGTTACTTATAGGAGGAACTTCCAGTACCAGATGACTTTGATGATGATGAAGATGATGATAACGATGAAGATTTTTCAATAGGTTCCGATGCTGAGGCAAATGCCACTAGTAATCCAGAAACAATTAATGCATTTTTGAAGGACACGGTACGTTATGACATAATTTATTTGTTTGACAACTCTTAACTTTTCTGGAAAAATATATAGCGTGACGGCAAACGTATCGGCTTCAATATGGGAGACAATCCTCTCATCGATGATTTTGTTCATTTATTAAGCCAGCAACCAATTTTGTGGGAAGTCGGACAATTTCAGGGCTTAAATGAACGTAAAAAAATTATGGAAGCATGGATACCATTCTTTCAAGAAAAACACAATGTTACATTCGTTTACAGAGATCTTGCATTGAATTTGAAAATTCTACGTCGCACACTAATGACCTTGGATGAACGCAGCGTCTTATCAAAATCAGCGCAACGTCTCAAAGACATGTGTCACTTCTTACCCAGACCAAAGCCAATGATACGTATGCAATGTGAACATTGTGATCGCAAATTCATGACAGAATACACCTTACAAGCGCATCGTTATGCCGCACATAAAATTGGCACAAATCCATTTAAATGTGAAGTTTGTGGACATGATTTTCAATCGCATAGCCAATTGGATACACATTTACGTCGTGTACATTTAAAAGATTTCTCCGTTTATTGTGACGTTTGTAATCGTGGATTTTTGCAAGAAAGTGCAATGAAGTTGCATCGTCAAACACATACGGGTGAAAAGTATTTTGTATGTGAAACATGTGGCAACACTTTTAGACGCAAAATCAATTTGCAACATCATGTTATGCGCATACATTTGCGTCAACGTAATTTCAATTGTGAGCTATGTCCAAAAACATTTTATCTTAAATGTCATTTACGCGATCACATGAATGCTCATCTAAATATACGCAATTATAAATGTCCATTTTGTGGCAAAGCTTTTCATAGTAGTCATGCACTGATGCGTCATAAGCAAATACATTCGGAAATTAAAAAGTATGCCTGTAAATTGTGTGAGGCACGTTTTCATCAATTTGTTGGTCTAAATTCACATATGAAGAATAAGCATAAGTTTGTACATGATCGTGATGATGAGGTGCATCCACAACCCATTGTGCATATGACTACAATGCCAGCAACAACACCGGATCCATCAATGCAAATTAAAGGCGAACTTGTCCAATCGATGGATAGTTGGAATATGTAAATGTAATGCGTGTTTGTATTAGGTTAATTTAAGTGCTTCACAACTTTTGCATAATATCTCTAAGCTGATAGGTATCGTATTACCGTATGTATGCGGATGAGGGCGGATCAACAAGACTATGAGACTTCTGTCAAAATATTAAACATTTTAGAAATATTAATACTTACATACATAAGTGAACTGCGTCGATATAAAAATCGCACGAAAATTTCTTGGGCAATTCCATGTTCAATCAAGTTGTTGTTGTTGTTAACAATCAAGTGGTTGGTACCGCTTACCATGTGAATGATTTTTCGGGGAGTTTATTTTTATCATAAAATGTTGTTGTGCTAAAGGAAAAAAAAGGACGTGTGGCACTCGGAGACTGCCGCGGTAAAGCTATTGCATATCACTTTTTATCAACTTATGCAATTATAATATTTATGAAAACTCAATGAGCATATTTATGACTTTAGAGCAGTACAGCCTTAACCTGTTAACAGTATAGCCTAAAAATAGTCAACAACCTATTTCATGTAGTGTACAGCTCCAATTTTATGTAATCGGTCTGCTGCTAACATCAGTTCAACGTCATACTGTTAGTAGTATAGCCTAAACGTAGGCAACGCTTACAGATCCAATTTTAATGTAATGTAATGTACAGCTCCAATTTTATGTAATCGGCCTGCTGCTAACATCAGTACAACGTCATGCGCCTAAATGTTGGCAACGCTTATATTTATGGTTGTCAAGTTATGTTGCTAACGCCGAACCTTTTAAAATTGAAAAAAGTCCGTTACGAACTTTTTTAACATTAACATTTTTTTCATTTCACTCCCTATGCAATAGCTTAAAAATAATTTTTCAAAAGTTTGTCCCACATCTCTTTTGTATTCGTTTCAAAGGTGTATTTTTGCAATATTTTGAAAACTACTGGTTTTGAAAAATATATCTCTTCTTAAAATAACAATAGGGCCCTTCTCTCTAAATTTTTTACACAAAAAACACAAGAAATTGTTAGACTAATGGACATTTTAAAACAATTTTTTAAGATTTTTTCAAAATTTTTTTTGTTTTTTAATTTCTTTATGACAATAGTCTAATAATTTCTTATGTTTTTTATGAAAACAGTATAGAGAGAAGAGCCCTAATGAAAAAAAAAAAAACTATTTGAAAAAAATTAAAAAAATTGGTTTAAAACGTCGTTTGACCGATGTTGGTCTTATGTTTTATGATAAAAAGAAACTACTACTCTCCAAAGCTCTTTCAAAACGGTAGGTTCCGGTCGAAACCAACAATTTGACGATTTGGCATGGAATTACCCTAACAAATTTGTATGTGCGCAAAAAAATTTTATTGCAATTTGGTTTTTGGAAATTCCATTTCTCAAATATCTTATACGCATTGTGTTTAATTTCATTTGAAAAATAAACAAAAACGAATAAATTAATTAATTTTAAAACTAACTTAAGTGATATATGAGTGGCTCAGTGCCATCCTTGCCTAACCCTCGAAATTTTTTATATGGAGTTTTTATGGTATACTACTTAGAAATACTCCAAAGAGAGAGATTGGAGAGAATAGGTTCTTTAAATATTGTTTTTTTCGCATAATAGAGATTGTGAGGGTTAGGAATTTCTGGCCTTAGGTTGTTTAATTTTTAATTACATATTAACTTTATCACTAATTATTAGGAAATTACTAAATTGAGCGTTAGGCAAGGATGGCACCGAGCCACTCATATGACGAAAGTATTTACATAAGATGAGGATTAAATTTTTAAATAACCTATTATATAAAACCCTTTCGCAAAGATCAATACCCAAGTAAAGAATATTAGTATTAAATGCATACACGTGTATTTTATTAGTGCAACACCGAAAGGGCGTACATCATTTTGTTTTAAGTAAATTTTTCTAGGGCGTCATTAGCAACTATATCGACTTTGCAACATTGTGACTTTTATGTTTTAAAATCGTAATAGGGCCTATACACGATGCGACTGTGTCAATAGTAAGTTTAGGTGTATTAGTGAAAATGTGTATGTAGTAGTTACACCGACATGACTCTAGCATGACTCAAGAAAATCAAAATGAGTTTGATATTTTGTAGAATGACGGCGAGTCAACACGTACACAGATCACTCGCGAGTCACACGCACTAGGTATAGCCCCTATAAGGCTGTAAAAATAACAACTATCCCTTTCTATCGCTGTAGAATCTAATAAAGTTGTATAGTACCTTTGCGACTTATGAAACCAGTGTTTGTTACGCCCTTTTTATCATATACTAACGATATGTACATAATATATATCCACGTATGTATATAGAATGTAGTAAAAATTATTTTCTTCTATGTTATTATGTATAATCAGACGAATTCCTCAATGTAGGACATTGTGTTTACATGTTTTATATGTGTGTTTACATATCTTCTGATTTTTATTAATAAAATAAATATTTTAACTATCATAAATTACTTTTTTAAAGAGCGTTTTTATTTTATTTACTAACTTATACGCTTAAGTTCAACCCCACGCTCCTTTACCCTTATCCTCCTATTTTATAAAGTTCTCGCAGATTAGCTTCGTATGTATACATACATACTACATATGGGTCATTCCATGCCAAATCGAAAAAAGATTTACCTGACCCGCTTCGAGTTCGCTAAAAATTTGCTATCTTTTTCTACACCCCGAAAGACATTTTTCAGAATTTTTCTTTCCCCAAATAAAAAAAATGTTATGAACTTAAAAAACATTTTTTTTTTTTAAATGCCGTAACTTTTTTCAAAATCGACCGTTTGGTATATTTTTTTTTTTTTAATTTTTGTTTTTAAATTTAGTTTTCGGAAAAAATAAAAAAAAAATTTTAAAAGCCCAGATATATAATTTTTTTTCGAAAAAAAGTCCGACCCTTTTTTTATTTTTATCCAACTAAACTGTTTAATGAAATTTTGTTTCAATAAAAAATAAAAATAGAAGCGATTGTCGGCACATCTTGTTATTAGCGGGGCTTATTGCAGAAATAGTTGCGAGTTTAAAAAAAAAATAAAAATAAAAGGGTCGGAATTTTTTTCGAAAAAAAAAAATTATATATCAGCACGTCGTTTCTGTAACTTTTTAACGAAATTCAAAAAATTTGCAGATTTGGCATGGAATGACCCATATGTATACACGATTATTTAAATTGGGATTAACCTTGGATGGTTTCCAGTTTGTGTTTCAAATTTAGTTATGATGGGCCAATCCACAACTCATTTTATTTTACCCCTATCACCATCCCATCCCTATCCGTATCAATATCCCTTTCACAATTCCTATCCCCAAAGGTTTTAGGTAGTGATTTCGAAATTGACAGTCCTTGGCCCTATATGAACCCGGTACGCTCCGGTACTTCCAAGCGGTACTGCCCCATCCGCAAGGAAGTAGATGGGTAAAGAGAGGTGAGAGGCATCATACCGGTAGATCAACCATCGAGTTAGCATGCCATTACCTTTGTCGCCTCTTACGACCGGTATGCCTACCTCGGGCATATTCTAAACTCCTAATCCGCAGCAGTGGAACAAGATCATCAAATCACTTGCCGGAAGTACTTGGGGAAAAGACAAAGATAGAAGCATACGAAAATGCTAAGTAAGCAGTTTCTTCTAAACTGTCACAAGCCCGGATAGACAAGCCGTAATTTTTTTGGACACAGATACGCCCCCTATGGACATAAGGAAATATCCCCGTAAGCACTATGGCGAGATCCGGCATCATATCACTTTACCTTTTGATCTGCCCAACCATAAGCGGCCTTTAACTGACATCCACACTGAGTCGGTTGACACCTATTTACATACATATGTCAGGTCCTTGACCTGTAAACTGTCGACCCACCGAAGTGACTGAAGAAGAAAACGCCAAGAAAGCCTTGAGTCCATCTAGCTCGACTTCGACTTTGATAAAAACAACAGCAGTTTAGATAGTACCGGAAGAAGATGAGATAGCCCTTCGATGATTTATAGTCCTCCCGTGAAGGCAATGGTCTAACCAACGACAAGAACCGAAGGAAATTTAATGATGAGCTGTACAAGCTCTCATTATCGACATCCGAACTCTGAGCAGAGGAAGTGGGAAGCTTCGACTGAGATGAAAAATCATATGAAGAATGACTTGAGCTCCCTTGGTGTTTCCAGTTAGCGCCCGTGATCGATAAGAAAGGAAGATTGACATGCTGCTCCGATAAAGTCGTGTGCCGATAGGAATACCTACGATTGGATTAATAAAACAAACAAAATTGTTATACCGTTGCTGTATTTCTGAACTGGAAAATGTTTTGTATTCATATTAGAAACTTAAAAAATCCTGAAACTAAAACCGTTTTGAACATTTAACTTTGCTCTCTTTCGCTTAAACGCGCGCTCTTTTGCTCTCCCTTAACCAACAAGCAATGTATCTTCGTCCGGAAACTCGTAATACGGTACTTGTAAATTAAGCGGCGCTGGACCCTTACGTACACGCCCCGAAGCATCGAAGTGAGAGCCATGACACGGGCAATAGTAGCCACCAAAATCGCCTGCATTTGCAATTGGTACACAACCCAAATGTGTACAAACACCAATCACCACAAGCCAACGTGGATCCTTGACACGCTTATCATCCGATTCCGGATCGCGTAAGATGGATAATTTGACAGAACGCACACCTTCAATTTCAGCCTCGGTACGATGTCGTATGAATAACGGTTTGCCACGCCATTTAAATGTAACCGATTTGCCTTCGGCTATATCTTTCAATTTGATCTCAATCTTGGCCATTGCTAGCACATCGGCGGTTGCGCTCATTGAGCTTACGAACATATTCACAAGGCCTTTGGCTGCGTAACAACCACCAATGGCACCAGCCGCCACCATCATATAAGAAAAAGTTTTACGTTGCTCAGCGCAGCTATCGTTGGGATCTTCGGAATTTTGCGTTTCACGACGATAATCTGAGAAATCTGGCACTTTCATGTCGTTATGCAGCATACGAAGTGGTGGGATAGAGCTCGAGATGGGAAACGGCGAGGACGCGAGGTGGAGGTTCGGTTGGAATGTTATAAGAGATTGTAGTCTCCCTTTTGTCGTCTTCACAAATTGTTTTGCGCATTTAGCCGGCAGTTTTGTGACCATCTTGGGACCTCGAATAATGAGTTGGAGGACATTTCGCTTTTGCAAAAGTCCATTGGCAAACGCGTTAAACATTGCAACGAAATTTGCAAAATTTTTATGTTTTAATTTTTTTTTTTTTTGAAATTTGATGACTGTTTTTTTTTTTTTGTAATTTTGTCAGCCTAAAAAGTATCAAAGATGTGTGAAAGCGAGATATATTTCCGTTTCCCACAACATTGGGTCCATCGATTATCGAATACCCCGAACTATTCGATTAAGGTAGTATGCGAATAGTAAAATTTGAATACTAATATTCGATCACCCCACTGCTAAAAAAATTTGCTTAGATTATGGGAGAGGGCTCAAAAGGCGTGTTTCGCCTGAGGATCCCGACCCGCAAGCGCTTTTTTACATTTTTTGTTTCAGTGAAAACTTATGGTCAAAAAACCGAAAAATGGTGTGAATTCTGGTTCTATGAAATGATAAAATGAAAAGAATTTTCATACAAAATTTGTGAAAAGAAACTTCAAATTCATACAAATTTTTTTTCACGTTATCATATCATAGAACCAGAATTCACCCTCAGGTCCGGTACCAATTGTGGGGCGGGAACTTTCGAATATTTGCATTGTATCGAATATCGAATAATAGTAGCTCATCGAATATTCGAATAGTAATACATATTCGATTTTCAATAGCAAAACAATCGGCAATCGAACTTCTAACTATTCGAATAATTTTAGAAGACCTTGGGGGTACGAACTCTTTGAACGGAAGGTACCGCTTTCCGGCTGGTAGATGGCCTAGTCAATGCAAAGACATTTTCAACTTTTTTTTCCTCCTTACACCGTGATACGCTCTAGTGTACATCATACAGTGAGGCGAGACGGTCTAATGCAACATATAACGTGCTGTCATTTAATGGTAATTTATTGTCTAAACAAGCTTTAGATGAAAAGGGTCGAAACAAATTTGCATATAAATATAAAAATTCCACAATATTATTTCACACCATTAATGATGATGTGTCCTGAGGAGAAGGGAAATAATAAGGAAAAATAAATATTTTTAACTTAATTTTGTTTTAGAGAGCGATTAACATTTTGCTAACAAAAAAGGTTACTCATACGCCGTGTTGTCCAGCTATGAATACTAGCAGTAGGCTCTATATAGTTCAAATGTTCTGTTAGACGCTAAATAGTTAAGTGATGATTGTAAAATATTTGTTATAATTGGTAGTAAGTACAGGGTGCTATTTGTAGAAAATCCCTGCATCAAAGGGAGTGTGATAAAAGAGTATATTGGTTTCAATATCCGAAGTTTAATAATAAACCGTAGACCTTGTCCTGCACGAACTCTTATTTGCCTACATTTGAAACATTGCACTCTCATTTTGACGTTCGACTGCGTTCAACCATCGAATAGAGGGCGCCATTGGATCAAATTGCTACGGTGGAACGACCAAAAATCGACGCGTGTAAATAAGCCTTTATACTGAGCGAAGTACTAAGTAAACTGTGAATAGTAATATTCCTTAAGAAAATCGACCCGTGTGAATCAGCCTTAATTGCTAATAAGGGTACTCATGTAATCGTAAGAACAGCGCTTAAGCGGGAAACAGAATCAGTCCGCCAATACGTCAGTTGCGTGACGTACGTCAATTTTAGAGAAAATTCTATTTTGACGTATCCGTCGTATCTGGCGTTACTCATACAAATACCCGCAGTCTACTTTGCTGTCAGTTATGTCGACGTACTGACGGATTGATTCTGCTGAACGCTTTAAATCTCGCAAACGTATAAATTTACCAAATTCATAAATGAACTGTCAAAATTTGTATGGAAATAAGTTTATACAAATTTGTAAACTTGCGCGACGAATTCGGCGAAGTCTATCCATCTGGCGGTTGCCACTTGGGGCGGGTTACAGCCACCTATCTATTTTTTTAAATTGTGGAGCAACATATGCCAATGTGGGTATCAAATGAAAGGTGTTTTCAACCGTATTCCAAATATGACAATTTCAAGCAGGGTAACCCCTAGAGTTGCCACCTGAGCGCTTTTTTTTTATTTTACCTTACATATGTATATTCGTATATCCAGACTATCTCGGGACCGTTTAACCGATTTGGATGAAATTTTTAATATAGATAGTATTGTTGATTCTAATACTATCCACTTGCGGGCGTTTACAGGGTTACCACCTATATATATTTTTTTAAATTTTGTAGCAAAATATGACAATATGGGTATCAAATGAAAGGTATTTTCAGCGACATGCGAACTAAAATTTTTTTAAGTAGTGTTGCTACCTTACCGCAGTAAATTTGTATATCCGAAACAATTTGACAAATAGATAGTATCCCCTTGGGGGTTGCCACTTGGGGGGTGTACATGGTTGCCACCTATCTAAATTTTTTTAAATTATGGAGTTAGATATGCCAATATGGGTATCAAATGAAAGGCGTTTTCGCCGACATACCAACTAAAATATTTTCAAGTAGGGTAGCCGGCCAGGTTTACCATTTTAGCGTATTGTATTTGTATTGTATAAATTTGGGATCATATTTGGATTATTTTAGGATCATTTTGAGATCATTTAGGAGTCACTTTGGAATAATTTTGGGGCTATTTTGAGATTATTTTGGTTCAATTTTGGATTAATTTGCGACAATTTTGGTGTAATTTTCGGATCACTTTGAAGTCATTTTGGGATAATTTTTGGATCATTTTGGGATAATTTTTGGGTCATTTTGGGAAAATTGAAGGGTCTTTTTGGTGTCGTTTTGGGATTATTTTAGGATTATTTTGGGAACATTTTTGGATAATTTTGGGATCATTAAAGGGTACGTTTGATAGTGTTTTTGGGGTCATTTGGGAATCATTTTTGGATCATTTTAGGGTAATTTTGTGGTAATTTTGGGATCATTTTAGGGTAATTTTGCGGTAATTTTGGGATCATTTTCAGATCATTTTTGGGTCGTTTTGGTTTCGATTTCGTATCATTGGGTAATTGACGTGTGATAACTTTTGCACTATGCACAGCTGTAAATAACAATTTCAACTAGTTTTTTTTTAAGAAAATGGGCCAACTCTACCAGGAAAAGCAGGCCAAGTTTGGTGCGGTGTAAATGTACTAGAAATGGTTAAGTATTTAAAATATCCAAATAAATTGCGGTGTTTATCCCCTAACACGCCTTGTTATTTTCATAGAAACTGTAGAAAAATTCACGTTTTTTTGTGAACAGCACTGAGCATTGTCTTCCAAATGACCTGTGTCCTTGAAATTTTGTCTCCTCTCTTCTTTTTATCAAATATAAAAGTTTCGGGGAGTTCTTGGCATTCACAATCAACTTGAGTTTTTCCCATAAGATTCTGAACCACCCTAATTATCATGTTTTACCCACATATGTACATACAAATGGATGTACATACGTTTTATGCGAAGTGACGACCCATAAAAAGCCATAAATACTGATTGTAAGTATATTCCTTGGTGATAAAAAAGGGTTTCATTTAATGCTCTTTAGGATACCATTTACTACACAAACATGTACATAAATCTTTTCATTGCGTTGGCTTTCTCTGTTACTTTAATATAAATGGCATTTCATACATGTACATTAGGGTGTTTATAATAATGCTTAAACAAGGAAATTTCTGAGCATTATCGATGTTGAAAAAGGTATATGGTGCATCTATTTCGAGTAACATACGCCAAAACAACAGTTTCCAGGTGTTCTTGTCTGTCTACCTGTGTGTTTGTTCGCATATCACTTAGAGACCGCTGTATAGAATTGAAGATAAATTTCCCACTTGTTTTGCTGGATGTCTAGCTTAAAGTTTAGCTTCCATTTCAGGGCACACAAAAATTTTATTTCCGCTGTTCACAGTAGGGAATTACAGAACACAGTTTTCCGTTGCTGCTATATATAGGCATCTATTAGAAAAAAGGTGAAGTTAAAAAACTTACCAGAAAATTAAGCACCCTAATGTATATTATTACATACCTGATATTATCTGTCAGCTGTTTCTTATTGGTAGTAAAAGTTGTTACAAAGCTCGACAAAGTTAGGTATACGCCATCAGACACGTGTAGCAAAGCTGACAATTGAGTCCATAAATAGGCACATCAATTAAGGCTCATTTACACGGGTCGTTTTTTTCGAATTTTATCGTTCCACCGTATAAATAGCAATTCGATCGATACATACCTTGTATTTGAAGGTAGAAAGCAGTGGATCGAGAAAAATCTACCAGAGAATCGATCTGTGTAAATCAGCCTTTAGGGTTTTTTAGTTCAATTCATAGTGGGTTCCTTAAAGGCTGATTTACACGGGTCGATTTTCTGGTCGATTTTTGGTCGGTCCACCGTGTAAACAGTGTCCGACTTAGGGATGGTACATGGAAATGGAAAGCGATAGAGATAAGGTTAGGGAAAGGGAACTAAGAGAAAGACGTTATGAAAGAGCAGATTAGGATAAAAAGGAAGAAGGAGATGGATCATACAAATAGGAAGCTATGGACGCATGAGCAATGTCAAGCGAGCGTCAGATATCTCTTAAACTGAGGGAATAATTTGAGTTCAAACAGACAGAAGGCTGGACTGACATGGCTAAATCCTGACCATTTCAGTAAACTTATTGATGGATCCATACTTTGCCTTCTTATACTTACACTCATCGGTCCAAATTTATTATACCAGCTCTTTATAAATAAAACATCCAATCATTCTCATGCTTCTTCCAGTTTTATTCAATGATAACAGACAGACTACAATCCACAATATACAGTTTTGTCTTAAACAGAAAGCTAAACAATTTTTTCATATAATACTTAAAACAAATTTTTAGTAATATTTGCATCAATTTTGAGTCACTCCAGCTTTCACTTTGTCTCGCTCTCCGGCTCGCTCAACAACCAAAATGTTTCCATTTCTCCCTTGCCTTTAACCTTAACAAAACCACGCGATTCAATTTTGTAGCCAGCTTCACGTATCTGTTTTGCTGTATAATTAGATAACTGTATTTTGTAGGGGTCGCTGCTGCTTTCCATTCTTGATGCCGTATTCACTGTATCACCAAATAGGCAATAACGTGGCACTTTCAAACCCACAACACCAGCTACCACCGGACCCGAATGTATCCCTACACGTATAGCAAGATCGGGTATATTAAGAGCTTTAACCTTGCGCACGACACGCAAAGCAAAATCGCCAGCATGTTGAGCATGTAACGGATTCTTATCGGGTGCACCCGAAACAGCCATATAAACCATACCCACAGTTTCGACTTTATACACAAATGGCGATATAATTTCTTGGTCGAATGCAGAAAATACCGTATTCAATGTGGTAACAGCTGTCATAGCATCGCGAATATCATTTGTATCGCCAGCATAGATATTCATAACCTCAATAAAAATGACAGAGACCTCCTCGAAAGACTGACATATCGTCTCTTCGCCATTACGCATGCGTTCGGCAATTGTGCGTGGTATCATCGAGTAGAGTAACTCATCGCCTTGACGCTTCCACGAGTCAGCTAGATCTAGCGATTTCTCCAACTCATCCGAACGTTGTTCTTCTTTCTCGAATAATATTTCCAATTTCGAAAAGTGCTGCCAACCAGCCATTACCAATTCACGACTCAAGCCATGCGGATTTAGATCATTCAAAAAGAGTCCAATGCCATGGAGTTCGTCGAGATTTTCAATAAGTGGACTGCATAAATAAATAAGTGAATCAATATCTTTGAGATGGAACATTTGTCCCTTCAACAGTATCGCCTTGCTGCCTTGTGATATTTTGCGTTTACCGGTGAGTGGATCCAACTCTTCGCTCGCTTCCGCATTCAGCGCGCTATCATCGCCACCTTCAAGCATTTCTTTGACTTCACCGCCGAGATTATGATCCATTAGCGCCTCATAGGCTGCCTGATTGCGTCCAGTGCGCAAAAGTTCAAATTCAAAAAGCACCGAATGCATTTGTATTATTTGATCCCAAGTAATTGGTATATCCTTAGGACGTCGACACTTGAAAACTTCCATCAAGTGCGAACCGAAAAATTGATCTGGATTCTTTCCGTGATTATGCAATATCCAAGTGTCGATGATCTTTTCACCAGCCGACGTAATAATCATATCACGATTCAGTAGCACAGTGAACGGAAAGAGATCAAGAAATACATCAATATTGACTTTTGGCAATATGCGCTGTGTCGGATGCGCTACAACATTAACGCGTTTAGCCATATATTCGCGATTATCAAAATCCAAGCGATACTTAACAATAACGGTCATTGGTTCATGTGTCAACTTTATTGGTCCAGCAATGCCACCATTTATATCATTTTGACTTTCGATGACCGAACATTTAACATTCAAATTATAAAATTCACGTCCGACTTGCGTGAATTGTCCCATCAAATATTTCGACAATCCAGTACGTCCGCTACGATATAACATAACGGCACCATTATCATCCACCTCAGCCAATTGCATAGATGGACTTTTCATTTTGGGATATGTGAAACGCATTTGTAAGTGTATGTTATCGATAGATTGTAGAAAATCGCAAAAATAGCGTCCCGTTGCCCGTATCATCTTGTCATAGCCGAAATTGGTAAAGAAACGCACAAAGCAGCTGCCAAAAAAGGACATACACGAATCGAACGATTTGCCCGTTAGCGCCGAGAGCGCAGCTGCTATGTCGGGCATTAGCGTGTCCGGATATATTTGATGCGTTTTGAATGTATTGTGTCGACATTCGATAATTTGGCATACTTGTCGCCAAATATCTTCGCCAAATTCCTCTTGAATGAAATGTTGTACGGATTCTAATAGCATGCCATACATGTTGGCGATGGTGTATACGTAAGTATTGGTGTCTTTCTTTAAGAATCGGATTACCGGTTGGCAGTTTTAATTCTTAATTAAAGGCAATATTTCGGCTGGTTATGTTGGTGGGTTGAGGTGGCAGCTTCAGTATTCGTTCTGTAAAATGAAATAAAATTAACAGCTCCTTTACACGGATCGATTTTCTGGTCGATTTTTGTAGTTCCACTGTTTTCAACCTTCAAATACAAGGTGTAGATCGATCAAATTGCTATTTACACGACGAAAAATCGACCAGAAAATCTACCCATGTAAATGAGCTTTAAGTGAGATTAAATTTTGAGAAAAATTGCAACTGCCGCATTAAAGTGACTGGGATTTGTCGCTATTTTTATTGAAATTTTTTTATTAGGTCGCTTTCGTGTTTTTTGTGCGTGTTTTTTTTGCTTTCGATTTTAAACCAAATTCCTGTTGAGCTAGGGTCTTGAAATGTTCACCATAGTTCAGATCGCGATGACAATGCAATATTATGAATACAAAATATTTCGACATATGGCGCCTGGTCCGCTATATTTTCAAAAATCGCATTTATGTTCGTATTTGGCTTAAATTCGGAACATGTATTACTACTAGAGATCGGAAAAACAGGTCAAATCAAACGCCTGAAAAAAACTAATTAAATTAATTTAAAAAAAAAAAGTTGGGTAAACTGTGGCAACTATGTTAGCATAGTTTCAGGCGTTTCATTTTGACCTATTTTCCGAACTCTAATTACTACAATTAAAGGAAATATTGGGGCCATAGTCATAGCCGAGATAAAGTGGCTACTAAAGTTTGCGTCAACCTTTTGACACAATTTTCAATGGCCTATCTGTCAAAAAATTTGGACTCCCTAGGTGGCACGTGAGTCACTTTATCTAAAAAATTCAAATATGTACATACCTTTTTTCGGGTCGTTGCATTCGTTTTTCAAGCGCCAAATGTCTTTATCTGCTATCTATCTTCTATCTATTCTATCTATACATATAAAATTCAAATTATGTACCTATGGACGAACTTGGTTTCTAAACGAATAAGCCGATCGTAACCAAATTTTACTACTGGATATCTTCCAAGGATGGTCACAGGCTAGAAAATATTGTGATATATATAGAGGCGGGGTACCTCCCATACAAATGGAATTTTTCATTTCTCTGGAAGTATTCGGGTTAGACTACTAAAATTTGGTGAGGGGTTGAACGAGATCGATCCCTACCACCTCCAAAAAAATTGGGGACAGCGAAAAAGCGAAATAGATCGTTGTCCGTATCTCTGGAATTATTTATGTACGACCACTGAAATTTGGTGAGAGGCTGTATGAGATTGATCCCTACCACCTTCATAAAAGCAGTTGATAACGAAAAAGGGGGCGTGGCACCTCCCATACGAATGAAATACTTCATAGTCCATACCTCTGGCAGTATTAAAGTTAGACCACTGAAATTTTGTGAGGAGTTATATAAGATCAATCCCTACCACCACCTACGGGGGCGTTGTTCCTCCTATACGAAGGAGACAGGGATAGGGATTAAAATAGATATAGAGATCGCACAGAGCCAACAATGCCTAATAAAATAGAACAAAAGTCATAAGATATCTCTATAGATTTTCTTCAAGAAGATGTGCTTCTTATTATTGTAGAGACATTCTTTTTAATGTAATTAAGAAGATTTTCTTTTTAATATTTTAAATGAAATATAAAATGATATTGCCCTCACCGAGAATCGAACTTACAATTTTCGGAATGATAAACCCAGCTGTTAACCATCAGGCCATCGCTCACTTTTGATTTCTAGCATCTAATTACTGATATGTGTATAGTTGTTAATGTTTCAAAGGAAAATCTCATCAATATAATTGAGAAGATTTCTTTTTAACATTTCTAATTAGGAAAAAAAGAGAGAGAATCGAACTTACAATTTTTCGATTGCTAAACCCAGCTGCTAACCATCCGGCCATCGTATACTAATAATTTCCAGCGTCTAACTACACCTTTGTACTAAATGTATAGTTTTTTTAATAAGAATTTCTTCTTAAAACCAAAAAGATTTCCTTATAGTTTTTTCTTCGTTTCCACCGTTGCGACTACCCCTTTGCCCAAAAGCTGATCATGAAGACAATCTTATTAATTTTGTAAGGCATTTTTGGCTCTGTGCGGGTTAGAGAAACATAGAGGGAAATAAATTTGTGGCAGGACAACGTCTGCCGGGTCAGCTAGTAGATTTTTTTATTCAATTTTTAATTTGATTTTTTTTTTTATTTTTATATTTTATTTTATTGTTTGTTTTATTTTATTTTTATATTAATTTATATTTTTATATTTATTTTATTTATATTTTACTCTATTTTATTTATATTATTTTATTTAAATTTATTTAATTTTTTTTTATGTTATTTTATATCATATTAGTTTGCCTAATTTTTTGTTTTTTTGTTATTTATTTTTTTTTCAACTTTTTTTAGTATTAATTAATTTTTTGTTTTTTTATGTTACATTTTATTTTTAAATTTTTTTTTTTTAGAATTTTTTATTATTATGTTTTTTTTGTTTTATTTTGCTTTATCAATTGTATTTGTTTTTTTTTTTTTTGGTTTATTTTATTTTATCTTTTGAAATTTACATATTTACATACACATTTAAACGCACTCAATACTTTATCTCACTTCTACAAATCCTAATTTTTTTATGTTATTTATTTTTTTTTTTTAACTTTTTTTAGTATTAATTAATTTTTTGTTTTTTTTTTATGTTATATTTGTTTTTTTTTTTAATTTTTTTTTAGAATTTAACTTATCTTTTTTGTTTTATTTTGCTTTATCAATTTTTTTTTGGTTTATTTAATTTTTTTTAATGTTTTGAAATTCCTATATTTGCATACACATTTAAACGCGCTCAATACTTTATCTCACTTCTACAAATCCTTAACACTTTTTATCGCATGCGATAAATTTACTACTTCTTCTGCTTACTATGTATGTATGTATGCATGTGTGTTAGTTGCCTTGCTTTATTGTGCGCCCAAAAGTATGCTTCGCCAAGCTGTAACGGTTAATCGAGTAGGCGTTAATACATACACAAATGAGTAAATACAAAATAAACATTTTTTTGTTGCTTAATCTCTTCCTCTCAAACACTTACGATTTTCACTAATTTATTGTTCGTAAATCCTTAGCACGTGCTTTGCCAGCATAAGTGCTTTTGTTGATACTTTCTACAGGTGGGTAGAGAGAGAGAGAAGAATTGCTGTATTTGTGTGTTTGGATAAAAAGTCACAGCCAATTATGTTTGTATGTACATATGTATGTATATACAGACTTGTCTTTTAAAAGCCAGTAAAACAATAATATTGACTGATTTTCATCACTTCGGAATTATATTAGGGGGATTCATCAAACCTTTTAAGTTTACGAAATGCGTAAATTTATACATTTATCAGCTCAGTTAGATGAACGCCCTAGATGAATTTATGTTTACCTGTTGTCAAACAAATACTTTTTATTCTCGAAATTCTCATTAAAAAAGTAATTTTCGACCCATTTTCAGCACATTCCTCTATTTTTGTTCAAAAAATTACATGTAGAACGGCCTCACTGAATTCATATAAATTTCTCACCAAAATCGACGCGGAATTTTAACAAATTTGTGTAAACTTCGCTCCATGCAAATTTTGACAGTTCATTTACACACTTGATAAATTTATACATTTACACGCTTTATAAGGAGTTTATAAGGTTTGATGAATCTCCCTATTATTTTTTTGTTAAAGTTAAAATTTCTACTTCGATATATTTTTTTATATTTTAGCCGTTTACAATTTATCTTTGTTACCTATTTAATATTTGCCTAAATTATTATTAAAGTTCGCGCCTTATTCCTGTTCGTCCCATTAAATGCCACCCTCTACGCACGACTCGCTCCTGCCGCTTATTAGGTGCTTTCTTGCGACTTTTTACTTATCGTTTTCACTTTTTATGGTTATGGTCGCACGCATCGCAATTTTCTCACTTTCTTCCACTCCCAACCAATCAAACGAGTCAAACAAAAATTGTGCGTTTGTTTGCCTTTTCTTGTTTTTTCATATGAACTCGCAAATTATTGTGACTCTTGCGGTTGCTCTGCTGTAACTGAACTCTCTCGCTGTTTGACTGTTGATTAAATACATAAATAAGAAGAACATTTTCATGAACTTGGTGAAAATATGTATGTATACAAACACACATTAGAACGTCCCAAAAATGTATGGAAATAAATTTTTCTTCGAAGTACGGTTTAATATGTAGGTCATACACGGCGTATGAGCAACATTTATTTATTCAAGTTCCAAAAATTTATTTAGCTGACACGGCAGACGTTGTCCTGTCACAAATTTATTTCGCTGAATGTTCTCTAACCAGATGCCTATATCCATCTCAATCCCTATCTCTATCCCCATCCTTATCCCTATCCCTACCATCAGGTTCTAAAAGACAATATGAAAAAACTGATGGGTGCCATTAAAAAAAAACCGTCTTGATATTTTATGATATTTTAAAATTGGAATGAAAACATGTAAGGAAGTCTAAGTTCGTGTAAACCGAACATTAAATACCCAGCGGTAGTTTTCATGATTTTCGAAATATTCCATTTCGGTAGTGGGCGTGGTTGGGAAGCGATTTCGTCCAATTACATCAGGTATACTCCCTATTATGCTAGTATACCTTGAACCAATTTCATCGTTCTACCGTAATCAGTTTAAAAGTTACGACCACTTAAAAAAATTTATAAAAAAAATCATTATATAATGACCAGGGGGATTTACTTACCTATAAATTTATATCCTTTTAGCCATTTCCGTTACCGAATTATGTCAATTTAGGTGATTTTAGAAATTGTCGATATCGAAAGTGGGCATGGTTGGAGGGCTATTTTATCCAATTTCATCAGGTGAACTTCCAACGATACTAGTATGCTTTGTGCCAAATTCCATCGTTCTATCGTAATCAGTTTAAAAGTTACCACCAGTCAAGTTTTCAAAAATGCCTCCCTTAAAAGTGGACGTTGTGCCACGCCCACTATAAAAATGTATGGAAAAATCTTAAGAAAATCTTAAAATTATATCATTTTAACTATTTCAGCTACCGAGATATGTCAATTTGTGTGATTTTCGAAATTTTCGATATCGAAAACACGCCCCCTTATTATCATCAGATTTCGCCCATTTTCATGGTGTAAAGAAGGATCACAGGTAAATCATGGGGATACAGCCCCAAGGTGCTGACGTGGATGTACACCATGATAGTTAGACCCATAATAATATACGGAACGGTAGCATGGGCACCCAGATCAGCCTTAAGCACGGTGCGGAAATCACTCACCAAACGCCATGTGTACATGCCCTACAGCGCCATTGGAGGTGCTGCTCGATCTGAGTCCCCTGTACATAGGAAAAGTAATCTCGTCCACAGGAGCACACAGACTAATAAAACAACTCCCGATCTGCCAACTCCCTAGGGATGATATCGCGAAAACTATGACATTCGAGAAAAGATTCAGGATAGAACTGGGTGACAAGAACACCTGGGACGCTTCCAAAGTGGAAAGATTCCACCAGGACAAGGCACTGGTATGGTACACAGGCAGGTCAAAGACACCCGAAGGGATCGGAGCCGGTATAACAGGCCCCACCTCCAATGTGTCCATACCCCTTGGAGAATACCCGAGTATATTTCAGGCGGAAGTAGCTGTGACAAGCATATGCGTAGACATAAATCTGCAGCGTGGCTACTTCAATGAGAACATAACTATACTAAGCGATAGTCAGGCGGCACTGAAGGCCATCCCGGCATGCGAAATAAGATCTCTTCTAGTACTGGAGTGCGTGGACAGACTGAATAAGCTGGCATCTCGCAACAGGGTCCGACTAGCCTGTGCCGGGGTGGAGGGCAATGAACGAGCCGACCAGCTTGCTCGTGCAGCGGCAGCAACAAGGCCCATAGGCCCAAAACCTTTTCTGGGCATCGGCCCACATACCATAAAAGAGAACTGAGGGTAGAGGAGTCAATTCTGAGAGAAGTACACTGGCGTCAGACTACTGGGCTGTGGCAAGCGAAGGCAATGATGTTTGGTTACAACACCAACCGATTCGAAAGTGTAATCGGCCTATCCAAGAACAACTTTAGGATCATCACAGGAGTCTTCACAGGCCACTGTAGGCTGAAGGCCCACATGCACAGACTGGGTATCGCATCCAGCAGCCTGTGCCGATTCTGTGATTACGAGGACGAAACTGCGGAGCACATTGTGTGCAAATGCGACGCTATAGCTAGAAGTAGGCTAGGGATACTTGGATCCACAAGTCTAGAGAGCAAGCACATACACCAGTTAGGGCCGACCCTGATTCTGGATTTCCTGAAGGCGATCGGCTGGGAAAATGTGATATGGGTCGCAGTGCTACACCTCAAGTTTATTATTATTATTATTAATATTATCGCGAACGTCATAACCATAACGCTAATCAGCTGTTCAAACCACCCTTTGGAAATCAATGTAAATGCTGTTAGCGTTATGTTAACTTAGCAAGTATAATCGATTACATTGATTTCCATAAGTTTGGTTGATACAGCCAATTGGCGTTATGGGTATGACCGTTAGCGATAATGAAGATTAATTGTGCTTTTAGCATTCCCTCTTTTTATGGTACACGGCTAAAAATTTGAGCCTAAATTTTAAGCCATTCATCGGCTTAATGTAGTATTCAAGCTGAGTTTTAAAAGCAGCATTTTCCATTTTCGGTCGTACATTTCGAAGATGCGTTCAGGCTACCGCATTTTGAAAATGCGCATTTAGCTAATTTTCGAATGCTTAAGGTGCATTCATACATCGCAAGTGGAAGTATGTTAAAATCTAAATAAAAAAATCTTTCAAATAACTTTGATTTTTTTGGGACAGTCTAATATATGTTTATATGTATGCAAGTGCAGATAAAAAAGCTGTACAACAAATATACAGACTTATATATCGTCCAAAAAAGTATCAGCCCAATTATTTTGCTCCATTAGGCAAATCTTCCCGCAATTCGCTCCTTCTGTTATAAATATTCGTATGCTAAGGTGGGCCAAAAAAAAAACGTTTTTTTTTTAACTGGAAGTCCTAGTTGAAAATAGACTAAAATCAACATCTAGTGTCAAAATTGCAAAAGTTTTTTCAAAATTTCGAAAATAAAAAAATTGTTTAATTTTTAAAAATTTTATAATTTTGACACTTGTGTGTTAATTTCTTGTGTGTTTTAGGAAAACAATTTGTGAGAGTCAAATTAATGAAAATAACAAAATTTTTTTGTAACACCCTAGTATAACATTCTAATCAACAATTTATGTTTTTCCTAACTTTATGTTGATACTTATTCTTGGCTTTTGCAACTTATTATTGTTCCCTTAGGCATCGCTTTCCATTGTATATACATAATATCTATGTACATACATAAGTACATTAGACTGGGCAAAAAAAGCAAATTTTAAAACTAAAATCGACGTGGCATACGAAAGCTAACACTTTTTAAGTTGTTTACGAAAACTAGCACTTCTAAAATTCTGTAAAAAAAACTAACACTTTAATTTTGTGCCTGACGAAAACTAACACTTTTATGTAGTACATTTTCTTCAGATATTTCGCTTATACGACTGACGTATCACGGAATTTCCTCTCGGTTTTCGATTCGTGATCGTATGTAACGATTCGACCCCAGAGCTATGACAATTGTCAGTCAGTGCAAGCCAGAATAGGGGGGCAAGTTTTTTATATAGGTACACTAGGGTGGTGCTTATTTGTATGGAGGCAATTTAACATCAGATTTTCAAAGGCTCAACCCCTAAATCGATAGTAATATAGCCGAAGACATCACACAAAAAAATTTATCCCGATTGGAGATAGTTTAGGCGGTTCAGATAGATATATGGAGACTCAATCAATAAAAGTGATTTCTTTTATCTTTTCACTTTTTCACCTTTTAAAATATATGGATAAAAGTGTACATTTCAAAAGGCATAGTTACAGAATCCAGGGCCTGGTTCGGATTGAAAACGCCTAAGGTGTGTCGCAAGGGGGTTAAAATTCATGGAGACTCAAAAAATAAAAATAATTATTTTAATCTAATACTCAAAATCGATAGCACTATGGTTGTTGTTGTTGTTAACAGCAAAACACTCCCCGAAGGTTTTGGGGAGTGATGCCGAAGTTGACAGTCCTTGGCCGGATATGACCCCGGTACGCTGCGGTACTCCCTTATAGGGCTGATACATTAACGCTAATTCCGAATTAGCTCCGCTTTTTGGAGTTAACTTGAGCATAATCTTCATTATAAACTCCCAAAAATGAAGAAGATTTCAGCAGATTTCAGAAAACGAGCTAACGATTTACCCCTGCTGTCATCGATAAATAAACAAAAATAGCAAGGACAACTAGCAAAATTACGATTTTTACCGCTACTGGACACTAGAGTCACCAAAAAATAAAAAATCCTCAGCGACATCTAGTTTTAAACCGCAAGTTATACAACCAAAGCACTAGATGGCGCCGATTGTTAATCTTCAATTTTGTGAGTGTCAAGGTAAAATTTGGATCTGATTAAAGGAGATTTATTGAAGATAATCTCCGTGTGTGTATCCATAGCATAACGGTACTGTCCGACAAAATTTGGTTCCGATTGGAAACACCTAAGGCTTGTCGCAGGGGATAGTCTCATCTGTAACCCTCTTCGACACGCCTTAGGCGATGTAGTTGACAGTGGTGCAACCGATAAAGGGGTGAGACTGGAAAAAACTCTTCTTTGAATATAAGGATCACCCTAAATCACACGGATAATTCAGCATCATATCGACGCATGAGTGAACGATCATCCCAATTCAAAATATTTTTAAAAACGCTCCATCTCAGAGTATTTTCCAACAACGCCCTCCCTGCTATACAGTGTATGACAGTCAGTCAGCTTTGTAATGTTGCCTTTAAGAACGTGATGGGAAATCGTGATGTAAATATAAAACAGCCCACGATTTCCCATCACACTTTGTAGCAGGGCTATTTCAAAACTTGATTCAATGACGCTGAGATGAAAATCTATTGAATTTTCATACAGATAGGGCGTTTTTGAAACCCATTCCGATATAGGGCCAATTTTTCAAAAAAATTCTGAGGTACATAGGTTGTTTTTAAAACTCTTTTACTTAGACACCAACTTATACCATTTTCGTAGTAGGAAAATTTTATCCTCCAAGCCTTTGTAGAGTTTATGCCCTTTTCTTTCACAACTCGTTTAGCAGCATACAGCTTAATGTTTGTAATTATACTCGCTTCCTCGCACTTTATTATTTGATATCCACACCAAGGAACAACCGCGACTTTCGCTTCTTTAACTGTAAATGCTTATTGCAGCTATCCTGCTGTGTATTTTATACTTGATACCGCCATCAATTAACGACGATTATCGATGCTCATATTTCAAAATGTCATTTGGTACAGAAAGTTTGTCACGCAATATCAATTACATAAAGGGACTATGAGCTTGTGGTGAAGAATTGTAAGGATATGTCAGTATGTCTAGCATGCGCTTTGTTTCGGGTCAAGCAGTCGCTTGCTGGAGTGTTCCCGAAAGTAACGGGAAAATTTTGCCTCCATTTCGGGATCAGGAATTGTATTTCAGAAAAAGTAACCGGTTCTGGGAATAAACCACGAGCAATTTTTGGAACCTTTTCGCAATCCGAAAACATACACGGTTCTGGAATTGTAATTGGTTCTGGAAAACTAGCCTCGGAATATTTTTATACCATTTAGGGAGAAGAAAATGCCAGATTCTAAAAAAGTAGTCGGTTCTGAGAAAGTAACCGATTTAGCAAAACTAGCCGCTTCCAAATGAGTAACAGGTTCTTCGAAATTGCCGGATTTGAAAAGCTAACCAGCACTGAAAAAGTAACCGGTTTTGGAATAATAACGTAATGTAATAGTAGCCGAATTTGGAAAACTAACCGTCTTCGAAAATGTAGTAGGTTCTCGAAAAGAAATTGAATCTAAGTGACCAGTTTGGCAAAAGAAAACTAGCCAGTTCTGAACATTTAATAGATTCTAGGAAAGTCCATAAGTGATTCTAAAAAGAGAATCTAATCAGTTCAGAAAGTATACTAGATTCTAGAGAAAATAACTAGTTCTGAAAAAGTAACCGGTTCTGAAAAATTCGTTACTTCTATAGAGAAAAAACGGTTAAAAGTATATTAGGTTCTAAAAAAAACAACTGGTTCTGGAAAAGTAACCGGTTCTGTAATCGTATTAGGTTCTGGGAGAGTTAGTGGTTCTGAAAAAGTAAGCGGCTACACAAAACTCACCGACTCTGAAAATATAACTGCTTCTGAAAAGTATCCAGTTCTGAAAATGAAAATTAACAGGTTTGGAAAATCTAATGTTTTGAGAAAGTAGCTGGTTCTGAAAAAAGAAGTAACCGGTTTAGAAAATATATTACGTTCTGAGAAAGCAACTGCTCCTGATAAATGAACCGGTACCGAAAGGGCGAACTGGGCATTTTTGCAATATGAACAGGCTCTAGGAATGTAACTGGTTCTGAAAAAGTAACCGGTTTTGAGACGGTAAAAATGGCCGTTTCTGAAAAATTATTAGTTGCTGGAAAAGTAACGATTGTTGCAAACCTGAACTTATTTGAACAAGTAACCACCTTTTAAATATCAAATTTAAAAAAAAAAAGTAAACGGTTCTGGAAGAGTAAACGGTTTTTAAAACAAAAAACCGCTGCGAGTACTGTAAAACTACCCTGTTTCTAAAGAGTAACCCGTTTCCGAAAAAGAAACAGCTACCGAATAAACTTGTTTTATGAGTAGCAAACCTACCTATGCATATATCAGAACTTAATATTTCACTTTTAATTGCGCTGAATGATTAAGGTCACAAGGCGTCAATCAGAATGTTCAGCAAAAAAGAAATCGAAATTGTCTGTACTCCCTACAAGACATTGCGGATAGAGGCTTTAGCTATGTAGTACCAAATTTAATGGCCATTTCGTTCTACGACCTGAAATGATGGTCAAATGTCTTGTAGGGCTGTGTCCCAGCTATCCTAATACTTCTCACTGCACGCGATTAATTAATTAACAAATTAGAATTAAAAAGAAATATAATAAATTTTTTTTAATAGTACGATTTATTTGTAAGTAATGCTTAGTTGCACTGACTATATATAAAAGCGTTAAACATTCATTCAATTTATTCACCCAAACCAACTTTATTGAATAACTTATCCTTAGCAATTTGCGCCATCAGACCATGAATGAGCTCAATAGATGCACGACTGCAATCGCGTGTAGCTTTGGATAGTTTATCCTCAGTGCGTTTTTCGCTGCCTTCGGCACCTTAAGAAATGAAAGAAATATTAATTAAACATTTATAGATTGCTGCCCATTTATTGCTAGTACACTTACCTGAAACAACAAATGGCCCACGTACCAAACTTGACTCGCTCTGCTCAAGTTTTTCAGATAAATCAAATATTTGTCCAGTTGTATAATCGGTATTTGTGAGCAAACCTGAACTACCCAATGTATTCACCCAATATTTATTCCATAACGAGTCCAATAATTTGCGATCCAATGCTGACTTGAAATAAGTTACCTCAAGCGGATAATATTGTTTACAATGCACGCCGAAATCTTCGATTTTATTCAATGGTATAGTTTGATACTCTGACGGTTCTTCATTTGGTGGTTTGTAGCCTTTCGGGTAGGTACGGAAAGCACCCAAACAAACTTTACCAGCCGATACAGTACGTACCGGATCAACAACGATAGCTACAAAGGGTTCTTGATAATTTTGATTGAGCATTTGTGTGGACACATCAATGCCGGATAACCAACAGCCATACCCGGGGTGACTGTGATACCAACCAATAGCATTTTCCAAACGTCCAACTTCCTTGGCTGCCTCAATGTAGGCAGACATGTATTCATAGGCTTGAGATTGTGCATTTACACGGGTCTCAGTTCCTTCCACGGGTAATGCAAAAGCATCCATGACAATCATTGTGTTGTCTTCAACTTTACCAAGTAGCAAACCCATAATTTCAAGTGTACCTCCGGAACGTGCATGCATTACCATTTTTAATAAGGATAGTGCAGATATTTTTATATCCTTGAAGTAATGTGGATCCTTCTCCCACGGCTTTGCATCGAGTATCTGACGTTGTTGCTCGCCGTCGTAGCGAAATATTTCATCACAAGCAGGCAATTGTTGTACATTATTTTCCAGTTCCCACGTTTTACGAGAGGCTTCGGCATCCATATTGATTTATTTTCAAGCCTTTTTGTTATTTAAATTAATTTGGTGCAAAAATTGTACACACAAAAAACTAGTTGACAACGGAGAGGAAAAGAAAAAGTACAAAGAAATCAGCTGTAAAACGGTATTGTTGATAATGCGTTCGGTTTAAGATGTAATTTAGAATAGGGCATGCTGGGTATCAACTCGATATACTGTATCGATACTTTTGCCAAAAATTATGAATATTTTTAAAATGAGTATCCCTGCAAAATCGAGAGTACTCTCTTTCCTATACCAAGAGTACTCCAAATGGAGCATCAGAGTACTCCAAATGTAATCCTTATGCTTCCTTCAGCGAAGTACCTTATTTTGATAACCAGTTTTGGTTTCTCTAAAGATGAGTTTTAAAATTTACACTTTTTCACCATTTAAAATATATGGGAAAAAAGTGTACATTTCAAAACTCATAGTAAGAGAATCGTTTCTTTTTAAACGGGCTGCTCACCTTCCAAGAAATGTCAAACTCCATATAAAAAAACGCTCAAGAAATGGTCAAGAAATGTTTTCACACGTCAAATTTTCTTGGGCCAATACTCAACTCATAAGAAAAAACACTACAATATTCGATGGTTGGCAACGCTGGTTTACCTCAAGAAATAAATATGCTAGTATATATTACTTGAGGTCAACGTGCAGATTCACAGCAAAGGTGAGTACATATTTCGCACACATGTTTTATATATTTTTACAATTGTAATTTGCAGAAAATAAAAAATGTGGCAAACGTCAAAATTTCTTGACCAAGCTCAAGAAATATATGCTCGTTTTTTTCTTTAGCAATTTCTCGGCAGGTGAGTAGCGCGCTTAACCAAGGCTGCACAACAAAATAAATAAAAATTTTTTCGAGGTGATAACAATATCAACCAAAAAATATGTTTCCGCTTCGTTGGAAAATCAAGAAATTAATTTTGTTTCGGATAGATTGACGATTTCTTTTGTAAAAAAAAATAGCAAAATAAACAAAAATTTTGAGATTTTGTATCTCGTTTTTATATTAAATTAATTTCCTCCATCCTCATTCTCATATTTTTGTGGTGATAGGCCGTATCAGCAATTCCGATTAAATTTTCACGTGGAAGAATTGTAATAGAATTCATAGAGATCCCATCAACGTTATCGAAATTCAGTGCAAAATTTCGATGAAATCGATAGAGTTCTCCCACAATCTATTACATATTATCACCCTGCGTAAGCTCCGCTATTGTTGTTGTAACGAGGTGTAGCCCTGCCCAAATGTCAGACAGCATCACCCCGCGTGTATGCTCTTGACCGGGTCAATACAAAAAAAACGGCCCGGGTCGTTTCGGCACGATGGATACAGCACAAGTACTGGTACCGTTCTCGTAGAACCGGCAATACGAGAAACTAGCAATGTAGGCCATGTAGATCATTTAGCGTTACCCAGGGTGCATCAACGGGGATGCGACCAACTCTTACACATCCACATTAAACTTCCTTCGTAATTGGTGGTAGACTCCGATATTTGATATGAGTCGATATTTTTCTTTCGATAGCCCGTCTCTAACTGCCCCAAATGTGTTCGGTAATTTAGTAAGAAATCAAAATACGGCTACAGATGTCGCAGCTGTGTCACAGAAAAGCGAAGATGAAGAAAACAAAAAAAGCAGAGTTGATCTTTTTTCGTAATAGTGAAATTTGCAATGCAAGTTTTGCCCTTTAACCCCTTGAAATAAGACGAATTTGCAATATAAAATAAATCATTCCTTGGAAAAATTTGTTAGAATTAAAGAATGTATGCTATTTTATCGTATCAAGCATATATAACAGATAGTGTTGTAAATAATGCAACGCAGGCAACCCTGTATGACAGTTTACGAAATTCAAATAAACGTCATATCAAAGTCAATAAGAAGAAACTGTCGTGAAGGCAAACGGCAAAAAGGAAACGAACAGCAGTGAGCGAGCGCGTCCCTTTTCTTGTAAAAAAGTGAAGCTAATGAAAAATTCCTATAGAGAAATTATAGAATAAAGTTTAGCTGAGCTAATAACTAAAAACGATTCATTAAACTGTGTAAACAACAAAAACTTCAAGTTAATAACTAATAAAATAACAAATAACCAACGCAAAAGTTCAGACGCGAAAAAAAGTGGTGGTGAAAAATTTGCTATTTTTTCTGCTGTTGCTAGCTACCGTCGTCGTTGCAGTCGGCGGCTTCGTTTTGCCTGTATCGTTTTTCGTGTTTTTTGTTAATTTTTCGTGAGTTTTCTATTGTGCAGCCATCAAAAAAGATTCAATGTAAGAAATAACTAAAAAAAGTGTATCTAAAAATAAAAAAATGGCGTTGGATGGAGCAAAATTTATTTGCTTGTCTGATGCGACAGCTGAAGACGCTGAAACAACGCCGCCGCCGTCGTCGACGTCAGTCACGGTTGCGGGGAAAGTTGCCGGTAACAGCGCCGCTGATGCAACGCCAGCAGAGAGCAATACAGTGATCGCAGCAAAAGGACGTAAATTCACTGTTGGCTATTATATGAGCTGTGATTACGTGCTTGACGATGAGCGCGCTGAAGGGGAGCATTGCGAAATACTGTGTGATGCTTTTGGTCGGGTAAGTTGGGTGTTTGTGAGCATTTTTGATAAATCGCGTTGGTGACAGCTGTAGCGTAGCTTGATGCTTGCTACCAGTTTCAATCCATGGCGCTTGCTTCTACTGTTCTGTATACATATTTGTATGATATATAAAGGCTTGCGCGTATGCATGTATACGTTTCTTTGTGTAATTAATTTGACGTTATTTTGAATTGCACAAATCATACATATCTACATACATATATGCTTATCACAAATTGCTATAATTTATTTTCTATTTTTATTTAATTGCTTTTGCTTTGTTTGGCTTTTTATTCCTTATATTTAGGTGACCATTCACAATATATCGAAATCGCATCCAATAAGCGTCAATGGACAAGTTTTAACTTTAAAGCGCCCTCTATTGGACGGTAGCCGTATTACAATTTTGGATAAACATTTTCTATGGAAGTTTCCAAAATCTGTTCATGTAACTGCAACTGGTAGCAATAAAGAAGGTGAAGCCGCATCTAATAAGGAAGATGAAACTTCAACACCACAAAAAGTAGCTGCGCCAGAGCAAGCACCAAATTCTTGCCCAGATTTAAAGGTAACCTCTTCTGCATACTTACGACTTTCAAAACAGTTTCTAAGAAATTTTGAATTTACTTGTAGCCACATCGCAAATTGGATAAACGATTCACCGTGCATAAGTGAGTATTTGAAAATATGTATTTATCTTGCTATACATTAGACTGACTAAAAAATATATATGTGTTTATAAGTCATATTGATATTCAGGACAATTCTAAATAATTTGTCACTTCGAATATTTTCACCTGGTATTTGTTTTTCTTTAGGGGTCAACGGCTAATAAATTAGCTAAAATTATGAGAGATAGCTCAAAAGACGGGTTTGACCGCAGGATCACGAATCCGGAAGCGCTTTTTTAATTGTTTGTTTTAGTGAAAAGTTATGGTAAAAAACCGAAAAATGACCCGGGTCCGATACCAAAATTGGGGCGGAATCCATGGTATTTTTGTGCGAAACACCTTTCTGAGTTGGCGGCCTTCGGCCGCGCTTATAAAAAATAACCCTGGGCTACGCCATCCCAAGTCCGGACGTGTGACATAACCGTGGCTACCGCCACGGCTCGACTCTTTTTGCACGTTTTTAGGGACAGCCTAATAAAATTACAACAACCACATGAAAACTTAAAACTTAGATTGCAAATATCTCTTCAGAGAGGCAAAATATTAAAAAAGCGCTTCCGGATTCGTGATCCTGAGGCCGAACCCCGTCTATTGAGCTATATTACATAATTTTAGCAAATTTATTAGCAGTTGACCCCTAAAGGAAACAAATACCTTTCACCTTTTAATACATTTTTGCTCACAAATTATATGAGTGATAAAAGTGAAATTTTAATTTAGAATAGGCCTAATTTCACTGTACAACAGCCAAAAATCGCAGATAGTCTGTTGTTGTTGTTGTTGTTGTAACGAGGTGTAGCCCTGCCTAAATGTCAGACAGGGTCACCTCGAGTGTATTGCTCTTGGCCGGGTCGATATAAGAAAACGGCCCGGGTCGTTTCGGCACGATGGGTACAGCACAAGTACTGGTACCGTTCTCGTAGATCCGGCAATACAAGAAACTAAACTAGCCGTGCAGGCTATGTAGGTCATTTAGCGTTACCCAGGGTGCACCAACTGGGAGGCGACCTACTTTTACACATATAAAGTTGAATCTTTCGCAGATGGTCTCTTATCGGTTTCTAAATATTTTGGGTGTGCCTAATTGGAATTTGAATTTACTATTGAACAACTGTATGCCGCCGATATTTTTACGAACCATGCACGGGATTCCGGTCAGCACTCAAGATTCGCCGTTTAATGGACCAGTTTCGGGAACATTTTTATTTTGAGGTTGGAAGATAGGTGTTTCGAATCCCATTTTTTATCATCTTAAGTTTTTTGTTTTGTTGTAGAGGTTGGAAAGAACGCGTTTCCAATCCTCCTCAGTAACTTGTTATAGAGGTTGGAAAGAACGCATTTCCAATGCTCCTCAGTAATTAGTAATGTGTAATCAATCGACAGATGGCAAGTCGAACGGTCTCTCAAAGGTTGTATTTTATAAGGAGGCACAAACCCTTTCTCGTACTCCCAAAATATAAGCTATCGCAAGTCCCCGTTTGTAAAAGAGTATTGAATTCCATACTATTTAGTGATTGAATGCAGATTTTATAATAGTACAGTGGTTCCCAACGGGTGTAGCGCCCCACTCCAAGGGTGCATCATCAAAGGCTAAGGTGTCTTGCACATTCGCGCCGTCAGTTACTATGATTTTGTGTTTTTTAAAAGCCATACCTTTATGAGAGCGTCAAGCGTAAAAAAGCTGTCATAACTCCATATGCCCATATATCTGATCTGATTTCTGGAAAAATAGAACCTGGAATCAACCAACTGGTACAGAACATACAGCCTCGAGTGTATCATTACAACCTAGTTTCAATTTAACAAATTTTTTCGATAACAAATATCTATTATTTTAATTTAAATTTATAAAGCGTATTTAATAAAATAAAAATAAACGGCTTTTTAACATTTGAGTTTTTTGTATTTATTGAAAAAGTAAAGGGGATATGAGAATGTTATTACAATTTCTCTATGTAGTTCTTTTCTAATGGAAGCTTTTGAAGAAAAGCATGAAAATTGAAGTTTTCAACCAAGTAAAGTGTTCAATATACATATGATTATTAAGGCGGATTGATTTCAAGGACAAGGAAACTCGTATTCTAGGGATCAAAATAATATACTTTGCCGAAGGAAGCATACCTCTCAAACGAATTCTGGGCCCGAATCCGTCCGTGATCGTACAACTCGTCACGTAAAATTTCGTTTTTCGGATTACGACTTACGTGCAGGTACAACTTCTATCTTAGTTTTGGAATTTTACATACGTGACCGAGTGACTGAAGGTATTAAAAACTTTGTGAATTGAAAATAAATTACGTTTCGTTTGCTATCGTATCTAAAAATCCCACTTTGCTTATACGACTATCGTATCACGGAATTTTCTCTCGTCTGGTTTTCTATTAGAAATTAGTGTTATATTAGCACATACAACACTTGCTATTAAAATATGTATCACGTATTTAATTTATTTAAAATCTCTCAAAACATGTGTCAGAATGAAAAATTTGTTTATATTAATTTTTGAATTATTTAATTTCTTAACAAAAAGCTTTGCATATTGCATCAACTCCGACGAAGAGGGCAATACATCTACTGATCTACCAAGTATAAACGAATCAGATAGTGTAGAAGAAGGCACCACCAGCACAGAAACTACAGAGAAAAAGGAAGAACCTGAACAAACTGAAACCAAAACTGCCAAGAGCGAAATGTCACCAATAACTAATGAAACTCAAGACAATGTTGATGATGGCAAAGAGAGTAATGAAGAGCGGCGCAGCATAACACCTGAACCCCAACCACATTCCAATGCGTCCACACTCGCAGCCAGTACACCAATACTTACTTTGGAGGATACACCAAAAACAAATTTGATTAATTGTACTAAAAATAAAGAAAATAAAAGTAGCGAGAAAAATCGCCGCTTAATCTCATTGTGCCAACAATCCGATTTAGTGATCACATCATTTTCACCACGTGAAACTGGCGTACGAATCGAAAAATCTTTTACAGCCGTATTGAAACCAATTGCTGCTACCACCACTACTCCGAAAAGTGTCTATAGTACACCAAAAAGTTTAATCTACGATTCAAACGACGAGGGTAGTCGTGATTTTATTGATTTCACCACACCCGCAACTTCTAAGAAAGCATTTGGTGCGCGCCTATTTGCGGGCAATTCATCAATGCATTTGATTGATTTGACAACACCCAGCAAATTAGCACCGAGCAGCACGCGTCAACGTGCCACCGGTGCAGCACTCAAACGTAATCAAACATTACCAACAAATGTAAAATTATCCACCACACCGTTAATGTGTGCCAAGCTAGATGCTGGCGATGATGACGTAGAAGCAGGTATTAATGCCTTGCCTGTGACACCTAAAGTGGATATACCAACAATCACAATTAGTGTGGACACAGCAACACCACAAAGTGCTGAATCGGTTATAAGTGTTGATGGCTCATCCAGCGATTTATCAACACATGTCATCGAAATATCTACTGAAGACTCAACAACGCCGAGCATTAGCTCACCCGCGCGTACAAATTTAGTAAAGCCAACAAAAACACCACAACGTACTGGTCAAAAACCACAAATAACATCAACACCACAGCGCACACAAACGCCGTCTCTAATGAAACGCGCCTTGCTGACAAGCGCCAAAAAGAATGCTAACACAACAAATCGTGCTAGTCCAGCTAGACCACGCACACCAGCTACTACACCTATTGCGCGTAATATTAAGCTTGTTGGTGCCACAACTGATGCTACTGCATCCACTTCCACAACACCTAAAAGCAGCAGCCGCATAGCTATCGGTTCGCCTAGTGGTGTTGCAGCAGCACAACGTCGTTTCGTAACTACAATACCAAGACGTAGTATGGCAGGAGTTGGCAGTCCCACTGGCGCAAAAAGTTCAATAACCACTTCAACTCCATTAAATCCGCGTCAAACGCAAACGCGTAACTTGGCAGCTAGCGCGCCACGCCTGAGCTTAGTAAAGCGCACATCACCGCTGCATCGTGTGCGTAAATCAGTAGGTGGCGTTACACTCTCATCGCACATTTCGAAGACGCGTCATTCAGTGGTATCACCTAAAAAGCGTTCACCCACCGCAATCGTGACACAGCAAGTGACAAAGGCACGCAAAACACTTTGTATGGCAAATGCCAATAGAAGTCGAATAGCATCGCGTTCACGTAGTCTGGTAGCGGCGGCCGTAAGTGCATCAACAAATAAAGCACAAACGGCAGTTGAAGAAAAGAGAAAACAAGAAAAGAGTGGGGATCTCAGTCGCACATTCACTATGGATGATGATTCATTGAAAGAGTCGCAAGTCGAAGAGAGCAAGCTGGGTGATGCCTCAGTAGCGAAAGCAACAAATGTTACATTTTCGCCAGTTAAAACGAATGCAGACGAGCCGCAGCAAGAATTGAACAAAACATTCTCGCCTGAGAAACCAGGAATTAGATTGGAAACCGTAGAAGTCGAAGATGACGAAGAAAGGGTAGATGAGAAAAATGATTCAAAGCTATCAGAAAGTTTGGCTGAAGCTGTAGCGCCCAACGGAAAACCCCAGGAAGCTGAAAATGCAAAATTAATAGCCAATAACGTCACGAAAACGCTGGAAGAGTCACCAAAATCTTTATCTACAAATGTTGAAACTACTGATGCGTTGGAAGAATCCATTAATATTAAAGCTGAAGATGTTCCCTTAGATCCAGTTGAAGGCGACGACTCACAAAAAAGTCAAGATCAAGTTGATAAAGAAACGATCGCTGTCCCTGAATTAGTCAGTAGCAGCGATTTGACCAAGCAAATAGAAAATAAAAATACCGAAGAGCTCAATACAAGCGAGGCACCGCTTTCTGGTGAGACGTGCAAACTTGTGGAGGAAGCTGGCTCACCCAAACCCGTAGGCGAATCTCAAGGTACTGCTGATTTACTAGAAGAGATCGAGTATGTGCTAAACAAATCGGATGAGCTTCAACAACAGCTAGGCGTTAAAGACGGGTATGGCACAAGCGAATCTAAGGACGAGTTAAAAGAATTAGTAACAGAAAATGAATCAAACATGGTGGCTGAGGTGACTACGAATGTGAAAAATTTGGAACAGAATACCAAGGTGACAGAACTCCCAGCTATGAATTTGGAGGATGATGATTGTTTGTCCCCAACTTCAAGCGCCGTAGAGTTGCCTACGGCAAGCAAAATAATATTTAGTGTTCAAACCACGCTGGAAGTGAAGCACGAAGATGAAGATAAAACCTCCATTGATTCGGATATAATGCACGCGACATTTGAAATTGGTGCGTCCTCCGATATAGATGGGTCATCAGAGCAGACAGACAACTTAACGATTACAACAAATCCAACCCCTAGTGAGTTTGAAGTGTCGTCAATTGGCGGTAGTAGTGCGGATGTTAATACGGAAAAACTAAACACAGAATTGGATGCGCAAGAAAATATTAATACGAACACAAACCCAGAACTAAATGAACACGTAGATGACTTGAAACCCGATTTGTCAAATGAGGTGAGCTCAACAGAGGGTATAAAAGAAGCTGCTGAGGAGGACCCCAAAACTAGCACTGGCACAGAGTGCGCAGAGAGCAAACAGCTTGATACCTCAAATGTTGTCGAAGCTGATATTGAAGAAGTTTTAGAAGAAAACGAGGCAGCAGTTACTGAAAACGTAGCTGAAGAAACTCAGGAGAACCCGAAAGAAAATCAAAATATACAGCAAGAGGCGGACGAAACAAAAAGAGACACTGTTGCTGAGCTGTATGAAGTTGAGCTAACTGAAGAAACTGCAGTTGAGTTAACTGCTGATGAATCGGTTGCGACGGATACTAAATTGGCTGTAGCTGATACAGAAGAGATACTCGAAAAGTGCAAGATGGAAGATGAAGTGCCGAAAGTAGGAAGCAATGACTATTTAAAAACAATTTCAGAGCACAAGGAAAGCCAAACTACTACTGAGAAATGTCCAACAGAGGCAATCGAAGTAGACGCCGTGGGCGTAGAACCCATCAATAGCGATGAGGAAAAGGAGAATAAAAAAGTAATTGTTAGCAAAATGACCAAGGAACCTTTGGTCGACGTCGACTCGAAAACAACTACTTTAGAACCGAAAACACCAAATTTCACAGGCATACGAGACATGTTACGTACGCCCAAGCGCAACACAGAAGCAGCAGCACCTACTACACCACGTACAATTGGTTTGCGTAATCTTATGCGCACACCCAAAGCATCAACAAGTGCTGCAGCAAACGCGGCAACGTTAGCAGAAGATGATGAGGATATGTGCGCAGAATTGACAATATTACCAAAAACACCACAGCAGAGCAAGCAAATGGCACAAACTCCGCAATCAACAGTTGAGAATTTCACACCACGTCGCAGTGCAAGACGACGCGCCTCAGCAAATCCCGATCTAACACCTACACGCTGTCAGACACCAATAACAACATTAGATGCGAGCAGTGATGTCATGAAATCAAGTCGCACGACAAGACGACGTGCATCGGCTACGGCAGAAATGTGCTACACACCACAGCGTATAACCCGAAGGCGCTCATCGCTCTCGTTAGATAACGATGAAGCTGTAGCGGCATCATTGACACCGCAAAAGCGTGGTGGCAGCAGCAGTTTGCGCGCTAAGCGCACTCCAGCTCCGTTGATACTAGAGTGTCCTGAAGCCGAGGATATGGGTGCAATTATTGAAGAAGAAACCAAGGATGATGTGGAAGTGACGAATGGTAAGGGAAAAATATTTCGTGACTAGCTTCACGGATCAAAATTGCATTTTTTGTTTGTCTTTTTCAGATTCAAAACAAAATGTGGCAGCTGTAAAGGCTGTCGAGCGCATCGAATTGAAATCAATTGGTTTGTTGGAATGAAATTATTTTTTTGTTACTTGAAACTTATATATTTCCATATTTATTGTATTTTTTTTAGAGCCCAGCAATGCGAATGTGATTGAGGATAGTATTTGTGAAGAAATCGTGGCACAGAAAATGCCGGTGGAGCAACTTGAAGATATTATAGTAGAAGAAACAGCAAACAAGGAAGGCGAGAAGCAATCGGAATCAATTACTGAAAGTGAGTACTACTTAGATTTTGCTCAAAATAGTAAATCTATTAATCCTTTCATTTAAACTTCTTATAGTAACCAAACAAGCAATGGAGAGTGTGGACAGCGCTCAAGCAGCCGTTGAATGTAATATTTTTTTTATTTATTTCATTATCCTTTCTTATTAATTTTGTGATTTATTTTAGCCGCCATTTCAATTCCAATTTCAAAACTAAGAGAAGCTGAAAACGACGTAGAAGACGTTGATATTGTAGTAAATCCCACAATCGATGCAGAGGAAATAAGTGGTACTTTTATACGTGATATCATAGTAATATTTTTTGAAACGTATTTTATTTATTTCCCCCTTAGTATTAGCTGCGGAACCTACTGAACTGCTAAAACCACAGGCGCAAGAAATTTTAACAACATCTGAAGATGTAGAACAGCTCAAACCACATTTCAACAAAGTTTTAACAACTGATGAAGACGTAGATAAAACTGAAGCTAAACTTCTGGATAAGTCTGATTATGATTATGGCAAAGAAGTGGAAGAAAACGAAGGTTAGTATTAGAAATATTTATTTGCTGAGCGCAGAGAAGTTGTCATGTCCGATCAAAGCAGCTATCCCTTCTTTTTTTAGCTTCGCTATCCTTCCCCAACTCTTTCACACGTTTTCATACGGATATCGTGGGCAAGCTCACCCCCCTGAACCCTGTTTTCTAGATTCCACTCTTATTTTTATCACTTTCTCTATCTCCCCCGCCATTCCTCACTTTTTAAGTTGTATTTCCTCATTCGTTTTTTGAGGCCATTGTGGGAATTTTTTGAGATGCTTGCGGGCATTTTTCGGGTTTGTGTTCGAGATAATTTTTCATTTCGGGATTGTTTCTGGATTATTTCAGGACCATTCCGTTTAGTATTGTTTAGTATTCCGACAAAAATGTACACCATAAAAAATATTTTGCCAGGACCTCATGGCGGACCATTTTGGGAATTATTCGAGATCATTTAGGGGAATTTTTCGATATGAGTTTTAATTTTTTGGGTATTCTTTCAGAACCATTTATGTATTGTAAAAAACTCCTTTGCCGGGACTTCTTGGTTTTATTCGAAAATATGTAGGGACCCTTTTAGTGACTATTTTAGAAATTTTTTAAGATTTACGGAATTCTATATTCACGCTCTAATAATTTCATCTATATATAATTTTCAGACACATCCACAATTGCAGAGCAACCAAAAACACCAAAGACCAATCGTAAAACCGTAAGAATTGCAGACCACGCTATGGACTCGCCTAAAACACCTGTAATGGTTGGAATGCGCGAACTTATGAAGACACCAAAAGACAGTGAACATACACCCAAGCTAATTGGAGTGCGCGATTTGATGCGAACACCCAAGGTAGTAGTAGGCCTAGCGGACACCGTTGACGACGAAGAACAGCTTAAGGGGCTAGCGGATTTGGTCAAAACACCTAAAACCGATAAAGTTACAGCGAAGAATTTGGAAAAGGAAATCGTCGCCAAAACGGAGGAACCCGAAGAGCCATCAACATCAAACGAAGCGCGTACTGCATTTATTGGTATGCGTGAATTGTTAAAAACTCCCAAGCATACAAGTACGCCACAATATCGTGGCATGCGTGAACTTTTGCGCACACCAAAAGCATGCAGTACACCACAATTAGCTGGCTTGGAAGAGCTGATGCAAACACCCAAGCGTACTAAACTAAATGACAAATATGACGATGATAATGATGGTGGTGGTGAGGATGGTGAAGGCCTTGACCAATTCTTCAAAACACCACGTGCTAAACATGTCATGATACCGGGCGATCCAGCAAGTGCCGTTTTGGAACCAAGCACGGATGGCTCAATCAATATTATGACAGCGACAACAGAATATGATTTGCATAGCAGCCATCATGAAGGCACGATCGACGATATTTATAAAACGCCCGTGAGTTCACGTTTGTCCAATGTTGACACTTTAACAGAGGAGGATAATGATGATGTGAGTGTTGCGACGAAAAAAGACGAAGAAAGCGAAGTGATTGTGCCGGAGACACCAGCACAAGCAATCCCTGCTAGTACGTCAAAACGCAATATCGCCGCTACAGAAGCATTCGATGAATTAGATAAATCTACAACACACGATACTAAAACGCCACAAAAAGTCTTCACACGTAAGAGTCATTTGACAACAACCTCTCTACTTTCACCTTTCTCAGCGACAGATATTATAACCGATTTACCCAAAAGCGATATACAGGAATGGGTAGATAATTTGCAGCAAAGTGATGAATTGGAAGACGGCGAACAAGAAGAGCGTGAGGTTACTGTTTCGACATCAATATTAAATGCGGCCAGAGATGCAACACACGATCCCATTGCGGCATCGCTGTGTGAAATCAGTAATTTAACGGTGAATAAAGATACTACCGAACAAATGTTGGCAGATATGAGTGCAGTAACAACATCGGACGATCCCTTATTGCAAAGCGCAACCAAACATACTGACCCATTATCGCACGATACAGCGGCTAATAATGAAAATGAGACATTGCGTCCAGCTACACCCAACGAAGCAGATATTAGTGGCATCAATTTACTCGATCAAACTAACGAGTCCGTATTCTCTGAGCCATTGGTAGTGAGCGATATCGAATCGTTACATGATGATAGCCAAGAAAATGACGAAAGTTCAGCTCAAATAGCTGAGAAGCAACCAATAGCTTCGGACGCCGCTGACAACAACTCACAGGACGAAGAAGAATTTCCAACAATGTTCGTTGAGAGCAGTGATTCAGAGCACGAAGAAGATGAACAAGTAACAAAAACACCTGCAAATACCACCACGCCAGCACAAAAAGTCGATGAGTCGCATAAACCAACCGAGAACAAAAACAACTTTGAAAAAGTTGATGATACTGTAGTTGTAGATCTTGATGACTCAAACGCAGCCGAATCTGCACTAACCACAACTGCCACAAAAACCAATGCAACTGAATCTAGTAAAGACTCAGACATTCATATTGAATTTACCAACTTTCAAGCTCATAAAACTATTGCAAGTCAACAAATACGCGCTTCCACCCCCAATCGTAGCACTAAAGCGCGAACAACACAATCTGCACAAGGTAGGCGTCGACAAAGTCTGGGTGCTGAAAAGAAACTTGGTAGTATCACAATTGATTTGACACATGAAAAGTCGCGTTTGGTGAAAGAAAAGGCGCATCAGTCAACAATAGCTGATTGTATCATTGAGGTTGATGAGTCCATAGACGAGGTTATAGCGATTGAAAATGATGAAAATGTGGCTGAATTGAATGAAAATAAAGAAAATATGAATGAAGATGCAGCTGAAGTTGTTGAAAATACTGGTGAATTGGTTGAAAATGCTGTTGAATTGATTAAAAGTGCAGCTGAATTGAATAAAAATGTAGCTGAATTGAATGAAAGTGGAGCTGAATTGATAGAGAGTACAGCTGATTTGATCGAAAATGCAACTGAATTGAATAAACAATTAGCTGACTTGAAAGAAAATAAAGCTGACGTGTTATCAAATGAAAATGCAGGTGAATTGAATGAAAATGCAGCTGATTTGGATGAAAATGCAGCTGAATTGAATGAGAATGCTGATGAATTAAGTAAAAATGCAGCTGAATTGGTTAAAGATGAAAATACAGACGAATTACATAAAAACGCGCCCGATCTGGATAAAAATTCAGCTGAATTGAATGAAAAAACTGCGGAACCCGAGTTAGAAGAAAATGTAGCTGAATTAAATGAAGAGGTTGCACAATCTCCAGAAGACGTAACTGAATCAATTGACAGTGCAGTTAAATTAAATGAAAAAACTGCGGAAATTGATGGAAGTGCACCTGGATTAGATAAAAACGAACCTGAGGTGGATGAAAATGTAGCTGAACTGAATGAAGAGGTTGCACAACTACCAGAAGGCGTAACTGAATCAATTGACAGTGTAGCGGCATTGAATACAAATGTTTCTGAACTGAAAGTAGCTAAAGTGAACGAAAATGTAGCTGAATTAATGGAAGAGGCTGCTGAATTGGACAAAAATGAAGCAGAATTGCATAAAAACGCAGCTGAATCCGTTCCTGCGAGTCAAGAGACTACAGTACTATCCACTGAAAAGATAAATGAAGAATTTGGCAATTTCCAAGCGAATACAAGAATCACCACTCGAGGAAAACGTGCCGCAACTCCAGATCAGGTTAATAAGAAACATGCGCAGAAAATATCACAGGCGCCTCGCCGTCTAACTTTAGGCGCGGAAAAACATTTAACAGGTGTAAAGATTGATTTTTCAAAAGAAAAATCTCAAACACAAAAGTCAGAGCAATTAACCGAGGAGCGCATCGTTGAATCTCTACAAGAAGTAGATGAAGCTATTGATGAAGTGACAGTGCCGGAGGAGGAACAATGCATTGGCGATACAATAGAGGGCACAGAAAGTTTGGCTGAGATCAGGAAACCCGAACTTGAGAGTAATATAGATATCATTTGTCTCGATAATGGTAATGACCTTGAAGTGGAAGTAGAAAATTCAGAAACAAAAACCGAGCGGTCGAAAGAAAATTCAGAAGCTGAACAGAAAAACGAAAAAGCTGTTGATGACAACATCATACATGAAGAGCCAGCATCTCAAGTTAAAGAAAGCGTCGTTACACAGCAAACCAAACCCGAAGCTGCCAAAGTTGAATTCAACGAAAACGATATATTTGATTTAACGGAGGAGCCACCTAAAGATCCGCCAGCTGTTAATACAACTCAAGGTGTAATCTTTGATCTAACTGAAGAAGAGGAAGATAGCGTAGTAGAAGAAAAAGAAGTAAGGAGCAAACGAGAGATTGAAGTAGAAGGAATGCTAAAAGTAACGAGCGACGAGGAGAAAGCTGATGCAGTTAGTAGCACAGAAAATGGCATGGGACGACCAACGACTGAGTTCAAAAGGGCTGTAGAGAGCATTTCAATTGCTACTGGAGTTCCGGCGGAAGTCAAAGCTGATAATGCAAATGTAATAGAAATATCTGATATGTCCAACGTAACCATAACTGTCGAACAAACAGGATCTGATTTGCGAAAAGCGGATACTGAAGAGTTCATGCTTATGACATCAATGGAATCAGAAGGAGACATTATTGAAATTTCCGAGGAAGAAGCAGGTGCGCTCAACAATTTACCTGAGGAAGACAAGCAAGATTCTGAAAAAGAATTGGTGGAAGAAACTATAATCGAAAATGAAAAGGATATAGCGGTTAGTGCGGCGTTGACAATGGCACAAGACACCATTAAAGATAAGGATGTCATGGAAATAACGGAGAACTCGGACTCACAGGTTGCATCTTTATCTGCAATCATAACAACCGTGGAACAAACAAAGGAAGTGATTGATGTATATGCCAAACAGACTAAATGCTCAAATGAAGCCTCTGTAGAAGAAACACTTGAAGTACAAATCAGCACAGAGGAAATCGTAGATAAAACCGTGCCAACACAAGAAACTGAGGAAATGAGCGTCGCCAAAGAAAAGAGCAATGGTCATCATACGGAAGCAGAAACGGAAAATGAAGAGAAAACGCAAATAGGACAGTGCTTAGAAGAAGTACATCAAACTCCAATACATAGCGAAATAAAATTAGATAAGGAAAATGCAGATAACATTGTAGAAGAAGAATCAAGCGAAATGCCTACATGTGACCACGAAAAGCCGTCAACATCACGAAGTAGATATCGCAAGACATCTGGCTCGAATGAAGTAGTTGAAAAGCTATCTAAAACTTCTTATCGAAATGAAGATTCTGCGATAGCAGAAGAAAAATCAGAAGAGGTCACTGAAGAAGATACAAAACTACTTGGAGATACAGGAGCGGTGACGGTAACCGAAGAGACTGTGTCTTCTACATCAGAAAACGCAGCTGAAATTTTGGAAGAGAAGCCTGCTAGCACAGAAGTTCCAGAAGAAAGCTCTGTGTATTCAGAAGAGAAACCTGCCAGCACCCAAGAGAACATTTCTATTTCAGAAGAGAAGCCTGCTAACTCGGAAGAAAACACTGACAGCTCAGAGAAGGTGGAGAACAATTCAACAGAGGTCCCGGCTATCGTAGAAAAGACTGCTAGATCGAAAAAGATCTCAGAAGAGAATCCTGCACTTGCTGAAACGGTGCTTTCCCAACCCGATGAAAGTGAAGACAAAATGGAAGAGAAAGTGGCCTCAACATCATCCAGCGTTGAAAAAGAAGAACCAGAAAAGCGTAGTAAGCGCAAAACTTCACGCTCAAAGAGTACAAATGAAAATAAAGAAACACTCAGCGAAGCAACTTGTGAAAGCGAAGTAATAGTTGAGGAACCAGAGAATATTGAAGTAATATCAATCATGACATCTGAAGACGTATTAAATGAGCCCACAAATTCTGATGAAAAACTGCCACTGGTTAAGCGTAAAGTACGCAAACCATCACGCTTAAGGGAAACTGCTATAGAAAAAGATGAACACGACGAAAAGATCAACAGAGAAAGTGAAGCCTTAGTGGAAGATTCCAAAACAATTCAAGAAAACCAAGATGCAAATACAGATACGCCGCAAGCAGCAGTCAAAGAAATAGAAAATGAAGCAACTCACACGAAGGAAAAACAAGAGCCAGCGAAACGAAGTGTACGCAAAACATCACGTTCAAAGCAAACATGCGATGACAATAAAGATACGATTAGCAAAGCATCCATTGAAACCGGAGTTATAGTTGAGGAAGTTGAGACAGAGGTACTTTTAAGAAGCGAGACGATTTCAGAGAAGAATGTGGAAGAGTTGAAACTTGAAGGTGATGGAAAGGAGACATCAAATGAAGAAACTGTAGACGCTTCTAATGAGGCCACTACCTCTGATGAGATCCAAGCGCCAGGTAAACGCAAAGCACGCAAACCTTCCCGCTCGAAACAAACGCTAGATGTCCAGGAGGTGCAGGAAAAGCAAATTGCAGATATAGAGACGCAAGCAGTAGTTGTCGAGGAAGTAGAAAAGGAAGCAACGACTTCCGAACACGAAAAACGACAGCCTGCTAAACGAACTGTACGAAAAACATCGCGCTCACAGCAAAAGGTAGAGCAGAAAGAGGATGTAGAAGACAAAGGTCATGTAGAAGTAGTCAAGGAAATCGGCGTTGTGGCGGAGGTGCAAAAAAAACCGTTTGAAGACACAGAGACGCAAGCAGCAGATGGTGAGAAATTAGGAACTGAAGCTACTTCCGAGGAAGAAAGCCCACAACCAGCGAAGCGAACTGTACGAAAGACATCACGTTCCAAACAAAATGACGAACAGAAAGAAGATATAGAAGAAAAAACTCAGCTAGAAGTAGTCAAGGAAATCGAAGTTGTAGAGGAGGTTCAAGAAAAGCAAGACGCAGACACAGAGACGCAAGAAGCAGCTATTGAAGAAGTAGATAATAAAGAAAAACCACAGGCAGCAAAACGAACTGTACGAAAAACCTCACGTTCCAAACAGAAGGTTGAACAGAAAGAAGATATAGAAGAAAACACTCAGCTAGAAGTAGTTAAGGAAATCGAAGATGGGGTTCAAGAAAAGCAAATTGCAGACACAGAGACGCAAGCAGCAGATGTTGGGGAATTAGGAACTGAAGCTACTTCCGAGGAAGTAAGCCCACAACCAGCGAAGCGAACTGTACGGAAGACATCACGTTCCAAACAAAATGACGAAAAGAAAGAAGATATAGAAGAAAAAATTCAGCTAGAAGTAGTTAAGGAAATCGAAGTTGTGCAGGAGGTTCAAGAAAAACAAGACGCGGACACAGAGAGGCAAGAAGCAGTTATTGAAGAAGTAGATAATAAAGAAGCGACTTCTGAGCAAGAAAATCCACAGGCAGCAAAACGAACTGTACGCAAAACATCACATTCGAAACAGAAGGTTGAGCAGAAAGAAAAGGATATAAAAGAGAAACCTCAGCTAGAAGATGTCAAAGAAACCGTAATTGTGGACCCTGAGTCAACAGAATCGCCTACAACAGCATTAGATGTTGAAGCAGTAGCTGAAAAAGCAGTAAGTGAGCAAGGGAGCTCAGCTCCTACCACCGAAAAAATAGAGGAGACAGTCGAAGCAACAACTTCAACACCTGCTAAGCGGAGAGGCCGCAAGCCATCACGGTCCAAACAAATTGAGAAAGACAATAAACTGATTGTTGAAGAGCGTGCGCAAAATGCAGAAAAAGAGGCAAGTGAAGTTGTTGCAGCTGAACCAGTTGCCAAGCAGACAATTGCTGAAGAGGTTGGCGAAGCTGTTGTTAGCCACGTTAAAGTCACATATGAGGTGTCTTTGCTGGCAGAATCGGAAACGGCCGATAAAAATGCGACAGCTGATAAGGCACTGGAATCTGCTAACTCTTCTAAAGAGTCAGATAGTAAAACGGAAACTCTGGCAGAGGAAGAACCGGTCACAGTCGCTAAGGTGCTTGATGAAGCTGGGCCCACAGATATGTCTCACAAACAAGAGCCAGAACTACACACACAAAGGCCGACACGACGTGGGCGTAAAGGTTCTGCATCCAGTCAATGTTCACAAGATGATGATCATCTCCCAACAACAAAGCGGCGTGGTGGACGCCGACGCGCTGAGGCACCTGTAGAAAATAGTGCCGATGAAGCATCAACACATGATGAAGCGTCAACAACAACAAAACGCCGACGTGGGCAAGGCAAGGCGACACAAGAAGTCATCCCGCAGTTGGAGGAAATAAAGGAAGTAGAGCTCTTTGATGATAGCGAAGAATTGAAGGAGCAAGATGATGTAAACGTCGTTGAAAATAAAACAGCAGAACAAAAAGAGAAAGAAGAATCGAGCGAAAATGTAAATGAAAAGCAACAACAAACAGAAAAGTCTGCCGCTCTTTCTACGTCTGAAGAGAGCACAGCTGGAGAGACCCGTGAAAAGAGTAATGCTAATAGCACTCCCGCGAACTCTGAGCCACTAAAGTCTATTGAGTCGTCCACTGAAATTTCAGTTGAAGTTAAAGAAGCAGAAGCGTCAGCAGAAACAGCGACCGGCACCAACACACATGATGAAGAGGTAAACAAACAAAATTCTGGCGAATCAGCAACTAATACCAAGCCACTAAGACGAGCCGGTAGACGTAAGCTCACAGTGTCTGAATCAAGTCAAACCTCAAGCTCAGCCGAACCCATCGGGAGTCATACGATGCAAAGAGGTCGACGCAAGCGAAAGCCAACAACAGAGGAAGCCGCTGTTGATACTTTAAACGAAGCAGCAGCAGCAACAGTAGGGGAGACGACAACTGAAGAAACTCCAACAACTGTACTGGATAAGATCACTGAAAAAGGCAATGATATGAAAGCGATTAAAGCAGAAACGAAAAAAGAAACTCACGAAGAAGAAGAAGTATCATCATCTGCAAAAACCGTACTGGAAATGCCGCTTGAGGAAAAGAAAGAAGATTCAACCGAAATAGCTAATATTAGCACAGAATCGTCCGCTGAAGTGGGTGATTTGCAAACCAAGTCTCAAAAAGAGAATATAGCTGACAAAGAAGAGGAGCAGACAAAGGAAGAGACCAACACCGCGGGACGGAAGCGTGTCCAACGTCGAAAGAAAGCCGATGCGACAGAAGAGCAAACGGAAAAGACCGACCACAAGGAGAAGGCAGAAACGCATACAAAAACCAGAAAACTCATAGATGAGTCAACAAATGCGCCCGTGCCCGACGACTCGGTGGGAGGCCGACGTGGTAGACGTGGTGCTGCCGCGGCTGCCACTGTCGCTATTAATGAGGTTGCATCAGCGCACAAGCGTGGAACGCCGCGTGCTAAAAGTCAACAGAATACATCGCCAGATCCGAAGTCTCACGCTAAAGAGGACACAAAGAAGGTTGAAGCTGAGGCCGCAATTGAGAAAGAATCAACTAAAATGGATGAAGTTAAGGTAGTGCAAAAAGGTGTACGACGCAAACGACGTGGCTCCATCGCGGCTGATGATATTGAAAAGGTACAACAACAGGAAACCGAAGTTGAATCCACCAAGGCGAAAAAGGGCGCTAAAAGTGTACGCAAACGACATGAATCGCTACATGCTGAAGACTCTAAGAAGGTGCACGAAGAAGACGACACGAACAGCTCTGCACATGCAGAGTCTCCCAAGTCTTCCTCTACGAAGCAGCAACGTACCACTCGTAAGCGTAAAAATTCGCTACAAAGCTTAGCTGATGATGAGGTAACAACAGCTAGTAATGCTGGCGGGGCCGGCGATGATGAACCGCCAAAGAAACGACCGCTTAGTCGTAAACGACGCGATTCATCGCTCGATAGTAGTATACACGAAGTCGCGACTTCTACCGTGGACGGTGGTGAAACCAAAGCCAGTAGTGGCAACACTTCATCCGCATCAACAACCCCAAACCGACCGCGGCGCGCGGTTGCCGCAGAAGAGCGCAACTACGATGAGAGCTCAGACGCAGAAGCGCAGGTTGAGCTTAAGCGACGCATTGAGAAGGCTTCAAGGCCGAAAGTTGACAGCAACGCGACAGCTGCAACGACGGCGAAAGAGGATAAAAGTGCGCGCAGCACGCCTGTCTTATCGGCGGTACTCACCAAAAGTCGTGGTGGACGTCAACGTAAACCCACCGCACGTGTGCAACAGTACCTTGAAGAGGAGCGCGCCAAAGCTGAGACACCGAAACGGCGTTTGTTACTTGCTGGTACTGGTGGCGCTGAAACACCCTCCACATCCCAAGCACGTAACACACCTGCTAGACGCACACGAAAAGCATCAACTGTTAGTGAAGTGGATACAACAGAAGCGCAACAAACGCCAGCGCGCGGGCGACAGCGTAACCTGAAAACATTGACAACTACAGCTACAGAGACATCCGAGGAGTCACGCTCGGACATGGAGCACGCACATTCCGAACATGAAACGACACAATCCACTACCGGGGTAGAAGAGAAAGACAACGTAGCAACTTCTAAAGCAGGCAAACGTACTGCGGCGCGTCGTGGTAAACAAGCTGTGAGCGCCGCAGCAGCCACAGAAAGTGATGTGAGCGAGGCGCAGGAAGCGCCGACAACAGGACGTAGCGGCGGACGTGCTGCCAAAGCTGCTGCGGCGGCCGCGCTTATAACCGATGATCAACCATCAAGCGCACAATTAAAGCCACGCGCTGTCGGTGGAAGACGCGGTCGACGTGGTGCGCATGCTGACACCGTCGCAACTGATGATGAACAACACACTGATGTCGAAACGAAAGATGAAAAAGTCGTGAAGAAAAGTGCGAAATCGACAAAAACTGCTGTTGCGCCTGTTGAACAAAAAGCGCGTGCTGGGCGCGGCGGTCGAGGCAATAAGCGCCATGATGCAGAGGAAAGCGAAGCAAGCATTGCAATAATAGACGCTGACGATGAGCATGAAGAAGAGGAAGATGATGAAATAGCTTTGGTGAATTATGTAGACAATGATGATGAAGAAGAGGATAAACCACTTGCAAAAGTAAAGAAATCAACTAAAAAGCGTCCTGCAACTTCTACCGATACCGCTAGCCGGACAGAATCTCCAGCGCCGAAGCGTGGACGTGGACGTCGTGGGGTCAGCGAGAAGGATGCAGAGAAAGAAGCAGTAGATACAGCGGAGACTGCAGGCAAAGGTCGTAAAGTAGTACGTTTCGATGGGGAAGCTGCCACGAGTAGCGCAGCTGCAGCGCCGGCTACGCGCGCCACACGCTCACGACGAAAGTGAGCCAAGCATAAATGAAGATAACAAAAATACAACAAAAAATAGCAGAAGTTGAGAAGAATATACAATTTGTTTTTAAGCGTTTACAGATTTTTTTTACTATATAGCATTTTATAATTCATTCATCAAACATCAACATATTAGTATAGTTATATTATCATTATCTTTACTATTACTAATTAAAATGCATTTGCAGTGTTGGATAAAAATTCGTTAGAATTATCATATAAAGCCATACGTACAGTAATGGGTAAAATATTTCGGTCATGCCATGCGAAATCGTCAAATGAAACTCGCTATTATACCCAATTGCAAAAACTTTGTCCGCTACTGTATGTTTTAAGTTTTTTTTTTTTTTTTAGATGGCATACACTAAATTTTGAACAACAACATTGCCAAGGCAATTATAGTAACTAGGATATTTCTATCCAAAACTATTGCCTATAAAATTACAAAATGTATTAAGGCCACTTTCAACAATTCAATTCGTATAACAGTGTTGTGCAGTACAATAGCAACGCGTAATATTTACCTATTCGAATAATTTTTACTTTAAAATGACGCAAAAAATGTTGAATACACTCAACGAAAACTCGATAAATAAAATTCTAAAATTTCTTGAAACTCGAACAACTTTCAATGAGATCCCAAAAATTAGGCTAGACGCCATTTCACGGGGAACTATTTTTCGTTCTGGCATGGTTGAGCTTTTCAATTTGTTACAAGTTCTCGGCATAGTCGTTTAGAGAAGTGTATTTTTTTAGCTCGGCATCCTATTAAAGATATTCTTTTATAAAGTAAAATTTTGCGACTAACAAAATGTTTCAGAAATTCTTTTGTTAAACCTGTAAACCCTTATCCTCATCACGCAGCATATTTTAAGATTTTCAAATTAAGATAAAACAAATTGCGAAACACCCCGAAATGCGCGGAAATAATTTAACACAACCCTCCAACAGCCATCATATATTTTTGTTTGTGAGCCTCTGCTTTAAGCGCGTTGCTTTTGTATTGCGTCGCACTGTTCACATATTGAGTATAATCATGAGTTAAAACGTTGCACTGTTTTTCGTCAAATCACTTTTAGGTTTAAATTATTTTCGTCTTATGAGCTATTTGCTTTCAATTTGTTGTCTACTATGTATATGTAATTGAAATAATTAACTTATTTTTTTATCAATACCGCTGTCTCTTAGTTTGACTTCATACTCTTACTTGCAAAAAATAATTTTATTTGAAGATGACATAATAAAACATACCTACATAAATAATTATTATAATGTTAAAATGAGTATTTGTTTTGCCGAAGCAAATTTTAAATAATAAATGCATATTCTATCACATATACATACATACATACATAAAAACATATAAAGCATACATATGAGTAATACAACCAATTGTACTTTTATGTCTAAAAAGAATCAACAAAAATAAATAAAAAATATTAGAAAAAAATAATTATCTTGATTTTATAAGATCTACTCTTAGGGAACGATTGAATATCGATTTTTAAGTGGGTCATTCCACGACAAATCTCCACATGCTCCTTGCGATTTGACTGAATTTCTGTGGGGAGTTTCCTTTAGTGGGTCATTCCACGTCAAATCTTCACATGCTTGCGATTTGATTGAATTTCTGTGGGGAATATTTTTTTCACCATTAAACTAAAAGAAAACAAGTAAGGAAGTCTAAGTTCGGGTGAAACCGAACATTACATACCCAGCTGTGCACATAAAGTGGGCGTGATCGTTCGCCGATTTTTCTTATTTTCTGTGGTAGTACTCTACATAAACATAACATGCCTGGTACCTAGTTTCGTAAATCTATCTCACACCGTTCTGAAGTTGTTAGCAGTCGAATTTAAAAAATGCTTGACTCATAAGTGGGCGGTGCCACGCCCACTTTCCAAAATTTTGAAAAAATTATGTAAAGAATATGAAAGTTGATGTATGTACCAAATTATATTATTATAGCGAAATCAGTTAATTAGATATGGACTTTTCCACCTCCTTTCCATATAACTTTTATGAAAAAGTAGGCGTGGTCGCGAAGCGATTTCGTTTATTTTCTATAGCTGAATTTACCACAACAATAGTATGTCCTCTACGAAATTTCGTTATACTAGCATAAACTGTTCTGAAGTTATTAAGAGTCAAAATTTTAAAATTTCTTCAAATATATGTACGTGGGCGGTACCACGCCCCCTTTTCAAAATTTTTTATAAAATCGGCCTTAGAACATCTAAATCAATACATATTGCAAATTTTATGTTGTTGTTGTTGTTGTTAACAACAAAACACTCCCCGAAGGTTTTGGGGAGTGATGCCGAAGTTGACAGTCCTTGGCCGGATATGACCCCGGTACGCTGCGGTACTCCCTTGCGGTACTGCCCGTCTGTCGTGGTAGCGATTTGGTATGACCAGTGGAACCTTCTAGGTCATGGCATCCCTCCATCCATGAGGAAGGAGAAGATGGGTAATGAGAGGTGAGAGGCATCATATCCGTAGATCAACCATCGAGTAGCACGTCAATTACCTATGTGCATATTAGTCGCCTCTTACGACCGGTATGCCTACCTCGGGCATATTCTAAACCCCTAACCCCCATTTTATACGTTTTTCGAAATTTTCGATATCGAAAAAGGGGCGTGGTTATGGTCCGATTTTACCCATTTTCAATAGCAATCTATTCTGAACCCAAATAAGTACGCATGCCAAATTTGGTGAAGATATCTCATTATTTGCTCAAGTTATCGTGTTAACGGACAGACGGACGGACATGGCTCAATCAAATTTTTTTTCGTTGAAACAAGTGACAGCAAAATAGACTACGGATGTTTGTATGCGTAACGCCAGATACGACGGATACGTCAAAGTAGAATTTGCTTTAAAATTGACGTACGTCACGCAACTGACATATTGGCTGAGTGATTCTGTTTCCCGCTTTAAGGTGGAATGACCCAAGTACGAAACGAACTTCGACGGGTTTTTCTAGGAAAACTTTCTATGCCGAGGATTCTTTGTCCATTAATATAACATGACCCAGCCAGTAACGCATTTGGGCTGTCACTCGGTGCACTGAAGTTGTTGTGGTCGTTTAATTTTCTTCGCTACTCACCTTTGGCATCGCTGTCCCTGACTCCGAGAAGTATGTACATATGTACATTAGCGCAGATATGAGTCTTAAGGGTCAGTTACATAAAGCTTTATTTTGACTTTACCTCAAACTTTGACTTGGACAGAAAAGTTCAGTATACGTATTTAAACCAAGCATGGCAAATTGGAGACCTCAAAGTTGAAGCGAGGTTGAAATTTGGCAAACTCTCAAATTTTGCTTGCTTTGACAATCAGATGTTGATGACTTTGCTTTAATTAAAGAATAAAATGTTGGAGAAAATAATAATTGATTCATTTTTTCTCTATTAAATTAATAAATTAACCAAAACACTCTGAATGCAAAGAAATAAATAAAGAAAACAAATGTATAAAAGAGAAGCGTCAAGGCGTTCCTTGAAAATCGAATCGTAGCTGTCAAATTTGTTATGTTGTTGCTTTGTCTAACATTTTCAGTTACAAGGAGTGTGTGCGTGTGTGTAGATCTGAATTCGCTCGAACCCACCTGTATGAATTCGCCTTGATATATACCATTTACTTAAACCGTGGTCATCGCGCGCATTTCGTGAGTTTTATTAGTTTTTGTGTAAATAATAACGTAAATAAACGTGTTTCCGATTTCCTTTTAATGACAATTGCTGTATGCGAAAACAAGAAGAACAAGCAATCAGCTGTTCACTTGCGAGCACCATGTAAATGAATTCGCCTTGACACCTCTGAAGTTGGACGCAAAGTTTTGAGCAAGGCGAATAAATTTACAGGTGTGTTTGAGCGAATTCAGATCTACACGCACGCACACACTCCCTGTGGCTAAAAATGTCAGACAAAGCAACAACATAAGAAATTTGACAGCAACGATTGGATTTTCAAGGAAGAAGAAGAAGTCATATGGTGGGAAAAAGTCACCTGTAAATTTATTCGCCTTGGTTTTGAGGTAGCAAATGTCAGGCGAGGTTAATAAAGCCTAAGCCCCAATTACATAAAACTTTGCAGGTTCCACTTTCATACAAAGTTTGTGGAACGTAAAGCGAAGCGAGATTTTGGCAAATGCTCAAAGCCGAGGCGCGCACCTGTCAAAGTTTAACAAAGTTTTATGTAACTCGGGCTTTATGTATTTGACCCTTTGTAGAGCGTTACTTTTGTTCGTCGAGAGAAAACTTTACTTCTCAATTTCAGCGACCGAAAATACAAAACAAACTATTTCTCAATATTTAATAAAAATTGTATTTTCTTTATTACTTAAAAAGCTTCTTGTACTTAATAATAATATACGCGTACATATGTACAAATACGCATAAATGTAACGGGTCGACTATTAATGGTATACGAGTTTCAATTGAATAAACTAGACAACGAAAAATTGACTTGGAACTGAAGTCTGGTAACTTTGGTTACTGTTGCCGAACGTAGAATTGAGATAACTGCGAATTATAATCGACCCATTAATTACAAACTTTTGGTATAATTAGACAAACAAATTCAACTCTTTCTAAATACGTATGTATATCGATTGCGACATGTGATCGTTAAGCATTCGTTTGTTTTTATAATCGTAGTGGTTTTTGGTGGCAAAAAAAGCGCAATAAACGCAGTAATACAACAATAAACAAAAATAAATAAATAACGCTTTAAATATGTACTAAATAATTAAAAAAAAAAAAACTAAAGCTAAATTAAGCCAGTCAAAAATTAGTATACAATTAAAAAAAATATATTAAAGATATACAATTGGGTATACAATACTATATACATACATCTGCTTTATTGCAATGACATATCTGTGATCACAAAGAATATCAACACAAGTGCTTTTATGGACTTTTCAGGAGATCATTTAAGAGCTTCAAAGTAAAGCAAGCACTTTCATTTGATCGGGTTGGGTAGGGCTACCGTTCCAGCTTAACGGGTTCATATCCGCTCAAGTACTGTCAATTTCGGCATCACTTCCCAAAACCTTCGGGGAGTGGTTTTTGCTGTTAACAACAATAACAAAGCTACCTTTCATTACAACAACAACTTGATCGGGTTTCTTTCGATAATATCTCTTTAACTAATGGAGTGATTTAAAAAAAAAATGAGAGAATGTGAAAGCAAATATGGAGATCCCAGCATGTTAATAACTCAATACTACAAAAAAAAGGACTTGTGTTGTTATTCCTTGTGACCACAGATATTACAAACATTATTTTTTGTCAGAGTTGGGGTTTTTGCAGTAAAATAAACATTAATACACAAACATCAAATAAGAATACCAAAAAAAAATACTTTAGTACAAATACAAATATAAGGGTGATTCAAATAAAAAAAAATTATACTTTTATTTAGGTCTTAGGTTTGTAATAGCCAACAAAATGAGCACCGCAAAAAATAAAGCGGTAACTTAACCCTGAGATGTCACTATTTTTTATATATTTCCATATATTTTATGCGAGAGAAAAATAAAAATTTTTTTTTCAAAGTAAATTTTCTCGTATTTTTTAAAAAATTTTCAAAAAGCCTTATAGGCCATATACACGATGCGTCTGAGTCAAGAATCAGTTTTGGTGCATTACTGAAAAATGTGTATGTAGTAGTTCACCGACATGACTCTAGCATGACTCAAGAAAATCAAAAGGAGTTTGGATATTTTGTAGAATTACGGCGAGTCAACACGTACACAGATGACTCGCGAGTCAGACGCACTAAGTATAGACCCTATTAACATGGCTATTGTAGCTTAGAACTTTCCAAAACTTTTTGAAAATGCCTAAATTTTGTATGTGTTATTTGCAATAGTACAAAATTTAGTAATTTATAAATGGCTTAAATTAGTTTAATAGATACATATGATAATCGCACTATGTAAAAAGTTTTGGGAACTTCAAAGCTTCAACTTTCAAGAATATAATCAAAATTTAACAACTAAAAGGAAATTCATAACGTTTTCCATACAAAATGGTGAAAGGTAAAATAAAAATATAGCGAACTCTAAGGATTAAGTTACAGCGCTTTATTTTGGAAGGCTTATTCTTTCATCAAATACATACTAACTTTTGAGTCGACATTTTTTTTAATCACCCTAGGTAAACTATTACGTAAAATTATATTCAGACTTATAGCACAAAAACTAGCAAAATAACTCAAAATTTGTATCAAGTTGCACCGACTTTTTGTAAGCAGCGTTAAGCTCATCAAGATTAGTTAGAATATATTAAAATACATGCTTCTGAGAAATTATAATTTTAAGTTGCATACAAAAAGTCTTCTTTGTTGAAAAATGCTACTATTAAAAAAAAAACTATTCTAAACTACATACAAATAATAGAACTTAGTACATATGTAGATATTTAAAATCAATTAATACATAAATGCTTTTTGTAAATTTGAGTTTTATGTAACGTTTGTGCAAAATAATTGTTTATGTTAAGCAATAAAATGCGTACCTAAATAGGGACGGTGTACATAATATGTATCTATAAACTTATATTTATATAATTTTAAAGCAACTTAAAAGTACATGCTAATTGTACAATGTACATATTAAGCCCACATTTTAAAACTAAGCCTTCATTAGCAAATGTGGTTCGGAGCGTAAAGAATCGGTTAAATATTGAGTTTTCATTGTTTTTTGAAAATATCGTTTTTCATTAGGCGAATTTACATTGTAGACTAAAGGACGTACACCAACATTACGCCAAAGTTCAGCAATATGACTGAAAGTAGATATTCAATATATAATGTTAGATACTCATAAATAAAATTTTTCTTACAGATTAAATTCTTCTTTGCTAACAAACACCACACTTATGCCAATAACTGGTGCAATAATATTGCGAAAGAATGCGCCATAAATTGATGTAATCAACGTTGAAGCCTTCAGTAGTGCAAAGGAAAGCGATTTTTCTGTCCAAAGTCCACATATCAATTCCGGTTGGAATTTACGTAGCTAAGAAGAGGTTATATGTGAGTAAAAAATGTAAAGTCTTGTATAATTCGTAGCTCGCCTTACTTGATAAATGGCATAGGGTGAACGACTAATGAGTATAATGCGCGATTTGAATTGTGCATTTGTTTTAATGGCAGTTCTCAATTTTTCCAACATTCGTACACTATTGTCTAAAATATGCAGGAATACAGTAATTCGTTGTTGCTCCTCTAAGTATTGTATTAATTCTGTAAGTGTGAGTATACTCTCCGCTTCGAATTGTGAGCTGGATGTGTAAATATAGAGAAAAGTTATAGAGGATATTAAACTAATATTTTATATGGGAATTTTTTTTTTTTTTTTTTCAAGTAAAAGGTGCTCTTCTCTCTCATTAATCAACAAAATAACGATTTGACCGATAAATAAACATAAATAGCAAGGACAACTAGCAAAATTACGATTTTACCGCTACTGGACACTAGAGTCACCAAAAAATAAACAATCCTCAGCGACATCTAGTTTTAAACCGCAAGTAATACAACCAAAGCACTATCCATAGCATAAGAAATTTCGCCGTGAAATTGCTTACCCGTGACCTGCTGAACTGCGTTTGTTCCTCTTATTATTTTCAATCTCTTTGTTTCGGTCTTATATTGGTAGTGGCTGACGCATATTACAAAAAAAAACACAAGAAACGGTGTTTTGTCAAACCAGTGCGCGATATACTAAAAATCTTAAAATTGAACTTCCAAATTCTACTTAAAATAAATATTAACTGATAAATTTCGTGAGCATTTTCTTACGTGTAGATTAATATTTAGCTAGAGCCCCTAAAGAAATGAAAAATTTTGCGGAAATCAAACACCCTTTTGTACATACACATACAGTGGTGGCCAACCCATTTGCAACCGTTTATAATCGTAAAAACTCTTTAACTTTAAGCCTAGATTTTGAACTTTTGACCTAGGATCTCTAGAAAAAATCTGATTATGAAATGCAAATCTCAAGGAGGTCTGAAAGCTCGTTGATTTTTAAAATTTTTTTGTGTGTTTTTTCTCCATATAACGAACTCACACAATTTTTTTTTTTTTTTTTTTGTGTGGGAAAAAAGTGATGGTGAGTGAAAAAAAAAATTGTAAATTAACGCGATTTCAAAGCTCCTTGAGATTTGCACTTTGTTAGACTAAAATTCAATGGGCTACAAAACTGCATAATCAGATTTTTTCTGGAGAGCCCAGTTACAAAGTTCAAAATCTAGGCTTAATTTGCAGATTTTTTAAGAATTTTGTGTAAAGCTTTGAGAAGCCACTTTAATGGCATTAATTACAACATGAGTGGTATTTGTAAACAAAATTAAGCAAAATGTAATAAGAAAGACACTAAAGGGTCAAATACATAAAGCTTTGTTAACCTCGCCTGACAGTTGCTACCTCAGAACTTCAGAGGTATGCTACAATGAACGCCTTAACGCTTCTTTTTATACATTTGTTTTCGTTATTTATTTCTTTGAATTCAGAGTGTTTTGGTTAATTTATTATTTTAATAGAGAAAAAATGGATTAATTATTATTTCCTCCAACATTTTATTCTTTAATTAATGCAAAGTCATGAACATCTGATTGTCAAAGCAAGCAAAATTTGAGAGTTTGCCAAATTTTAACCTTGCTTCAACTTTGAGGTCTCCAATTTGCCATGCTTCGTTTAAATGCGTATACTGAACTTTTCTGTCAAAGTCAAAGTTTGAGGTAAAGTCAAAATAAAGCTTTATGTAACTGACCCTTAAGGGTTAAAACTCGCTTTTATAATTGGTTGCAAATGGGTTGGCCACCACTGTACATATGCACTATATTTTGATCACTAACCCTAATGGATGTAGCTCAGTTATATTTAATTTGCGTAATGCTTCCAGAGTGTAACTAGAGATGTTACGATCCCAATTTGCACGCTCCAATGTAGTACGATTAACAATGACGATTTCACCGCACGCCGTTAGATTAGCCTCCAGTAGCACATTACGATAGCCACGAGCCGCACACTGAAAAACAAGTAAAAATAGTATTACATACATTTAGGCGCAGTCACTTCATACATACATACTAACATACTATATGATAAGAATATGATACAAGGATATAAACTGTTTAAAATTCACTATGCCGACTATCAAATGAGTCATTGTCCATAATTATGCATACATACTACATGTGTACATATTTATGTATGTATGGTGTATCACCTTTTTTAAAGCAGCTCTTGAATTTTCTGGTGCATCATAACCACCGCCACGATTTGCTATTGGCCAATATGTTAGCTCTTCTGGTGCACAACCACCCAGTAATCGAAGTAAACGTTTCTCATCTGGACTGCGTAATTTTGCAAATTTGGAAGCCACACATGCCACCAACAGCACCAATGTCAACCATGGTATACATGCTGAGGCAAGATTACAGGCAAACCAAAATACATTGAAGAGCACTGATAGGAGACGTGCTGTATACCATAGCAGTTGGTAGAGCATTTTCAATAGTACCCACAGCACGTTGAGGAATCTCATTCAGCTGTTTCTAACTGCAATTCAATTTACTTTAAGTAATTTTAATAACTTATTATTTAAATTTTAGTCACTTACCTGCAATGCAAATAAGTGCGTGAATATGTTATATGAGGCAGCAAAAATTTTTGTTAAATGTGCTACTGAATCTATTTGCCACTCCCACTCATTCCACCCGGTCTGTCAGTTTTATTGCCGTCAACTTCTAATCGTTCTCTGCTCTGCGTCCCACTTGCCTTTTTTATATTGTGCAATAGAATCCGCTTATTTCACCCCTAAATTCGGCAAAATATTAGAGGTTTTTTGTTATTATAGTTATTCAGCCATTTTACTTAGCCAGTTGTACACTCCCACATAATATGTACGATATAAAATGCGGTTCGTTAATTTAGATATCTTACAACAAATAATTTTAATTTAAAAGTAAAGCGTTGTTGTTGTTATTCTTAAGACGACCCATTGTCTAATAAGAATATGAAGAATAGTCTAATAACGAATGACAATACAAAGGGGCAATATGCGATAAAGTTGTATAGCCACCCTACAAGACAGATGACAATCATTTGATGCAACATTTGATTGTCATTGCTGTCAACTAAACGATCATCGCTTCAATCATTTCACACGAGGAATAAGAAAAAGTTGATGTCAACAACTGTGTCCGTGTGAGTTTTTGTCTCCCTCTAACACATTACTAATTTGAAATAAGCATATATCTTTCTCACTCTATTTTTGGATCAATGATGACATCATGATGATGTCATAATGATATCACAACTGACAACTGTCATAACCTGTCAAAGCTGACTTGTATTAAAATACAGATACATTTTTTAAAATCAAATAAAATGGCTAAATATTTATTGAAAATTTGATATAAATACATAAAATACAATTAAAAAATTTTATATTAAAAAAACATATAACAATATAAATTATATCCTAAAAATTATTTACATTACTCTTTGTCCTTCTGTTGGGTTGTGGGGTTTGGTCCCCGAAACGCGCTGATGGTCACATGAGTATGGCTACGCTCACACTGCATCCGACTTTTGCCGTCCGGCAGCAAATACATATCCGCACACATGTGTTTTAAATGAGCTCACAAGTTCAAATTCGAGTGCGTGCAATTTTAACGGGCGGGAAAAGATTGTAAGCGTAGCCTATATCTACTTAGCAACCACACGTGCCCTATCTCTACGGTAGTTCTCCAATAGCTTTGATAATAGGGTCTCCGCCATTATTTCTCCTATTACATAGAACTTCGGTCATGGAGGTTTTGGTGGGGTTCTTTTGCAAAAAATCACCTATATAAAATGCAAACTTTAGTTTAATTAAATTAGCTTGGTTAGATTTAGATACTTACCTTTGTTATACCGCTCCTTTTTTTAATTTTTATTTAAAAACTTCCCCGTTCAAATTTTAAATTTTGAGAAAAATAATTTTGAGCTTCAAATTTAAAATATGCCAAGTTTGGAGAATACATCATTTGTTATAGTCAATAGGTTGAAATAACTGACAGCAAAGTAGATTGCGGCTGTTTGTTTGCGTAACGCCAGATACGACGGATACGTCAAAGTAGAATTTGCTCTAAAATTTACGTAGGTCATTCAACTGACGTATTGGCGGTTGATTCTGTTTCCCGCTTAAGCTGGGCATACACGGGGCTCAACTTAAAATTTTGATATTTGCCGATCAGCGCGGGAGCATGTGCGTGGTGTGTGGCGTGGTTGCCTGATAATACATTTACACTGCATCAAATGCGTCGTATTTGGCGAAGTTATTTCGAGTATGTTTGTCCGCAGAATGAATTTGTTTGCCAAATTAGATGAAATACATTTAATTTGACCTAATTTGGTGATCAAATTCAATCTGCGAATGAACGGTCTCGAAAAAACTTGACCAAAAGTGACGCTTTTGGTGCAGTGTAAATGTAGCTTAACAATGCATTGAAAGCAACAACAAAATCTCATTTTGTGTTGAAGCGGGCTACTCACCTGCCAAGAAATGCCTCAAGAAAAAAACGAGCATATATTTCTTATGCCTGGAAATTTTGACATTTTCCATTTTATTGCAGATTATTATTATAAAAATGTCTAAAACATATGCAGCGAAGTATATACTCATCTTTGCCGTGAACCTGCACGTTTACCTCAAGAAATAAATACGCTCGTATATATTTCTTGAGGTAAACCGGCGTTGCCAACCATCGAAAATTGTAGTATTTCTTCTTATGAGCTGAGTATAGGCTCAAGAAAATTTGACGTGTGAAAACAGTTCTTAATCATTTCCTGAGCGTTTTTTATTTGAAGTTTGAAGCCCGCTTGACCGGTAAACATCGCGGAAAAATGAACGCTTCGCATCAGCGTCATCCGCGCTTTTACTAGACTTGTTGACTATTCATGCACAACTTCACAATGACGTTCGGCGAGCCGTTTGCGCGCTGATCGCATGTGTGTGGCCGACGTGGGATAACATATGCTCGTGCACATGTTGGTCTTGTATGCCCAGCTTTAATTTACCAGTGTAAAGCCCAAAACAAACCCTGCGCAGTGAAAATTTAAACACACTAATTTGTACTAGAGCAGACACATGTATCCCTGCATGGTGTATTCAAATCAAAATTCTACGCACCTCGCCAGTTTTGCGTATCAAAAAACCCAACAAGCACGAACAAGCTAAAAACAAAATGCCAAAAAAAAAAACAAATATTTTATTTCGTGATTTCAATTTGTTTTGAATTTTTAAATTATAATATTTGTAAAAAAAGTAATTTCAAATTTAAGTTAAGTATTTAACTTGTTTTTGTATGTTATAAGTGAGTTTGGTAAATGTTGTGCAAGTGTCACTGCAGGGAACTGCCAGGTAAGTTTCCCTGCACATGTGTTTACAAATCATTCAAGCAGCAGTGAAAATAGAAGAGCTGCAGGCAAAATCACTGCACATGTGTTCCAGGCATAAACGGTGTCGAACTGGCTCATTTGAATTCGCTAAATTTGGTGCAGTGTAAATGTACTATAAGGTTGTTGCTGGGCAATTCAAAATGTGGAACACCCGCAAGGTTGCTATTTGGATGAACTAGGGATTGTAATGTTCGGCAAATTTGGTGAAATGAGGTCAAATGTGATGAAAATGAGATTTCTATCGAAAAAAAGCGCCAAATATGATGCAGTGTAAATGTACTATAACTTTAAGAGCGTTCCAAATAGCTGACCTGAGTCGTATCCGTCCATAATCTAACCGGAACGATAAGGATCAGCTGCAGTAGAGTTATAAAGTTTTATGTAAAGTTTCATAAAGTTTTATCTAATTCGGTGAACGGGTTTAAAAAGTCAGTTCTTCGGGTACCCCCATCTACAGTGTATTCTATACATCACTAGCCGGTAGAATAGGCAAACACTGAACGAACGCACAGCCAAGTCATTCTGGTGGTGTCTTTCACTGAACAACCCTATTGCACAGCAAACGAAAAATGGTGGCTTTTTCTTTCATTTCTTGGCACGGATGAACAAAAGGTTTGCAATTAATTTTTTATTTAAAAGCAATTGTTTATATAAATTCGAAAACGTGTTCAAGATAAACGAAAAAATTGAAATATTTTTAACAATAAAAATGTTTTGTAAATATGTTTGCAGAGTTAAATAGGCCAAAAATGAAAACTGTGGCAAGCTGCCATTAAAAGTCTGGAAAAAAAGAAAAAAGGCCGAAAGACAAGAAGCAGATTGAAATAAAAAAAAGACATACAAGGAGTGAAAAGTCTACAAATCTGTTAAATATTCGATGCGTTTCTGTTAACTAAACAAAGTAAAAAAAAAAATTATTTCATTGAAATAAAAATGTTTATTAAAATGATATTATCATTGTAGGGATTTAAACACAATACAAAATGGATCACCTACAATTCATGTTCTCATCAAACGAGTACACCATGGATGATGCCGAAGCAGCAGCTGAAAATGGCAGTAACAAAAAAGATAGTACGATAATCAAAAACGAGCCTGAAGAAATAGCAGATGACGATGGCGATGATGACAGCTTTTTAATGCCAGAAACTTTATTGCAACAAACTACAATTACACCTGATGTAGGTGATGGTGATGGTGGCGAAGATGATAATACATTATTTAATTTTGGAATTGAACCAACTGCTCCTCCCAAGCAACAACAACCGCAAATAACAATCATTACACCAAAACCGTCTGGTAACAAAAATCCGCAGGATGCATTCATTAACTATGACATGGCTATTACGTATATATGTCCGGCATGTGGTATTGAATTTGATAAACAAATTGCATGGAAAGCGCACATAAACAAGGTGCATGAATATAATACACGACGTGGTTTAAATTTTATACCCATAGACAAGCTGTATCACAGATGTCTCGAATGTAGTAAACCCATTGCTATGCATGCCATGGAAAATTTATTAAAACATAAATTTACACATTTACCGCATCGTTGCACAAAATGTAAAATTTGTCATCGTCTGTATAAGTATCGACAAGACTTGATTATACATTTACGTTTGATTCATCGCGCTGAAGTATTATCAATGATGGAAAATATGAATGACGAGCTATTTAATCCTGCAATTAGCCATAATACGCCCTCTACGGCACCGCAATCATCGTCTTCGAATGCACATTTAGCAATAAGGGATATTAAAAGTAATGCAATTGATATATATGAAAATACTTGCGACAGTGTTGAGGTGCGTAATGAAGCAATAGATCTAGATGAACAGGATAATGATAATCTATTGGAGCCTAAATCAAATAAATCTAAATCGATTCTGGAAGATGTGCTAAGTCGCAGCTCGTCTCGTATTTCCGAACAACCACATGTTGAAAATGATAAGGAGCGAAAAAGCAAGAAATATATTCAATATACTTGCCCGGTATGCAGCATCGAGTTTGGGAACAAGAATGATTGGGTTGAGCATGCTGAAGAAATGCATAATTTTGGTTCCATAACTGGACTCGGATTTCGACAGGGTCTGAACAATAATGTGGAATGTATGGAATGCAATAGGGTAAGTAGTTAAATAAATAGTTAATGGGATGATTAGTTAAAATTTTTTCAAAGAGGCTATAACATTTTTTTCAAAAACGTTTTTTTTAATATGATTCAAAAACACCCTATCTCCACTGGTAATGTCTTGAATTTTCGTACAGATAGGGCGTTTTTGAAACTCATAAGGCGTTCTGGACCGAACCGAGTTCTGATGTGGAGCATTTAAAAACAAATATCAAATATAGTTTTCTTCTTGTAAGATAGGGTTATCTTCAACACAGCAGTCGAAATATAAAAACTATATGTTTGCCAATAACCCCAAGTTGCTTACTTCTGCTTGCGGTTAGTACTCGACGTATCGACCAAAATGTACGGTTTTATGTTTATTTTGATAATGCTATGCATATTTCTCAATATTAAAAAAAAAAAAACGTTGAGATAGAAGGCAACCCTGCCCAAGTGACAAACCCCAAATAGAAAATATTGAAATGAAGGATACCATCCATATTTACCCAATTCATTCAAACGGTCAATAGGTTCCGAAGCCAGTGTTTGATAGTTCTACCATTTTAGCGATTCCGTAATCTTTGGTGTTGCTCTCGCACTAAGAGCGGATTTTCTAATTTTGACGGTGGTGGAACTGTCAAATTGATAGCTTGACAGTTCTACACTAACCTGAAGACGAACATTTCTCCACCGTTAGAGACTGTGTTTGTGGGGTACTACCGAAGAAATAAATAAAATGCGGTGAGGTGGCAACCCTGCTTGCAAATCCCTTCAGCATACGGCCGATAATACCTGAAAACCGGCACAAGTGACAACACCCATATAGAAAATCTTAGAATGTAGCCAAATTTTCTCCAAATCGCTTCGGCAGATATATGAAGGAATAAATAACAAGTGTTTAGGTGGCAGCCCTTTGAATGAATTATTTTTTGGATCAAGGTTACTTATTATTTTTTGAGTTTCATCTTTTCGATTGGCAGTAATAATTAAATCATGATTTGATTGATATAAATCATAAATAATAATTATTTCCCGATTTAAATGGTTTTGATCACGGAAAATTATTATGAATTGATTTTAATCATTTTTACTAAAGAATAATTATTACTTCTTAATTTTTATCATTTTCCTTTACCATAATTATTATTTCTTTTATTTCATTTAATTTAATTGAGTCTATGGTTACAGAAAACCTTACAGACTAGAATACAATATAAACTTAGAACTAGACCTTAAGTTTAGAAGAAAAAAAAACGAGATCAAACATGACTCAATCACTATGTATGGTTAGCACAATAAAGATTACAACAATAAAATATAGTATGGCAAACTTAATTATGAATCTAAGAGGCTGAGTTCTATAGCAGATTTGAAAACGTTTCTGGAAAGGGAAAAATCGAAAGTTAGGCTCCTTGAAAGCTTATTAAAAAAAGAACGCAGACACCTATTAGGCACATTAAACGAAACCAGCTCAAGAAGTGCAGGGCAGTCTAATGTGCCACCTATAATATCATAAGCAAACATAAGCAAATGCAGATTTCTCCTGGTAGCAAGTGCATGTAGATTAATGAGGGCACAGCGAGAGTCGTAAGCAGGGAACGGATCTTCAAAATTAAGCGGACTTAGAGCAAACCGGACAAACTTTCTTTGAACCCTTTCAATTCTGGCAGAATGGCAGCTGTAGATACGGTTCCAGATTATGGACGCATATTCAAGTTTCGAGCGGACTAAGCAAATAGAGAGAGCCTTCCTGGTATAGGGATCCTTGAAGTCTTTGGCATATCTGCGAAGGAAGGCAAGATTACAATAAGCCTTTGGAAGTATGTAGCATATATGATTGACGAAGGTAAACTTAGAGTCAAAAACAATACCTAAGTCTACAATTTCATTGACTCTTTGTAAATGTCATATGGAAGCACTTCTTAATGTTTAGGTGAAGATTATTTGCGAGGCACCAGGCCACCAGGTTATTTAAGTCAAGTTGAAGAAGCGCTGTGTCCGACGGGGCAGTTACCTTACGAAAGAGTTTGAGGTCATCAGCATAGAGGAGAAAGTTAGAATATTTAAAGCAGGAGCCAATGTCATTGATAAACAAGATGAAAAAAAGAGGGCCCAGAATGCAACCCTGAGGAACTCCCGAAGACGCGGTGAACGAATGGGACGAACAGCCTTCAATTTCAACACACATGGTCCTATTCGACAGGTAAGATTTCAGGCAGCATAAAAAACCGGAATGGAACCCCATATGCTCAAGTTTCTCCAACAAAATCATGTGAGAAACTTTGTCGAAAGCTTTAGAAAAATCTGTATAAATAGCGTCAACCTGAGCACCATCCTTAAAAGCAGAGATACAAAAATTTGAGAAGGGAGCCAAGTTAGTAACGGTAGAGCGCCCAGTAACAAACCCATGCTGGTGCGGGTCCACAATACTCTTGGTCGGCTCCCAGTTGGTGCACCCTGGGTAACGCTAAATGACCTACATGGCCTACACGGCTAGTTTCTTGTATTGCCGGTTCTACGAGAACGGTACCAGTACTTGTGCTGTACCCATCGTGCCGAAACGACCCGGGTCGTTTTCTTATATCGACCCGGCCAAGAGTAATACACTCGGGGTGACCCTGTCTGACATTTAGGCAGGGCTACACCTCGCTACAACAACAACAACAACATGTAGACAATTTAGCTATTGGCCTGTAGTTAGCAACATCATTTTTGTTCCCCGACTTAAAAATCGGAGTAATCGATGACTTCTTCCACTTGTCAATAAATATACCAGAGGATAATGACAAATTAAAGACGTGGCATAGAGGTGCAGATAGCGAGACGCTACAGTGCTTCAGAACGAAGCCACAGAGCCCATCGCTGTCACATTTTACCGAAGGCTTTAAAGTGTACATAGCTTCCCTCACATCGTCGCCAGTGATAGTTAATGACCCAAAATCCAAGCCCTTAAAAACGGACGGATTCAAATAATTGGCACTTTGACCAGGAGTGCCTTCATCAAAGTTAGATTTAAAAAAATCTGCGAAAAGTTGAACCATGTCATTAGGGGAGTTAGAGCATAGATCATTCCACTTCATACAGATCGGTATGTTGGAAGAGCCACGCTTAGATCGTACATAATTCCAAAAAGCTTTTGGATTATCTTTAAGCTCGCTTTCTAGTCTTCCAAGGTACCGATTGTAGAGGAATTTATCGAGATCGTTGAATTGTTTGACACTGTGCAAGTATTGATCCCTGAGAAGAGTGTTGGAAGTATCTGACTTATATAGCTTATTAAGCTTGTTGCACTTATTTTTAAGCCTTTTAAGAGACTTGTTGTACCAGGGTAGCTTATAAGGTCTTGTGCCAAAAAGTGGGACCTTGCTATAAAAAATCTCAACCAACTTAGAAATGAAAGAGTCAAAGCAGGCACTAGCGTCCTTTGAAGAAAATATGAATTCCCAGTCCAGGGTTAATAGTAAATCATTAAGCTCATCAAGGTTAGCAGAGCGAAAGTTAAAAGAAGAATTAGTTAAAAGTGATGAGGCAGGAATAGTATTGAGATTCTGCAAGCTAATATCAAGCGGAACATGATGTTTATCCGACGAACATAATGGAGGACTACTTTCAGAGAGGCTAACTATTAGATTTCCATACACAAAAACAAGATCAAGCAGCCCAGAGAGCGTATTAAATACATTATTAATTTATTAAAGTACTATCGACAACGTCAATTTCTTAAGATCGAGTAACATTAGTAGGTGTTAAAAGACCATTATTTTGAAGGTTTAGCCAGACTATATCCGGCAGATTAAAATCTCCGAGAATACAAAGATTAGCATGCGCATTAGAAACACACAAATCTACAATGTTTTCAATATGTTGATTATATAAATTATCACAGCTATTCGGTGGAATGTATGACACACAGATAAATGTTGTGCGAGAGGATCCAGAAATACTAACACACAGCTAGTCAATTAGCGAATCATTATGCATTAGTTGATGGAAAGACACTCTAAAGCTTCTCTTCAAGGCTATAAGAACTCCACCTCCCTTTCGTAGACCAGTCTTAACTGCATCTCTGTCATTCCGAAAAGTAAAGAAGATGTTTGGGTTGAAATATTCTTCATCAAAAAAGTCTTCATTGAGCCAAGTTTCAACAAAAACGAAAACATCACAATCCCAGCGAGATGTAGCTAGTAAAATTTCATTAGATTTTGTACGCATTCCACCCATATTTTGAAAAAAAATTTTTAAAGATTAGTCAGGACCACCAGAAATTGCATTCGAAGACGAAAAAAATTTAGGCAGTTTAGCTTTAGTAAAATCGAAAGGGCCGCACATTGATATCCATTGGCCACACATTAGGGTTCAGGATTTTATCGAAAAAAGCAGTAGAGACTCCAAGCTTAAAACTCACACTTTCTAGGCCATCCAGCGGCACACCACTCTTTACAAGCATACGACAGGATATATGTCTGTCAATTCATAATGTCATTTGAGGTCACTGATGGCTTGAAAGAAGAAATATGCACCCACTTCATCTTAACAACCGTAGCCAGCTCGGTGTTATCATTTCTGCCATAAATTACAGCCATCGAACCATAGCCATACTTCATTCATACTCATTGTTTATATCACGATGACCAGCTCTAGTAGCAGTAACAGAATTAGCTGCAGCAGCGCCGGAGACAGAGTGTTGACTAATGTTAGCAGCAGTGTTATTGACAGCATTCGAGTAAGAAATATTATTATTGTATTGAACATTATTCACAGCGGCAGAGGCAGGAGATAGCGCAGAGGTGCTGTTAACTACAGCATTAGAAAAAGAAGAACCAGCAGTCGTAGCAAATAAAGGGGCAAATAAATTATGTGGTGGGGGGACAGTATTGTGTTGTGGTATTTCCAATGATGGTGACATAGTAATAAGCGACGTACTGTTGTTGTTTACAGCAGCATTGAAAGAAGCAACAGGTATTGTATTAGAAGAGGCGGTTGCATTGAAGTAGATTTTCGATTATAATAATTATTTTCCGTCTCTGATACTATCTACTAGGGCTCTTAAAAATATTTGAATAATAAATAATAAAAAATAACTCGCAAGTTCCTGACGGAAAACACCACTCCAACTCGCCCATTCAGCTTTGATTCATCCGTAAGCAGGTTTGCTGGACCCCTCCGCTCACCCACTTTTTGCTTGTGGCATATCAGTAAAAAATACTTTACCGAACCAAAGAGAGGTGCACAGTAGTCTGTCCTGCAAGGGATGATTTCGAAGTTGGCTAGAATGGAAATAGCCACGATATACAATATTACCTGGGTATAGCATAACAAATCATACCAGGGTGGCGCATTGTCGACAGCTATCGATAAATCGACGAGAGACGATTATTCGAATTTGGCTAATCGAATTTCGAAAATCGAATATTAAAGTATTCGAATATTGAATCTTTCGATTATCAAGAGCTCTACTATCTACCCATATGACCCCTAGTGTAAATGTCAGCAAATTCTCATATTAGATTTTAAACCATATATATGTACATTTGATTTTATATGAGTATCTCCTGACCTTTCTCTTTATATCTTTAAGGTTATGCATGACAAATCAATTGAACAATTGCAGTTACATAAATTCTCCCATCTTCCTTGTAAAACATGGCTACGCTGTAAGATTTGTTCGGATTCATTTAGCAATGAAAAGGATATTATTTCGCATATAATTAATCAACATCGTTTTCATGATGGTGGCAACAATAATGCCTCTCATAGTAACGATCCATTTTCGAGTAGTTATAATGCAGGAAATGATGATACACAAATGGATGATTCAATTAAAAGTGAAGTACGTGACATATATGAGTCGCGCATTGACTATTTATGCCCCAAATGTGGTGAGGAGTTTCTTGAAAGAAAATATTGGCGCAAGCATATACAAGCACATCAATATAACGATTTACAGACACTTTGTTTTGTTGTCTTGAATGAGCATCAGCTACAATGCCGTTTATGTGGCAAAGTTATAACAAATGCTTATGGTGTACAAAATGCACAACAACATTATTTTACACATTTGCCACATAAAGCTTATATACGTTGTCGTTTGTGTCGCAAAGCCTATACAGATCGTAAAGGTTTAGTTAAACATTTGCGCAAAGTACATCATGTGAATAGATTGGCTGCTGCCGCAACTTCAGCATTCAACATGAAAAAAGCTGAAAAAAGACGATCAGAATCACCAATGCTAACAAGAGAACAATACCGCCAACCAAATCCAACTACCTACGAAAAGAAACCGAAAATTCACTGTACTACAACACCAGTTAAAGAAATTGTACGCCACAACGGCGTTACCTATGAGATTAAGTTTATTGACGAAGATGAAAATACAAATGATGGTGATGATGATGATGATGATGATGATGACGATGATGGCGCATTTACTACTTCCAAATCTACAAACAGTTTTTCAATGAATATGAATAATTTTGCTATGTCTACAAATCATCATGTATGCCCAGATTGTTATTCTACATTTAGTACATTACAAGGACTACAGAAACATACACGTGAACAACATGACTTTAAAAAGCCCACACAATCGCATGTTTGTACTTTATGTTATTGCACTTTTGAATCGTCAGGTGCTTTACATGATCACAAACAAAAACATCATCCCAAAACAAATGAATTACAAAACAAAGCAGACAATGACAATGACAATGATAATGACGAACACAATGATGATGATTTGCTTTTGGTACCCAGCGGCAATGAAGTCGAGGTTAAACCAAACGCCGGTTCAACGGGTGCCGTAAATATTGAACAATATTTCTGTTATATGTGTCCTGCTTGTGGTGTAGAATTCAAATCGCAATACGAATGGCGTCGTCACATTAATGAGATACATTTCTTCGATCGTCGCTATGAATTAAACTTTCGCCAAGTTGACAAATTTCATTTCCAATGTTTGGAGTGTAAAGATATTGTTAATAGCGCTAAACTAAAAGGTCTACAAGATCATAAATTTCGTCATTTGCCGTATAAGTTATATATAAAATGTCGCTTGTGTAGCACTTGTTATAATCACAAACCTAATATGCTTACACATTTACGCATACGTCACAATTTGGTAGATCCACGCGAAGAACGCAATTGTAGTCCACCGATGCTACCAGAAATGGGTGGGCAACATGACGGCAGCAGCAGCAGCAAAAATGCACAGCCATACCAATACTATAACGATTATAAGCCTCCTATGAGCATGGAGGCAACTCACAATGCTGTAGATCATGAAACGATAACCTATCATTGTCCACAATGTAATACACCATTTGATACACACGCCGCATGGCGTCAACACATTGTCACCGCACACGATTTGAATAGTAGGCGTGGTTTGAATTTCCGACAATTAGATGCACATCATTATATTTGTTTGGAATGTTATAAACGTGTTACTGTGACACATACAAAAGGCGCAATTGGTCAATTACAATCGCATAAATTCCGTCATTTGCCATACAAATCATTTACTTGTACCAGTTGCGATCAACTTTTTGTACGTAAACAAATGTTCTTCAAACATCTTAATCGTGCAACCAATCGCTGTCCTTTATTAGGCAATGAACGTGTACCCAATTATAATACAAATGCAAAGCAAAAAGTTGGTGGTTTTGGTGGTGTGCATGCGGCACACATGAGTTTAGCACGTCCTAACAATTTTGAACCGCCTATAATCAAACCAGCTAATCCGCTCAACTTTTCCATAACATCAAATGAAAAATGTCCTTACATTATACAGTGTCCACAATGTGGTATTAAATTCGAAAAATGGACACCATGGCGTTATCACATTGAAAAAGTGCATGCACTACATACTATGGAATCATTTAATTTCACAAAAATTAATGATCATTTACATGTTTGTCGACAATGTAAAGAACGTGTAACTGGCGCCAATTTCATTAATTTACAAACACATCGTTTCAAGCATTTACCATATGGCACGTATCTACATTGTCGTTTCTGTGATGTCAGATATTATTATATGATTAACATCATAAAACATATGAAACAAAAACATCCACATCATGGTCTAGAAGAACTTGAATTGCAATTGCAGAGTAAAGAGCACGTATTTGCTGACTCAACGCCAGTTCCCAGCATCGATTTGGATGATGATAAGGAGGGCGTGGTGGAAGAGGATGATGATGTGGGCATGAGTAAAGAGGCAAATGACGACAAAAATGATAGTAACGCTGTTGATAATGAGAAGGAAACTGCTGTTGCTGAGAAACAAGAAAACAAAAGCGTAAAGCCCAAAGAAACCGACCATGCTTCTGGTAGCGTTGGTGGACAAAATAGTTGTGAATCGATTACAAAATCAACATACACCATACAGTGTCCACAATGTGGTGTTAAATATGATAATTGGGAAGGCTGGCGTGAACATATTGCCACCGAACATTCGTTAAATAAGCATGAGATGTTGAATTTTACGAAAATAAACGATCGCTTGCAAGAGTGTAATGAGTGTAAGGAACGTTTAACCGATACATCACTATTTAAATTACAAACTCATAAATTCAAACATTTGCCATATGGCACATATTTGCTTTGTCGCCATTGTGATGAAAAGTTCTATTATACCGTGCACATTATAAGACATATGAAATTACAACATCCAGAACAGGCGAGACAACAAGATACGCCGAGCACTAATATGAGTGAAGCGCTGTCAGCTGTTATAAATGAAATGAACAAGAAAGAGGAAGAAGCACAAGTTGAAGAAGAGGAAAATGCGGCAAAGAATGATGCGGAGGATGATGGTGGTGACGATCCGCTAAATGCAGAAATGGGCGTAGATGCTGTGGACGATGAGGATGACGATGATGATGATGACGACGATGAAGATGATTTAGATAATGATTTGGGCGACGTGGACGTCAACGAAGACGTTAATGATGATATTGATGACGTTAATGATGACATTGATGATGATGATGACGACGATGATGATGATGATGATGGTGTTGATGATGATGATGATGAGGATGACGTCGAGAATGCTGGTGTGCAGAGCATTGTACCAGCAATAGTTGACAGTGTTTCTAAAAATGTTGATGACGTTGGTGATGACGATGACGACGATGATGATGATGATGTGGATGATGACGACGATGATGATGATGATGACGACATTGATGATGATGATGACGAAATTGAAACTTATGGTAACGAAAAAACTATGAGCAGTGAAAATACTAATATGGAAGGAGGGCGGGAAAGTGCAGACGGACAGCCTGATGATCAATTTGTTCTTGGTTAAGAATTTTATTATTATTACACGTAATAATTTTTGAATTAAGAATATATTATACAAACGTTGCACGTTTATAAATACCAACTTTGTTAGGACCATAAATCTAGGTGTTCTTAGAGACGCGCATTAAAGCTGCAGTTGCGGTACGTCGAAATGGTGCAAACTTATTTTTAATGATGTTTCATGGAAATATTTAACAGTTAAATTTTTGAAAAAATAGATATGCACCTCCACAAAAACGCAATCCTAACTAAGCTCAAGCTAATTTTTGTTTTCTAATTGTTGTATTTACAAAAATATTTAAAAAGGTAAAATGTGGGGTTTTTTTGAAGGAGAAAGCCCTAAAGTCAATGGAGTACTTGAAAATGTGGGCGTGGCCCATTACTTAAGTGCACTTTCAAAAAAAAAAAAAAAAAACGGGAGAGAGAAGAAGGCCAGCCCACATTTTACCTTTTTAAAATATTTAAATACAACAAATGGAAAACAGAAATTACGAAGAGTCCGATTTCGAACTATTTTTATTTAACTTTTAATAAAAAATGCGCCTTTTTGACTACGGATAACTGTACAATTTATATTTAATAACATTTTTTTTAAATAATTTTACAATTAAACTCATAATGTTAAATATCATATTAAACATATTCACAATTTGGCTGGGAGTTCTATGCGTTGTATTGATTATTCGAATAATCAAATCTTTGAACACTACAAAACAAACAAAAAATCGAATAAACAAATGTATGGTTCTCCCTTAATTGGTGTTCCGAGCAGAGATATGGATGTATATTCGAATAGGTGTTTTACCCAGCTCTAATTCAAAATCTCAAAAATGTTTTATTTATAGCGTTAAATAAATAATAATTAATAATGATAAAAAAAAAAAAAAATATTAGATATAAAAAGTCAAATAATGATGAATGAGTAAAAAGTGCTGGCATATTCAATAGCTTCAGACGTCGGCTGAGTTGAAGAAAGAGGGCTTTCGGCTGTACAAAATTGAACACTCTGCAAACTTTTGCTAGTTTGAGTTGTTTACGTATTGGCTGTCGAGCTAGTGCTCTCTCTTCCACTTAGCTATCGGATGTGTTGTTGACCCATATTTATTTTTACTATTCTATTTTCTCATATGGTGTAGGATAAATAAAAATTTTATAAAATAATGTATGATTGTAAGCATTGAATAGCATTTTTTTAGCATAAGAGAATTCATTGAATGCATTCATTCTTTTGCTAGACTAAATGAGAAGAACAAAAAAATTGAAACAAGAACAAAGCAAATTTTTGCAAAATTCCACACACATAATATTTTTAATTAGATTCCATAACTTTTTATTTTTTTAATTATTTTAAAACAAGAATGCTTCCAATAAAGTTTATAACAAAAAAGTATTCAACACTCAAAAAGAAAAATAATAATAATTTAGTTTTATGCAGGTCTGTTAAATTTGATTAGTAACACTAAACGACAAAATTAACGTTTTTTCTGGGATGGGACCATACCAACTTTTTTGAAAAGATAAAGTGATCAGTAAAAAATGGCGTTCCCCGTTTTTCGAAGTTAGCCTATAAAATTTCGTTGCGGGGCTTCGAAGCTCGAAGTTAGAGCCTTCGAAGATTTGGGTTTCTAATTGTTTTGTTTAAAAAATCGAAAAAGTTTAAATGTGGGGATGGTTTTCGTCCTCCTCTTGCTTGATTGGTGTACTTTTTTATTTGAAAGCGGCTTTTAATTTTTTCGAGATCTCACTTCGGCCCTGTATAACACTTCTTACATACATTTTTAAACAGAAAAACGACACCAATCAAACAAGAGAGGCAAGCAGACCACGCCCACATTTTTCCTATTTCAATTTTTAAAACAAAACAATTAGGAAACCACTTTCGAACTTCGAAATTTTCTACGCATAGTTCGAAGAACGGGGAACGCAATTTTATTACCTATGCTTAATCTCTTCAAAAAAGTTGGTGTAATTATTTAACAGTCCTGGTTCTGTGTTATAATTTTGGTTTTTTTTTTTTTTTCATTTTACAGAACGACTAATTTGCGGATTTTCGAACTTTTTGTTTGAATGACTTCTGTTCAAAACTTTTTTATTTATTCCTCAACGTTTTAGTAAATTTAATTGAAATCGAAAAAACTAAGTGGAAAATCATTTCAAAATATTTTTCAGGAACGTCCCATCCTTAAATACTTTTCTGCTTTTTAAAATTTTTGATTTCAAAACGCCACATTTCAGAATTCGCTTCAAAAGCACCCCTCTGAACGAAAATTTAGTACATTTTCGACTGAATTAATTAGTATTTTTTATTCAAATCTTAAAATAGGGCGCTGTTGGAAAATATTTCAGAATTTGTTTGAAGAACGCGCTATCTCAGAAATGAGCTGACTGATAGAAGAATCAACTCATTTACAGCTGATATTGGGCTTTCTTTAACCAAATGCTGAGATAGTAGAGCCTTGTAGAACAAAAATTGTTAGGTACGGCGTTCTTGAAAAATATTTCAAATAAAATTTTTTTTACTAACTAAAAAAATTTGTTAGAATTTAAAATTTGCACTAAGTTTAGTACTTAAAAACATTTTGCGAAAAGGAAGAAAAAACAGTTTTAAAATGTAGCGAAATTTTGCTCTAGACTGCATGCACATTGGGCCATAAACTCGAGTGAAAGGGTCATTTTTTTTATTTTTTTTTTTTTAGTTTATTCATATTGTTGTTATCAATGAACTCGAGTTTATTGTCAACGCAAAAGCAACATTAATCTTATTGCCGAAATTTAGTTTTATCCTAAGAAAATAATTATTGTTAAGTAATCAATATTTGATATTTGCATAAAAAACATATTTAGGGACTTTTTTCTCAATTAAACTTAAAAATTTATCTGTCCGATAAAAAATATTTGTATACACTTTTTTTAATGAGCAGATAAACTTAAAGGTCGACTTGAGAAAACGGACCTTAGTAAACCCTTCAAGCTAGCAATTAAAAAAAAACAAAAAACAAATATGTATGTATTGTTTTTAAATTATGTAATTATATGATAAATACACGGTACATGCACCTAAATATTTTCAAGTAAACATACATATTTAAATTATTTGAATAAAAAAAAATGTATTTACATACATATGTATGTATGTAGTTCCACATAAGAAAAATCGAAATTCTGTAATAGCGAAAAGAACAAAATTATTTAACTCATAAGCAAAGCATCTCTTGAACAAACAACCAGCATAAAAATACATATATATAAATATTCTTAGTCCCATAATAACTACGTATGTATGTATGTATGTACAAGTATTCAATAAAATATACTACATATATACAATTATTTGCATTTTTTCTGCCTTTCTGTATCAATAGTCGGAGAGAGGATTGACATCGGGCAAAGTACTCTCAATTCGTCACACTCCCCAACTCCTCCAGAGTTCGAATAAATGAAAAAAATAAGGATGCAGTTTTTAAGTGGGTCTAGTGCTCAATATGTAAGTATTTGTAGGCAAATAATGCGATGAAATGATGTGACATCTTGCTTGGCAAGTGATGTGATATAAAGGTCACCAAGTGATGCAACACCTTTTTTTGGGTTCCTGGTGATCACGATTTATTCGTATTTATCTTGCATGTTGCTTATTAAGCAAATTATCCTACGAAATGACTGCTTTCACATTACCTGGCGAGTCGGAATTGTAAGCAATGATATGACATCTTGCTCACCAAGTGATGTGACATTAAGATCACAAGGTGATGCAACACCTGCTATTTTTTATGAGAGCCTGGTGCTCAGTCCTTATTTACAGGCAAATTATTCGACGAAATGGCTGCTTTTACTTCATGTGGTGTGTCGGATGTGTAAAAATGATATGACATTTCTCTCTCCAAGTGATGTGATATATAGATCACCGAGTGATGCAATAGCTGCTATTTTTTATGGGTAAAAGTGGGTCGCCTCCCAGTTGGTGCACCCTGGGTAACGCTAAATGACCTACATAGCCTACACGGCTAGTTTCTTGTATTGCCGGTTCTACGAGAACGGTACCAGTACTTGTGCTGTACCCATCGTGCCGAAACGACCCGAGCCTTTTTCTTATATCGACCCGGCCAAGAGCAATACACTGGGGGTGACCCTGTCTGACATTTAGGCAGCGCTACACCTCGCTACAACAACAACAACAACGTGGGCTCCTGGTGCTCCGTTCTTATTTGTAGGCAAATTATACGACGAAATGACTGCCTTCACATCACCTGATGAGTCGGATTTGTAAGCAATGATATGACATCTTGCTCTCCAAGCGATGTGACATAGAGATCACTAAGTGATGCAGCACCTGCTATTTCTTATGGGCTACTGGCAAAGAGGTTAGATCCTGATGGATGGATCTAACCTCTTTGCCACTGGTGCACAGGATTTATTTGCAGGCAAATTATCCGACGAAACGACTGCTTTCACATCACCTGGTATCAGAGGAAGATACAACCCCTAACATTCAGTACTATTGTATAAGACTATTCAAAATAACGAAAACTCTCTTTAATTGTTTTATCCTTTATTTGACTCGCTTTTATATTTATATAAGAATAAGTATAATATATAAATTTAATTATCAATTAAATATGTATAAATATGTATGACTGATTCAAAAAAATAGAAAAAAGGTACACACTTTTTTTCCTTTAAAAATCTATTTTAAAAACTTAACTTTTATTGGCCGCTTGCATAACACCGAAAAAGGATAATCGGTGATTAGTTTGACAGTTAACCGTACAAAATAGGTCAATTAAAGCCCCTAATCGGGTTCGGCTTTTATGAAAACGGCCCTAAGAGTTAAAAGTATTTTTTTTTTTTTTGAATCAGTCTAATATATTCTGTAATCGAAGGCTGGGTGGAAGATCATCCTATTTCCTAAGATTTTCAACTGTTTACCCGGATGGAATGATCTTCCACTCAGCCCTCGATACGTTCATAAAACTAACTAAACACATCCTCACGATTTTTTTCATCAACTCTTTAATACATGCATACTTGTGATATTGTAAAATTTTCGTATCTACATAGTTTATAAATTAATTTTTCTTTGCATTTTGTGTTTTGCGCGTGAACTTTTTATTGTGAACATAAACATTTAAATACATTTTTTGATAATTATTTTTTGTTACATGGATATATTTTTACTCAGTTTACAAAAGCAAAATACACTAGAGAGAAATAATTTATAAACAGATAACAGATAGGACAAGGAAAACCACCCACTTGAAAATTTGACACCCTAATGTATACACTAGACTGGACAAAAAAAAATTGTTGAAAATATTTTGATAATATTTCTTATAATCGCGAAACAAATTGATTTAATAGAGCAATTCAATAGATGTACCTGTTCTTCACTTTTTCTTAAATAAAAAAATGAGAAAGTCAAACATTTTAGAATACTTTATTCTTAGCGAGAGTAGTTTTTATTCGAAACTGTTGGTATTTATATTTAATAAGTAATTTTTATTTTTGAAACGTGTTACTATTTATTTTCTCTCTGGTGTATCACTTTTAAAAAAGTAATTATTTATTTTGCCATCTGAGTACAACAGCCAAAAAATCCCAGAGGATTTCGCATCGGTTTCTAAAGCTTTTGGGTATGCTGAATCCGAATTTGAAGTCAGAATTTTCGGGTCAGATTAGGTTTTCCTTGCAGAGGGTAGTTTGTTCAGATTTCGGTAGAAGTGAAAATTTTTTTTTTTTTTTTTTTAGTTTTTAAAATTTTTCTAATAACTTTATGTACCTAAATTTTATGAACTATGAAACATCTGTATGCCGCCAAATATAAAAACCAAAATTAAATCATGGTTCCTTTACTTGAGAAAAATTGTTAAATTATCAAAAAATAAAAATTTTTTTTACAACTACCGATCCCTTTACAACCCACCCTTTGGAGAGAATACCTAGGGTGAACCGAAAAAACTGACTTTAGATTGGGATTCAACACACCCAAAAGCTTCAGAAACCGTCGAGAAACCAAGTGGTTTTTTCAAAAACTTCAATTTTGTTGTACAGTGGTATTTGAAAGGGTGGAAGCAAAAAGAAAACTTATTTTTCGTTCAAAGTAAAAAAATTCTTAAGTAGAAGGTAAAAATATTTTTTCATTCACTTATTAACACTGTACATTAGCCGGCTGGGTATGGCACCATAACATAACAAGTTTTTTGAAGAGATTAAGACAAAAATCTAGTTACGCGCTTTCGAAGATCGATGTTCGAAAGAGGGTTTCTAATTGTTTTGTTTAAAAAATTGAAAAAGGCAAAATGTAGACATGGTCTGCTTAACTCTCTTGTTTGATTGGTGTCGTTTTTCTATTTAAAAATGTATGTAAGAATTGCTATACAGGGCCAAAGTTGAATCTTCGAAAAAATGAAAATGCGCATCTTTTTAATGATATGATATTTTTTCACACATACACCTTCATAACAAAAAGGACACCAATAAAGTAAGAGGCGGAAGAAGAACACGCCCACATTTGACCTATTTAAATTTTTTGTACAAAACAATTAGAAAATCAAATCTTCGAATGGTTCAACTTAGCAAAGTCGTAACGAAGTTTTTAAGGCTTACTTCGAAAAACCGGGAACGCTATTTTTTTACTTATGCCTTAATCTCTTAAAAAAAACTTGGTGTGGTCATACGCCCAGAAAAAAGTGGATTTTGCCGTATGGTGTAATGAAAAAACCTACCTTATACTAAACAACTTTTCTACGCCTTTTTTATAAAGCAATTTATAAAATTTCCCTTTCCTTCCCTTTTAATTGCAAAAATGCCTTCTCTACCTTTTAGTAAATATTTTTTAAACCTTTTTTTTTAACATTTTATAAAATTTTCTCTTTTACGTGCATGAAAGCTAAGTTTCCTTTTTTTACTTCCAGCCTTTAGTTTTATCTTATATTGATGTATGATTTATGTATGTACAATGTAGTTATTATATTTATAATTAATGTTTGTTTTGTTTTTTAATTAAAACTAAGCCACTTAAGAGTACAACTTCGCGCCATGCGTGTGAGCGCTTCTATTTTTGATTCTTGATTTGATAATCATAATCAAAATTTTATTTTTTACATGATATACATACATATAAATAACTAACTAAAAGTGTATGTATGCATGGATGTATTATATCGAATAAGTTTTAAATAACATCACATCTCAACAAAAATTCCTCTCAATCAATTCCATTTTGTAAGCAATTTAATTCTTTATAAAAATTCTTATACATCAAAGCAGAGTTAAGCCAAAACTTTTTCCTTTACATTAAATATTATAATACGAAAGCCTGAGGCGTGTTATATATATGTATAGATATTTGTGATATATGTATGTGGATATGCTGCTACTCAGATAATGAAAAATATTTGAATTTTCTTCACAAAAAAATACAAAACGCACCCTAAATCAAGCAAGAAAGCAAGAAAGGTAGAGTAAAGATCGACCTAAATAATTTTTTGAATTTACTTCTTTGTATAAAAAGTATTACATAAAGTTGGTCTGATTTTAAACTGTGATTTAGGGTGCGTTATTGTTGTGTTTTTGCAGATTATGCGTTGTACCCCATTTGTTGTTTATGCCATCGGAATATTGGCTGGTAAATATTCAAGGAAATTAGCTGGAAATTGACCTTGTCGATTGTCAACCTCGCCATATAGCCAGTCTTCGTTAATTCTGTAGAGTATAGTCACCATTTCATTTTCCTGAAAAACGAAAGAAATTATTATCCATTGAAAAATAATAAAAAGCAGTCAAAATTAGTATCCCCCAATGTATCTACCAAATTGAAATACTCTTTCTATATCGTTTAAAGAATTTGTGTGTTTCCTACCTCGCCTTTAAGCAACTTTTTTTAAAAAAAGTGGGCGTGGTCGAGAGCCGATAAAACTTTTCTCAGTGTCTGTACACTAATGTATTTCGTACCAAGTTTCATCACTTTATCATAAACGATTATGAAGTTATTAGCATTCGATTTTCTCGAATCAAAAAGTGGGCTTTCGAAGTTCGAAATAGACACTTTTAATTTTGCTTTCCTAATTGCTGTTTTTAAAAAAATTAAAAAAGGAAAAATGTGGGCGTGGTCTCCTTGAGTTCCTTGTTCGATTGGTATACTTTATTTTTTTTTTACGTCGGCATGAAGTTTTTCGAAATCAGTTGAACAAATTTTGAAATATGCTGCTTTTAATTTTTTCGAAGATCTAACTTTTGACCCCTTTGACAACTTTTAAGACAACAAGCAAGGAAGTCTAAGTTCGGGTAAACCGAACATTAAATACCCAACGGAAGTTTTCATATGATTTTCGAATTATTTCATTTCGGTAGTGGGCGTGGTTGGAAGGCGATTTCGTCCAATTACATCAGGTATACTCCCTATTATGATGCTAGTATACCTTGTACCAATTTCATATTTCTAACGTAATCACTTTTAAAGTTATGACCCGTGAAATTTTCAAACTTGCTCCCTGAAAAGTGGGCGGTGCCACGCCTACTTTTTAAAAATTTATCGAAAAATCGTAATAGAATGACTAAGGGGTTCATCCTACCAAACTATATAATTTTAGCCATTTCCGTTACCGAATTTTATCAATTTAGGTGATTTTCGAAGCTTTCGATATCGAAAGTGGGCATGGTTGTAGGGGATATTATCCAACTTTATCAGGTATACTCCCAACGATACTACTATGCTTTGTGCCAAATTTCATCGTTCTATCGTAATCAGTTTAAAAGTTACGACCAGTCCAATTTTCAAAAATGCCTCCCTTAAAAGTGGGCGGTGCCACTCCCACTCTAAAAAATTGATCAAAACATCATTATATAGTGAGCAGAGGGATTCACCTATAAAACTATATCATTTAACCATTTCCGTTACCGAATTATGTCAATTTAGCTGATTTTCGATATCGAAAGTGGGCATGGTTTTATGGCGATTTTATCCAATTTCATCAGGTATACTCCCAACGATACTAATATGCTTTGTGCCAAATTCCATCGTTCTATCTTAATCAGTTTAAAAGTTACGACCAGTCGAATTTTCAAAAATGCCTCCCTTAAAAGCGGGCGGTGCCACGCCTACTATAAAAAATTTATGGAAAAGTCATAAGAGAACGACTACGGGGATTCAATTACAAAATTATATCATTTTAGCCATTTCAGCTACCGAGATATGTCAATTTATGTGATTTTCGGTTATCATCCGATTTCGCCTGTATACAAAATTTCATGCAAATATCTCAATTTTTACTCAAGTTAGCGTATCCACGGACAGACGGACAGACCTCTTTTCAACCTAAGACTTTCTTATATCGAACTCTATATCTATCTGTATTATTTTCGTTATGTTGAGAAAATTATAATACCCTTGTACTAGTACTAGTACGCTGGGTATAAAAAGTGTGTACCAATCAAATAAGGAAGTCAAGTAGAACATGCCTACATTTTTCCTTTTTTAATTTTCGTACTTCGAAAGCCCATAATTGAAATTTGGAGGCTCACTTCGAAAAACGGGGTATGTCGTTTTTATATGTGTTTATGTCTTAATCTATTAAAAAAATTTAGTTAAATAATAAACATAGGTAAAAAAAAAATGTAGTTTCCCGTTTGTTCAAAATTTAGCTATGCGCTTTCGAAGTTGGATATTCGAAAGTGGTTTTCTAATTGTATTGTTTAAAAAATTGAAAAAGGTTAAATGTGGGCGTGTCCTTTTTACTCCTCTGGTTTGATTGGTGTACTTTTTTTTAATTTTAAAGTGTATGTATAAAGAAATATGATATAATTAAAAATACACGGTTTTGGATTTTTCGAAGATCTCTTTTGCGATGCTAAGCACTTCTACATACACTTTTAATTCAAAAAAAGGACACCCATCAATCAAGAGAGGAGAGCATGCCACGACTACTATTTGTCTTTCTCAGTTTTTTAAACAAAACAATTAGAAAACCAATTTCGAACATTCAACTCCGAAAACGCATAACTAAGTTTAGGAAGCTAACTTCGAAAAACGGGAAAAGCAACTTTTTTACTTATGTCTTAGTCTCTTAAAAAAAGTTTATATGGTCCCATACCCAGCCGGCTGCTGTACAGTGTTATTATGGGTTTCTACAGCTATCTCACATTTGCTTACCTTCAACGCCAAATCTGTTTCATACTCGGCAGGAAAATTGTAGAGCGAACGAACGCGTATTGGCTTACTTTTTGCCGTTTGCTGAGGATTATTGGTTGGTAGCGTAGGTGTTGCCTCCTCTTTTAACGGTACTTTAATATCAATATAATTTATTGGGAAAATACCTTCACAGCCGGAACGTGTACGGCCGCGATACCATTCGTCACTTACTTTTTCTAGAATATAAATTTTTTCGTTTTCCTGTAAAAATAGAGACGAAATATTGGATCAAATATATATATTTTTTTGTAATTATATTGAAAAAAAGAACATACTTTGAAAGCTTCGTACTATAATATTAATTTTTGGTGCCCTATTACAGTATACGACAAAATCAAATTTTTTCGGAGTATTGGATCAAACCAACTTTTTTGAAGAGATTAAGACACAGGTAAATAAGTAATTTCTCAGTTTTTCGAAGTTAGTCTCCAAAACTTATTTATGTGTTTTCGAAGTTCGGTATTGGACCCTTCGTAATTTTTGTTTTCTAGTTGTTTTTAAATAATTGTAAAAGTTAAATATGTAGGCGTGGCCTGTTTGCCCCTGTTGTTTGATTGGTGTTCATTTTTTAATCGAAAGTATATGTTAAAGTGCTATACAGGCCCAAATGACAAATCTTCGAAAAAATTAAAAGTTTTATTCAAATTATATTTCGCCGCAGATCCTTTTTAAATAACACAATTACACCAATCATGTAAGAGAGACAAGAAGATCACGTCCACGTTCCAGTCTTTTAAATTTTTTAAATACAGTAATTAGAAAACTCAATATTCGAAAATTCGACTGATCATAATTTTTAAACTGATTACGGTAGAATCATGAAATTTGACTCAAAGCATACTAGTATCGTTGGGAGTATACCTGATGAAATTTGATAAAATCTCACTCCAACCACGCCCACTTTCGATACCGAAAATTTCGAAAATCACCTAAACTAATATGATGCGGTAACGGAAATGGCTAAAATGATATAATTTGGTAGGATGAGCCCAGTAGTCATTATATTATGATTTTTTGATAACTTTATAAGTGGGCATGGCACCGTCGACTTTTGAGGGAGACATTTTCGAAAATTCGACTGGTCATAACTTTTATACTGAGTACGGTAGAACGGTGAAGTTTGGCGCAAAGCATACTAGTATCGTTAGGAGTATATACCTGATGAAATTGGATAAAAAGTCAACCTCCAAATACACCCACTTTCGATATCGAAAATTTCGAAAATCACCTAAATTGACATGCTTTGGTTTCGGAAATGGCTAAAATGATGTAGTTTGGTAGGATGAACCCAGTAGTCGTTATATTATAAGTTTTTGATAACTTTATAAATGGCCATGGCACCGACCACTTTTTAGGGAGGCGTTTTTGAAAATTCGACTGGTTATAACTTTTAAACTAATTACGGTAGAATCATGAAATTTGGCTCAAAGCATACTAGTATTCCTGGGAGTATATACCTCATGGAATTGGATAAAAAATCACCCACCAAATACACCCACTTTCGATATCGAAAATTTCGAAAATTACCTAAATTGACATGATTCGGTAAGAGGAATGGCTGAAATAATATAATTTTGTAGGATAAACCCCCTAGTCATTCTATTATGATTTTTTAATACATTTTTTAAAGTGGGCAAGGCACCGCCTACTTTTGAGGGAGGCATTTTAAATAATTCGGCGGGTCGTAACTTTTGAACTGATTACGGTAGAATTATAAAATTTGATACAAGATATACTAGCATTATAAGGAATATACCTGACGAAATTGGACCAAATCGCTTCCCGAATACGCCCACTTTCAATATGGAAAATTTCGAAAATTACATAAGGTGGCAAAGTTCGGTACGGCAAATAGCTAAAATGGTATAATTTGGTAGGTAAATCCTCCTAGGGCATGTATCATTGACAATTCATGGTGTTAATATCCCGTTCTGAAACCTGCCGCTGGGTATTTAATGTTCCGTTTACCCGAACTTTGACTTCCTTACTTGTGTTACTTATGTCTTAATCTTTTCAAAAACGTTAGGTTGGACCAATACCGAGAAAATAAGTCGGGTTTGTCGTATAGTGTTACTTTAAAATAGGCTGAGCTCACTCTCAGCCGTCGACATTAGATATTCGTAAATGGAAAATTTTTTCAATTAACTTTACTTACCCTAAAACTAAGATCACCTTCTTCGATACCATCAAAATCGTATAACGCTATACCGTAAGGTTTAGTTTCCGCCATATCACTGCTAAATCCAAAGCTACCACCAGCACCAGCACCACTTAGCTGTAATGCATCCGCTTTACCTGATATCACATCGAGCAATGAAACAGAGCTCGTTGTAGGTGGCGGTGGTGGTGGTGCACACATTGGCATTGGTGGTGATGGTGGTGCATCAGCGCTGCATTGATCGAATTGTGGTTTTGGTAAAATTGGTGGTTTTGGAGCGCGCGACTTTTGTTGTATTGCTACTTTTGGTTTTATAATAGTGGGTGCAGTGCAGGTTGGTGTGGGCGGTAGTAGACTCTTGCCATTACATAGTGGATTATCGTTACTCGATTGCATGCGCGTATTAATTGTATTCAGATTACGTACGGGCGCTGTACCAATGCTACTCGCAGTCGTAGCTGTGCTACCATAAATATTATCGACTAAAGCACCAACGCCAGTAGCACCAAAACCGCTATCGAAAGCGCCCCATGGATCGTGGGGACTTGTGGTAGCTGGACGGCTGCGCGCGCTGAAATCATCTTCGAAACCACTTTCAGGTTGTGAAACGCTACCATTGTTGGGCGAACTAAAATTCGAATCGGAGCTAAAGCTATCAACGCTAAGGCAATCGCTATTTGATTTTTGCGTAAATGTTGGTGAGCTGGGTGGTGAGTCGAAACTGATAAGTTGTGCTTCCGCTACAGCAGCGGAAGTAGTACCAGTTGCACCACCACCACCTAGTGAACTGAGTGATGTAGAAGTGTAACTGCTATTCCAATTCGCCTGCCAACTGCTGGCATTTGTTGAATTGGCTGTAGCACCCGCACCTGCACCCCAAGTACTTGTATTGCTGCTGCTGTAATTGGTTGTTGAAATTGTTGTTGTTTTATTGCTGCTGCTGCTGCTGGTGGCACCACTACTAACACCATAAATTTTATTCGCTTTGTTGTTGCTATTATTGTTATTAATATTACTGTTACTTTTCTTTAGTCTAAATATATTATTTAGCAATTTCGATGACGGCGGCTGTGGCGCTTTACGCCCATTCACCTGCACCTTGGGTGGTGGTGGACGTGGTGGTGGTACTTTCTTAAAATTACCATTCCTATTTATGTTGCTACCCGCGCTAAAAGGATCATCATCCCAATTTGTGGTGGGCGTATAACGTGCTTGTGGAAATTTACGTGTAATTGCCGTTTGATTGCTTTCCATGCCAAAACTTGCATAGCTGTTGTTGTTACTGTTGTTGCTAATGATACTGTTATTCCGATTGTTTATGAATTGTGATGAAGGCCTCTTTGGTGGTGGTGGTATATTGAAGGTCGTTTTTTGTATGCCACCATTTTGTTTCTGCTGCAATTGTTGTTGTTGTAATTGTATGCGTAATTGTTCTATGCTGGCATTTGCACCGGCAGCAGCATTTTGACCGCGCGCTACTGGAGGCGCTGGCGCTGGCCTCGAAGGGATTGTCATGCTAATTGGTGGACCGAGTTATTACTGCAAAATAAGAAAATACAAATATTTTAATTATTTTCGATTTCGAAATTTTCAACAATTATTCAAAATGTGATAATTTATTGAGAGATTCGGCTTAAATTGTAAAATTTGTTGCTTTAAAACTAAGAAAGGTTTTTTTTTTAAATGGGGATAACCGATGATAGCCACGCTCCTATTTTCGATATCGAAATTTTCGAAAACCATTTTAAATAAAATAATTCATTGCTACTTTCCGACCAAGAAAGTTTGCTTTTGAAAATGAACAAAATCGGACACACGGCTCTATTTTCGATATTGAAAATTCAAAACAAATATATAACATGAGGTAACTCATTGACTAAGTATTCGAATTTGAACATTGCGAAACTTTCGAAGAATAAATCTTTTCGGTCAAAAAAAAAGTTGCTATTGAAAATGGACGATATCGAATTATAAAAACGCCTCTATTTTCGATGTCGAAATTTTTGAAAAACATAAAATAAAACAAGCAAGAACATTAAATACCCAGCGGTATTTTTAAATTTTCCGTATAGAAGCAATTTCGTCCAATTTCATCACGTATACTGCCTATAATGCCTTGTGCCAATTTTCATGATTCTACCGTATTTAAAAGTTATGACCAGTCGAATTTTCAAAAATGCGTCGCTTAAAAGTGGGCGTGGCATCAAAAAATCATAATGGAATGAGTAAGGGGCTTCATCCTACCAAAGTATATCATTTTAGCCATTTCCGTTACCGAATTATGTCAATTTAGTTGATTTTCGAAATTTTCGATATCGAAAGGGGGCGTGATTGGAGGGCGATTCTATCCAATTTCATCAGGTATACTCCCAACGATACTCGTATTATTTGTGCCAAATGTCATCGTTTTACCGTAATCAGTTTAAAAATTACGACCAGTCGAATTTTCAAAATGCCCTCCTTAAAAGTGGGCGATGCTACGCCCACTTTAAAAAGTTTACCAAGCAATCACAATAGAATGACCAGGGCGATTTACCTATAAAATTATATCATTTTAGCCATTGCTACTACCGAGATATGTCAATGTATGTGATTTTCGAAATTTTCGATATCGAAAAAGGGGGCGTTGTTATCATCCGATTTCGCCCATTTTCAATAGCAACCTACCTTGGCCAGAAAGTAACCCGTATTTCATGTAAATATCTAAATTTTTGTCAAGTTATCGTGTACACGGACAGACGGACGGGTATGCCTTAATCAACTTCTCTGTTCAACCTAAGGACTTTCATATATGGAACTCCATATATATCTTGATTATTTTGTGCCGTTACGTAGTACCGTTATGTGGGAAAAATTATAATACCCTTATACTAGTACTATAATAATTCAGTGACGATTTGGCTAAATGTTTAGCTTGCTTTAAGGGCTTCAAAGGACGCCTCTATTTTCGATATTGAAAATTTCGAAAATATTATAAAAAAAAATTGTTTTTTTTTCGCTTACCCTCTGAAAATTTAAGGTATTGATGAGAAAATAAGCCTTGCAAAAAATGAGAGCTGTAACTTAACCCTTAGGGGTGCCTGTTAAGCTTCCAAAATGGTAAGCCATGTGTGATTATCTTAACTATTGAAATAGTGACAGCCTAACTTTTTAGGGGGTAAGGCCAACTCGACATTTTTTTTTAAGGTATATATAAATTTCCTACTACTTTCCGTCCAAGAAAAAACACCCCTATTTGCGATTTCGAAAACTTCGAACACATTATAAATACCGTCATTTTCGACACTTTTTGACTAATTAGACAATGGAAGAGAGAGGTGTCTCTTGACAAAAAAAAAAAAAATCACTCTCTATATTCGAAGTTGTTGGTTGATTTTTATTTTTCTTTGTTTGTTTGTTATTTCCTTTACCTTTTTATTAATATCAAACGTAAATCTAATTTTTTTATAGCTGATTTATTATAGATTATCTATGTATTTTTAGTTGAAATTCTTAGTTTTCCAGCCTACGTTTTGTGCTCTGGAAAATTTATGTTTGTTTTGAAAATGCTTACGTTAAACTGTTCGTCATAGCGCAAAAATTCGCCCATTTACCCGTTCAGCTGATAAGAATGACGGCAAAAATAAAACAGAAAATAAAGCAAACAAAACCATATAGATGTTCGGTGTTGTGTAGTGTTGGGCAGTTGCGATTCCAAAAGTACTCAGAACTTGATGTTGGAAAGTATAGACAGTACCCGATTCTTAAAAGTAGCGATACTGACGAAATTTCCGGATTTTTGTACACTTAAAAGATATAGATTTTTTTTTTTTCAAAACGTTTGCCGTAACGACTTACATATGTAGCTATGTAAATGGCGAGTTATCAGTTATTGTTGTAGAATCTAGAGCTACCAGCGGAACTTGACCCAAAGTACCCGATGCTTGAAAGTTTCGATACCAAGGTAGTTAGTAAATACTCAAAAGTACTCGATACTGCCCAACACTAGTGTTGAGTATTTTAAGTAACCGGGTTGGTTGAGTTTGGTTCCGCCAAGTCAAAACAAAATTTTTTAAATTGATTTTATATGAATTTTTTGACATCTCTTCTTGTGACATTTTAGTTTTTCAACTTAATTAATTCCGAAGATTTCTTCTCAGAATGAATTATATTAAATGAACCAGAGAAAGGTCTTGTTAAATTTGAATTATTTTAACAGGAATCTTGTTAATTAAACAAGTAATCATGTTATTTTACGAGAAAATTAGGTATTTTAATAAGAGGTCGTGTTGGTCGGAAGTTGGTGTGGTAATGATTCGGCACTCGTCTCTTCCGAGTCTTTTGGTATTCGGTTCTTTTTGATCCGCTGTTTTTATGATTTTCGAATTGCAGTTCCGTTTCCGTAGCCGGTTATCGGTTTCGCGGTACTGTGTTTCACAGCAAAACGGATGAAGTGTCTAGATATTAATATTTACAAGTATATCTGCCGAGTACCAGTATCCGCCCTATATTACAAAATTCCTAAAACACAAATTATCACTTTTTAATATCTAACAGAATTTTCTTCTGCGTCATATATACAAAAACTTTTGAAATGGCGCAATTTGAATGCGGCAAGAAATAATACTTTGTTGTATTATTGTTGGTAACGTCCAAACTCACCTCTAAGGTTTTGGGTTGTTGTACTTCTGAAGAGTAGTTTGTCAGATATGGATCCGGCTCCATCAAATCAAAAAATTAAAATGCAAATAAAAAGGGGACTTTCCTGTCAAGAAGGGCTATTAAGCCCACGCCCCTCTATTTTCGATATCGAAAATTTCGAAAACCAAAAAAAACCAAGGCATTCATAGTTAGCATAGAATGCCCCATATATGTATATGGAAAACCCGAAAACCAGTATACGAGAACTTTAAACTACGACCTGATGACGGGCAACAAATTTCGGATTTGAATTAAGGGCACAAAAATACATGAAAAACCGCTTCGTTCTTTTTGTGTCCAAAAGTTAGCCTAAATTTGTTGGCCTGTGTAATTTCAAAACCGTCGACGACGATACTCGGTGGATTTAAAAAATTTAGAAGCAGAAAGAAGAAATATTTCTTCAACCTTTTAAGATGCGAACGAAAACTGTCTCGTCGAAAAAATTTAGAAGCAGAAAGAAGAAATATTTCTTCAACCTTTTAAGATGCGAACGAAAACTGTCTCGTCGAACATCCGATATCGAATTGAAGTTTCGAGACGAGTGTCGACTATCCCACCTCTGAAAAAATTCTGAAATAATCCCAAATGGCTCTGAAGCGATCTCTAAATGGTCGCATAAAGGTCCCTGCTAGGACCCAAATTACAAACGAGTAGTAATAAGGAAAAGGACCTATTTTTATATGTACATTGGGTTATCAAATATGAGATTAAATAACAATTACACCTACGAAAAAAAAGTCAAACTAATTAAAAACATATATTCAGAAATAGTACTTGTTGATATATGTATGTACATATCGACGACTGAGTAGAAGATTAACCCAACTCAGCTAAGATTTCTTTGTACTTTATGCTATTGTGATATATTGTCATTTTCAGGGGCGGATCCACGGGGTCATCCACGAGGAGGGTTTTCAGTTTCAAACCACAACCATTGTAGATATTAAGTATAAAAAACGTAAAAAATACGAGAAAAATACAGTAAACATATAGTAAAAATTACACAAAAAATATAGTAAGTTACGCGAAACAAATAAAGTAAAAACTACACAAAAAAAATATAATAAAAATTACGCAAAAAATATAGCAAAATTAGTTACACAAAATTTTTGATAAAAAATACGCAAAAAACCTAGTAAAAAATTACCCATAAAATATAGTAAAAAATATGTAAAAAGTTTAGTAAAAATTATACAAAAAATACAGCAAAAAATAAAGAAAAAATAACACAAATAATAAAGTAAAAAATTACTTAAAAAAATATAGTGAAAATTACACAAAAAATATTGTAAAAACTTCGCAAAAAAATAGTAAAAAATTACCCAAAAAATAGAGCAAAAATTACACAAAAATTATGGTAAAAAATACGCAAAAAATATAGTAAAAAATTGCCCAAAAAGAGAGTAAAATTTCACAAAAAAAGACAGTAAAATTTATACAAAAAAATACAGTAAAAATTTTGCAAAAAATAAAGAAAAAATAACAAAAAAATACAGTAAAAGTTAAGCAAAAAATAAAGTAAAAATTACACAAAAAATATGGTTAAAATAACGCAAAAAAAGATAAAAATTACGCGAAAATATAATAACAATTACAAAAAAAAAGTAAAAAGTACGCAAAACATAAAGTTAAAAATTACCCAAAAATATAGTAAAAATTGGGGGGTTGAAATACCCCAAAACAAACACAAACTTTGTGTTATTGCTCAACTGAATGTGAAATAACACAAATTTGTGTTATTGCATCACTTCGAGAAATAAGTCTGGGGTATTTCACCCCCCCGTAAAAATTACCCAAAAAATATAGTAAAAGTTGCCCAAAATTATAGCAAAATATACACAAAAAAGACAGTAAAATTTACACAAAAAATACAGTAACAATTATGCAAAAAAAAACAAAAAAAAAAAAAATTTAACAAAAAAAACACAGTAAAAGTTACGCAAAAAGTAAAAACTAAACAAACAATATAGTAAAAATTACGCGAAAAATATAGTAAAATTACACAAAAAATATAGTAAAAATTACACAAAAAAATCAAGTAAAAAATTACCCAAAAAATATAGTAAAAATTACACAAATAAATAGTAAAACTACCATAAAACTGCCATCAAACTGCCAACACATAGTTTTGTGTTTACGTAATACACATTCGGTAACTTTTTAAACGATTTACATGAGTGATACCTGGAATCTGTGAATGTTTTCAGTCCCCGAAATTAAAAGAAAAACTTTTAGCCTCCCCTTCCCGAAATCCTAGATCCACCACTGGTTGTTTTCTTGTTTCACTATTTAAATAAACTCTTCGTCGTAAATTTCAAGTTTTATTTAAATTAAAAAATATCTGAATTTTTGTTGTTGAATTGAAATGCAAATTTCGTGGGAGCATAAAATGATTGAGCTGTGAGATGGTTTTTGCCTCGCTTTGAATGTCTTTTAATAAACAAAACTCTATGTAAAGCGAATTTTTACGCAATTTTTTTTTTTTTTTGTGTGCACCGCCTTTTGATAAGGCATTCCGGTTTTTAAGGCACATTACATTATCGGCAAGTGCCGTCGTTATACTATGGGGCATTTTGAAAGAAAAAATCGTGAAAATCCAATATTTCAGCAACGAATTAAACGAGAACATATTCATGGCCTCTGCAAGTTAGGGGTATGGAATATGCCCGAGGTAGGCATACCGGTAAAGGGCGTCTAATATGCACATATGTAGGTAATGACGTGCTAACTCGATGGTTGATTTACGGATATGATGCCTCTCACATCTCATTACCCATCTTCTCTTTCCTTACGGATGGAGGGATGACATGACCTAGAAGATTCAAATGGTCATACCAAATCACTCCCAAGACAGTCGGGCAGTACCGAAAGGGAGTACCGGAGCGTACCGGGATCATATCCGGCCAAGGACTGTCAATTTCGATATTACTTCCCAAAACCTTCGGGGAGTATTTTTGTCTTAACAACAACAACAACAGAACAGAACACATTCATTGTCAATGGCGGATTTAAGGGTTGGGGAGAGGGCCGTGCCCCCAGACGGTATTTTTGTGTACTGTTACAATGCATTTTTACTCGAAGAAGACAAAAAATAAACTAAGTATGGTATTTATTTTATCTCTATCAGGTGTTGATATTTTTGCATTTTCGAACTTGTGCTCCCAGCCCCAGAAAAAAATCCTGGATCCACTCTTGTCCATTATAATAGACAACTAGTGCCGAATGAATTAAAATTTTAGTCAACTAACAACTTGAATTTTAAGGAGTTTTACTTTCGTTACACATACACATACCCCATAGTGCAGCGTCGACACCGTATTTAATCAGCCAAACGACTTGTTTGTCGGCCAGTGAGTTAGCCAGCAAGTTGATTGACTCGTGTTTTATTGTGCCGGGCACGGGAATATTGCGGTCTGATTGCGTTAATACAAAAAAACACGAATTGACAAATTGATATTGAATGAACGTAACAAATATTTGAGAAGGGGGTGACGAAGATGGCAACAGAATGGCTTTGACATTCGTTACATGGGAGAACGAGCTTGCTCGGTGCTATCATGTTAGCGCTAACTTTACTTACCCAAAAGGATCCCAAAATTACCCAAAAATAATCCCAAAAAGACCTTTAAATGTTCCCAAAATGATACGAAATTGAACCCAAAACGACCCAAAAATGATTCGAAAATTGTCCCAAAATGACCCCAAAATGGCCCTAAAGTGATCCCAAAATGATTCCCAAATGACACCAAACACACCCTTAATTGTACCCAAAAATGATCCCAAAATTATCCAAAAATGTTCCCAAAATAATCCTAAAATAATACCAAAACGACCCCAAAAGGGGGTTCAAATGTTCCCAAAATAACCCAAAATTTTCCAAAATGACTCCGAAATGAACCGGGTAAAATTGTCCAAAATTGAATCCAAAATGATTTCAAAATAGCCCAAAAGTTATTCTAAAGTGACCCCTAAATTATCTCACAATAATCCTAAAATAATCCAAATATGATCACAAATATATACAATACGGTAAAATGGTAACCCTGGGCGGCTACCCTACTTGGAAATATTTTATTTGGTATGCCGGCGAAAATACCTCTCATTTGATAACCATATTGGCATATCTAACTCCATAATTTAAAGAAATTGAGATAGGTGGATTATTTCGGGTAAATTGTGATTCACTGAGGTGCTTTGAATCATGTTTTATAGATAAGTTCGTGATCATTGCTGGACAAAATAGTGCTTTTGCCAGGGCTACTGAAACCACTGTAGGGATTTTTTCGCGATTATTTTGGAACTTTTACGTGTTTTCGGGATCTTTCAGGAAGTTTTTTACTGCCACTGCTCCATTTCTGTATTTTTTTCTATACTTTTTTTTAGGATTCTTTCAGTATATTTTTCCGGAAAATTTGTTCGTGTGATCTATAACAAACGATTTTCTAGACTATTTTCTTGACTTTTTAGGAAGTATTTTCAAGATTATTCGGGTATATTTTTTTAGAATCATTTAGCAATTTTTTGAGGACCATTTCGGGGTTTCTTTCGAAATCTTTTCAAAGCTTTGTCGAGATTTGGTCGGTATTGTTTCCAGTAACTTTTACGAGATAGGTTCAGGATTGTTTTCAGGATAGTTTCAGTATATTTTTCGGGATCATTTTTAGAATTTTTTCGAAATTTTTTGAAATATCTGCAGACCGTAATCATCCCGAAAAACGGTTCAAAAATTATTTCTAAATGGTAACAAAACTGAAATGTTCAAAAAACAATCTATAAAATATGCCGAAAAAGAACTCAGTAAACTTGGCAACTCCATATCGGAATATTTAAAAAAAAAAAACATGTCATTCTGTAGTCCACGTTTGTCCAGGAAACATTTTATTTTGACCACCCCTAGTAAAACAGTTATTTCAAAAAAAATCCGTTGTGCAGTTGCCACCTCCATGTCGGAGGGGTTTTCTCTCTAAATTTGTTTTTATAAAAAACACAGGAAATTAACACACCATTGTCAAAATTGGAAAATTTTCTTTCAAATTTTTTTTCATGAAACATCAAAATGCGTGTGTTTTTTGTTCTTGCATTTTGCAATTTTGACAATAGTGTGCTAAATTCTTGTGTTTTTCATGGAAAAAATTTAGAGAGAATACCCCTATTCATTTGTCCACACGTTTTTCCAGGAAAAAATTTGAAATAACTTCTTTACTAGGGGTGGGAAAACAAACATTATTCCTAGACAAACGAATGACATATGGTTTTTTTTAATATTCCGACATGGAGGTGTCAACTTCAAGTTATTTAAGCCTAATAACAACACCCCTAATGCACATAATACATACAAATATACAATAATATGCATGCACGCAATATCTCATGGTTAGACAGTTTGTATTAGGAACACCTCAAGGTCGTTCAAATGTGCAATTGTATATCCAACAAATAAAACAAACAATTACTTATATTAACTATAATGTACATTAGACGGGTTTAAAAATAGTACAACGAGTTAGTGGTTAAGAATATGCCCGAGATAGGTATGTCGGTCGTAAGACGCGACTAAAATCCACTTCGACTCCGACTACGGTTCATGAAATCGTTCCCAAGACAGTCAGGCTAATACCAGAAGGTGCTATTCACAGCAACGTACGGGATTCATATCCGGCAAAGGACTGTCAACATCCGTACAACCCTGTCTGGTCGGTCAAGTAACTTCCGACTAGGTAGGGCGAAGTAAGGTTACAACAACAACAACAACGGGTTTAAAAATATCCATTGATCTTGTCAACTGGCTAAACATTTTTGTTTTTGAGTTTTTAACAAGCACGTGAAATAAGAAAACCTTACCAATGTTTGAAGCCTGCCTTCGCGGGATAGGTACAATTGAAGAACATTATAATTATGAACATTTCATTGGGGTATTTAATTTCTTACAAAGCTATTAGCAACTAAATTAGTCCTAACAAGTAAGGAAGTCTAAGTTCGGGTGAAACCGAACATTACATACCCAGCTGTGCACATAAAGTGGGCGTGATCGTTCACCGATTTTTCTTATTTTCTGTGGTAGTACTCTACATAAACATAACATGCCTGGTACCTAGTTTCGTAAATCTATCTCACACCGTTCTGAAGTTGTTAGCAGTCGAATTTAAAAATAGCTTGACTCATAAGTGGGCGGTGCCACGCCCACTTTCCAAAATTTTGAAAAAATTATGTAAAGAATATGAAAGTTGATGTATGTACCAAATTATATTATTATAGCGAAATCAGTTAATTAGATATGGACTTTTCAATATTTCCACCTCCTTTCAATATAACTTTTATGAAAAAGTAGGCGTGGTCGCGAAGCGATTTCGTTTATTTTCTATAGCTGAATTTACCACAACAATAGTATGTCCTCTACGAAATTTCGTTATACTAGCATAAACTGTTCTGAAGTTATTAAGAGTCAAAATTTTAAAATTTTTTCAAATATACGTGGGCGGTACCACGCCCCCTTTTCAAAAATTTTTATAAAATCGGCCTTAGAACATCTAAATCAATACATATTGCAAATTTTATCATTGTAGCTGCTTCTAATGTTGAATTAACCCATTTTATACGTTTTTCGAAATTTTCGATATCGAAAAAGGGGCGTGGTTATGGTCCGATTTTACCCATTTTCAATAGCAATCTATTCTGAACCCAAATAAGTACGCATGCCAAATTTGGTGAAGATATCTCATTATTTGCTCAAGTTATCGTGTTAACGGACAGACGGACGGACGGACGGAAGGACGGACGGACGGACGGACGGACGGACATGGCTCAATCAAATTTTTTTTCGATCCTGATCATATTGATATATGGAAGTCTATATCTATCTCGATTCCTTTACACCTGTACAACCAACCGTTATCCTAACAAAGTTATAATACCCTGTGTACAAGTACAGCTGGGTATAAAAATTAGGGTCTGAAACTATTACAGTATTTTTATCGTCATTTGGAAAAATAACATCAATATAGATTTTAAAAACAAATTATTTTTTTGGTCTAGTCTAATAGTTCCTACATACATAAAGACAATACGAAGATAGAAAAAAATAAATCGCCGGAAAAAAAGAAGCATGCGGAAAAGAAAAGTAAATATTGTTGATATTTTTATAAAATTATTTATTGTTGAAAGCGATAAGAGGAAAAGAAATGTACCGTAAACAAATAGACCGTTTATAATTAAAAAAAAAAATTAACAACAATAACAAATGCTGCTAAAACATGTTTCAGGTAAAATTAGAAAGTGGAATAAAGAAAGCAGATGAAGGGCATTAAAAATACAATCACGCTTAATGAAAATAAAATTCAGCTAGAAATAAAAATACATTGATTTAACAAGATATAACATTTATTGTGAGGAACCGGAGATCCGGGTTCCATAAGGAACCGAGCGAAAAAACTGTTCCCAACTGAATTGCAGAACAGTTCAGAAAGTTTCAAACAATTAAAAATTCGCAAAGTAGTTTTCAGTAAAGGGCTCGGATAAATGAAGTAATATCAAATACAAAAAAAAAAAAAAAAATACAATAAATTAAAAAAAAACAAGTAAGGAAAGCTGTCTTCGGCTGTGCCGAAGGCTATATACCTTTCATGAATAAGCGTCACGATTTTCACTGTTCGATCCCCAGTACAGCCTGTGTCAATTTAACTATATTTACTATACACATTACACATCTTTGTTATAATTTAAAAAAAACTTACAAAATAATAGGATCCGAGTTATCGGAACAATCGATTGTATGGAGGCTATATATTATACGTGTTCAATTGTACTGACTTACACTATACACATTACATATGTAGAAAGTACTAAAGGTGCAATATTTTACGTTCCTAACTTTTTAAATGCGGAAGTATTGGCCAAAAAACCTCATATCGGAACAACCGGTTGTATGGGGCTATATGTTATATTTACCCGATCTTCTTGATTTTCCTCTACACACTACATAAATTGAAAGTACTCAAGTTGCAAAATTTTATGTTCCTAACTTTTTAATTGCAGAAGTTTTGGCCAAAAAACTTATATCTGAACAATCGGTTGTATGGGGGCTATATGTTACATTTGCCCGATCTTTTTGATTTTCACTATATACACTACATAAATAGAAAGTACTCGAGATGCAAAATTTTACGTTCCTAACTTTTTAATTGCAGAAGTTTTGGTCAAAAAACCTTATATCTGAACAATCGGTTGTATGGGGGCTATATGTTACATTTGCCCGATCTTTTTGATTTTCACTATACACACTACATAAATAGAAAGTACTCGAGTTGCAAAATTTTACGTTCCTAACTTTTTAATTGCAGAAGTTTTGGTCAAAAAACCTTATATCTGAACAATCGGTTGTATGGGGGCTATATGTTACATTTGCCCGATCTTGTTGTTTTTCACTATATACAATACATAAATAGAATGTACTCGAGTTGCAAAATTTTACGGTCCTAACTTTTTAATTGCAGAAGTTTTGGCCAAAAAACCTTATATCTGAACAATCGGTTGTATGGGGGCTATATGTTACATTTGCCCGATCTTGTTGATTTTCACTATATACACTACATAAATAGAAAGTACTCGAGTTGCAAAATTTTACGTTCCTAACTCTTTAATTGCAGAAGTTTTGGCCAAAAATTCTTATATCTGAACAATCGGTTGTATGGGGGCTATATGTTGCATTTGCCCGATCTCGTTGATTTTCACTATATACACTACATAAATAGAAATTACTCGAGTTGCAAAATTTTGCGTTCCTAACTGTTTAATTGCGGAAGTTTTGGCCAAAAAACCTTATATCTGAACAATCGGTTGTATGGGGGCTATATGTTATACTGGTCCGATCTTGTCAGTTCCGACAAATGATTCCTATATTACAAAATGGTGGCCACATACAAAATTTCAGCCAGATATCTCAAAAATTGTGGGACTAGTTTGCGTTCAAACAGACAGACGGACAGACGGACAGACGGACAGACGGACAGACGGACATGGCTAAATCAACTCATCTCGTCATCCTGATCATTTCGGTATACTTATTGATGGGTCTATCTCTTCTTCTTCTCATATTTACAAACATCGGACCAAAGTTATAATACCATTTCATGTTCATGAAAGGTATAAAAAAAACTAAGAAAAAAAGAAGATAAAATGACACCTAAAAAGCAAAATTTATAGAAAAAAAAATAAAGAATAAAATTAAATTAAACAAAGCAAAATAAAAAAATTTAATTAAAACAAAAAAATTACACTAAATTTAGTAAAATAAAAAAAATTAATTTTAATATAATACAAAAAAAATAAAATTAAAAAAGCAACAAAATAAAAAAATTTAACAAAATAAAATATAATTTAAAAAAATTATGAAAAATAGAGTAAAATAAAAACAAAAAAATGAAATAAAATTAAAAAATAAAATAAAATAATCAATTGAGGAAAATTAAAGTAAATTAAATAAAAAAAATATCAAAAAAAAAAATATCAAAAAAAAATAAATAAATTAGAAATAAATAAAACAAAATCAAATCAAATAAATGTTCCACTAAATAATATATGCGTAAAAAAGTTTGCAAGTGCAATGAACAACTAGCGACCCCATCTCTGTTGTTGTCGCTTGTGCAGCAAGGCACTGCAAGTAGTCAAAGTTGAAGGCAAAGAAAATGAAAACAAATTGGAGGTTAGAGCTGTTAAGGGCATGGATACAGTACATTAACACATTATGCCATTCTAATTGAACTAATTAAATTCACCTTTGGTCAAGAAACGACAAACAAATTGTCGCGTTGTATTACACTTGAAACTAGAAACTTACAGAGCTTATTTTTTCATCTGGAGTGCTTTAGTTCGCAGCTGCCCACACTCTGGACAAAATAGCACGTGTTCGTAAGAGTGTTTCCGTTATCTATCTATAGGTGACCTTGGGGCTTCATAATTGGGCCTTTTCAGGCAAACAAATTCTTTAACACCTATGCTTAGGGGCAATTCTTTGAATGGTTTTAATTGCATTTTGAAGCTTTTCAATTGTGTTATGTGAAGGGTGAAATAAAAATACATAATTCAAAACGTACCCTCACTGAATTTAATTCTAAAATGGTAGAACGTGTTTATTATTTTAGATATTTTATTATCGTATGTATCCATTATAGCATCACAAAAAAGAGATCGCTTGGTCATATGTTCTAATTCAAAACCATATCTAAACACCTTGCCATGGAGGCTGTGATGCTTATCTTAAATTACGGTCTCTCATAGCAATTAATCGTTAACAAGCATGAAAGGTATGTTGTTAAATGTATGTACCCATAATAAATTCTCAAATATATATTTTTATATCCAGTTGTTGGTTGCGTCGGCCTGAACAGTTTCAAAGGATTGCAAATCGGCTGTAGGGGAAGTTTGTTACTTTCGTCGCAGGTTCTCCACTCTAATGCAGCAACTCTACCTCGCCTTTCAACGGCATATATTTCCGCTTGAAAGACTCTGCACGAGTGATATAACTGCGTATCTGTCAGATCTTCCACCCTGTTTCTATTGCCCCCTCGAAGGAGTTCTTAATGTTAGGTTAAGTCAGTTTTTACAATGTTTAGTCCCTTGACAATGTCCTTCAGTATCGTTGAGAGTTGACTGACGAGCATTGAATATGAATATGAACCCGGCTCGCTCCTTAAGTCCCTTGAGCCACTGGCAATCTTACCCCTTCTTTCCGTGAGGAAGAAGTTTGGTATAGAGGCATTATATCCGTTGATCAAGGATCAAGTTGCACGTTGTTGTTGTTGTTGTAGCGAGGTGTAGCCCTGCCTAAATGTCAGACAGGGTCACCCCGAGTGTATTGCTCTTGGCCGGGTCGATATTAGAAAACAGCCCGGGTCGTATCGGCACGATGGGTACAGCACAAGTACTGGTACCGTAGAACTGGTAATACAAGAAACTAGCCATGTAGGTCATTTAGCGTTACCCAAGATGCACCAACGGGGAGGCGACCTACTCTTGCACGTCGTTACCTTTAGTGGATTTTAGTCGCCTCTTACGGCAGGCATCCCTTACCACGGTAGTATTCCAAGCCTCTAAGCAGCGTTTGGCTTGGCGTTCTTAACTTTAGAATTTTAAGGTCTCGCCCTAATCAATCTATATTGAAGAGAAGTCTATAGTGGGCGCAACCTTATTTTATTTTATGTACATACAACTTTAAATTTTACTTTACGTACCTGTGTGTATACCTGTTTTATATGCCTGGCGATGATGACTAGTTGTGCAAACAGCAATAGAATTCACTTGGAATACGCGATAAATCGCAACCGCCGCTACCTTCAATATTTTGCGCAGTAACCGTATGTATGTATAACGTTGTATTAAGTAGTTTTCATTACAAAAGTGCAAAATAGATAGCCCTTGACTCGACTTGAACTCCACCTATGTATGCTTGCCCCTTAATTGATGAGGCAGTTAGCGAACAGCTGCAACTTTAAAATTCCGCCAGTAACAAAAGACGATAAAAGAAAAAACTTTGGTGGCGGCGCTGCCGTTCGTATGTATGTATATACGTATGTGCTATATGAGTGCAAGTAAAACATACGTTTAAAGAAGAAATCTAGTTTATTTCCAAACACTTGTGTTAATTATGATTATTAATACATTTTTTTGCTTGCATTCTACGCAAATGATCTCACTGCACGTATGTACGTCGATAAATTTCGTGATATTCGTAAGCACTAACAACGCACAACTTGCAAAACAATGACAAAACGAATCACGATTGCATAAAAACAAAGCCACAAAGCGTATATAATCCGTTATGAATTTGCACTCAAAACACTTTGATAAATGTTTGGTGAGTTTAATTACAATAATAGAACGTTTTTTTGAAGATTTTAAACGATTTAATTTAAATTTATAAATGTCTTTTTTAGTCTTCACTTCCGCTACGGTAGCAACTTCGTTGATGGCTCGTTTGAAAATTGCAATTTTATTACCTTTTTTAGTTAATTGTTGTTAGAGAAAAGAGCATCAATAACTTGTCGGAAGCCCAATCGCTTTAGTTAGAAAGAGACAAATATGTGGTATGATTTCTGTGTTTCTTTTCATTGACGTTTCGAAAATTATGTGTCAAATAATCAGCACGTTCGTTTTCTGTATCCAAAGTTCACCGCGGGCGTCCAGAAAACTAAAATCCATTGTGTATCAATACCAAGTGTGAACTCTTCTTTTGACAACACACATTAAAATGTCGGTTTGTTTACATCCTGCACATATTAAAATGTCGCCAGCACCGAATAACAGAAAAGCAGTGGCGTTGTTTTAACATCCTGCACACATCAACATGGCGGTCTTCTATCTTTTACCTAATGGTAGAAAGAGATGGGAAGATGGAAAGAAGTGAGACAAAAAAGGAAATTAAAAACAGGTGACTAAACTCACTTTGAAGTTTTCACGACTATATCTATGATATCACACTTGTTATTAACCACAATCTCAAACAGGTGTTAAACTCATTTTGGAATTTTGACGTCTATGCAGAAGAGTTTACACTTGGTATTGATACACAATGCTAAAATCTGCTCACATATCGTCGCCCGGATAAATGATTGCCGTATGTTACATTTGACGACTTTTAGAAAATGAGACTTGAAGTTTGGAGTTCAATTTCTCAAAAACGCTTCATTGCATTTAAGCCAAAGTTTGGGAGAATTTTACTGGCTCAAGAAATTATTTAATTAATTACTTTTTAACGGGTTTTGTTAATTATTCTAGAATTTACAAAGGATTTTCTTCCGTAAATTTTGTCGTATGTTACATTTGGCAACAGTTTTGCAGGAACAATGTATGACGTACGACAAATAATTATCGGATTTTGGTCTAAATTTAAGATGTTTGAAATTAGTTAAATATGTCATTTTGTTTTTTTTATAAAAATAAAATAAACAGTTTTTCACTTATAAGCACATTCTGCTTATAACCAAACCAAAAATGTATCTTAAATATAAAAAATTTAAAAATTTCACTCAATATCTCGGAAACTAAAAGAGATATCAAAACCCCGATGGCTCCATTCGAAAGATCTCTATCAGTTTAGTATAACTGCATTTATAACTCAATTCGACCAAATTTTCACATACGACAATCATTTATCAGGGCGACGATATGTACATTGGACTGGGCCAAATAATTTTTTTAAATTGTGAATGATGAAAAATACTGTATCTTTTCAAAAACACTCTTGATGAAAATAGGCTCTCAGAAGCTTTTACGACAATAGAATTTGACAGACAAATATTAATGGTTCTACGAGAACGGTACTAGTGCTTGTGCTGTACCCATCGTGCCGAAACGACCCGGACCGTTTACTTATATCAATCCGGCCAAGAGCAATACACTCGGGGTGACCCTATCTGACATTTAGGCAGGGCAACACCTCGTTACAACAACAACAACAACAACAACAACAACAGAATTTGATTTAAAAATACCCTATCGCAGAACGAGTTTCAAAAAGACCATATCTAAACGAAAATGTTTTTTAACTTTAATGCAGCTCGTTTTCGAATTGGCACTCAAAAAAATTTACGCCGACGTGAGAAATATACACAATTTCTTCTTTTTATTTCTATGCTGACATTTTAATTTTATCATTTTATTGCTAAATTATTGCAGTTGAAGCAAACAATTCAGTTTTATTATACATTTTGCTTTATTACAATTCTTAAAAGCTTAATTTTTAGTGATATTTATTTCCACACTTTTTTACTCGAATTCCGTTTGCTATTACATACATAAAAATAATTTACTCTGAAAAGTAAAAAGTGTTAACAATTTTGAATAGTAATCCGCCAGTTACTGCGGGTTTCACGAAGCCATTTAAGTGAAAATCAATTTTATCGCTTTCAGTATTCATTTAAAATTTTGTCGTGAAACCGGCTATTAGAATATTACCGGTAAGGACTGGATAATGAGCGTTAATGTATACCAAATTTCACCTAAAATATACATATACATACATATTCGAATAATAATGTATGTACATTAGACTGGGGCAAATACATTTTTTTTTAATTATATCGATTATTTTTTAGCATGAAAAAAAAAGTTTTAGGTTTTCATAACAATTTTAAAGGTCTACATTACTACTCCTATTGTTGTGGGGTACATTGCCTCAATTGGGTCTATCTATGCGTTTTAAAAGATTTGACCAAGTCTAATGATGTGTCAATCAAATTGAAACAACTTGAATCTTATTTATTATCTTTATGCAAACTAAATATTCATAAATTATTTTTAATTAAATATAATAACAGCACATATGCACATAATGCGTAAGTTTATTGTTTAATGTTTTTGGCCAGGGACCGTAAAAGTTATTACTTATATAACAGAAATCGTTGTTTCACACATTTTCTAATTCTCAATTTCGAGCTCCGATCGCAAATGACAACAACGAAGGTGTAATTATTGGATAATTAAAAAATAACCCAAAGATTGTTCGGCTCGCCGAAATAAGTATAAATCAATGCTGTCATATTAACTATTATATGCTGTCCGCGATTATTGTTGTGGCCAATAAAACTATTCGGCAAATTACATAGCGAAGGCTGAGTGAAAGATCACCCTATTTTGAAATATTTTTCAATTTTTTTAAATTAACGCTCTATTTTAAAATTTTATTCAAAAAACGACCTACCTTAAAATCTGTTTAACAATGCCTTAGCTCAAATTTTGTTTTAAGAAATTCTGATAGGGCGTTTTTGAAAAATATTTTGTAATAGAGGGTGATCTTTAACTCAATCATCATTAACTATATTCATGTTTGCATGAATGCATGATACAAAAAAATCGCACACATACTCTCACCTAATAAACACTCACTTGATTCATACCACGCGAATTTGAACTTAACTACGACCACGCCTACAAAAGGATTGCCGCTATATTTTATTCTATTTTGGTTTTGTTCCACAAATCGCAAACATAGAATAGGTCCAGCTGCAATTTATTCACACTTTAACGTTTTCTCTGCTTTATTGCTCTCCAAAAACTCCTTAATTATATTGTTGCCTTGGTTGATCGATAAGTGGTAGTTTTGTAATTATTGGTATGATCGATAGTTTATATCCATATTGAGCTCTCACGATATTATACAACTATTCTTCTCTTGTGTATTACCATTCTCACTCTCAATTGATATAAGAAGTCGATGAAAGATATCAGCAACCGACTATAAAAAAATAATAGTTTCACATAGTGATACACATCTATAGATAAAAAAATATCCTTTACCTCATTTTGCTTAGCTGACGTTTCTAAAAATGTTGCTCTCCATGATTCGGCCAATTTACGACCTTCTTCTGTGGTCACTGTACGCTCCTGATGTAAATCGGTTTTATTGCCAACTAATACAACAGGTACACTGTAAAAAAATTAACTTAAAATAAATAAACATAAATTTGGTTTTATCATTTTTTTTTACTTACTATTTCTTGCCCATTACATCTAATAACTTTTCGTAGATAATTTTAATGACTTCAAATGATTTTTGACTTGTTATCGAATAGACAAGCACGTAACCATGAAAATCCATGCTATATTGTACCGGAAATATACTGTATTCATCTTGACCGGCTGTATCAACTACTTTAACGTCGTATTCTTGTGAATTAACACGCGCTACTTTTGTGAAGGCTGCAAGAAAGATATATTGAATGATTAAAATACAATTATTAAAGACAGCTGTAAAGTATAAAAATTATTTTAGAACTATCTAGAGCATCAGCACAGCAACACTAATATAAAGCGGGTTAGGGCATGTCTGTCGTAAGAGGCGGATAAAATCCACAAAAAACTGGATGGTTGAACTACGGATAAGACATCCCCCACCTCTCGTTACCAACCCTCTTCCTTGCAGAATAGGGCACTAATACCTTACTAGACGTCTCGAAAACTCCAGAGGGGATTCGAACGGGAATAGTTGGCCCCGCACTAACCTTTTCGTCCCCTTAGGAGAATACCCGAGCACCTTTCAGACAGAAATAGTCGTTATATATAACTGCCACGCGGCTACTTTAACGAAAATATAACAATACAAAGGACAGCCAAGCCACACTAAAGGCGACATCATCGTGTGGGATAAATTCCTCACTGGTGCTGTGTGCAGAAATTAAGGAATACAGCATCATGCAATAACCTCAGACTAGCATTGTCTAAGTCTAAAAGTCTCAGGAGTCCTCACGGGTCAATGCAGACCCAAGGCCCACATTCTTGTCTGGCGGCAGGTTTCGCTTCTGCGATACTGCGAATGAAACAGCGGAGCATATACTGTACAAATGCGGTGCTTTTTCTAGAAGAAGGCAGAAAATACTTCAAGCACCAACTCAACATTGCAACCACATATGTGCATCAACTAAAACCGACTAACAGACCAGACCCAAGGCCAACAGCGAATGAAACAGCGGATCATATACTGTGTAAATGCGGTGCTTTTTCTAGAAGAAGGCAAAAAAATTCTTGAAGCACCAACTCAAGACTGCAACCACATATGTACATGAACTAAAACCGACCCTTATTCTGGATTTCCTGAAAGGGATCGGCATTGTAGATCTTCTGGTCGCAGTGCCCTACATCAATTATATTATTATTCATAGAAGTGACCCCATAGTTTCCAGTTCTTCCGGGCTTGCAGAAACGCTATAAGGTGTTCAGGGGAATGAGTAGGAAGTAACTGAAAAAAATGCTCGACGATTTAGTATACTCCAGCCCCAACGGCACACTTGTCAGCTCATGTTATACGAATGTAAAAAGTCTATTCGGCTACGACAACTGATGTTGGCAGAAAATGAAAGAAGGGACCCACAGTGTTGAAAAAAAATCAGGCTGAGTTTGCGTAGACCAAGAAGAAAAGACTAGGTAGCGTATTTTATTGCGCAATCAGCGATGATGATAGCTATGTTCAATAAACGTGTAGGTATTCTTGACCTAGCCTTACATACATATATGAGTCAGACGTTGAAATACTACAAAAAGGTATTTTATAAAATTGTTTGCTAACGCGTAATAGATCTACATATATGTATGTACATATGTAGAACCATTCAAGATTGGGACTCATTGTGAATATGATTGGATGCTCATTGAGCTGGTGTTGTTGCTCAACTCTAACCTTTTAATTATTTTCTTAAGTTCAATAGCACCTAAAGTTAAGTGTACATACACATAAATAATATTATATACTCACTATTTTCAATTGTTGGATCGTAAGAGTCCACAAACTGACCCTCAACAAATTGTATGCATAACGATGATTTGCCTTTATAGATTTTATTGCAGATCGCAGAAAAAATGTCCAAACATTGACCATTCGCCACATGGAATAAACCATAAAATAAATGCGTAATTTAAAAATAAGCAATTATGTTTTTTATGAGTGTTTGTATGTATGTACCAACATATGTAACAACAAAAGTTCGCATACGAAAGTATGAAATTAATTAGAAATGCATGGAATTTTGGAAAGTATAGCAATTATTTTTTTCAGCAACACCATTAAGCTCAGCTTCGTATGCCAAAAATCTATTAAAGGCTTTTACTGTTATCGAAGAGAATAAATATTTTAATTAATATATCCTCTTTGGTTTTATAATTGCTAAATATCTGCAAAATTTGTTGTTATTATATATGTAGACGAGTCCACCACGAGAAACTTACCCACTGAACTGTAGCCCATCATGGCAATATTGCGTTCTTTTAGTGGCATTTTTCTTTAATTGAATATATTTCGTTTCCTTTCTTATCCTAAATAATAAAAATTACACTTTATTTTCGCTTTAAAGTTCTGTTTTTGCTGCAAAAATATATAAATTGCGTTTCTTTTAATCAATATCAACTTTTCCAAAAAAAATTGTACAACGAAAATTTCCTTTCGCCTTATGATTTATCACTATTTCTTGCATTAGCACTACTTTTATTTGCATTCTGTTAAATTCTGCCATTCTTGATGGCGTAATGTTTTTGTAGCCTTCTGTCACCCAAAATTCACCAATTTTTGTTCTTTTACTTTACCGAAACTGAGTTTTTAACTATCCCTGCTAGCCAGCAGCGGTTGACTTCTTGGATAATTACTGGGTCGCGCTAACTAAATAAAAGGATAAAAAAGTAAGCAATTTTGTTCAGCCAGGTTCCTTTTCATGAATCGAGGGGAGAAAATTATGGAGCCTATGAACGATGCGTCTGAGTCAGGAGTCAGTTTAGGTGTATTAGTGAAAATGTGTATGTAGTAGTTACACCAACATGACTCAAGAAAATCAAAATTATTTTGATATTTTGTAGAATGACGGCGAGTCAACACTTACACAGATGACTCGCGAGTCAAACACACTGTGCATAGACCCTATTAGAATGAATTTGCCTTCTTTGACAGAATCAGCTGATTGCTATGTCATAAGTTGCCACAGAATTGCCACCATACTCTAACTCTTACCGCCAAAAAAATGGCGAATTTGACACACATGAAAACATATGGATCGAGATTTGACTTTTCGAAAGTTCAACATGCCTAGGAATTTTTTTCTTTTGTGTTGGACAGATGGGGTCACACAGATCATAGAATGAGAAACCCTGCGGGTTAGGGATTTAGAATATGCCCGAGGTAGGTATGCCGGTCGTAAGAGGCGACTAAAATCCACGAAATCATTCCCAAGACAGTCGGGCAGTACCGCAAGGGAGTACCGGATTCATCCGGCAAAGGACTGTCAATACCCGTACAACCCCTGTCTGGTCTGTCACGTAACTTTTTATGAGTGGAACTTCCGACTAGACCGGGCAAAGTATGGCTACAACAACAACAAGGAAACTCGAATTTTAGGAGAAATGAGCATTTAAAAATTTGGGAAAAGGAGAACTAGTCAAAATAATAAAAAAAGGCCTTGGCGGTAGCAACTGCCAAGTGTATCGAAGGTGTTTCACGCAAAAAAATTGTCTCGCCGGTCTCTTATCAGAAAGTGTAATTTTTTGGGGGCTTCGATCTTAATCTAGACAAAAATACACGTATTTTGGTACGTCATTTGATACATTTTATCGGATTTTTGGTAGGTACCCTTACATATCGTCCCGTTTCTGCCTTAACCTCGTATCTACACTTTTTGAGAAAACTCGTTTTTTATGTGGAAATGCCCCTAAGCCATCGAGAAACCCGAATCGAAAATCTGCTTGGTAAAATATATAAACCTTCGTGGGTTTTTGTATGATCCATTACCTCGTATCTACATTTTTAGTATACAAAACTTGGGAATTTCAGTTGGTTTTCATCGTTTTCTGAAATATTCTTTTTATGTAGATACGAGGTTAAGGCAGAAACGGGACGATATGTATATACACACTAAAATAAAATTTCCTTAAATTTCTACATTCACATACGACCTCCTCTACCATTTCCCCATAGCAGATTTTCCCAAAACGTGCTACACTCTTGGAAAGTTTCACCTAGATCGAAAACGTGACAGGTGCAGATATCGTGTAAGACGGCCTTTAGTTGAAACGAAATCGCCATATATAAAATGTTTACCGTTTGGCACAGGGTCTAAAAAACAGTTAAGCTTATCGATTATTCAGTCATGTTTCAGCACTAACCGATTCTAATACTTTCCATTCCTAGTTGTGTATTGCGTTATTTTTCGCTGCTTTTTCGCAAAGGTGTTTGAAAAGATTAAAACCAATGGACATTCACTACAAAAATTAGTGAGGACTAGTTCAACAGCGTAAAATCTACAAGTATTCTGCTTTAAATATAATCTAGCCAGGAGACTCAACATTAAACAATAGCAATGGCGAGTAGTAGCGGGTACACGGACTTCGCCAACCCACGGCTGGAGACGCACATGACTTTTGTATGTCCCGAATGTGGAGTAGAATTTGAATCGCAACAAGATTGGAGGCGCCATCTGAATGAAGAGCACGATTACATACACAAAACACCTGCCGATTTTGATTTTAAGGTAATTAGCGAAAGCTTTCACGAATGTCAAGTATGTCATAAATGGGTAGCGAATGCAAATCAAGCAATTGCGCTACTCCAATATCATCGTTTTTTACATTTACCATTCAATCGCACCTATCGCTGTCGACATTGTAAAGGTGGCTTCACGCGAAAACGTGCACTTTGCGAGCATCTCTATCGCTTCCATAGCAGACAAATTGTGGCGGCAGAAAAACTGCGACAAACTGAACATGAAAGCAATCATCCAACAACAACACAACAGCTGCAGCGTCGTCCAAGCGATCAGCGGTCACTAAAAGATCCCCGATTAAATGCAGAATTTTATTTACGCTTCATTTGTCCACATTGTGGCAGAAATATTGATAAATATGAGCAATGGCTTAAACATTTAGATTTTCATGCATCTACATCCACTGATTTGCGTATGCATCGTATCTCTGGCTCACGCAATCATTATTGCCTGCAATGTCGCAAATTATTGTATACAAATGAACAACAGAAGTTACAACGTCATCGTTTTACACATTTACCATTCCGTTTATATTTCAAATGTGCATTTTGCATGGTTAAGAAACAATTTAAATCGGAAATATTTCGCCACTTCGTTTATGCACATCCGCGTCAATTCAATGATGCAAAACCATATATAAAAAAACCTATAGAATGGGGCGCAAAAATTAATGATCGTCTTAGTGTTGAACTTGATGCCATACTAAGACGCAACAAAGTACCCGAGTTTAATATAAGTAACAGCCAAATGTTGGATGCTGCATCATCACGTAGGCCACAAAAGAAACAAACGTATGCCAGTGAGAAAGCGCGTATTGCTGCTGCTGCTGTACAACGTCAGAAATATGAGCAACAGCTGCAGCAACAGCAACAACAAAAGAGCGATAGCAATGTAAATCGCAAAACTAATGTGCGCTTAGTTAAAGATTATCGCAAGTTGGAACAGAAGCATAATATGACAGCCGCAGCCTCCACAGTTACGCCCACTGAATCCACAACTGAAGATGACTTTGAGGAGTTATGCGCTGATGTTTTTGAATCAATTGAAGAGGAAACACAAGTGCCGCCAATACAATCAACCATAGACAACAAGCAAGTGGAGAGAGTAAACGAAAATAATAACAGCAACAACGCTGGTGTAAAAGACGAAAACTGGAAACAAGAAAATTATACAATAGACGAGGATGTAGTCATAAGCATTGAAATAAATACAATAGATGAGGACGACGACGACGACAACAACAATGGTAATGGCAACACTACAATGGAGGCATGTAATTTCATACGTACACCACCAAGAAAACGAATAAAGTTGAGCGAGTCGGAAAACTCAACCCATAAAGAATGTACTATAAAACGTGAGAAGCAGGACGATGATGACAACAGCGCTACAATTGCTTCGCAAACAAATGCAGCCAACACCAACGAAAAATCACTACTTGAATCAAACATACGCTATCTCTGTCCCGAATGTGGTACAGAATTTGACGAGCAGTCCAGTTGGCGTACACATGTGTTTACAGAACACAATATTGAAAACGCCATACAAACCAACTTTCAATTGCTCGAAAATCAAAAATCCTATTTATGTCTCGATTGCATGGATGTGCAGAATACAACAAAATACGCAGAGCTACAACGTCATCGCTTTATGCACATGCCATATCAATCATATTTGAAATGTAAAATCTGCAATAAAACAAAATCGAGTAAACCAAAAATGTTGCAACATTTACAACAGACACACAATTATGAATGTACTGATGGTGTTGCAATCAAAAAGCGGCGCAGGAGCGTTAAAGATGAGAGCGGTGTGAATGCGCCAAAGCATCAACCAGCAAGACAATTTTATCCATGCAAAAATTGCAATAAATATTTTATAACAAGAGGACGTTTAAATTTACATCGTACGCAGGCGTGTGAAGTTCTACGTGTAAATGGTTTACATGCGCGCAATAATAACAACAACAATAACAGCAAGAATAGTAGTACCACTAATGCTTCAATTGCTAACAATATGCGTTTGCTGGCACATTTGAAAAAGGCACATGCTCGTATGAAACGCATGCTTACAACAACTTGAGTATATTTGAATTTCAGTTTTCATGATTAATTATGTATTAACTAGTTTGCTAGTTGAAATGAATTACTTTTATTTTTATTATAATAGTGAATAGTTTTTCATTAAAAAATAAAATTCTCAAGTGCAGTATCAACTAAATTGTACATATGAGCTGTCATTTAAGCCTTCAATTGTCATCACTACGCTGTGCACTTAAGCGATTCGCAACATTTGAAACTGGAGAAAGAGTTTATCAGGTGTTCTTCAGACGAATTGATGACTTTTCTATTTTACAGTGTCTGAAGTACAATTTACTACTCTGAACTAAGCATGATTTACACGGGTCGAATTTTGTCCTTCCGCCGCAATTTGATCGATCGACTGTATTGTGCCTATAGCCAAATAACTTCACTTGCCTACAACCATGAAATAAAGGCTATCTATCGATCAAATTGGTATTTACACAGTGGGAAAACAAAAATCGACTAGCAAATCGAACCGTGTGAATCATGCTTTACAATTAACGGTTTCTGAAATACAATTGAATGTTCTGAAATGCAGTTTACAGTTTCTAAAGTACAATTGACTATTTTGAACTACATCTTACGATTTCTGATGTTAGAATTACTATTCTAAATTACAATCGAGTGGTCTAAAACACGTTTAGGCCATTTCTATATTAGGATTACGATATGTACATCGTCGATGCATTTATACACTATCGACTACTTAGACCTAAGGGCCTTTAAGGCCCTTCAATAGAAACTACCGCTAACTAAGCCAATTTCGCGTTTTATACTTTAAGCAGTTGGTCGGTTTTACTATTGCTCGATTTTTTGTAAAACTTTCTAGTTACGTAAGTACAAATGTAAGTGGTATGTGCACAAATTCAAGTACTTTTTTTTATTTATAAATGAAGTGTTTCCTTTCTCACAATTAAGTACATTTCTATGCACTTATTGTAAGAGGCAATCAAATATTAAAATAGAAAATTGTATACTTTTGTAAGTGTTAGAAATTCTTATCAACATATTAATCAGTGTTACAGCCAAATAGCTAGTCCGTGATAACATCACTTGTCAATATAAACAAAACTCTTTAAAAAGTTTAGAAGTCATGGTATACCTTAATACGAAAGGGTGGGAGTAAAACTGACAACTATTTTTCATGCAAGTCAAAGGAAATCGTATAAATTGTTTTATAAAAAGGGGTTAAAAGTAGACAAACCGTTGCTGAACTGATACGATATGTTTACCTTTTACTAAGCAATTTTTTTTACCATCTTTTATTAAACATTTTATTGGTTTTTTTTTTTTTGCATGATAAATAATATTCAATTTTACTCCCAGCCTTTCATATAAGCTTCGAACAAGCAGATACAGAGATACATGTATCTTTTCCATAATGATAGTTTTTGAAAACAGCCTATTCATACCTTTTAAAGCTTAAATCAACTTGGGTTATTTTTGCTTATGCTCATAGTTACATACTTATGTACAGTTCTTGAAAACGATTTGACAATTGTTGCGCTAAAGCGTTTAGGAAGTATACCTTTAAGTATATATTTGTGTTTTTTTTAAGCTTTCTTATCACTGCTAGTGGCAGTGACACTATTTGTTAAGGTATTTGGATTCTGTTTGGTGAACTACAAAGGTATGTATGTATGTATGTACATATAGACACGTGTACTTTGTGCAAGGATCCAAAAACCACTTTTAAGTAAATCTTAGATATTTCTTTTTATGTTTCTACTCCTAATAAGCCCATTGACCAAACCAAACATTTGTCCGTTTCCACTGAAACCTCTTCAGTTGCATATGTATTTGATGTACTAACCATATAACCGAATTCTAAAGATGATTGATCTATGAAAACAATAAAATTAATTAGTCGCTGTTATGTCGTATATTTCACATAGTATACATACCCAAATTCCATTTCAATCCTGTAGTGGTAACAACTTTAGCTTCACCACCAACTGGCATTAGAGCGCACCAACATTTATATTCCACTAATTCTTTTGGTATAATAATTTTATGTTTACCCGGCAAAAGTAACCAACTTAAGCAAGTACTACTCAAGAGGTATACATTTAACTTATCGCTTTGTACCTTATATAATGTATTAATATTTGCCATAATCTGATCAAGACGTCCCGTATTGTCTACTAATACAATGACCTCGCATATATTCAGCCTTTGCATTTGTTGTTGCAGGCAGTGTAAAGCTTTGGTAAAGTCAGTGTCATTTTGGTCTGGAGTGTGTTTGTATTCTGTAGCTGATGAATTGAAATATTCGCGTGTTTCCTTTGTAATCGAGTCAAAATCGCCTGTTATATACTGTGGTCGCTTAAGTTCGTCCTTTGTGCAATGTGTTTGCAGAAATTCACGCCAATGATTGGCGCCACCATCAACAAGACAATTGATTTGTGCTTCGTAAAGATGAAAAAAAAGGAAATTCACAATCATTTAATAATCCAAATTATTTGCTTTATAGCTACCATTTTGCCATATTTGCTTGACTACTTTTGGTTCCACGTGCACTGATCGGTTCAATACAATGCAAGCGTAACCACTGCCCGTTGTGTGTTGTGCATTCAACAATTCCTTGGGCCGCCAAAGACGTACGTTGTTGCTGTTGAGGTAATTTTTACTCGTGGTATGACTTGTGCTATTTGCTTGCATTGCATTGGTATTAAAAGATTGCGGCGGCAATATATTTTGTTTCTGTTTGTATAAAAAGTTAAAATTCCGTCCAACTATGTTAACAGCTGCCGTGCGTGTATTTTGTAGCAAATTGAAAATTCGCAATGTTGCACATTTCATTTTATAATGAATTTTTATTCAAAACATTTTATCACTGTTATCAATTTCTGTAGTGTAATAAAAATTTTATTTTTTTTTTGTTTTGTTCTGCACTTTCTACGTTTTCATTCTTATCCACAAATATAACAGTTAATAATCGGATAAAAGAAATAGGTGAGAACTTTGATGATTTATCGCATCTTTTGATTGCGAATATACCTACAAGACACAGCTTATAGATGGCTCAGATTTTTCATATGGGTAGCACAAATCTGATGGCCAATGTACGCTTGCTTTGCTTGCCTTGCTTACCTTGCTTTCCTTTTAAAGCGGGCTACCCATCTGCCAAGAAATGTCAAACTCCATTTAAAAAACGCCGGTTTACCTCAAGAAATAAATAAGCTCGTATATATTTCTTGAGGTAAACGTGCAGATCCACGGCAAAGGTGAGTAAATATTTCGCTAAACATATTTTGTACATTTTTATAAGAGTAATTTGCAAAAAAAATGGAAAATTTGGTAAACGTCAAAATTTCTTGACCAGGCACAAGAAATATATGCTCGTTTTTTTCTTGGCAGGTGAGTAGCCCGCTTTAAGCTTTTATGGCCCAATAGAAGCTACAAAAGTTGTCAAAAAATACAGGATGAGACAACCAAGACAAACAACGAAGCGTGTAAAGCGCTGTCAAATAGAGATTTGGGCTATTCGACGCTTTGAAGCGTTTGAAGCAAGCAAAGTGAGGCTGCCACTGGGACAACTTTCATACATTTCAGTGGAGTTCAAAAGAATTTTGACATTTCTCGAGGCAAAGCCAGCAAAGCAAGCGTGCATTGGGCCATCACCTTTACCTGGCAGTTCCCTGCAGTGACACTTGCACAACATTTACCAAACTCACTTATAACATACAAAAACAAGTTAAATTACATTTCAAATACTTACCTTAAATTTGAGATTACATTTCTTACAAATATTATAATTTAAAAATATTATAATTATAAAATAAAATATTTGTTTTTTTTGGCATTTTGTTTTTGGCTTGTTCGTGCTTTTTGGGTTTTTTGTATGGAGCAGAGTACACCTAGCAACAGCAGCACCACGCGACACAACATAGTTGATCAAAAAGGCAACTATTTGGTCGCGTCGTGTTGCTAGATGTGTCCGTACCTTTATTCCAGGCATAAAACTAGCAGCACGTATGCCAAATCGATGCACATTTATTCCAGACATGCAAATAAATATTACAGTAGCTTTGTTTCTTTCCTGCTAATTATGAAAAATTATTCCTGAAAAAGTTCCTTGAACAAAAATAGCAGCGAATTCAGCAGCGTTTGACATTTAATTGAGAGAGAGCGCCAATTCGCTACAAGTTATTGCTCAAATTGTTAGCATATTAGAAACGTAACCGCTGTTTTGTCTGCAAGTTTCTACTGATTCCTGTTCGACGAAAAATGAGCAGAAATGAGATTTTGACAGCTTTTGTAAGACTCTCTTCTGCTGCTAATTCTTTGCAAGAAATATTTATTCTATTACTTATGTTATGAACGCATTATGATTGATGAGTACATCAATCATCAATTTTTCCTTCATTAACATTTTTCACTGTCAACTGTCAATTGCGCACTTATCTTCGTTGTCTTTTATAATTTATGGTGTGTACTTCTGAAATTTTCCGAAAAAGAAAAAACCTTGTGAAATTTTCGCGTTAGCCGCACGCTATTAAAAGTGCATAGATAACGATTTTTCACATCATTACGCACAAAAGGCATTTTGTATTTGCTAATAAATATGGCTTGGTTTTAATGGCTATTATTTCAAAAGTGTGTATATTCAGTACGATTGCGAGTGAATTTCAGCCAGTGTGAGTGGTGTAGAGTATTCATGAAAAGCAAATCTGTGCCTGCAAACCACCCACCCGCCACCCAATAATTAGAAGAAAAAAAGCGATAATCGAATGCGGGGCTGACGACGACAAACTGTTGTTTTTGCCATTTCTTGCCTACAACAAAAAACATATACGCATCACCACATACTCATCACGCCATTGTTACGCTGCAGCTAGCATTAATTACAAAAATCTGGCTATTAACTTTGAAGCAAGCCCTCACACGGAAAAGAGGGTCTATGAATAATCAGTAAGGACGAGTGTATATGCAGCCGACTGAGTAATCATATGAAGCACAGTAATACAGCAAGACAACTAGTGGCAATTTTCCAAAATTGTTAGTCAATATCTAACAAGTCTAGGAAAAACGGGAAGTTCAACTGCTATAAGTGGCGCCGTCTGGCCACAACAACAAAGTGCGAGTAATTGATTAGCGCAATATCAAATTACAACAGGCGTAGCTTTGGTGGCGAACTAATTTTATAAACGTTGGCGGGAACGCGTCATGTCAGACGTCATGAATATTGACAGCATTATATCAAGATTATTAGAAGGTATTAAATTATCAGCTATTTTTGTTTATGTAAAATATTCAACTACTTTTTACTGTATTTCTTTTTTAGTGCGTGGCGCACGACCTGGTAAAAATGTACAATTATCTGAGAGCGAGATACGTGGCCTATGCTTAAAATCACGCGAAATATTCCTATCACAACCGATACTCTTGGAATTAGAAGCACCACTTAAAATATGCGGTAAGTGTTCTATGATGTTTGGAAATCTCTTGATATGGCACACTTATTTAGATCCAAGTAGATATAACGCTTTTGATCTTATGTATTCATACGACGTTGTTTAAATAACTATGGATCAACTTTTATCTTGATGATGTAATAGATAAAGTCTTACCTGTACCTTACTAGGACAGGTGTTCTCCTGGTTTTCTTTTTACCTGCTCGACCTATCTCACTATAGTTAAACCCAATTTAAGACTTTATTTAGAAGAGATTAATAAGGGTGAAAGGACGTGTCGATTAGGACGGGACTGCTGCTCGGAGCTTACCCACAACTCTCTATGTATCGAAATTGTAGGGGGATTTATTTTGTAAGCAATTGGCTCAAAAACTAGATGCTGAACCGATTTTTGCCGAAATTGGATGACGCTGCAATCGCTTAACTTGTAGCTATGGTCTGATTCTCTTCATTTTTGGCACGTATGTTTGATATAAAGCTAAAACCATCACAAGCCGCTACACCACTGCGTTGGCAGTTAATTCAGTATAATCCTGTAAAAACCAGCGGGTGTTGCACCTCCCATACAAATGGGATGTTTTTGTACTGCATATGTCTGCAAGTATTCATCGTAGAAGATTGAGTTAAACGAGATTCATTTCAACACCTCCAGAAAGAAAAGGGGAGATAGGAGAAAGGTGGCATCTCCCATACATATATTTCGTACTGCATAAAGAGTTAAATGAGATTAATCTCTAACACCTCTAAAAAAGGGAAAAGGGTCTTGAAGTACTGATAATAGAATAGGGATAGGCGTAAGGATAGAAATAAGAATAGGGAGATATAGACGATATGAAAGAGGGAGATGTGGCACATAATAGGATAGAATAGATGGGAAAGGAAACAAATTATTCGTTGCAGGGGCCTGAATTTTTGGGCAGGACAAAGTCTGCAGGGCCCTCTATTTTTTAATATTTTTTTTATTCCTTAGTTTTTTTTTAACAAATTGTATTTATTTGATTTTATAGAACCCGATAAAAAAATATTTCAGCTGTAAAATAATGATGCGTAATGGTTGTAAATAAAACCGATTATGATATTCAGTTTATGCGCCCATAACCCCTTTAAAAGTTGTTCCAATGAAAGATTTCAGGTACAAATACTTTAGTAAGCTGTGTGGATAACTGAATATGTACGTCTGTGTTTTGTTGTGTTACATCTGTTACAATATTTTCATAACTCTTCTTGACTTCGGTTCATTATCACACCATGTTAACTTAAAATTATTACTGTAATGAACCGTATTTTACTTATTTAACTATTTTATGTTTTTGTGGATTAACGTGTTGCCCGCTTTTAATTAAAATTTATAAATAAGTAGTGAATCGTTTGAATCCTAATCCAACTGCTTTTCCTTTTTTATTATACAGGCGATATACATGGTCAGTACTATGACCTGCTGCGTCTATTTGAATATGGCGGTTTCCCACCAGAGTCGAATTATTTATTTTTGGGCGACTATGTGGATCGTGGTAAACAATCATTGGAAACAATTTGTTTGCTTTTGGCTTACAAAATTAAGTATTCGGAAAACTTTTTTTTGCTGCGCGGAAATCACGAATGCGCCAGCATTAATAGAATTTATGGGTAAGTCCTATTTTGTGTCGTTTTTCTATTTCTACATAACATTTTCTTGGGACAGTTTTTATGACGAGTGCAAGCGTAGATATACAATTAAGCTGTGGAAAACATTTACAGATTGTTTCAACTGCTTGCCAGTAGCGGCTATTGGTAAGCTTAACTCACATAGACAGATATATTGTAATATACTTTTAATGCCCAAAATTCGTTTGCAGTTGATGAGAAAATTTTCTGCTGTCACGGCGGTCTGAGTCCCGATTTATCGTCCATGGAGCAAATAAGGCGCATTATGCGTCCTACCGATGTGCCGGACCAAGGTTTGTTATGTGATCTGTTATGGTCCGATCCAGATAAGGATACAATGGGTTGGGGTGAAAATGATCGTGGTGTGAGTTTTACATTTGGAGCTGAGGTACTACATTGTAGAACAACAAGCTTGCATGGTGCCTAATTTGGTTTATTTTTTTTTTGGCAATTTCAAAACAGGTTGTTGGCAAATTTCTACAAAAACATGATTTTGATTTGATTTGTCGTGCCCATCAAGTGGTTGAGGATGGTTATGAGTTCTTTGCAAAGCGGCAATTGGTCACTCTATTTTCCGCTCCAAATTACTGTGGTGAATTTGATAATGCAGGTATGTCAATTAGATTTTAAAAATATTTGATCTTATTTTTTGGCGATTTCGAATAATTCAAAAGTGGAATATAAAGAAATTGTAAACTATTACAATGTCAGAGGAAGAGCTTATAGTTTTACTGCCAGGGATTATAAGAGAAAAGTTCTCCGTGATGCCAACGGCGAGTATCGAAGGAAATTTAACGATGTGCTGTGCGAGCTTTACGCGGACCTGACCATAGTTCAGCGAATTAAAGCCCAAAGGCTCCACTGGCTGGGTCATATTATGCGAATGGACAAAGAAGGTCCAGCACAGAAGGTTTTCCTATCGACACCCAAAGTCGGCAGCAGGGGAAGGGGGAGGTGGAAACAAGTGGAGGATGACTTATCGCTAAAAAGGAATGACTGGCGTGCTTTAATACAAAACGGTCAAAATCGCCTAGGCGGTTATGCATCAATATACGACGCAAGCCAAGATTAGATTATGGAGAAAAGGTAGGTCTCATAGCCCAGCGATTAGTCTAGGAAGCGGCCGGGATGAATTTAAAGTGACAGTAGACAAATAATTTTCAAGAATTTTTGTCTCTGTACGGTTTGTTCAAATAAAAGGGCCTTTATTTACAGTAAAGAACTGCCTTATATCTTTAAAAATCCGCAGAATGTTACGTGGTTCTTTATTACATCGTCGGCTAAGAGTGAGAACCTGGCCAATCCGTGTTTTGGATGCATTTCAGTATAAATCCGTCACATTGTGCTTTTATTGATCAATTATTCTATTTTAGTCTTATTCTCTGGGTTTAAGCCAAGTTAATAGACAGCGAATAAGCTTAAATTATTGGTATCTCAAGGCCAACAATCCATATCCTATATCGTTGCAGTTGGCTCTTTATCATAACAGTAAAATATTTTTTTTAGTCGTTTACACTTTTAGCCGACGATATATACTAAATTGCAAGTTTAGTTAGTAACTTTTTTGTTGGAAAGTTTCCTATAGAATTACATTAAAATATTTTTTTACAGGTGCAATGATGTCCGTGGATGATACACTAATGTGTTCGTTCCAAATTTTGAAACCGGCCGATAAGCGTCGTTTTGTATACCCAAATTTCGGCAGCTCAGGGCGTCCATTGACTCCGCCACGCGGTGCCAATAATAAAAATAAAAAGAAATAAAACAGTTCTACTACAAAAATTAATTAATACATACAAAAGAAGTGTTAAATTAGAAAAAATTAAGATTATAATTGCAAATACAAAAAAGGCGAAAATCGAATATGAGAAAAATTATGAAACGATAAAGAAGAACGCATGGCAGAAATGGATTTATATACACAAAAAATCGCAACGAGACTTTGCAATAGAAAGAATATACAACATTTTACAAAGAAGTCCTGAATTAAAAGCTAAATGAAAGCGTTTACATAAAATCACATGCAAATAAACCAAGAAGCAGGCACCGACACTTGCAACAAACTATCACTATTACACCAAATTATGTTATAAAAATTAAATATAGTTTTATTTTTTTTTGCGCTATGCATTATGCGCTTTGCACTTACATGTCGCACAAGGAACAAATTTAAAAAATTTAAATACATAATTGTGTTTGTATGCAGAAAAATAGATCAGTTGCAACTGACGGAAATTTAGATATACTGTAGCGGCAAGGCGCATTAGCTGTATATTTTGTAGATTTAGCTATTTTTTTTTTATTTTCTTGATTGTTTATATTATAATTTTACTATTATTTTTAATCTTTTTTTCGTGGTTTTACTTTTTTTTTTTTTTTGCTAAAAATCACTAATTACTGAAAGTTAGTTTCGGCATGAAATTGTTCAAAAATCCCAATTGGTTTCTATTATTATCAATAATATTATTTTTTATTAATGTATGTTTTATGTTTAGTGAAAGTACAATGTAAAGTTTTAAATATATATACTATGTGTAAACAACTTAGATATTAAGGCCAAAAGATAACAAAAATCTGGTTTTCGCAAATAACAATAAGAAAAATATGTATATGCATTGTTTACGTTCGATTATATGAGTGTATCAATTTTGTATGAATTTATCTTTGCACCAGGCGCTATAATTTTGCGTTTAAAATTTTTCGTCATTTAATACGGTTCTATAAAATGTTATTATTTTCAATTATTGTGTCTTGTTTTTTTTTTTATCACAAAAAGCTTTAAACTATTTTATTACTTATCAGTCCAACTTGTATATATTACTTTTACAAAAGTTATTCAACACTAATTAAGCATATTTTTGGGCCTTATATCATTTTAAAATTGATAAGTTATTAATAAACGAAAAATGCAATTTAAAATGTTCATACGTTTTTTATTTAGTGAATTGAAGTTGTGACAAAAAGTCCATTAGGATATACATCACTAAATAATTCAGAAGTGGAATAATTAACATGAAAAATGCATGCCGTTCGGAATAGGCAAAAATTAAAAAAAAAACTTATGTCGGCGATATTCGTACAGGTTATTATGGCGACCGCCGTGGTGTAGCGGTTAAGTGTTCGGCCTTCTACACCAACTCGTGGCGGTTCGATGCCCGACAAAAGTAACAAAAAATTATTTAGAAAAAGAACTTTTCTAAACGGGGTCGCCCCTCGGCAGTAGTTTGGCAAACTCTCCGGGTGTATTTCTGCCATGAGAAGCTTCTCGGCAAAAAATTCATTTGCTTTGCAATCGCCGTTCGGAGTCGGGAAAAACGGTAGGTCCCGCCAACTTGTAGGAAAAACTCAAAAGCAACACACCACAAGTTGGAAATTGAAGCTCGGCAAAAATCTCGTTTTAGGTTATGATAACCTGTTGGTATATCGCCGCCATGGTTTTTTTTTTTTTTATCATTAGAACATCTAAAAATATTTTTGTGCCGAGCTTCTCTTTCAATTTGTGGTGTGCTGCTTTTGAATTTTTTGCTACAAATTGGTGGGACGTACAGTTTTTTCTTGACTCCGAACGGCACCTGCAAAGCAGATTAATAATGGCTGCTCTGAGAGTTTGCTTAACCACTGCGGAGGGCCCCCTGTTTAGAAATACTTTTCTAAAGAATTTTTGATGTTTATTTTACTGGGTTGAGATCGCAAATATTGGCCTAGTATCACACTATCGCTTCACTACAGCGACCTTCTAATTGGAAGAAGAGCTTGGCGCAGATAAAATCATAAAATACTGTAAAGTGTGCAATCAATTGGCGGATATATGTATTTATTTAGTTCTGAGTACTTGGAAGGCGGTTCAAGCAAACACTTTGAAATGAGGACATTGGTCCTTTTAATCACACCGCCTCCTTTCATAGGGAGTTTCGGGACGCCACAGCTTCGTATGCCAATCATTTCTAAGCACACAGAACTCAGTTTTACAACTTAATTGTTTATATGCTTAAGACTGGTTTTCATTAGGCCAAATGGTGTCGAATTTCGGTTCCTTATTTCGATAAAGTCGATAGAATTTGTCGAAATTTGACCTAATGAAACCAGACTTTACTTGCGTTTCTATTTTGTCGCGTCGTGTAGTGCTGCTAAGTGTGAGCGAGGCTTAAGAGTCAGTTACATAAAGCTTTATTTTGACTTTACCTCAAACTTTGACTTTGACATAAGAGTTCAGTATACGTATTTAAACGAAGCATGGCACATTGGAGACCTCAAAGTTGAAGCAAGGTTAAAATTTGGCAAACTCTCAAATTTTGCTTGCTTTGACAATCAGATGTTGATGACTTTGCTTTAATTAATGAATAAAAAGTTGGAGGAAATAATAATTATTTCATTTTTTCTCTATTAAATTAATAAATTAACCAAAACACTCTGAATGCAAAGAAATAAATAACGAAAACAAACGTATAAAAGAGAAACGTCAAGGCGTTCATTGTAGCATACCTCTGAAGTTGGACGCAAAGTTTTGAGGTAGCAAATGTCAGGCGAGGTTAACAAAGCTTTATGTATTCGACCCTTTAAGAGCTAAAGAGTCTATAGGGACCTAGTAACACTTCCGTCGAAACTCGATAGAAATCCACTAAAATTATCGGAAATCACTTGATAATTGCGATAGATTTGGTTATTTCTATTGAGTTTCCCGTTCGTCGTGCTTGATCAATGCGCGAGAGCTATTTTAAAGGGAATGTGCAAAAAATAACTAATATTTCAAAGGCTTGAGAAATAGCTGATAGATGTTTGTTGAGATAGATAGATATTTATTTACTTAAAGCATGATTAAAAGCATTGCCTTATTTGAATTTACAGAGTTTAAAAAATTAGAAAAATATTGAAAGAAACCGTTTCAAATAATGTTTTCAAGTTTAAGTAGGGAGTTGATAAACTATATACACAATTGGTATTTCCAAAATAAGTGCCGGTTGCTCATCTACCCTTTAGTTTTAAAGTTCACTATAAATTTACCGGCAACTTTATTTGAAATGTAATTAAGTAAACCTTAAAATTAAAGGCTAGATAAGAAAACGGCCCTAAGTACGGACTTTAAGGTATTTTTAAACAGATTTTTATTGCTAATATGTAGTTGTTCCTGCCATATTAGCTGCTTCCTCTTCAAATTTAGTATTTACCGCACTCAAAGCTGCTTTGTATTGCCGCGCAAAGCCAATGTCTTCCCCAGCCCAAACGCGTCCATTTGTCGCCATCATAACAGCCATAGCCTCCCACTCATCCATGTGTCGAATTGAAGAGGGCGTTGACTGATCATATTTGTTGGCGCCTCCGCCAGATTTCATGTTGGCTTGGCGATTTCCACTTTCACGCATTGCTTTTATCAACGAACCTTCCCTAGAGACCGGTTGACTTTGTTGTTCGAATTCAGTATTAACGGGTGTATTTATACCATCATGTTGACTTGGCTGCGAACTCTGTTGACCTGTTGTTTCAGCTCCTCCTGATGCCCCGGTGCATCCACTGAAATCGCAGGCACGACCGTCATTTTTCGGTTTGTGGTCACAGTCCACTGATAATTCTTCTTTCTGTATCATGCATACGGGTTGTGGTTCGCAGCATCTGCGCTCTGCTGCACATAACGGTATTCTATCTCTTAACGTATGCTTACAGCGCTTAGAACACATTTTCGAAGGATACGAAATTTTGACAGATTTTTATACCTTTAAAAATTGGTCTAAAAATGTTTACGGGTCAGCCAAAATTTATTTGCACAAATAGCAACTAGGACCATATGAACTTACCTATAAAAGGATGTTAGTATGTGGAATTTATAATTATTCTCAGATATAATGCATTATACCAAAGGTAGGAAAAGAGAGGATAGTTTTTTTAAAAACTTCAAAAAATTTTTTGAAGTTTTGTGTTAAAGTATCGGAATTTGAAGATATATGCCTGACTACTTCAAATAAAAAACAGGGGTCGTAAAACTGAATTCATCGTTTAGTTGAACACAAATTTTTTGTTTACATTTGGCTCGTTTTCTTTCCATTCTGTATGAGAGAAGAGGAAAAAGAACGAGTAAAATGTGAACAAAAAATTTGTTGGGAACTGAACGATTTGGCGAATTCAAATGAGCCAGTTCGACACCGTTTACACTGGCAAATTTGCATTTGGCTTCACCTTCTCTGCAAGAATTTTCTACCAGGACAAAAGGCCACCGAAAGAAAATGCATTACCGTGATGATTTATAGTACATTTACACAGCACCAAATTTGGCGTTTTTTTTTCATACAAATCTCATTTTCCAAGTTTGGAATTCCATCGCATTTGGCCTCGTTCGCTGAACAATACAATCCACAATTCCTCAAAATAGCAACCCTGCCTGTGTTCCACATTTAGAACTGCCCAGCAAGAACCTTAATGGGTAATTAACGTGTGAAAACTTTTGGATTATGCACAGTTCTAAATAACAATATCAACTATTTTTTTTATGATATTGGACCAGTTCCACTAAGAAAAGAGAGAAGCCTTCTTGATTCTTCATTTATTATTACTCTACATGTGTTTAAAACATCAAGGTGGTGCATTTTCTTTCGGTGGCTTTGTATTCTGGTAGAAGATTCTTGAAGGGAAGGTGAAGCCAAATGCAAATTTGCCAGTGTAAACAGGTTCGAAATGACACATTCAAATTCGCCAAATTTGGTGCAGTATAAATGTACTATTAACCTGTTAGTAGTATAGCCTAAATGTAGGCAACGCTTACAGATTTAATTTATTTTAATGTAATGTAATGTACAGCTCCAATTTTATGTAATCGGCCTTCTGCTAACTTAAGTACAACGTCATACGCCTATATGTAGGCAACGCTTATATTTATTTTTGTCAAGTTATGTTGCTAACTCCGAACCTTTTAACATTAAAATTTTTTTCATTTTGCTATTGCTATTTTGAAGAACTGTGGATTGTATTGTTCGCCAAATGAGGTCAAATGTGATGGAATTCCAAATTTAAAAAAGGAGATTTGTTAAATTTGGTGCGGTGCCAAGAAATCCCTCAAGAAAAAACCGAGCATATATTTCTTATGCCTGGTCAAGAAGTTTTGACGTTTACAGAATTTTCCCTTTTATAGCAATTTACTAATGTATAAAACATGTGTAGCGAAGTATATACTCATCTTTGCGTTGATTCTGCACGTTTACCTCAAGAAATATATACGAGCATATTTATTTCTTGAGGTAAACCGGCGTTACCAACCATCGAAAATTGTAGGACTTTTTCTTATGAGCTGAGTATTGGCTCAAGAAAATTTGACGTGTGAAAACATTTCTTGACCGTTTTTTAATATGGAGTTTGACATTTCTTGGCAGGTGAGTAGCCCACTTTAGCGGGTACGTAAATAAGCAAAATTTTCGCTTCTGGGACACTGAAAATCCGCGTGTAACCCACGAAGAGCCATTACACCCGCTTTTTGAAGTCGCGGGTTTATGTCAACAAGCCTCATACTCTTGCAGCTCTTAAAGACAATATCCGTCAAGAATGTGAGGACCTATCGCCGGAAGTTTTGGCCAAAGTGATGGAAAATGCCATAAAAAGGGCTCAAATGACAATCAACTGTGGCGGCGGCCATTTACATGACATCATATTCTCGACTTGATGTAAAAAAATTTAAAAGACCAAATAAAAATAATCCACAAGAAGAATCAAAGTTTTTCATTTTTTTTTTTAAATTACAACCAAGAAACATCGGAAGGTTACTTTTGCGCCACCTTGTATTTTTTCTTATGAGCAGAGAATTTTACGTGTGAAAACAGTTCTTGACCATTTCTTGGGCGTTTTTTTTTTATGGCGTTTGACATTTCTTGGCAGGTGAGTAGCCCGCTTAAGGATTTATTGAGTTGCGTTCTTTTGGGCGACCACGGACGTTAAAAAAACAGACAGTTGGTACAGGCAACAAAAAGTTGGCAGCAAATTGCCCCAATATCGACGAATGTAAACGGCTTTATAGACGCTAAAATTTTGTCTGCAAAAAAAAAGTTGCTGAAGTGGTTAAAATATATTAATGTTCTGCAACTATGACATATAAAGTCTGCGTATATAAGGACTGTGAAAATTACGTTCGTGATGGCGTACCCAGCGGCAACAAACAATTTACAATATTTCGTTTCCCAAAGGATCCAGCGCGTCGTAAAGAATGGTTGATGCGTGCTGAAGTTTTAAATATACTACCAGAGTCACAAATGTGGATTTGTTCCGAGCATTTCGATAAAAAATATTTGTTGGCAAATATGCGCCGAACAATTCCCGCCAGCACAGCGCTGCCATTTCCTTATCGGGAGAGAATGTTAAATAATATGCAAGTGGATGAGAATGCAATCAATATTGACAACAGCAAGCTGTTTAATGGTGGCTTTGACAATGAAGTTGATAATTTAGACAACGAACTGGTGATTTCAATACATCATTTAAATGCTTACTCAGAATCTATAAGACTGAAGAATGTGGGCGGTGATGAGGGTGCTGATGCTGATGGCATATCGGAATATTTTAAAGAAAATAAAGATAGCAATGGTGAATATTGTGTGGAATCTACTACGTCCACAACGAAAGCGCCCGAAGAAGTCTTACCGCCATTGGAAGAAGAATATACCGAAATGAGTGATAGTGATGAAGAAATCTTAAGAGGTAGGCACACAAGAAAATTAATTAATCTTATAAATAAGCTATAAACTAATCCATAATCTTTATAGAAATAGCAAAACAATCGACGGAAAAAGACACAACAAACTCTCAACCGCATGCAGCAAAAAAGCGCAAAATGCATTCAGAGGACACTTATGAAGACGAAGAGCCTTCTAGCTCCAAACAAGTAGCAACTAAAATTACAACAGTGAGTGAAAAAGAAAAAGTTAGCAGTGCTAATACAATCACGAAGCGCACTTTAAAGCCATCAGAGAATGTGGCAAATGATACGCATAATCCAACACGGCAACAAAACACTTCGTTACAACAACAACAACGGCTGCAAAATGAAAATCCTGCCCCCCAACAACCGGAAGAATCACTACAAATCGACGCAGAAGCTTTATTGGATAAGTCAGATGTTACATGTTTCATATTCAGAGGTGAAGAATATGTGCAAATGTCCAAAGAGTATTATTTGCAGGAAAAAATGGAGTTATTGAAAAAGTTGAGAAAATACGAAAATGTGCTAAAGTTATTTAAAAATAATTTAGAAGCATTGGATTTGTGAAGAGATGTAAAAAAATAAGCTTAAGTTTAAAAAGATGTATCATTTACAAATGCTAGATTTACATACATACATATATTTACTTTCGGACTCTTGTTATGGAATTAATATAAAATTCGACTGTAGTCGAAATAGCTGATCGAACGAAATTTCATTTGGTATCAATGTTGCCAGTATTTTTATTTTTTCATACTCATTTGCATACATTTAATAATAAACTATATGGTTTACTTATCTCTTTTATTAGTACATAAAAAGATTATAATGTTCATTGAAGATTTTCGAATACATACTGGATGATATGATGCTATTAAACCCACAGTCCAAAGCCGCGCTTGTTTTGTAAAATTAGACAAATCTGGCGTATAAGTACAATTTAAAATACATATAATTATCCAATGTATTTTTAAAAAGTCGCAACACACGAATAGTATTTTTTACTGTGTTCTTACTTTAACTACCCAGTCGGGAATTTGGCTAACCACAAATGCATTTGAAGTTGGCTACTTAGCACCCAGTACTGTTTGAAAAGGGAACTACTTTGTATATACCAGACTGGCTATTTTTACATGGCGATGGCCTAGGAGGTAGTCAGTTATGCTTTTTCCTGCATGACTTTTAGCTAACTACAATACGATTATTTTTAGGCAGAGTTAAACTAACTATATTGAGGTAATTTTAATTCACTTAATTTGAAATAGGTTTATAGCTAACTCTTTTAGAATGACTTTTTGTTGGCCTATTCCATACGGCTAAAAATCGACTAATTTGGATTAAATTGTAATCGATAACAGTTTTAACACCTTTTAATGGACTTTTCCGGATTTATTTTGCACAGATATTAATAAATATATTTGCTTAATGCTAATTAACAAATACATATATTTCAACAAAAACACTCATATGTACATGTCAAAAAAGTCTAGCAGCTCTTGATGTATGCTCAATCATAATCGCCTCCTCAATGACTTCCATGGCACCATTGGCATACATGCCTTTGGTCGAAAAGTTGTGAAAAGCACCAGGCCATTCCATGGTCCATCCATTGGTATCCCAAACCAAAAGTCACATCAATACCGTATTCTTTAGCAATACGTTGTAAGATGTAGCGTGACACCCATAGATCATCACCACCATAGGATTATTATTTCGTTCTTGCCAGGCTTGAAAGGATCCTTATACATAGATGACGCGTGGCACGAGTCTGGTATCTGAATTTCACCGCTAGCCTGATATGTTGAGCTGCCATCATATTTCTACATCGTCCGGTACTTTATTCAGGACACGGTCCTTCAAAGGGTGAATTCTTGAGGAAATGTGCCTGACGCACAGAGGCCAAATTAATGTTTCGGAACTGGCCTTATATTAAAATTGCATGTTAAAAAGAGTTAAAATTCTTTAAGAAAATTTGTTTATGAAAATTTTTTGAAAGCTAATGCTCCCAACCAAACAAAAACAAAGTATAAGCTGATTGATTTCTGCATTACTTTATGGTTAGGTAAAAGTCAGCCTCAGAAAATCGGGGGAAGGTAAATAATTTTGTTCTCAAATGGTTGGTTTCTGCATGACTTTGAGGTCAAATAAAAATCAATTGGTTAGTGTCTGCATGACTTTAAGGTTAGCTAAAAGTCAGTTTCGAAAAATTTAAACATAGACAAAGAAATTATTTCCTACTGATTGATTTTTGCCTGACTTTAGGGCTAGATATAGACCCATTTCTATAGATTTACTTAAAGTTACTTTTTTGTTAGACAGGCTACGAAAGTCCCGACTGGGTACTGATTGATTTTTGCCTGACCTTAGGGCTAGATATAGACCCATTTCTATAGATTTACTTAAAGTTACTTTTTTGTTAGACAGGCTACGAAAGTCCTGACTGGGTAATGTTAGTCATCAATTTAAATATAAAATACATATTTCAAGAAAAAAAAAAAAAAAAAAAATTTGCTCAAAAGAGGTGGCCATATCCTTGCCCCACATCTGATGTACTTAATTATTTATTTCATATAAAATATGTGAAATAGCCACACTTGATTCTACATTACTCAATGCCACATTGGATAAATGTGGCTCATAGCTGCGCAAGTTACGCTTGGCTGTATTATTATATGTAACCAGATTCCGTAATATCAATGCTGCAGTTAAACGTATACTTTTTGTTACTGGACCTTCATTTTCATCCATTAATTCTTTTGGATTTACATAATCTGCTGTATGCCTTTTAATAGCATGCAATGCTGAACTACCAGTAACACTGCCAATACCAATTGGTGGTTGTGATGCCGTTGTTGAAGTTGATGATGACGATGATGTCGATGGTGCTGGCGATGCTGTATTGTTACGTTGCGCTTGCGCTTGTGCCGCCTCTACATTGCGTACAATTGTCACAGGCGATTGTGTAGATTGTAAATTAACCGTACCTGTTGCTATACGACGTTGCATAGCAGAGCGTAAACTTTCTGTAATCAAATGTCGATCGATTATGTGCGTCATCAATGAATAACGTTTACGTGGAATGCCATCGCATAGGCCTGGACCTACACCCCATTGACAGAATATTTCTGCTGCCACATCTAAATGATCTGGACAATGCTGCGTGCACGCATGATGTTGCAAATCGTTTAATGATTTAAATTTACGACGTGGACAATTACGCCAATCGCAAACAAATAACCAATTAGGATCTAAAGGTGGCGTTGGTGTATTCGTTAGTGTCGGTGTTGCTGGTGGCAATTGTGCTGTTGGTGTTTGTTGTTTTTGTATTGGCGTTTGTGGTGTATTGACAGTAGCAGCAGTAGCGGTGGCGGCCGGGGTCGATGGTGGTCGTTGCGGTGGTGCTGGTGATTGTGAAGCTGGTGGTGGTGTAATTGATTTTGATGCAATTGTTTCTGATGTGGTTGTTGAAACACCAGTTGATGTGTCTGTTTGTTGTTGTATAAGCTGTTGACCTTGTTGCGCAACATTTGTTGGGCGTGAAGTAGTTCCAGTTTGTGTTAATGGTGGTGGTTCAGAGCCAACGTTGGTTTGTTGTTGTGGTGTTGGTGTTCTAACTGGTTGGGCAGTTGCTGTATTGCTTGTTGATGGTGCTAGTGCTGTTTGCTGTTGTGTTACGACTTTTACAACGCCTTGACTTTTGACCGGTAAAGTGGCTTGTATTAAACTGGGATGTTCAGCCGGCTAAAATATACAAATTGTTCGGAAAGTGTTTTAATTTAAATGAAAAAAAAAAATGTTTTATATTTTTGATCCATATTTTTTAACTCGATATTTAAGGATGCAAAATTTTTTCGGAAAATAAAATTTTGGTTAAATTTTTTTAGGTCAATATTTCATTAATTTAAATCTTAACTGATACTACTAGATAAAGCATGCATTGGCGTTCGATGCATTGCTTTCACCCACTTGAAAATTTTTAGACGTCATATTTTTTTAAGTAGTAATATTTTTTTTCTATAACCGCAAAACGTTCTAGAAAGCCAGTAATCCCTTTTTAGCAACATCTGAGGTCAATAATCGTGAACGTATGTAAAGATTCGACCCCAGATATTTTGAGTGACAAAAAAAAAAAAGTTCTGAAAATAAAAGGATATCTAAAAATATGTTTTCAAAAAACTTACCTTTGGTATTATTTTTTGTTGTTGTTGTATGATTGGAGCAAGTTGCTGTTGTTGCTGTTGTGGCGTTGGTAATACTTGTTTCGTTATAATAGTTTGCGAATTCAATTGACTTTGTTGCGTTGGTGGTGGAGCTTGTGTGATTACCGTCTCTTTAATTTCGATCGCACGACCACCAATTATAACCTGACGTTTCTCTGACGGACCTGATATAATATGTTGTTGTATTATAGATTGATGTTGTTGTAGTTGAGGTATTTGTATGGGCGGTGGTGGATTTTGTGCTAAGCCGCCTGGTGAAGGTTGAACAATAGAAACTGTTTTGCCCAAACGTGAAAACGTAGCCGGTTGATGCTGCTGCAGCACACTTTGTTGTTGTACACTTGTTGGTGGCATTTGTGGTTGATGTAATTTAATAGTTGCTGGTATGTGATTTAATTGTGAGAGTAATGATGGTGATATTTGGGTTGCACCTGATTGTGTTTGAGCAATTGTTGTAATTTGGGATGTTGGTATTAATTGATGACGTTGTAACAATTGATTGCTATTGCAAACATTTGTTGTTATACCACCGCTACTGCTAACTGGTATATGTTGTATTGGTGTGGCTGTGCCTGTTTGTGGATTTATGAAATATTGTTGAGTGGTAGGATGTGCTGAAAGCGTTGGCTGTGAACGTTGTGTAACCAAAACTTGTTGTCCTTGTGGTGTAGTCATTATCATTTTTTGTGTGCCACTTGTAATAAGTTGTGATTGTGCTGGATGCGTTTGTTGATGACCAGACATTGGTTGCTGTTGCAAAATTATTATAGTTTTTGTGCCAGCTGACTGTTGCTGTGGCGTTTGTGTTACTAAAACGGTTTGTTGTTGTGGCGGTAGCTGCTGTTGTTGTGGTTGAGCTACAAGATAAGTTTGACCCTGTTGATTTGTAGCGAGTACATATTGAGTTGGTTGTTGTTGTTGCTGTTGGTGGTGGTGCTGCTGTGGCATACTCTGTGTGATTACTTGTTGTATAAGCTGTTGTTGCGGTTGTGCCTGCTCAAGTGTTTTCTGTTGCAATATAACCGGCACGGTTTGCAGGCCTTGATCGGTTTTTATAGTAGCCATAGCTGTTGGCAACTGTGTTGTTTGTTGTCCACCAATACTGTGTGTTGCCAATTTTAATTGTGGTGTTTGATTTGATTGAAATAGTAGTTGACGTTGTACGCCTTGTATGGTGGGCGTTTGTTGTATTTTAGTTGGTATTAAAATTTGTTGCTGTTGCAACGAGTCGCTCATTGTTGCTGGTGCAGTAGCTGTAGTTGGTGCTGTTGTTAAACTTGGTGTTGTCACTGGCAGCGGCGGTATGTCTTCCAAATCTTCATCCTCTAGTATGGATGCAGCCATTTCGGCATATAAATTTGCGGCATTTTTAGAGGGTGTTACTTGCACCTCTTCAGCTTTAGTGTTTAATGATTCTAAAGCAGGGCGTTTAGCCGATTCACCACTATCCTCAATTTTACGCTTAATAATTGTTGTGGGTATTGGTGATTCGCTAGCCTTCTTATCGAGTATGTCTACTAAAATTTGATTGGCAATAATGACAGGACGTCCGCTAGCATCTTTGGCGACATTATTTCCACTCAGCGGAGCCAAAGGTGGTGGTGTGGATTCAAGCAAAGGCTTCTTTTCTAAAGGATTACCGTGCGCATGACTGAGTGGTTTAATTGTAGTTTGCCCAACCTTTACGGGCGTATGTTGCATTATTGTATTACTAACCATAGCGCTTATAGCGGTACCCGCAACTTTGATGGGCTGATTTACAGCTGCTGTTGTTGTAATATTTGACGAAACATTTGCTTGTACCAATGGGGCACTACTTGTAACACTTGTGTTCAAATCTTTTTGATTTTTTTGTTGTCGTTGTGTCACTTTATTAGCCAGCAGACTTTTAATCAGCGATGATGATGGCTGTGGAGAGGATGTTTCAAGTAGTTGTTGTGTTGCCAACATTGCTGGTGAACTGAGGGAAGATTGTGTTACTAGCTGTGGTGCAGCAGCATCAGTTGTTGACTCGTCCATAGTCGTTTGATCTACTTGCATGGGTTCTGATGTAGCCGTTAATGAATCTGTTGCTGTTACAGTAGATTCCAATTTCGGTTTCTTTTTCATTCTGCGCCCTCCACTAGTTATCGTTTCAGTGTTTGCTTTTGCTGGCAATTTATTATCTGGTGTCTTTGGACGCAGTGGTTGTATAGGTAAAGGTTGTGCACGCAAACGTATACCCACATAATGAACACCTGGAAAACATGAACCATCGCTTAGACGCACAGTCACCGGTCCAGCATTGTTACTAAAAATCAAACGCACAAGTTTTGGAAATTGTACATGATTAACGAACGAATGTTTGCCAGCCTTTTGACAGTGTGTTAAATAAATACGATATAATTCCTGTTGCTCTATACGACTCTCTGTAGCTACGGTACGTTCAAACGTAGCGCCCAACCACGACAAAGCATACTGTTCGTCCTCTTGTGGGGTGCTTTGGGTTATTTGTGGTAAATTGGGTGATTGTTGTGGTGTTGTGGTTGTTACTGTTTGTTGTTGTTGTTGTTGTTGTTGTTGCTGTGTTTGTGATGTGGAGGGCACATTTGGTTGCTCTGTCTGCGATTTCTGCTGCTGATTTTGTACAGCATCCGCTGAGCTTTGCGTTTGCGCCTGCGCTTGTGTCACTGCTGCAGGTGTTATCTGTGGTGACAGTATCACTGGTGTGGGTAAAGGTGGTTGTGGTGCTGGCAATTGCAGTGCTGCACTAAATACATGTGTCGCTTGTGGCTTTGTTGTGATAGCAGCATTTTGTAAATTTGCAATGTTTTGTGCTAACATTGGCACCATATTACCCGGCACTGTTTCTACAACTCTCATCAAAATACAACCATCTGGCCCATATGATTGTGCTTCTACTGTTATTAAAGAAACAAGTTGATCCACAATACCACGCACTTGCATTATATGATGACAGGAACGTGTGCCCAATGATGTTAGCGCATAAATAGCTTCCAATGTAAATATTAGCAACATTATATCATTTAAGCATAGGAACTGGCAAACAATTTCATAAAACTTTGTAGTGAGACATTTATTGATGGGTTCCTCATTGCAATCGTTCTGACACAATTTGTACAATATCTCTAAACTGTTAATAATCACGCCTCGGTCTAAACTTTCGACACCATCACAAATCGTAGCCAAGAGACTGCGTGACACATCATCTGTAGATGGATCTAGTAACTCAATTTCCGTAGCTATATTTCCAGCTATATCTAAAATTTGATTATGTAAATTGCCCCAACGTATGTTGGCGCCCATAACTATAAAGCGTATGAATGTGCGACTCTTGGCAAGCACTGGCACATTTTCATCAAAGAAACTAAGGTTTCGTAGTATTGCTACAATCTGTTGTACGCGTTGTCCAATATATTCTTGTGTACCTTCAGCGCGGCCCAAATTTAAGAAATCATACTCCTTGAAATCTTCATAATATTCGTGTTTCTTGTCAATTTCCACACAATCATCATCAAAAACATTTGTGCCTGCTGCTACATCATCATCACGTATAGTTTGCTCATCTGTGTACAACTCCAAAATCTGCGGTTTGTCATGTAATAAATCACGCCAAAATGCAAATAGAGAGTGTTCGCGCACATCCGTGTAGACATGTTGAAATAATGTATGCAATGTAGAATCGGAAAATACACCACTGTGTGCCAAGAGCATATCTAATATTTTAGGATATTCATTTAATTTTAATGTGTGCTTATTTTCATTTGCCATCAACGAGCAAACATTAATGGCGAAATCTTGCTCATTAGGTAGAGGTGAAATAAGCGAGAGCATTAATTTTTCATATGGCGATGCTTTATGCAAATCCGTGGAAAGTTTATAGGTGCGACGCCGATCCATATTTACAATATGCTGCCGGTAATTGTACGACATTGGTACAGAATTAACAGCAATGTTACCACCTGTGCTTGCATATATGGTTGGCGGATAGCGACTGCGCGAACGGCTACCAGTTTCTACAGCGTCCACAGATTCGAAACCTTCTAACTTATCGGGATCTTCGCCCAGAAAGTTTTGCTTTTCATACTTTTCCAAACAACGTCGATAAATGTATTTTACCGCAGCTGTAGCATTGACACACTTCTCGGGTACGCCCAACTCTGGCAGAACTTCGTCCCATTCATCGCGTTGATTCACTTTGTAAAAGCCCCCACGTTCAGTAACCTCGCTGTAAAGCTTGTGTAGATCGACTTCACGACCGGTTATTTTGGGCTTATGCATTATGGGTGTGCTAATAGTAAAAAATAATATAAATAAGAAACAAGGATAAAAATTATACTTTAAATACGCGTGTAATTTATATATATGTATGCATGTACAAATGTGTTAGGTACTTACGCACGCCGTTCATGGAACTGTTGCAAATCGCGATAGAACTCGTCGGGTGGTTTTGAAATTTTTCCTTTAGTGGATGGGTCTTTTAGAGCTGTTGCATTTGTTGCAGCGCCTGCTTCATTTATTGCAATTGCGGTAATTTGCGTGGATTTACTCCGCGTTGGTGTTGCGCTTACACTATTGGCGGCAGCCGCCACCGGCGCATTTCTAGCATCACTTACTGGCTGCATTTCACTTTGCAAAACTTCTGCCATGTTTGATGTTGAAACCAATTGATATAAAATAAGATTTTAAACAACTTTTCCACTTTATTTTTTCAAAAAAATTAACACAAATCAAAAAAGCGAAAAACCGAAGCCAAGAAAAATTTTATTTTTAAGGTTGCGTTGCCAACTAGTGAGAAACAACAGCGTTGTGCGAAATGACAGCGTTTCCTTGTGTTCTGCTGTCAACGCCAAGTTGTACGCGGTTGCCCGAAAGAATTTGTTTTGTGTTCGTTGGTAACAAATTTTGAGGTACTTGATTAAGGCACCGAGGCCGAAGAATACTGATTCAAAATCCCGAATCCCGGGCAAGATCACGAATCCGGAAGCGTTTTTTTTAATTTTTTTGTTTCTATGGAAAGTTATGGTCAGAAAACCGAAAAATTGGCCGGATCCGATACCAAAATTAGGGCGCAATGCCCAACAGATTTTTTCGTGCTGAGATCCCGGTATTATACACATTTAGTCACATCCTGTGTTTCCGGAACCACGTAAAATATCAACAAACCAGGGCCTGGATTCTCTAACAGTGAGTTTTGAAATTTTCACTTTTTCACCATTTAAAATATATGAAAAAAAATCACAGTTAGAGAATCAAGGGCCAGATTTTTTTTTTTAATTAATTGAGTAGTTATCAGCTATTCCTTCGGCACGGGAAGCTGTGGTCAATTTCGATAACTCTCGTTAAGGAAGAGGTTACAAGGTGTGAATCGATCGAATTGCTATTTACACAGTGGAACGACAAAAATCGGCTAAAAAAGTCCACTCGTGTTATCAGCCTTTAATTCTATCGAGTTTCCCGTTCCAGCGGAATAACCGACTTTTTCATCCGACCTCATCAGCGAAATTCGGGTGAAATCGGTTAGCTAATTTAAAACACATGTATGCGGATGTGTATTTGCTGACGGGCGACGAATTCGGTTGCTGTGTGAGAAAGCCTAAAGGGTCAAATACATAAAGCTTTGTTAACCTCGCCTGACATTTGCTACCTCAAAACTTTGCGTCCAACTTCAGAGGTATGCTAAAATGAACGCCTTGACGCTTCTCTTTCATACATTTGTTTTCGTTATTTATTTCTTTGTATTCAGAGTGTTTTGGTTAATTTATTAATTTAATAGAGAAAAAATTAAATAATTATTATTTCCTCCAACTTTTTATTCATTAATTAAAGCAAAGTCATAAACATCTGATTGTCAAAGCAAGCAAAATTTGAAGGGTCAGTTACATAAAACTTTATTTTGGCTTTACCTCAAACTTTGACTTTGACAGAAAAGTTCAGTATACGTATTTAAACCAAGCATGGCAAATTGGAGACCTCAAAGTTGAAGCGAGGTTGAAATTTGGCAAACTCTCAAATTTTGCTTGCTTTGACAATCACATGTCGATGACTTTGCTTTAATTAAAGAATAAAAAGTTGGAGGAAATAATAATTAATTCATTTTTTCTCTATTAAATTAATAAATTAACTAAAGCACTACGAATGCAAAGAAAAAAATAACGAAAACAAATGTATAAAAGAGAAGCGTCAAGGCGTTCATTGTAGCACACCTCTGAAGTTGGACGCAAAGTTTTGAGGTAGCAAATGTCAGGTGAGGTTAACAAAGCTTTATGTATTCGACCCTTGAGAGTTTGCCAAATTTCAACCTCGCTTCAACTTTGAGGTCTCCAATTTGCCATGCTTGGTTTAAATACGTATACCGAACTTTTCTGTCAAAGTAAAAGTTTGAGGTAAAGCCAAAATAAAGTTTTATGTAACTGACCCATTAAGCTGATGACGCAATGTACGCTTGCTTTGCTTGCCTTGCTTACCTAGGCTTACTGTGCTTTTAAAGCTTCTATGGCCGAATAGAAGCTACAAAAGTTGTCAAAAATACAGGATGAGACAAACAAAACAACAACAAGACAAACAGCGAAGCGTGTAAAGCGCTGTCAAATAGAGATTTGGGCCATTTGACGCTTTGAAGCGTTTCAAGCAAGCAAAGTAAGGCTGCCACTGGGCCAAATTTCATACATTTCAGTAGAGCTCAAAAGAATTTTGACATTTTTCGAGGCAAAGCAAGCGTGCATTGGGCCATCACCTTTAGGCCTATCAGCAATTAAGCGGGCTACCCATCTGCCAAGAAATGCCTTAAGAAAAAAACGAGCATATATTTCTTGTGCTTGGTCAAGAATTTTTGACGTTTACCATATTTTCCATTTTTTTGCAAATTACTGTTATACAAATGTATAAAACATGTGTAGCGAAATACGTACTCCCCTTTCCCGTGAATCTGCACGTTGACCTCAAGAAATATATACGAGAATATTTATTTCTTTTTGTAGTATTTTTTCTTATGAGTGAGTATTGGCTCAAGAAAATTTGACGTGTCTAAACATTTCTTGAGCGTTTTTTTATATGGAGTTTGGCATTTCTTGGCAGGTGAGTAGCCCGCTTTACGATGAAACTTTCAAGTGGAAGAATTAAATAGAACTCATAGGGATCACATCGACGTTATCAAAATTCACTGCCAAATTTCGATGAAATCGATTGGAGAATTAAATTATCTCTATTAAATTAATAAATTATCTCTATTAAATATCGGGGAGTCCCGATCCAGAAATGTCCGGTAGGGTTTGTCAAAGAGTAATCAGCGTTTTTCCAATTGTAAATTAATACCAGTATTCTGGAATATGAGACAGAATTCAAGTCACTAAATTTGAGATATTTCATTAGATACAATTTTTGTGACTTGAGATGATTCCGGTATTCTATAAGAGAAAGTCACAAGAAATCTACCATATTCTCTCGCTCGCTCATTTTTAAGGTGTGGTGAATACAAGAATTGCATAAATTTTATGTAACGCATTTGAAACTCGCCCTATAGATGTCGATGTAGCCCGGATTATGACGCGGGAGGTCACAGGTTCAAGTGCCGGTCCGCGAACAGTAATTTTTTTTTTTTTTAATTTTTTTAAATTTAATTAACTTTTTTTAAACATATAAATACTTCTTATTCGTAAATTCACTTTTTTTTAATTTTTTAACAAATTTTTTTAAATTAATTTCGTTTGTTACCTGCCTACAGATTAGATCGAACGCCCTGAGGCACAGTCCATTGCATGTAGGCCAGCATGCATACAGGACGGGAAGATCAACGGACACTGCCCTGTACCAGCTGACCTCGGAAATCACCAGCGCGTTCGACTGTGGAGAAGTGGTGGTATGCGCCTTTCTTGACATAGAGGGGGCTTTTGACAACACATGTCACGATAGCGTAAGTCGTGCACTAGAGAGGAAAGGAGTACAGGGAACCGTTATACGATGGATCAACGCCCTGCTCAAAACAAGACTGGCGGAAACTCAGGTTGAAAACCGCACGGTTCAAATTAGGACCACGAGGGGGTGCCCACAATGGGGGGGTCCTGTCACCCCTCCTATGGAGCGTAGTGGTAGATGAACTGTTGGAGATACTAACCAGTAATGGCTTTAGATGTCAGGGGTATGCAGACGACATAGTAATCATAGCAAGAGGAAAATTCGAGAACACCCTCTCTGACATTATACAAAGAGCATTAAATCTAACAAAGGAGTGGTGTGCTGGAGTGGGCCTCAATATCAACGCCAGCAAAACAGCCATAATTCCCTTTACTAAGTGTTGTCGTGAAGTGGCGAAGAAATAAAATTAGCTTTGCTAAGTCGCTATTTATTTCTATTAAAAGGAAATTTACATTAAATGATATTGCAAATGATGGTACAAACATATAAAATAAATTATTTCTTTACTTACCGCAGTTTTGCGCCCTTTCACTTGTTCCTTCACGACAGCAATGAATTTGACTTTCATGACTTGCATGAAGAGGACAAGAAGGAGTACGCAAATGGCGGTAAGCGAATGTCAAACACAAAACATAAATTTTAACATGGAAACAATTAGAATTGAAATACATTATTAGGGCGGGTCGTTTTGTTACATCCCCACCCCCGTGGATCCCTCGGATTCACCAGAAATCACGTTCAAAACGGCCAGCTTTGATATTGGACGGCGAAGCACACCAGTGCTGGTCCTGACATCTGCTCTTCTCATCGCGCCATCTGCACCCCTATATACGCACTCAACCACTCCGCGGCACCACTGTCGCCTCGGCATGTTCGGATCGCAGATGAAAACCAGATCACCCACACACAACTCTTTCGATGGTGCACACCACTTAGCTCGCCTTGTCAAGGTAGGCAAATACTCAACTATCCACCGTTTCCAGAATCTATCGCGCAACTGCCTTGAGATTCGCCATTGTTTGCGCAAGGTGCACGCCTTGTCCTCCTGCTCGCTTATTCCAGGTGTCTGCATCGCATTAGATGACCCGAGCAAGAAATGGTTCGGGGTAAGTGGCTCTTCTTGATCGGCTGAGATCGGAAGATGCGTGAGTGGCCTCGAATTCACCATGTTTTCTGCTTCTATGATTAGGCTTTGTAAGGTGTATTCACGCGGAGCAACTTCTTTCAAAGTGTGACTTAAAACCCGTTTCACGGAACGTACCATGCGCTCCCATATACCGCCTTCCGATGGATTATAAGGGCAATTGAAAACCCACTCAACTTCCTTCGACGACAACTTATCACTCACTCGCTTACAGTCAAACACCTCATCAAATCGTTTCGCTTCTTGATCTGCGCCTACAAAATTTTTACCGTTGTCGCTTCTTAGCCTCACTGGTACACCACGTCGATTGATAAAGTTCCTGATAGCTAGGATGCAAGCGTCAGTGGACAAGTCGTAAGCTACCTCTAAATGTATAGCCCGGACTGTAAGGCATGTAAAAAGGGCTATCCACCGCTTCTCAGTTCGTCTGCCAATAGTAACCTTTAGGGGACCGAAATAGTCCAGGCCAGTGTAGCTAAATGGCCGAACGTATGGCATTAATCTATCCTCTGGGAGCGGGCCCATAATTGGCTGGACTGGATTAGCGCGGGCGATTCTGCATTCCATGCATTCGCTTATAACTCGTCGTAAAACTTGCCTTATATTGACAATCCAAAATTTTCGTCTTATTTCACCAATTGTTGCTTCTACATTTTGGTGCTTCATTTTACTATGATGATACGCGACAATTAGCTCTGTAACGCGATGTTTCGGTGGAAGTATTATTGGATGCATGGCATCTAGTGGTAACCAGCTGGCGGCTTGAATCCTACCGCCCACCCTGATGAGTGAATTCTCATCCAGGTAGGGCAAGAGACTGCGTATCGGACTATCCTTTGAGATTACTTGTCCATCTTGTAACTGTCTCAACTCTATGGCATATATCGATGACTGCGCCTTACGACAGAGATAAACCTCAGCATCATGCAACTCTTTCATAGATAATCCGTGATTACCACCACCAGAATTTTCACAACTTTTGCGTCGTATGAACTTATACATCCAAGCCGTAGTTCTTCTCAACCTAACATATGAGGAAAAACGCTTAAAATCAATTAAATTGCTATCGATAGCCAAAAATATGTGTCTTTTCTGAATTTCGTCCTCATTTTCATCTCCTGAGCGAGCAGCGACTGGAGTACGTGGCCACGATTCGACGCTCATAGATAAAAACTTGGGACCTGAAAACCATCGTGTCGACGGTTGAATATCTATACCACTCTTTCGACGTGTAGCTGCGTCAGCTACGTTTTCGCTTGTAGGAAGCCATCTCCAATCACTTGGCGAAGTTGATGAAAGGATTTCCGCTATCCGATGTGCTACGAATGGCTTATACTGTCTGTGCTTGGAATTTATCCAGTTGACCACTGTTGTTGAGTCACTCCAAAAAACACGCGAGGAGATAGCAAGTCGATGTTCGTCGAGAATCGTTTGGGACAATCGAGTTCCGAGTACGGCTGCTTGGAGTTCAAGCCTCGGTATCGTCATTGGCTTCATAGACGCGCATTTTGTTTTCGCACACACAAGCGAAACTTTAATAGTTCCATCAACGGTAACATATCTCCAATAACATACAGCGGCAAAGGCTTCCTCGCTAGCATCCACAAAAACATGTAACTCCAAGTGCTTGGGTTCACCCCCATTGAAATAAAAACGATCTATTTTAACTGCACCAGTTCTACGAACTTCTCCCTGCCAACTTCTCCAAGCGGCGGTGATGTCATCAGTGAGCGGCTCGTCCCAGATGATTTTGCGCCTCCATACTTCACGCATGATTAGCTTAGCCCCAATTACCAGATGGCTTAAGAATCCCAATGGATCAAAAATCGACATAACATAGCTCAGTACCTCCCTCTTCGTTGGCGGCCTGCTTCCACTGATGACATCATCAGCTAACCGGGGAAATTTGAGCTCGTATCTGAAGGTGTCATCTCTTGGCTGCCAAAACATTCCTAGAACCTTTTCGTTTGATGGATTCTTTGCGTTGAAGTAGGTGCTTCCGATGCTACTTGCTTCACCATCGCTTTCTAGCGCCTCTACTACCTCTTTTGAATTGGATTTGTATCCGCGCATCTGAAAGCCAGCTGCTTTGTGTATTTGAGTCACTTCCTTCGCTACGCTTACTGCTTGCTCCACCGACTCGAAACTGTCCACAAAGTCGTCTACGTAATGATGCTTCACAATGGACTCAACTGCGCGCGGAAATCGATCAGCATGTTCCGAAGCGTTCAGCGTCTTCACATATTGCGCTGCACACGGGGAGCAGGCAGCACCGAATGTCATAACCTGCATCTCATATACATCGGGTGGGCTGTTTACGTCATCTCTCCACAAGAATCTCTGCGCGCATCTATCTTCAGGACGAATGTAGACCTGGTGGAACATCTCGGCGATGTCACCGCATACTCCGATTGACCCGATTCGAAAGTTAAATAATACAGAAGGCATTGGCTGATATTCTTGGGGCCCCTTGAGTAAGCATGAGTTAAGTGACACACCTTCGACAGATGCGGCAGCATCAAACACCAGACGAAGCTTCCCGGGCTTATTGGGATTCACTACCCCAAAGTGGGGCAGATACCATAACTTTGTGCTTACTATTCCTATTTCACCTGGAGCCAACTTTCGTGCATACCCTTTCTCAATATAACGATGTATGATTTCTTTGTATGCTGTGGCGAAAGGATGATCCTTTTCAAACCTACGTTCAATTCTTAACAATCTGCTTTTAGCCATTTGATAACTATCAGGCAACTTTACATGGTCACTCTTCCAAAGAAGCCCTGTTTCAAACTTTCCATTGACGCGAATTGTAGTTTCCCTAAGTATACGTTCAGCACGCTCATCAGCATAACTTTTTATGGCCGGCGCAGGTCGTACTCCGAAGCTATCAGTATCAAAATATTCTTCTACTAGCGCATGTAAGTCCCTCACCTTACTTACATGTAAACACGTTGCGCCTGGCGTACTTCTATTATTGGTAGTACTTCTATTATTGGTAGTAACTTCTATTATTGCCAGTAACGCTTTATGTGGCCCATAAAGCGTTACTGGCAAGACGCGGAATAAAGGCCCTTGATGTTTGGATACACTGGAGGAGCAGTTCAGCATTGGCTCAACTACGTTGGTGGTACCTACCAGCTGTTGTGATGTGACCGTACTAGTAGCTTGGCTTGGCTCGTGCAGAAGTTTATTGTGCTTTCGTTGACAACCATCAACCATGCACACTGTGCGACTACGACAATCGCGCGACGAATGACCATTCCTCAAGCACGAAAAACATAAGCGGTTCTGCTTTATCAAAGCCCATCTATCAGACACACTAGAATCGAGAAACTTTTTGCACATACTAACTTTGTGTTGCCCCTTGCAAATTGAGCACTTGATAGCCGGTTGGGACTGACTCGGCCGGTTCTCTATGGCATGTAATACTACGCGACGTTTGCTATCACTTTGTTGTAAAGTGCACACCAAATTTGCTAAATCGCTGAGCCAGTTGCTGAAGTCGATGACAGTTGGATATGGTTTGATGGCGACGGCGTATCTAGCCCAATCCATCCTCTTGCTGATAGGAAGCTTACTAACTAGCTCCTCTATCAACGTTGGGTTCGAAAGATGCTGAGTACCGTTCACAGACTGTAAAAAAATAGACAAGTTTTTTGCTTTTGTGGCGAAAGGTATGAGTTTCTCTATGGCGGACTCAGATATGGGACTAATTTCTTTAAGCTGTTGAAGCTGGCTTCGTATCAACCACTCCGGCCGACCAAACCGAAACTGTAGTTGCTCCATAACAGCATTAACGTTATCTGGGTGTATAAGTAGCGATTTGACAACTTCCCTAGCTTCTCCTTTCAGGCATTTCAAAAGGCGTTGATTGTTTTCTAGGTTAGTGTAACCATAGGCGGCAGTTGATTGACTAAACGCATTTGAGAATAATGGCCAGTCTTCCGGTTGACCACTAAACTCAGGTAAATCTTGGAGCTTTCGTAAAACATGGTAATTTGTATTAGTGGCTACTGATTGTGGAGTGCGAGTACCATTTGAAGAATAATCTACACTCGTTGTTGTTGCAGGAGGACGACAAGGCAGTGCACTATAGGCGACGTTTGACTGGTACCCGTTATAAATGTAAGGCATTGTTGTTGCTGGCTGTGACGCAACTGTATATAGGTGCGTTGGCAAAGCACTTGATACAGTTGACGGTTGCCCACCACTGGTACAGTTTAACTGTGAATATGGCACGATATTATGCAGGCTACTTGTGGGCTCGACGGATTGACCATTATAACGGGTGCTTTCATAGAGAGATCTAAGTTGGTTGTTCTGCACTTGCGCTTGTGTGTCTCGAAGCTGGTTTTCCAGCAATTGTATCTTATTAAATAAAAGACTCACCTGTTGTGCGGAAATATTGTACTCTTGCTCTGGTGTCTTACTTGGAGCGACTGTGTTGTATGTGTGTGTGGTTGCGGCATTATTTCCTATTGGATATGTTGAGATCGGCGTAGTGATCATTGTTGAGGCGGCAGTGGCATCAAGTAAGGCTTTAGATGTAGTTGTTTCAGCTGCGTTGATATTGGCAGATGGCGTAACTATAGGGGTGGCATTCGTGGAAAATGTAACGGTTGGTACTACGGCGGCGGAGGTAGCCGGCATGGCCACTGATACTGCGGCGGCGTTGGCAGTGGTGATCATCGGTATAAGTTCTGAGGCTGCGGTTGCTTGAGCGGTGGACATTGCAATAAGAGCGGCTATAGCATCGGCAGATGATGCACTCATTTCACCAGAACTCTGAACAGATTCTGGAGTTGATTCTTGCAGACGTGGACTCCGGCGTGGTGGAGTGCGTTTCATTTTTTGCAAGTACTGCCCTTACGTACGATGTTCAATGTCAAGCAGGCAATGGCTTAGCTGAACAACCGTTATGACCGCTATGCGTATATAAAATTCCAAATACAGTGCGACCTGTTGCACTGCGAAATAAAGCTGTTGTCGTGAAGTGGCGAAGAAATAAAATTAGCTTTGCTAAGTCGCTATTTATTTCTATTAAAAGGAAATTTACATTAAATGATATTGCAAATGATGGTACAAACATATAAAATAAATTATTTCTTTACTTACCGCAGTTTTGCGCCCTTTCACTTGTTCCTTCACGACAGCAATGAATTTGACTTTCATGACTTGCATGAAGAGGACAAGAAGGAGTACGCAAATGGCGGTAAGCGAATGTCAAACACAAAACATAAATTTTAACATGGAAACAATTAGAATTGAAATACATTATTAGGGCGGGTCGTTTTGTTACACTAAGAGAAGAACTCTTCCGGGACTGAGAACAATCACACTAGGTGGGGAAGACTTGGTGGCAGTTTCCGAAGTAAAATACTTGGGGGTTACATTTGACTCCAAGCTACTATGGAGGAAACATGTCGATAACACGACAGCCAAGGCAACCAGGGCAATTATGGTGTGCAGAAGAATCGCGGGCAAATATTGGGGATGCAGCCCAAGGTGCTAAGCTGGATGTACACCATGATAGTTAGACCCATAATAACCTACGGAGCGGTGGCATGGGCACCCAGATCGACCCTAATAACGGTGAGGAAATCCCTCACCAAACTCCAGCGTTTGGCCTGCGTATGCATAACGGGAGCCATGCGTACCTGCCCTACTACGGCACATAGTAATTGAACAGGCAGCCAAACGAACCATGCTAAACATAGCAAGGGAAGGGACTGGCAGAGGCAGAGTCATTTCGTCCACGAGAGCAGACAGACTAATAAAACAACTCCCGATCTGTCAACTTCCTAGAGACGATATCGCGAAGACTATGAGATTCGAAAAAAGATTTAAAATAGAACTAGGTGACAAGATCACCTGGGACGCCTCCAAAGTGGAAGGTTTCCACCAGGGCAGAGCACTGGTATGGTACACGGACGGGTCAAAAACTCCCGAAGGGATTGGAGCCGGAATAACAGGCCCCCGATCTAACGTGTCGATACCCCTTGGAGAATATCCGAACATATTTCAGGCGGAAGTAGCTGCGATAAGCGTTTGTGCAGACATAAATCTGCAGCGTGGCTACATCAATGAGAATATAGTAATACTAAGCGACAGCCAGGCGGCCCTAAAAGCAATCTGGGCATGTGAAATAAGATCTCTAGTGGTACTGGAGTGCGTAGACAGATTAAATAACCTAGCATCTCGCAACAGGGTCCGACTAGCATGGGTCCCGGGCCATGCTGGGGTGGAAGGAAACGAGCGAGCGGATCAACTTGCTCGTGTTGCGGCAGCAACAAAGCCCATAGGCCCAGAACCCTTTCTGGGCATCGGCCCACATACCATAAAAGAGAGACTGATGAGAGAAGAGCAGGATTTGAGAGAGGTACACTGGCGTCAGACCACCGGGCTGCGTCAGGCGAAGGCAATGATGGGCGGTTACAGCACTAAAAGATTTGAAAACATAATCTGCCTGCCCAAGAACAACCTTAGGATCATCACAGGAGTCCTCACAGGTCATTGTAGGCTCAAAGAACAAATGCACAGATTGGGCATTGCATCCAGTAGTCTGTGCCGTTTCTGTGATGATGAGAACGAAACTGCGGAGCACATAGTGTGCAGATGCGACGCTCTCCCTAGATGTAGGCTTAGGATCCTAGGATCCACAACTCTGGAGAGCAGGCACATACATCAACTGAGGCCGACCTTGATTCTGGATTTCCTGAAGGTGATCGGTCTGGAAGATGTGCTATGAGACTATGAGGGCACAATATATCTATAGGTCGCAGTGCGTTTACCTCTACTACTATTATTATTATTATTACCTGCCTACAAGCAGATGACAAATTTGTGACTTTTTATTGAGACTAGAGATGTGAGGCAGCTTACTGAATACCAAATTGTATCAAATATGAAATAGAACACGAAATGTCTCTATTAGTGACTAGATACAGCTTACAGAATTGAGGTATAATTGATGAAAAAATTGCCCATCGACTAGAGTTGGGAATTTTAGTTCATTAAAGTGATCAGATTTCGAACTAGCTCAACAAAACTAGTTCATGTAGTTTAATTATTTGTATTTGTTTCCCTTAGGAAATAACTGCTAAAACACGTCCAAAAATGTCGTTAGGGGTATCAAAAGATTCCTCTTGGCCTCCTCCTACACTTTCCAACGTGTTATTACAGTTGACTCTCAAAGGAAACAAATACCACCTTATGTACGGTAGTAAAAGCCCTGCTAACCAGCAGCGGATAAAATCTTGGGAAATTACTGGGTAGCGCTTAACAAGAAAGAGGATAAAAAAGTGTGAAACTTTGTATAGCGAGGTTCGTTTTCTACCCATGTTGGAGCTGCTAATTTGTGTAGAATATTATCGAATTATGTAGAATTATGCGTGGTTATTTCGATGCCTACCCTAATCCACAGTCATTTTTGATATTGCACAGCACTAATTTGTGATTTTGTTTTTAAAATGGCTAGCCCTGGTTGGCAGGGAATTTACTTTAGCACGCCTTTTGATTTCTCGGAATTTTCTCATTCTCAATAAATTTTATAAAGTTGATGAAAATTATCCATAATTCAAGTAGTTGATTTGAAATTTTGAGCTTGTACCCGCGATCACTTCCATGATCTAGTTCAGTGAGGTAATTAGTTCATGAGCTACCAAAGTCTAGTATCGACTTTTCTTCACCGCTATTGTCATTCCATTCGTGAAAGAAAAAATAGCCAGAATTTCATCGTGGTGGCTGTAATAAACAAAGAAAAATTAGGAATTTATTCAGGAAACGTATGTATTTTTTCCTTACAAAAACTCAGCCAGTCATAAATAGGTAGCGCTTTTGCACTAGCCTTAAACCTGACCACAAGTTCCGGTGCATAGAGTTAGTTATTGCTAGCTGGAAGTAAGCAAAAAAAAAAACACCAAAAAATGTTCGAGATACGCAACAAAAACTCGGTCGTCTTCAGCTCAATGGTTAAGACTATTAGGCATAGTGTTGTTGGTACCCATCCTTCTTGTCATGTACCAACACGTCTGGACGAAAGGCGTGCCAAAGCACGAGCACTTCGTCAAGAACGACGACGCAAACCGGACAAACCTGACGATTTTGTTACATATGACGATTCTGGTAGTGATGAAGAAACTCCACAACAACAAGAAGAAGTGCTGAATACTTCATTCAATTTATGCGATTATATACGTAGTAGAGAGACTGGTTTAAAGGAGGTAAATATAATTGCTAATGAAGCATTTCAATTCCTCTACTAAATCTATTTTTACTTTCCTACAGCAACGTAGCTTCAATTTCGAGAATACTAGCCGATATGTATTAACCCATGATATGTTGCGTGAAACACAAATACATTTAGGCTACATTAATAAGGTTTTCTGTTCCAAATGGCTAAGTAATCGTCAAGTGGTGTTTGGTACGAAATGCAATAAGGCAAGTCTTCCTTGTATTATTAATCTCAAACACTTTACTACAATTTTTGTTTATACTCTAGTTACTAGTGTACGATGTAAATATGCGTCGTGTAGACGCCATTCCAACACTTTCAAATAATCGTGCTAATCATCCCGAAGTACAAGGTGGTTTGCATGCCATTGAAATCAATCCAAGTCGTTCATTTCTCGCAACTGGCGCACGTAATTCAGCTGATGTTGCTGTCTATCGTTTGCCCACACTGGATCCAGTTTGTGTTGGTGAAAATGGACATCGCGATTTGATTATGGGCATGTGTTGGTTGGATGATCAATTCTTGGTTTCGGGTTCCAAGGACTCACGTCTATCACTTTGGCGTATTAATGAGGATCTCATGGATTTTCCGGATGGTGGGAAAGAAGCGTGCCCCACATTTGCAACGATAAATCCATTATGCGTAAAAGATGTGCGCACTGCTCAACGGGTGAGTGTATAGCTTTTATGGCTTTGTCTATGACAAATCGACAAGTGCTTGGAATTGGTCTCTTTCGTTTTGAATTGCAATTTTGTGGCAAGTTTTGTTTTATCATAACACACAGTTGCCAAAGGCAAACAACGCTATTCCAATTTTGTATCGACGCTAAAGAAGTTAACTTCAAAAATGTATGATAAGACGAACCTTCCCCCCAAATGTTATTGAGTTCGAAAAGGGTCGAGAATAGGTGCTCTTGAAACTATCTGATTGTTCATCTTTTTTTAGATTCGTTCACTATGCTTCAATAAAGAATTTAAAGAAATCGCAGCTCTTTCACTAAATGGTTATATACACATTTTCAATGCTGAAACATTTAAACAAAAACTATCACGTAAGCTGCCCAATTGTCAGGATAATGTTAGCATAGCATACCATAGCGATGGACTCTATGCTGTTGGTTGTCGTTCATACACCATACTTTTGGATGCACGCACACTGCAGGTGATTTTCCCTCCCCACATAACATTTAGCTAAATTTGTATTAAATTTATAATTATATTTGCATGCAAATATAGACAATCAAAAAGATCACTTCACGTTACAATGGTTGTGGCATACGCGCCACCACATTCGAGGGTAATCTGCTTACAGTTGGTACTGGTTTAGGTATGTTGCTCTTCTACGATATACGTGCAGGTAAATATTTGGAGAGCAGCGTTAATGCATCACGCACAGTGGCGTTGAAATGTAGCAAAGGTATTGTGGTGAGTAAATCAATAAATATATTTAAAATACTACCCAATTCAAGTTTATTAAAAAAATATCATTTTAGTATCCCGAAGATGAAATGGATGGTTTTCAACAAGTGAAATATGTACCAGCTATTTATACACACTGCTACGATAGCACTGGCATGCGCCTATTTGCTGCTGGTGGCCCTCTACCAGCTACTCTAGTTGGTAATTATGCAGGCGTTTGGCAGTAATTTTTAGCAAAGCAAGTGAAATTTTGTATTAGCTTTAGCTTAACTGAATTAATCAGATATGCTGATATCTGTATGTGATTTTTGGAAGTGTTTCCACATTTATTTTACGATTTATTTTTAAGACGCCTTTTGTAACTATTAGGAAAATATTTCATTTATTTATGATAAGTATTTTTTTTCATATGCAGCAATTATACGAAATCATAACAAGCTTTCGTAACTTACATACGTTTAATAAGCATGTAACTATTCTCTCAATAAATAGTGTACGAAAACTATAAGTATCGGAAATATTTAAATTTGTTTTATTTCATAGTTGTAGCCCCTCTTCCTATTCCATGCCAAATCGGTAAATGGTTGGTAATAATGATTTTAATTACTTTTAGCTGGGAGTTTACCAATTTGCTCTAAAGAATAATTTAACAAATTTTATCTGCATTGCACATATTTATTTTTTTATTACAATCTATTTTTAATTACAAGTAAGATTTGTCTAGTTCCAAATATTTCCAATAAAATAATTTTGAAGAACATAACACAAAATTTGCAATGCTTTTTATAGCGCGAGTAATTATTCTAATTTACAAGTTTCAGTATTTGAATATTAAAACTATAGGGGAGAAAATACTTTTAATAAACGATTATTAAAGGTAATACACGTTTTGAAAACAAATCATTTTTAATTGTTTTGTATTTTTACATATGTACAGTTAGCACATGTAACATAAATTAAGCATACTGACACGGATAAAATACAATTATTGCGTTTTCGAAGCGTTACAAAAAGTTAAACACTTTGAAAAATATTCAATTAAATTTGCCAATATAAATTACGCCCGTTTTGCAAATATACTTATAAATTGTTTTAAAGTGAAGAATGAACGTATATCTAAGATAAATATATACAACTTATATAAATATTTTTATTTCAATTATTATTGCCACCACTAGAGCCGCCGCCGAATATTGGCAGAAAACTACCCCAGCCGCGTCCTTGTGATTCTGTGGGTACTGCAAAATATAGATGTTATTTTAGTCAAAATTATTACATAAATAGATCTTGAATATTACGAATAAGATAGTATTCGTTGACGAATATTCAAATATTAGATAGTGATTATTACAGAAAATAAAAAATTCATCCACCGTCGAATATTCAAATACTTCACGACAAACGATCATTCGAATGTTTTTATGTGACGTTTACTATTCGAATACTGCTTTATTCGAAACGTACTAGTATTCGAATAACAATAGTTGTATTATTTAAGCGTTCAGCAGAATCAATCCGTCAGTACGTTGAAATAATGGACAGCAAAGTAAACTGCGGGTGTTTGTATGCGTAACGCCAGATACGACGGATACGTTTCACGTTTTGCCGGTTCTGCGAGAACGGTATTTGTACCTGTACAATACCCTTCGTACCGAAACGACCCGGGGTTTTTTTTTTTTTTTATAATGACTCGGCCAAGAGCAATACATTTCGAAGTGACCTTGTCTAACGCGATACGTCATAGTAGAATTTGCTCTAAAATTCACGAACGTCACGCAACTGACGTATTGACGGACTGATTCTGTTTCCCGCTTTAGTATGACTGTCTTTTTTTTTTGAGTGCCAGCGTTTTATAATATACATACTGAAAAATACTTACGTTTTTGTCCTTTAGCCACACAATTTAACGTTTCGGTTTCATTTCGACTCAATTTTAATATGGTGTTGAGCACTGGAACTAGACGTACACGTTCATCACCACTACTTAGCGTAAGAAACTGAAAAATAAAGAAATTAGTATTCACACCACTGCAATTTATGACAAAATCATATTTTTTCTGGGTATTAGACCAACCCAACATTTTTGAAGAAATTGAGACATATTGCACACCAAATCAAAAAGCCGCACAACTCAAAATCGGAGAAAGTTTAAGTTAAACGCTGCTGGATCGCGCAAAAGTAACTTAATTAAAAAAAAAGTCGACATGACAGTCTTCTTTGAAGAGTAAGGATATTGGCCAAAAAGGAAAAATATTATGTACTGGCTATATTTATCTTTATTTAGAGATATATGCCGAGAAACTGACCTAAACAATTTTTGTGAAGGTTTTTGATTTAGGGTGCAATATGTATCTTATGTAAAAAAGAAATTTTCGAAGTTAGTTCGAAATTTTTATTTTCTAGATGTTGTGGGTATTTGAAAAATTGGGAAAGGAAAAATGTGGGCGTGTCCTCTTGTACTTTTTTCAATTGAAAGTGTATTAGCCTTTCAAATAAAAAATGTACACAAAAAAAAACAATTTTTTGAAATACAACTAGAAAGCTAAAATTACGAACTTCGAAAAACGGGGCAATTACTTTTTTTTACTTATGTCTCCATATCTTAAAAAAAAAAAATACGTTACCTTCAGCACAACATTCTTCAAGTACTCCGCATTGTGCATGTGCGCTTCACGTTCAACAGCACGCTCTTGACGCCGCAACTCCTCCTTCAACATATCGTTCATTTGCGTTAACTTGGCCAAATCTTGTTCGTTTTCAGCTAAGAGCGCCGTTAAATGACGTATGCGACTTTCTTGCTTTGTTAGCATTTCACGCGCGGCATTTAATTCCACATGCAAATTTTCAGCACTGCCATTACCAGCAGTAGCAATCTCATTCATCTCACTAAGGCCACCAAAGCTATTACCGCTTAACGACATTGTTACAGTGTCCGTTTGGAATGCATTCATTGGCGCATTAAGTAATTCATCTAACGGCATGAAATCGTGTTGAGAGCGACGTGAGCTGGTCGATATCTTGCGCACGGCTTGTTGGTTGCTAATATTGGCTGTAGCAGCAGGGGTGGTGGGAGTGGCAGTAGCAGCCACCTCATCAGAACCTTCAGCATCTTCACGTTCGCTAAGCATTAATCCGTCTGTTTGAATGTATTGTTGCGCATGTGTATTAACTGCTGCCGCACCGCCGATTATGGGTGGCAGGCGCATAGGCAGCTCTGCCTTTTTGCTACGCAGCAATTCAATTTGTTGTTGATATTTAGTTTCAAGTCCCAAAAGTTCTTGCTTATAGCACTCTTGTTGCGCTTCCAATTGTTGACGTTGAGTGCGTAGCGCATTTTGTTGCGCTTGCATTTGATTGCGTTGTTCAACCTGTAAAGCATCATTTTGTATACGTAACTGCTGCACTACAGCGTCAAGCTCTTTGAGACGTTGCTGCAAATTCTCGTTATCTAAACACAAGTCAGCATTATGTTGCTGGAGCGTTACAAGTTTTTGAGTTTGTGTCGAGATTGCAGCACGCTGCTGCTCCTCGCTTAAACGCAATTGTACCAGCTCCTCCGCTAGCTCCCTTTCACGCGTACTATCCGTTGTTTGTTGCTTACGCAAAACAGCTTGCGCTTTTTGTTTATACTCTGCATGCTCGGCGTGTAAACTTTCTAAGGCACTTACAACGCTTTGGTGTTTTATTTGTATATTCCGCAAGTCTGCTTCTGTTTGAGATAAACGCGCTATGGCTTCATCTTTTTCTTGCTGCGCTAAATGTAAAGCGTTTGCACTTTCGGCAGCGCATTGTGCTACCTCTAAACGCAATTGTTCTAGCTCTTGCTTGAGATTTTCTTGTGCCTCTGCGTGTTGTTTGTTGCTCTCAGTTGCTGCCTGCTTGGCGTGCAAAGCATCCTTTAATTGTTTTTGCAGAAGATCTACTTGCTCTTTTAGTTCTTTCGCATGTGTTATTTCGGCTTCTTTAGCCGACTCTACAAATGTTATCTCTTTACGCATTTGTGTGATCGTATGCTCTTTGCTGGTAAGGAGCTCATTTAATTTCTCCAATTCTTGCGTCTTGGTTGATAGTTTTGTTGTTGCTTCGTTAAGTGATTTCTCCGCAGCTTCAATTTCTAAATTAAGTACATTTGCTTGTTTGCGTGAGGTTTTCAATTTTTGATTTTCCGCTTTTAAGCTATCGACGATTTTTTGTTGTTCGCCTTGCAATTGTTGCCAATTGCTTTGCTGCTTGTGTAGTTCCTCCAACTCAGCTTTCATTGCCACATGCCCCGCTTGTTGTTGCTCCATTTCGCTCAGCTGCGCCGTTTGTTCTTGCAGTTTCTTTTTCAATTTCACAGCAAGACTGCGTAACTTATTGTACTTCTCCTCAAAACTATCGTCAACTTCTCGCATGCGGGCCACTTCTTCTGCCCGTGATATTGTTGATGTCGACATTATATCACTTTGCGCATCAGTGGCGTGTTGTGCGCGTAGCGTTTGGAGTTCTTCATTTAGTATACGCAATTGTTCTTCACTTTGCGTGCTAGCTACAGCAAGTTGTTGCGTCTGTGCCCGTGTGACATCAATTTCGCGCGTTATTTCCCGCACTTGTGCTTCCTTCTCGGCTATGGCAGCATCTTTTTGCAGCAGTATATCATCGATTTGTTTTAGTTTTGCCGTCGTTTTGCGCAACTCATTCATGAGCTCTTGCTGTTTTTCTTGTTGACGTGATATCACATCGCCTCGTCCTTTGAGAGCTTCATTCAATTCACGCATCTCACAAAGCAAATCAGCATGTTCACGTTCCATTTGTTTATAACGTGTTTGTAATTCCGCATACTGTTGTTCAGTTGCTTGTTTATGCTCTACAGCATTTTGTTGTTCACACTCTTGTTTTTGTATTTGCGCTAGTAATGCAATTTTTTCCTGCTCCAGCGTTTTTAAAACATCACGTATATGTTGTAAGTCTTCATGCACTTGTTTAGACTCTTTGAGTTTTGATAATAAATTCTCATTTTCATGCTGTAAACGAATTTTTTCTGTTTCTAATGCTTCCACGCATGCGCAACGCTCTTTTAAACAATCGCGCTCTTCCTCCAATACACTCAAATGTTGCAGCAGTTCATTATGATCAGTATGCAGCTGCGTTTGCGCTGCTCCGCCACCACTCAAACGCGCATCACTTGCGTTTAATTGTTCTCTTAATTTCTTCAACTCTTGTGTTAAGTATTCCACTTCTGAATTTTGTGTACATTCTGTTGCTTTTCCAATTTCCTCATTCACTGCATCAATTTGACTTTGTAAGTCCTTATTTTTCCGCTGTGCTTCATCTAGCAGCGTATCCTTTTGTTGCAAATCGTTACGCACGCGTCTGCAGAGTGCTTGCATCTCGTGTAGCTTTTCTCCGACTGCGGTGACATTCAATTTGTGTACACTAGCTTCTGTTGTTTCATCGGTTTCTTTATGTCCTAAGCGTTGTCGCAAGTCATCATTTTCCTTTTGCAGCGCATTCATTTGTTCCACAAGCATTTTGGACGCATTTACGATTTCCTTTTGCCATTTTGTTATTGCTTCCGCATATTCATGCTGTGTTTCCAGCAGCACTCGTTTGCATTCTTTCAGATTTTTAAGTTTGCGGTGCACTTCAACGAAACGTTCTTTTAATCCATTAAACTTGTGTCGCTGCTCTGTGTTGATTTCCTTTACGCGTTTGTATTTTTGTGCAAGTTCGTCTAATGCTTGCTTTGCGTTGTTTTGTTGTTCTTTGAGCGCCTTGTTTTCCTCTTGCGTAACAGTTACTGTATTATGCAGTGCATTGTTTAAGCTTTCGGCTTCTTTAAGCTTATTTACTTCAAGTTCGAGCAAGCCTAAATGTTTCTTTTGCTCCATGCCCAAAATATTGACCTTTAAAGAGTTAGTATTGAGATTTTCTTTTAATCAAACTATAACAAGTAATTCGTTATTTAAAACTGGTCTTGGTCGAAATACTACGTTGTCTGGGTGTACTCGACCTTATTTCCGAAACTTTACAAGAATCTTTAATAGAAGGATATTTTGAAAGTAGCTACTAAATTGACAGATGAAATGTCTTGTCTTTATAGTAGGCGTGGCCGACCGCCGATTCAGTACATGTAGTCTATAGCACAATAGTATACCTCACTAACCATAAGTTTAGAACTTCGTATACCCCGTACCAAATTGTATACCTCGTACCTAGCTTCATCAAGATTCAAAAGTGGGCGATGCCATGAAATTTTTCCTTATCCTAGTGATACACAGAAAAAATAGATACTTTTTTACTTTATACTTTTACAAAAATTTTCGATATCGAAAAAAAGGTACATATTGTTCAAATTTAGAATATTTTAAATAGAAGCCTCCCTTCTCAGGAAAGTAATCTACATGCCAAATTTCATGGAAATATCTTAATATTTACTCAACACGAGACGGACGAACAGACGGAGTAACATGGCTCAATAGATTCCCCCAATCATTCTATAAACTTTGATATATGGAGCTCTATATCTATCTCAATTAATTTATGACGTTACATACCTCCGCTATATTGACAAAACTATAATACACTGTGTACTATGTAGTACAGTTGGGTATACATTCGCTATCAATCCTACTAACCTGTTTTAGCTGACCCTCCATACGGTCTACGTCTTTCAAGAGCGCTTCATTGTCTTCATTAACTCTATCCAGCTGCCGCTTTAAGGACTCATTTTCAATGCGCAAATTAGTAAGCGCCTCCTCGTCAATTTTAGACTTCCTTTTTAGGTCACTAAATTCGTTGGTTAATTTGAGTTTTTGTTCTGTGAACTGATCCAAAGTTTCCTTCATTGTCAGAAGAGCTTTCTTGTCTGCATCTTTTTGCGTTTCGCTTTGTAACAGCGACTCTTTCAATTTGCGATTTTCCTCTGCCAATTCTGGGAATTAAAAAGAAATGTTTAAATTATTCTCAAGATAGATTTATTGATGCTCTGACGAGATTTTTGTGGGATCTGTGACGCAGACAAAATACTTTGGAGGCGATATTATTTCTGTGCAGACTGTTTGTCTGCTCCAATGGCTGTCCCTTGTGGGTAAGGAGGTTTAGAATATAGCCTAGGTTGTTCTTGTTGTAACAGTACTTTGCCCTGCCTAGTCGGAGGATCCACTTTGCCGGATATGAATCTGGTACGTTCCGATGCGTATCACTTTGTGGTACGGGCCCAACTGTCTTGGGAACGATTTCGCTGACCCCGTAGACAGTTGAGCTGGGTAAACAATAAACAACCCGCCTCTGCGTCAAATGGAAATAAACACTTCCGTTTTTGTACTCACCATCTTTAGCTTGTTTAGCTTTCTTTGCAATCCCCAGTAAGCCCTTGTATTTTTGTAACAGTTCTTCCCTACTCAAGGCCTCAATGGGATTTTTCTATGTTGCGAAAAAAAGAGAAAAATAAACAATCAAGATAATCAGGTAAAAAAATAGTGATGACGTACCGCCTGTGCAGGTGCGTTCTCCAGCTTTTCATCCATCGCTAGTATATGGAATTATATTTATTGCTGTTTGTAATACTTTGTTGCAAGGTTCCAGGTTATTTTAGTTATTAATTATTGTTTAATTTTTCATTTTAACTATTGAAAATTTTCCGTAATCGAAAAAGCAAACAGGAAAAATTGTAATGTCAGCTGTACACTTAAAGCCAGAACACATTGCCAACGGCAATTCGAACGGTGAGTGTGAAACACAATTAGCACCGCTGCTACTGTGTAGACAGTTGGTTGGCAGGGGAACTAGCACTTTTAACATGGGTAGAAAAGGTACCATGAGGAACAAAATAGCCCACATTTTTCTCTTCTTTTTTGGTGAAAGGCATCCAGTATTTCTCAAGATTTAATCCGCTTAACATGGGTAGAAAAGCCCTGCCAACCAGCAGCGGATAAAATCGTGGGAAATGACGCCTGTCAAGCAGCGCTAGCCATGGTGAAAACAAAATCAGATATCTGTGCTGTGCAATAGCAAAAATGACTGTGGCCAAAAGTTTTTCATCGAAATACGAACGCTTAAATCGATAGAAGTGGATAATTCGAAGATTTCCAACACTAATTAGCACTTTCTACATGGGTAGACAGGCGACTCGCTGAACAAAATTATCCACTATTTATACCTCGTTACAACAACAACATCCACTTTTTTATCCTCCTTTTTTGAAACTCGACCCAGTAATTTCCCAAGATTATTTTCGATGTTAGTTAGCAGGGAAGAGACCTAAGGTTCGTGTGCGTTATCGTTCGAAATAGAGAATGAGGCCATTAGCACGTTGTGCGATTTACGGCAGTTACCGTGCAGCGTATAAAATCTTGGGAAATTATTGGGTCGAGTTTCCCCAAGAAGGTGGATAAAAAAGTGGGTGATTTTGTTCAGCGAGGCGGCTTTTCTATTGATGTTGAAGGTGCTAAATACTGTTGGAACTTTTTGAAATATCGATTTAAATCGGATTATGCGTTGGTATTTCGATGTCTACTTCTTAAGCGGGCTACTCACCTGCCAAGAAATGTCAAACTCCATATCAAAAAACGCTTAAGAAATGGTCAAGAAACGTTTTCACACGTCAAATTTTCTCGAGCCAATACTCAGTTCATAAGAAAATATACAGTTCTTTTCGATAGTTGGCAACGCCGGTTTACCTTAAGAAATAAATAAGCTCGTATATATTTCTTGAGATAAACGTGCAGATCCACGGCTAAGGCGAGTACATATTTCGCTAAACATATTTTGCACATTTTTATAAGAGTAATTTGCAAAAAAAATGGAAAATTTGGTAAACGTCAAAATTTCTTGACCAGGCACAAGAAATATATGCTCGTTTTTTTCTTGAGGCATTTCTTGGCAGGGCGGCCGCCGTGGTGTAGCGGTTAAGTGTTCGGCCTTCTACACCAAGTCGTGGCGGTTCGATGCCCGGCAAAAGTAACATCAAAAATTATTTAGAAAAAAAATTTTTCTAAAACGGGGTCGCCCCTCGGCAGTAGTTTGGCAAACTCTCCGGGTGTATTTCTGCCATGAGAAGCTTCTCAGCAAAAAATTCATTTGCTTTGCAAGTGCCGTTCGGAGTCGGCAAAAAACTGTAGGTCCCGCCAACTTGTAGGAAAAACTCAAAAAGCAACACACCACAAGTTGGAAAGAGAAGCTCGGCTAAAAATCTCGTTAGAGGTTATGATGATAACCTGTAGGTATATCGCCGCCATTAGTTTTTTTTTTTTTTTTTTTTTTTTTTTTTTTATTTCTTGGCAGGTGGGTAGCCCGCTTAAGGCTGGTATTAATTATATCGAATGGTGTAAAATTTCTTCGACTTATTTATTTTAGTTCGATAAAGTCGATAAAAGTTGTGTAAGGAAATTTAAAAAAAGTAACAAAGCCGCTACACAGCTCAACATTTCCTAAAAATGTAAGCAAAAAAAACAGTTTTTCTTAAAACCATCGTCAAATTCTCGCCCTGAACTCTTCAGCAACATCAAAAGGAAATTGCTGATAAAAGCAATAGCGAGTTGCTTCCGTTTGAACGCGATAATTAGAGCATAGTTCGATAATTTGCAGTAAAAAAATCGATTTTTCACTAAAAGAAGTGTCGACTTTGCTATATCTAGCTCCATTAATTTTGTTGATATTCGTTTTTGCAGTTTTCTGTTTTTTCATGTGAAGACACAGTATAGACAGTAGTTGCACTCACTAACACAAACGTACTTATATTCACCTCCATAAAGAACTTCGGGTTGCAGTCAACTATTTTCAGCCATTTCAGGGTGTTGTGTTGCAAATTTTATGAGGTAATAAATTACTTTAAAAGAGGAGAAATAGTCAAATTAAGGATTTTGCGTTTTAAGTAAAACTATATATGTATATATTAGGTTATATTTCTAAAAAAAAAGAAATTACTATTTTACAACTCAACCAAGAACCAATGCACAGCGTTTTTTCTCACGCATAGGAGTATTCAGTCGAAAACAAATACAGCTTTATTGCGTTGCGTGACATTTATAACTTTGACAAATACGCACAAAACCAAAAAATATACAAGGAAAAATCAGCTGATTATGTCATCGTACCCAAAAAGATAAAACTAGATCAAGTCTGCGTTAACGCGTGTTAAAACGCGGTTATAAGACAGGTTGCCTTTGTCTACGTGCATTTATGTCAGCTGTCAAAATTAAATGTCACAACGAGACGCTACAGTTGTTTCTGTTTTCAGAGTACTTTGCAATGTATTCCAATGTTGTTACTCCTTGGAGTATCTATTTTCAGAGCGATCGTGTCGTGATTTTGGTCAATAAAGCATGAGCAATGATCGGCTTTCAATAAGCTGAAGGTGGTCCGCTGAGGTATTAGAAAGTATTACAATTGAAGTACTCCAATATCACATTGAAACACATGATCCAATGATTTTTGAAAAATTTTACGCAAAACAAATTCCGAAATTTGAGAATTTTTCGACAAAAAGCTTATCGTGCCAATCTAAATAAATTTCACTAGTGAACCTTTTTCATACATTTTCGCTCACAAATTATATGAGAGGGAGAAAATCCGCAAAGTAAGAAATTATTTAGAATCTGCTGTATATTTTATTGTGGGTTAGAGTGCAAAATGTACTTTAAAAAACGTAAATGGTTGTTAATATTCGCAAAATTTATGAAGTACAATTTATAGTTTTTGGAGTACAGTTGATTATTCTAAAGCATATTTTACAGTTTTTAAGATACAATTGACTATTCTGAAAATAATTGTATGGGTCTTGGACTACCATTCACTATTCTTAAATGCATTTAACCTTATCTAAAGTATTTTTACGGTTTTTGAAGTACGAGTGAAAAAGGTGTAGAAAAAAAGTTCTATTATAAATTTAGTTTTTTGATTATTATGTGTTATCCGTCATAATTTGTAGGATGTTCTTGAGCAAGCTCATTTAGTCTTGTATATTTATCTGTCTCTGTCCAACAATCTGAACGAAATAAAGTAGGTACTAAATTTAGCGTCAGATAGACCCTTGGAAAGGGTATCAAAGGGTTGACGCTAACTTAAGTACCTACTTTATATCGATTATGAACATGCCTAAATTGTTTTAACCGTTTTAAACTAAAAGGAAAACCAGTTTGCAGGTCAACGTGAAGTATTAGAGAAACGAGCATAAACGCAGAGGGTATTAGTTTCCTTTAGGGGTCAACTGCTAACAAATTAGCTTAAATTATGGGAGATAGCTCAAAAGACGGGTTTTGGACTCAGGATCACGAATCCGGAAGCGCTTTTTTTAATTTTTTGTTTTAGTGAAAAGTTATGGTCAAAAAACCGAAAAATGACCCGGGTCCACTACCAAAAATGGGGCGCAATCCATGGTATTTATGTACGAAACACTTTTCTGAGTTGGCGGCCTTCGGCCGCGCTTATAAAAAATAACCCTGGGCTACGCCATCCCAAGTCCGGACGTGTGACATAACCGTGGCTACCGCCACGGCGGGACTTTTTTTGCACGTTTTTAGGGACAGTCTAATAAAATTACAACAACCACATGAAAACTTGAAACTTTGATTGCAAATATCTCTGCATAGAAGCAAAATATTAAAAAAGCGCTTCCGGATTCGAGATCCTGGGGCCGAACGCCGTCTTTTGAGCTATATCACATAATTTTAGCTAATTTATTAGTAGTTGACCCCTAAAGGAAACGCAGAGTGCATAAGATTAATTCATTCATTCAAGATGCAACAAAAAAGGCCTTGGGTGACTGTTATGGTACCCCCTGGGACATTGTATAGATGGAATAAAAAGGCCTCCGGCGGCAGCCACGATTACGTGCAGCTTGCAATGCCCCATCGCAACTTGTAGTTCATGGTTTTTGTTCACAATAACAATAGTCCTCATTTGCCAGGTACTGGAAATACTTATCCGGTTAGTAATAAGTATTTCAACTTCTCCAGCTAATATTTAGACTGGACACTCCTAAAACAAAAACACATTAGTTTTTATATATAAGATGACTCATAGTTCATTAACACCGTACCTTGACATTAAAGCTACCAGATAATCGTATATTACTATTAAATAAATAGTATAAATAAATATAAAACTGCAAGCAAAATATTTTCTTTATTTTGTTTTGGAAAATTTCTAAGAATTTCAAATTCACCTCAATGTCCTCAACTAACAGGGGTGCTTTTTTGCGCAAAACTACTATTTAATAGCATCGTTCATAAAGAGCCGATCATCAATATGCATTTGTACGAAATTTTACAATATGGCCTTTAATATACATTTTTTATACTTCTTGTAGTGCAGTAAATTCATGATATTATATTAATTCATGGAATATATACATTAAATTCATTTTTTTTCTTGAAATATTTCTAAAGTTTTTTTTGTTACTGAAATGCAACCATGCGTCCGCGAAATTCCATCCTACCATGGATTTCAACTCTGAAAAATTCACCTCCATGGAGAACTTTCACCTCAGTGCAAATACTGGTTATACTGTGTGTGAAGATTTATCTTATTTAATACAGTCGAAAGAGGCGTAAAAACATTTTAAATACCTTTGCTGCATTGGGCAATGAATGCATACGGTTTGTAGTATAAAATAGAATAATTTTGTGGATATTGACGAATGCGTAGATGTTGTAGCATTTTGGAGGCGAGCGAATGTGCCTGACCATTCTTGCGAGCTATACACCTTTAAGTCGAATGTATATTTTTTCAATACCTTTTGTACTATACATATATTAATTGATTATATATACAGAGTGTTGTATTAATTGTTTGTAAATATGTGAGCATTAAATTACCGGCCAATATAATACTCTTGGTATAGCTTGCGCAAAAACCCAACACTCAACCAAACAGTCAAACTTTTTATTGCATAAATTTAATTAAATGCAACCACGTTTACACTCCTCTTACGCCTTACATTATCATTACAACAACTATAAATATACCATCATTTGTCAACATCTTCCACCAACATCATCATAACCAAAAACAAAACGAAATCAATTATAGCCACTACATATTTTACCACAGCCACAACAACTACAACAACAATAAAATAAAACTCCCAAGATCCAAGGTTATTGTGCGTCTGCGTTTTACCGGAGGCGCGCTTGGTCAGTTGTCCAATTGAAAACAACACCATTAAGAAACAGAACAGAACCCCTCCATGCACCATGGCCAAGATGTATGGAAAGGGTAAGAGTAAGTAAATTTTTTATAATTTTTTAAAACACACACAATAACTTTCGGATTATTACGAGCATGCAATGTAAAGTAATTCCTTTAATTTTATGTTTGTAATATCTTTATCGACTAATCATAATAAGGTCATACCATGTCAAACTGTCAAGTTGTCTGAATCGACCACTTTCGATTTGAATGAATATTCGTGGGAAGTCTCTATTAGGGTCATTCCATCGTGACTCCTGGGACATTTGACTCGAGAGCTTAGTCAACTTTGAATGTCCCATTAAAAACAATTCTATTAAAAAACTTTTTTAAGGGCCATTTTGGGACTTTTTCTGGACATTTTCAAGAACATTGCTGAATTTTTTTTAACGATCATTTTAAGAGGCTTTCGGCGCAATTTGATTCATTTTCAGCATCATTTCGTAATTGTTTCAGGGATAATTTTGGGACGTTTATCGGGGTCGTTTGGGCTACTTTCAGGACCGATTCAGGATGGGTTTGTAATTATTTTGGTACTATAATTTTGGACAATTTCTGCACCAGTCCAGAATTGTTTAAGGGATCATTTTAGGACTTTCAGAGAAGCGTTTCAGGGATCGTTTTGGGGGTGTAAGAGTAGGTCGCCTCCCCGTTGGTGCACCCTGGGTAACGCTATATGACCTACATGGCCTACACGGGTAGTTTCTTGTATTGCCGGTTCTTCGTGAACGGTACCAGTACTTGTACTGTACCCATCGTGCCGAAACGACCCGGGCCATTTTCTTTTATCGACCCGGTCAAGAGCAATACACTCGGGGTGACCCTGTCTGAAATTTAGGCAGGGCTACACCTCGTTACAACAACAACAACAGGGATCGTTTTGAGACATTTTCGGTGTTAATTGAGACATCTTTCGGACCATTTCAGAATTGTTTTAGGTGTTATTTGGATTATTCTCTGTCGCAGTCACTTTTTGACATGGAATGACCCATAGATTAATATACATACATATATATTATATATCAAAAAAAAAATGTCGACTTGGTCTTACCCCCTAAAAAGTTAGGTATTGATGAGAAAATAAGCCTTGCAAAAAATTAGCGCTCTAACTTAACCCTTAGGGGTGGCTATTTTTTTTCGTCCTTTCCCATACATTTTGTATGGGGAAAAATGGCATTTTTTTTCAAATTGAATTTTCTTTTAATTTTTGAAACTTTTTGAAAATCTTTTTGCATGCTCTTAAAGTTGAAGCTTTGAAGAAGATAATTACAGCCTTTTGAAAATGGCTGATTTTTGTACTATTGCACACACATACACAGTAACACGTATAAAATTTAGTTTATTTTAAATGGCTGTAATTATTTTAATAGTTAAGATATTCGCACATGGCTTACCATTTTGGAAGCTTCAAAGCTTCAACTTTAAGAGTATGTAAAAATATTTTCAAAAAAGTTTCAAAAATTATAAGAAAATTCACTTTGAAAAAAATACCATTTTTGGGAAAGGGCGAAAAAAATAGCCACCCCTAAGGGTTAGACCGAAAAAAAACCAAATTTTTTTTATTTGAATCACCCTAATATATATATATATATGAACACCGACAAACATTATTTTTTATGATACAAATATTAATTCCTTTCCTTTAGCGGCTATTGAGTCCGAGGATCAACAAAAACTACGATGGCAAGTTGAACTTGAATTCGTCCAGTGTTTGGCAAACCCCAACTATTTGAACTGTAAATACATATGAGAATTCAAAAATATAATCTCATTTTAGAATCCTCTCACTTCTTTTACTTTACAGTTTTGGCACAACGTGGCTACTTCAAAGATCAATCGTTTATCAATTATCTAAAATATCTACAGTATTGGAAAGAGCCCGAATATGCCAAATATCTAATGTATCCCATGTGTTTATATTTCCTTGATCTATTACAATACGAACATTTTCGTCGTGAGATAGTCAATTCGCAATGTTGCAAATTTATCGATGATCAAGCCATATTACAGTGGCAACATTATACACGTAAACGCATCAAAATGTTTAATAGCGTCAATGGTGAAGGCAGTATGGCTACGGGTGGTCAAATGAATGCTGCGGAGGGAGCAGTTGCATTGGACGCACAACAGCAACAGGGACAGCAACCACAACAAAATGTACAGCAAAATCAACAGAATCAAATACAACAGCAGCAGCAACAACAACAACAACAACAACAACAACAAGGACAACATCCACAAGGCGGCGTTGTTGGCGGTGGTGGTAATGCACCTACAGGCTTACAAAATGGTATTGTTAATAATGTCCAACTGCAACAGCAACAACCACAAATGCAACAGCCACAACAGCAAGCACAGCAACAGCAAAGCGTTGCTAATGCAGTGATGGGCGGCATGCCGAATGGCAATAATAACGCTGCTAATAGCAATAATTGAAATGAACTGAAGTTCCATAAACAAATTTGTTTTAACTTTTTTGCTGGTTTAGTGAGTAATTTAATTTAAAATTATGTTAATATAGTAATAGTAATATTAAATACATAAGTCGCTTTTCTCTCCATTACAAAAGTATACTACTTCTAGTTTTTTTCATTTTTTTTAATTGTGGCAAAGTGCTGTTACCATGACAACACAATTGAAATTGATGATGATGGATGGTGAGAAGATGATAATGATAACGTTGCTGTTGCTGGTAATGTTTGATAGTAAAAGTGGTGGAGTTGACATGAAACATAATCTGAATGGATTGATTCCACCATTTGATGAACCTCTTTTGAACTTTTCTGCGCAAAGGGTATTTTTGGTCGCTCTCTCTCTGTAAATGCAAGCACTGCGCATTGCATGTTTTGATATGGAATGTCCCGCATTAAATAGATTTCTCATTTCCAGCCTAACCAATATGTCTACCTCGTATTTTTATGGCGTTTATTTGCTTTGTAGCAAAAGTACGGAGAAACGTTACGCTGGACGTTGCTATATAGGTTTCACTGTAAATCCTAATCGGCGCATAAATCAACATAATCGTGGTAAAGAGTTTGGTGGAGCCAAACGCACTAGCAATAAAGGCCCTTGGGATATGGTCATGATAGTCCACGGATTTCCAAATAAAATTTCGGCTTTACAGGTAAATAGATATGAAAGAAAAAATTATGGTCGGATGGCCACCCTACATATGGCAGTAAGTGGCAACGCTTAAGTCGTAATAGTGCTTAGAGTGTCGACTTCGAAATAATAGTTATGCTTAGATAAGTGGCAACCCTAGAAATATTTTTTGTTGAAATACGACGTGAAATAGTTTTTGTTTGATATTTGCATACATATCTCATTCAAAAAAAATCAAATATGTGGCAACCTTGTAAAAACGGCCGCTGTGGCAACACCTAAGTGGAAACACTAGAAATGTAGTACTGATGTTATTTTCAAATAAATTCTAGTTTGAATGGGCATGGCAACAACCGGCGGTGTCTACACGTCTCAAAACTTATCCTGAGCTGCGTCGTAAAAAACCCAAGGAAACTTACTTCCAATACAATTTTCGTGTTTTAAGTCGGATGTTGAATGTGGGTCCATGGTATCGTTTGCCGCTCACTATACGATGGCTAGAAAGTGAATACGAATGCGATTTTGTAGTGAGTATTATATGTAATATAATAATAAAATAAGACAGAATAAAATAAATAAATAAACTATTAAAAGACATAAGGAAAAAATGTAAAAAAATAATAAATAAATAAAATATAATAAAACAAAGTAATATAAAACTAATAAAAAAAATTAAAAAAAAATTAAATAAAAACAATTAAAAAAAATATATATATGAAAAGTAAAAAAAATATAAGTTTAATAAAAAAATTAAAAATTAATTAAAATGAAATGAAAATGAAAAAAAAAAATAAAAAAGTAAAAATTAAATAAAAAAAAATAAAAATTAAATAAAAATAAATGAATGAAAAAATTTAAAAATAAAATAAAATGAAATGAAATAAAACAAAACAAAACGAAATGAAATAAAAAAAGTAAACTAAAAAAAATTAAAAGTAAACTATAATAAAAAAAATAAAAAAAAAAAATAAAACAAAAGGAAATAAAAAAATAAAAGGAAACAAAAAAAAAAATAAATAAAAAAATATACCATATAAAAAATAAAATTAAATATAATAAAATCAAACGAAATAAAAAAATTAATAATACCAAAAAAAAGTAAATAAAAACAAAATAAAATTAAATGAAATAAGCAAAAGAAACAAAATAGAATTAAATAAAAAATAAAGCAAAAAAAATAAAGCAAAAAACTAAATAAAATAAAAATAAATAATATGAAACGAAATAAAATAAAATAAAGCGAAATGAAATAAAAAGTAAAATAAAACAAAACAAAAAAAAAAATAAATTAAAAAAAATTTAAAAATAAAAATAAAAGAAATGGAATGAAATGAAAAAAAGTAAATAAAAAAAAAATAAAAAAAAAGTAAAATAAAACAAAACAAAAAAAATTAAATGAAAAAAAATTTAAAAATAAAAATAAAATAAATGGATTGAAATGAAAAAAAAAAAAAAAAAAATTAAAAAAAAAAAAAAAAAAAAATTAAGAAATTTGATTAAATGCAATAAAATTATTAAATTAAAAAATAAAAAAAAAATTACAAAAAAAAAAAATTTAAAAAATAAGAAATATATGAAAAGTAAAAAATTATAAGTTTATTAAAAAAAATAAAAATTAAATTAAAATAAAATGACAATGAAAAAAAAAAAACAAAAAAAAAAAAAAAAAAATTAAATAAAAAAAATTAAATGAAAAAAAAAAAACAAAAACAAAAATTAAATAAAAATAAATGTATGAAAAAAATTAAAAGTAAAAGAAAATGAAATGAAATAAAAACAAAACAAAACGAAATGAAATAAAAAAGTAAACTAAAAAAAAAAGTAAAAAAAATAACACAAAAGGAAAAAAAAATGATAAATAAAAAATATACCATATAAAAAAATAAAATGAAATATAATAAAATCAAACGAAATAAAAAAATTAATACTACAAAAAGTAAAAAATAAATAAAAAACAAAATAAAATTAAATGAAATAAGCAAAAGAAATAAAATCAAATTAAATAAAAAATAAAATTAAAAAAAAACTAAATAAATAAAAAATAATAATATAACAATAAAAATTAGAGATAAAATAATATGGAATGAAATAAAATAAAATAAAGCGAAATGAAATGAAAAGTAAAATAAAACAAAAAAAAAATTTTAAAATTAAAATAAAATAAATGGATTGAAATGAAAAAAAAAAAAAAATAAATTAAAAAAAAAAAAAAAAAATTAAGAAATTTGATTAAATGCAATAAAATTATTAAATTAAAAAATTAAAAAAAATTACAAAAAAAAAAAATTGAAAAAAATAAGAAATATATGAAAGTAAAAAATTATAAGTTTATTAAAAAAAAAATAAAAATTAAATTAAAATAAAATGACAATGAAAAAAAAAAAAACAAAAAAAAAAATAAAAATTAAATAAAAAAAATTAAATGAAAAAAAAAAACAAAAACAAAAATTAAATAAAAATAAATGAATGAAAAAAATTAAAAATAAAAGAAAATGAAATGAAATAAAAACAAAACAAAACGAAATGAAATAAAAATGTAAACTAAAAAAAAAGTAAAAAAAAATAACACAAAAGGAAAAAAAAATAATAAATAAAAAATATACCATATAAAAAAATAAAATGAAATATAATAAAATCAAACGAAATAAAAAAATTTATATTACAAAAAATAAAAAATAAATAAAAAACAAAATAAAATTAAATGAAATAAGCAAAAGGAACAAAATCAAATTAAATAAAAAGTAAAATAAAAAAATCAAAAAAAAGAAACTAAATAAAAAAAAAATAATATAAAAATAAAAATAAAATAAAATAAAGCGAAATGAAATGGAAAGTAAAATAAAACAAAACAAAAAAAAAAAAATAAAAAAAAAAAAGAAATAAAAAAATAAAAAAAAACAAAAAAAATAAAAAAAAAGAAATGATAAAACTAAAATAAAACAAGGAAATGAAACCAAAAAAAATTAAAGAATGAAAATAAAATTAAGATATTTAATTAAATGCAATAAAATTATTTTAAACAAAACACAAGATCTTCAACAAATCTTCTCTCTTTCGTTTTAGCTTAAACCACCCCCTTTCATGCAAATCGTAAGTGGCAATATTGTCATTCCAAAGTCACAAACGTCACGGCAAAAACAGGCTGATGACGCATCCTCACAGCCATGCGCAATTTGGGCACCCGAATGTCACTTATGCATGCAACGTATTGAAGAGCCAGAACGCTCGCGAATCGGTTGTATTAACTCACTATGTAAACTAACCTGTCATATTATATGTTTGGCCAATTATATACTATCTATGGATGAGAGTAGCAAAGGTCATTATATACCCATAAATGGCGAGTGTCCGTTGTGCGAGTCGAAATTTACGTGGACGGAATTAGTGCACCGTAAACGTAAACTACAGGCAAATGGTGTGGAACAAATTGAAGAGGATGATGAAGATGAGGAGGATGATTTTGATGATGTTGATGAAGATGATGAGAATAATTTTGATGATGTTGGTGAAGATGGGGAGGATGATATTGCTGATGTTGATAATGCTGATAATATTGTTGAAGATGATGTTTTTGATATTGATGATGCTGATAATGTTGTTAGCAATGATGCTATTGAATTTGATAGTTTTGATGCTTTAGTTAATGGTGATAATGTTTATACTGATGCTCTTAATGGTAATGTGCATGTTGATGATAATGACTCTGTTGATAGCTATGATATTGAAAGTGATTTTAGTATGGATTTCGCTAAATATGATAGTGGGAACAATAGCAGACGCAGTGTTGATTCAAAATCTGATGATTTTTGTGCGCTTTTAGAAGATATTAATAAAGAGGAGAAGAAAGAGCAGAATGCAAGCGATAATTTAAAATATGATGATATAATTTATGAGCTGAGCGATTAGAAATAGTGTATATTTATACTGAATTTATTACAATTAAACAAATTTATATGCGCTTATTATTAATTTTTTTGTGTCAACTTTTATTGCTACCACTGTTTACAGCGTGGTAAAATGGATCCTAAATTTCAATTTATTTACCCGGCAATACATCAGCAAAAGTTTCATCAAATTCTATACAGCGGTGTTTAATTGAAGCGCGAACAAACATATTTACAGACGAAAAAAAAAATTCAAAGTATGTTGTGTTGACGTTTAGTCTACTTTAAAATTTCAAGGGAGCAACATTTTGACTATTTTTCAGGAACATGAAACCAAGATTTAAAAAATCAAACAAACTACCTTATAGTAAAAACATTTATCTTAAACAGGTGGCAACCCTATTCCAAAAATTTGCCTACCTTTCAAAGAAACTATACAGGAAAAATTGATTTTAAACCAAGGACTAAAGGGTCAGTTACATAAAGCTTTATTTTGACTTTACCTCAAACTCTGACTTTGACATAAAAGTTCAGTATACGTATTTAAACGAAGCATGGCAAATTGGAGACCTCAAAGTTGAAGCAAGGTTAAAATTTGGCAAACTCTCAAATTTTGCTTGCTTTGACAATCAGATGTTGATGACTTTGCTTTAATTAAAGAATAAAAAGTTGGAGGAACTCTCTGAATGCAAAGAAAAAAATAGCGAAAACAAATGTATAATAGAGAAGCGTCAAGGCGTTCATTGTAGCATACCTCTGAAGTTGGACGCAAAGTTTTGAGGTAGCAAATGTCAGGCGAGGTTAACAAAGCTCTTTCATTTGACACCTCAACTTTGAAAATAAAAAAAACTGTACAGTAATTTTTTTTCTTAGGACGTGGCAACCCTTAGTAAAAAAATGTATCCTTCCTGCACATCTATAGGTTGAGCCCTTCCATCATTTTATACTTCGTCTTCGAGAATCGTTGTAAGGGAACGAACTGCATAGTATGAAAAAGTATTTTTAAACAGGTGACAACCCTTTTCAGCATTTTCGTCCTTCCTGCATATCTATAGCCTTTTCATTTGACACCTCAACTTTAAAAATCAAACCACCTATACAGTAAAATTTGCCTTTTAACAGGCGGTGTATTCAATATAAAGATTATAAGGTTAATTTTATGAACAGGTGGCAACACTTTTTAAATGATAATAAATAAAAAATGTTCAGGCTAAGCCTCTTCACATGACACCCAACATTTAAAAAACAAACAAACTACCTGATGGGAAAACATTATTTTTAGATAGGTGGCAACCCTTTTCACACAAAAAATATTTTCCTGTACATCTATGGGCTGTGACTTTCTTTTGGCACCTTAAATTTGAAAATCAAACAAACTATACACGAAAAAAATGCTGAAGGAGGTGGCAACACTTTTTCTCCTGTTTAACTTTTTTTAATTTTTTATTTTTTTTTTCAACAAAATAGTTTTATTAAAGTTTAGTGTGTTAGATAAATGTATATATTTTTTTCCAAACATATTAAAATTTGAAAAAAGTCTACTATGTTCAACATAAAGAGAAAACACTGTTCTTCGCAAAGCAAGTTCGTTGCCTAAGTCTTTTGTTTGATATTAAAAATGACTACAGGAACAAGTGGAAAACGATTTAATATCTTTTGATGGTTCCAATTGAGTACATAAGTATGCAAGGAAGGCAATAAAAAAATAATACAAAACAATTTTTTTATTATTTTCTGCCGATCAACGATATTTTTTATTTTAATTATTGTAAGTAATTTTTTCTTCAAATCGTAGGATATTAAATCGTGCAGATATATCTAAAATTTAAATATTTTTAGTACGATCCACATAAAATTTAAACACTGTTCATCAATTTATAGCAAGTTCGTTTCTTAAGTCTTTCGTTTGATATTGAAAAATGAACACAGTGCATGCAGCGCGTTATCTGGTGGTCTAACAGCATAACTGCCGTCACTTATTAAAAGCGTTATGGCAACCACGACTTGATGGTGAACCAGCAACACAAAATGTAAACATAAACATAACAAATAGGGTGGAGATATAAAAAAATAAACATAACAACGAAGTAAACAAAAACCGGTTTATTGTAGTTGTAGAAACAAATTTATTGTACTGCAGACATTCAAGTGAAAAATTCTTAAAAACACGTACTTTCATGGATTAGAGATTAAAAATTGCAAAAAAAAACTTGGAAAAAAAACTGAAAAAAAACTTAGAAAAAAAAATTTAAAAATATTAAAAAAAAAAAAATGCCACAAAAATTCGCTACAAAACAAAGCAAGTGTTATTGCAACAGTGTTGGTTCGACATGCTGCAATGGCTGTATAGTGAATTGTTTGAAGGGTCGTTTTACTGGCACGGAAAGCATTTTAAGTGCAGCAAGTAAAAATAATAAACAAAAACAAAATTTTACCATTAAAAACACAACGCAAACTCGAGCACCCAAAACCGATTTTGTAAAATTAAATCGCAAAGCCACCAGCGCCACTGCCGCCAATCGACGCGGGCGTGGTCATTCGAATGCAACACAAAACCACACTTACAGTCGACGCAATTCAGCCACAACCAGCGTTACCTTCTCTTCTGCACCACCACCCAGTGTCTCAACAGTGGACGACACGCGAAGCTCCAAAGTGACAACACCCAGCTCAATAAAAACACCATCACCAACGCCGCCTAGAATAAATAAATTGAAATCAACACCTGTTACTATGGCAACGCTGAGCGGCAATTTTCGCACTCTAAGCGTCGCTGCAAAGGGTGACACATTTGGCGGCGGTAAATTACAACACGAGTACACTGAACAGCGTAGCAACTATGAAAGTATTAAACAGCTAATGAAGTTAGTCAACTCACAAGGTGATACATTTTCAAGCTTAAATATTCCAAGTTCGTGTAAAGCGTTTCGTGGAAGTATTGCAAGCGATGGCAGCGACATCTATAACAACGATTTAGCTGTAGATGAGCAACGTTTACGCGCATTACAAGAATTTCGTTTGAAAAATACAGATGATTGCTTTAGTGTACATCGACAGCTCGATATGAGATTACCAATGCAACAAAAGGGCGAGGACGAGCACCAATTGGTTGATAAACAACAACAAATACGCAAGCTGTTAAGCACTCTATTGGGACAAGATGAATTAGCTAAGCATGAAAGCGGCAAGCAACAGCTAAAGTTGAGTCGAAACACAACCGAGAGCAATGTAAAGCTCACAAAAAAGGAAAAACCCAACCCAACGTTGACGCCTTATGCAGTACGTCAAAAGTTATTGCAAATACGTATGGAGGCAGATGAGATTGGGCGCATGAAACCGGGCAGGAAGCTGTATGGCGAAATGGGAAATAGTTTTTCATTGCGTTACCAAGAGACGTAGTGTAATAGTACATTTACACCGCACCAAATTTGGCGAAAAATTGCAAATTTGGCGATTTTTTCCATACAAATCTCATTTTACAAATTTGGAATTCCATCGCATTTGACCTCATTTGCCGAACAATACAATCCACAATTCCTCAAAGTAGCAACCCTACGGGTGTTCCACATTAAGGATTGCCCAGCAAGAACCTTAATTGGTAATAGACGTGTGATAACTTTTGCATTATGCACAGTTGTAAATAACAATTTCAATTTCAAAAGATTCTTGCAGGGAAGGTGAAGCCAAATGCAAAGTTGCAAGTGTAAACAGTGTCGAACTGGCCCATTTGAATTCGCCAAATTTGGTGCGGTGTAAATGTACTACTAGCTTGTTTATAATTTAAGCTACATACATTTTTTGAACAGGTGGCAACCCCTTTTCTAAAAAATTATGATAATTTACAAATTTTCAGGCAAAGGCCTTTTACATGATACCCAAATTTTAAGAAACAAATATTTTGAAATAGGTGGCAACCCTTTAAAAAAGTTTACTCTACTGCATATCTGTAGACTCAGTACATCTCAACGTTAAAAATCAAATAAACTATGCAGAAAAACTTTTTTTAAACATGTGGCGACCCATTTAAAAAAAAATGAAACCTTTTCGCAGATCTCAAGGCTATCCCTGCCAACCAGGCCCTGGATTCGCTAATAGTGTGTTTTGAAATTTTCATTTTTTAAATGGTGAAAACAAAATCAAAAATTACACGACCCGGGAATTTTCCATGATTTTATCCACCGCTGATTAGCAGGGAATCATTTGATACTGCAGTTTCAAAAATCAAACAAGCAATACAGAAAAAAAAAATTATTTTTTAAACAGGTGGCAGCCTTTCTATTCCGCACATCTAGAGGTAATGTAGTGTTCATACTCAGTTTTAAATGCTGTATTTACAATTTTCGGACATACATTTCGAAGATACGTTCATGTATGTAATATTGTAGCATTTAGTTGCTTTTGGTGTCAGAATTTGTATGAAAAATGACAAAGTAAATCCTGTGTTTTGGGCTTAATGCTAAAACGCAAAATGCTGGCTCAGCATGAACAGGCTATTAGTCGTTCAAAAAAATTACTTTTGAGTTTTGAATTTTTTTTTTTTGAAACAAGGGGTCGTATTAATAAACAAAAAGCAATTGACATTAGAGTAAAATGAGGCGAACAAATTTTCTATGATGTACAAAAATTTTCCATTTTGCTGTACCAAACGAAAAGGCAAATTTTGACAGTAGTAAATTTTGACATACGCAAAAAGCACGTGCGAAAGCAGATAGATGTTTTGGGAATAAATTTTAAATTTACGTGTTTTTATATTTTATTATATTTTAGTGTTTAATAACGCGTGTGAACATAAATTTATGTGAAATAATATGAATGTCAACAACACATGCATTCCTGTGCTCACATTGTTGGTTGTCAAAATTTGACCTAGCCCCTGCGCTCAGAATTTACAATCGCTCTGTCAAAATTTACAATTTTCAATTTTCACACGACCTTAATGTAAAATCTATCAATAAAGGGTGGTACATTTGAAGTGCTTTTTAAATCAAATTCAAGTATTGATTCTAAGGTATACTAGATCTTAAGATAAAAGTCATAACTATTTACAGATGAATATTTTAATACAAATTTATATTTATACAAACTTTATAAATAAAACTTTTTTTTTCGAAATAAAAAGTTTTTGTTTGACATTAAATTTATCTAGGGCTAACTGATCTGGTAAATGTTTATATTTAGGCATTTCGTAAACTTATAAGGTTTGATGAATCCCTCTATTAAAAAAAAGGTATAATTTTCATATAATTTCCAGAGCTAAATTTACAATCGCGAAATCTCAGAACTGGAAAAAGAGAAAAAAATGTCATATTTGTAGAAAACTTCCAGCTCTACAACTTGGTCTCAGGTAGTTGTTCGAAAAAACTTACCATTTTCGAGTAAAAGTCCAAAAACCCTAAAATTTCGACCTTTGACCTCGAATAACTTTTTTAGCAAACATAGGATCGGTGGGGACTTTAAAATTTTCTTTCTGACGGCTAAACTAAAACTGTTAAAATGTTTATTTTGACCGGACTCGGAAAAAAACTGTCAAAAAATTATGTTAAATACTTTTTTTTTATTTAGAAACTTTTAAGGCTTATTTACACGGGTCGATTTGCTGGTCGACTTTTATCGAATCGACCCGTGTAAACAGCAATTTGATCGATCTTCACCTTGTATTTAAGGGTTGAACACAAGTGGTTCGACAAAAATCGACCAGAAAATCGACCCGTGTAAATAATCCTTCATCGAGTGGGGGTATACTCGAAAATCGAAAAAAGATAAAAAGTATGATGCATCGCAAGTAGTTTTCCATCTAAAAAAAAAATCAACCGAAGGGGAGTTAAAGGTCAACAAACTGTATAGACTCTACCAGTTCCACATCCAATTTGAACAGTCTCGCATAAAATCTTGTAGAAAGGAATTGTAAGCGTAAAATTAATTAGCCAAGGTTAACTCCTAACAAGAAGTCGCATGGAAATTTTTTTATCTTCTCAAAACACAACAATTTCCAGTTGCAAAGGTCAATAAACAATACAAAAAATTGAAATTAAATAAAACTGAAAACAGAAGGGCAAAACAAAAATTTAAATTAGTTAGTTGACAGATTACTTGTCTACACATTCAGTACGGTAGATGGTGGAGTGTCAAACTGGTTAGTTATGATGATCGTTAAGAAAATGCGGTAAATTGGAATGCGCTACTATGTAGTATTTTTTGTGATTTATGTTCTCGTAGTGTTGCACGGAAATGAGTAACCGTACCGGGTAAGTAAGTAACCATAAGCGACCAAAAGATGAAAAAGTTAAAAATGATTTTCTTACTAATTTTTTGAAATCGAAATCGGTCCAAATCATTTCGAATAAGTTCACAAATTTTAGAAAAGTGTTTTATAGTACATTTACACTGCACCAAATTTGGCGAATTCAAATGAACCAGTTCGACACTGTTTACACTGGCAAATTTGCATTTGGCTTCACCTTCCCTGCAAGAATCTGCTACCAGGACAAAAAGCCACCGAAGGAAAATGCATTATCGTGATCATTTAAACACCTGTAGAGTAACGATAAAAGGAGAGTCAAGAAGGCTTCTGTCTTTTCCTGTAGAATTAAAAAAAAACTAATTCAAATTTTTATTTACAGCTGTGCATAGTGTAAAAGTTATCACACGTCAATTACCCATTAAGGTTCGTGCTGGGCAATTCTAAATGTGCTATCTTGAGGAACTGTGGATTGTATTGTTCGGCAAATGAGGCCAAATGTGATGGAATTCCAAATTTGGAAAATGAGATTTGTATGGAAAAAAGCGCCAAATTTGTAATTTTTCGCCAAATTAGCTACACTAATACATTCCGGAGCCAGTGCAAATATCTGATTCGATTTACAACAGGATTCGTCATAGCCCACTCTTCAAATGTTTAACATAATACTACACTATATACCAGATATACCTATAATCGTTTTTTGAGAGAAAAATTGCATATAACAGAGAGAAATAATTTTTGGGATAATTTTAGGGTAATCTTGGGATAATTTTGGGGTAATTTTGGTATCAGTTTGGAGTAATTTTGGGATCATTCTGGTGTAATTTGGTATCATTTTGGGGTAATTTTGGGATCATTTTGTGGTAATTTTGGTATTATTTTGGGATCTCTTTAAGAGCATTTTGCGTTCATTTTGCGGTCATTTAGGTATAATTTTGAGATCTCTTTAGGATCAGTTTGCAGTAATTTTGGGATCATTTTGAGATAATTTTGGGTTAATTTTGTGGTCTTTATGGGATAATTTGGGGGTCATTATGGGATCACTTTTGGGTCATTTTGAGATAATTTTGGGGTTATTTTGGGGCCATTTCGAAATCATTTTATGGTTATTTAGGGATCATTCTGGTATAATTTTAGAATAATTTTGGGGTTGTTTTGGGACTGTTTCGGGACTTTTTTGGGATCAATATTTTGGATTATTATTTTTTTATTTTTTTGTCACTCGTCACTAAAATTTTCGAATGATGCCCATCCCTGATTGGGAGGGTTTCACGAACCTATGATGAGGGGCCGAAAAGAAATGACAGAGAAATAGTTTAGGAATGGTATCGATCGGGGTAGGGATGAGATCTATAGGAATATGAATAGGGATATTGATAGGAATAGGGATAGGAATAATGGTAGGGTTGGTGATAAGGATATGGATGGTATAATAGCAAAAAACTGCAATTTCTCCCCTACTTATCATTCTTTCCCTACTCATTGTTTAGCCTTAAATTGCCCCTTTCACTTTCATATCCACTTTTCGAACAAGAGTGCATCAAAGTAGTTAACAAAGAAACTCCTCATCATTTCTTTACTTCAAATGACGCACAAAGCATCGAGCGTTTAGTATGTAAATATTTACAATAAATGTAACGTAAATAATATTAAAAAGCTATAATGGTTGTGAAAATAATATCCGGAAATATGCGCGTCATTTCGATATTGACCAATAAATTCATCACCGCGCATTGCGCTCTTCCTTGCTTTTCTACATCTTTTGAAGCTCATATGAAGGCTGTTTTATTATTTAAATATATTCTAAACATTTATACATACATGAGATACCAAGTCAGGTAAATAAACTGCAGTAGCTAGTCGAAAAGGCGGTATATTTACATTAGGGTGTTCCAAAATATTTTTTTAAATCTTTTTGTAGAAAAAATGGGTCTATATATTTTTCAAAAATATTGCTTGAGGGTTCGAGAAAAAACTTTTTAAGAGATATACCGTGGTATCATCGAAACAGCTATCGGAAAAAATTGTTTCGCTCCTGATTCTGCGATCTTGAAAAATTGTCTCAATTGACAAATAGTCATTAAAAAAAAATATTTGTATCAGGTGTTTTGAATTGCTTTTGTTGATACAAATATTTTTTTGTTGACTATTTTATAAATTTTGAGAAGTTGTCAGCAACACAGAATCTTGTGGTTACTGTTTTTAGATAGTACAGCTGCAAAAAAATTTCGACGAATCTGTTGATTCAAAATCTGCTGTGTAAATTGTTGGTTTTACGGATCGCGGTTCGGCCCTAACCTAAAAAAAGCAAAAAAACCACACGCGGTTTATTTGGGGTTAGGGACGAATCTTATGTGCTGTTCATGCTGAGCCTGCAGTTCGCATTTTAGCATTTAGCCCAAAATGCAGCATTTGCTCCATACAATTTTGAAAGCTAAACGCAACTAAATGCTACTTTATTTCTGCATTAGCTTTAGCATCTACGAAAATACAGCACCAACAAAAATTTCCTTGTATGAAGAAAAAGTGCAAAAAATGTTGCATAGTTTTAGGCGAACCGCTGTTTATATTAGGATATCTTCTCACTAAGCAAGTCAATGTACTTATGCAATAATTTTTTCCTGTTAAAAGTTGCAATTTTCGAGGTGAAGAGTTTCCAGGCTTGTTTAGAAAGTCGGGTTTTCTACCCACGAACTCACTTTTATAAAAGAAATGGAGTTTATCTGAAAAGGCAAGCATACTTCCACTTGCGATGTAGGAACGCACCTTAAGTATTCGAAAATTAGCTAAATGCGCATTTTCAAAATGCGGCAGCATGAACGCATCTTCGAAATGTACGCCGAAAATGGAAAATGCTGCTTTTAAAACTCAGCATGAACACTACATTAATCTTAAATTCTAATATCGGTTCCAAAAGTCAGTTTTCTTTAAGAATCTGTGTTTATCTTTTTTCTATAATGATTTTTCCGTTGACAAATTCTGCTTCAATCTTCAATTTTAATCTTTTTTTGTGGGGAATAATATTTAAAACAAAACTATAAACCGCTAGAACCAAAATTAGATCTATCCAAAAAAAATGTAAAAATGACAATTTATATCTGAAACCTTTAAAGGATTCTTTCACGATTCTAAAAAATAATATCAATTTAACTTAAAACCCTGGATTAAAATTTTTAGCACAACTAAAAAAAAAAATTCGAGAAAATAATTTTTGAGGAAAGAAATTTATTCCCATTTTTTATACTGACAAATTGAGTGCGTTCACTCAGAAAAGAGTTTTCTTATTTTGGCTCCAAAGACATGGCTTCCTTAACATAAGTAAAATATTCCTTAATTTAAAGACTTTTTTCCTCAATTTAAAGACTTTTTGCCTTAAATTGAGGAAAAAAGTCTTTAAATTAAGAAAGCAATGTCTTTGGAGCCAAATAAGGGAACTTTTTGCTTGAAATAAGGAAACTTTTTTCTGAGTGTTGAAATAACTAAACCCAAAAATTTGAGCTTTAGATTAAAAGAAGATAGAAATATCGGGTTTAGCAGCAGAACAACTAAGCAAAAAAAAACTAAGAAAAACTTTGCTTTAAAATGGACACCCTAATTCAATCATTTAACTAATCGTAGACTATAAATATTATACAAACTCCATTCATAACTTTGAAACAAGTTTATAAAAGTTTACATTAGAGCGTATCACGGTGTAAGGAGGAAAAAAAGTTGAAAATGTCCCCCCCCCCCCCCCCCCCAGTTGAAACACTTACCTTTTGAAATTTTTTTTTTTTTAATTTTTTTGTCACCCTGTAAAAACAGCGAAATTGGTATTTTTCTATAATTTCTACCTTTTACGTTCGATTTTCAAAAGTGATACATTTTTAGAAAGGTATTCGCCAAGGCAATATTTCATCCATAGCAACTTTTAGCCCATCATGTCAAGTTCAGATTTTATTCTATCTTTACTAAAACCAGGGTGTTGGTATTTGAAAAAAAAAAAAAAATGTTTCCTGAAAACTAAGAAGAAAAGAATATTTACCTGCATATAATGAGGAAATAAATGTAATGCATTTATGCTGATCTTTCCTTGACTCTAATTTGCTGCAACGTTCTCGGCTTCTTAGTTTAGCGAATATATAACCTAGGCGTTCCTCGTCGGCAACTTCTGTACAAGAATCACTTACTACGTGAACAAATCACTCAGTATTTTGAGAATGGCATAGCAAATCTAAGGCTATATTTACTTTATTTAAAATTCTTTTTTTTAATACAGGGTGTTGGCTTTAATTAAATTTGAATAAAAGCTAAAGTTGGTGTCGCAGGTTAATGGCTTATATGGACGAAATATGACATGGGTTATAACCTTTACAAGAGTATATTGCTCAATGAAATCAAAGACCAAATAGAAAAGTTATAAGCAAAAAACGAATTTCGCTGTTTTTACAGGGTGCCGACAATTTTTTTTTTTCAATTTTTTAAATCACCAACAAGTAAACATTCGAACCAGGGCGGAACATTTTAAACTTTATTTGGCGATACGCTCTAATGTACATACATAAGTAGAGTAGTAGGAAAGTGGTTCGGAAAATAGGCCAGAGCTTTGGCATAAACTATTACGAGTAGTAGGAGCTTTGATAACAATCGGTTAGTTAAAATAGACTGGAATGGGTTAGCAGAGATTGTTAGTTCTCAATTGAAACGTGTGACAGAAATGTTAGAAATTGCTAAAATACTAAACGTATGTGTTTTTCTCATTTAAGAAAAGGATTTTTAATGCTTCGAATTTTCCCACTGTGTAACCGTCAAAAAAAGCGATCAAGCAAAACCCTTAAAACCAACTCTTGTAAATATTTTGTTCATGCTTTTGTTATGCATTCTGTTTTGTATCATTCCTAAGTATAACCAATTTCATGCATACAGCTGTCAAAAAATGTGTAGCTACCCTGTAGGAAATATTATCTATGCATCGCAAAAATGTATAGAAAACAAGTTTGATTCGAAATTTCGTTGCAGTGTGCGAAGTTTTATTGTTCTAGGATAACGTGAAGGTTACCGTTGAAGCTTCGAAAATCGCATAATTTTAATATTTTTTCTATAAATAAAGCACCGAGTAACAAATCTCAATCTTTGAATATTTATAAGGACAACAGGACCCTTTACAGGGATATTGAAAAAACATATTCACGAGAAAAAGATAATCGAATTTGAAAAGTATTTTAGTAGATTGCGTAACAATATGTTTTTTAGCCAAAAGTCATTGGGCCTATCTTGAAACTTTGCAATTATCGAGTACTATTTTTAGGTCATACATGGCGTATGAGTAACATTTAGTTATGCAAGTAAGAAAAGTTCAGTAAGGTAAATTTTTTTTAAGTTTTGGTTGATATCTCCGAAACGGATCGAGATATTAAAATAAAACTTACACTGAGGCCCTCATGAATACCTTTCATTTGATACCGATATTGTATAATCAACTGCAAGTCAGCACGCGTTGCGTGGTCCGAATTGCATAGAACTTTGTCTACCAGTGGACAGTTTTTCATGTATAATTGAAAAAAATTAGGGGAAATGCGTTTAAATAAAACAACTTTGATTTTTTTTGGGAAAGTCTAATGATTTGGGGTTTTTTGTGAGGAATTGGTTGAAAAGCTGCTCGACGGATTTTTTCCAAATTTTAACAAACAGTTTATTCCTTGGATACGTACTCTCGACATAGGACATATTTTTTCCCGGTAGATGGCGCTGGAGTAGCTAATTTTGCCAAATCCGTATTTATGGTCCGATTCTATTTATTTTAGGCAATAACCGACGCCAAAAAAAAGTTACTGGAATTTACGAATTTTTGACTTTTATATATAGTGGTATTAATCGGGCACTGCTTGATTGGAAGGCACGCAGCAAGGCTAGGCGTGCGATAACGACAATGCTGTAGGGGTTGTAAAGATGATGATGAGGAGTAAACGGTGGAGCAACTCATCTGCAACTGCCCGGCTTTAAGTGGCGCGAGAAGGCGCGTTTTGGTAGTTCCTTTCCTGAACAGCCACTTAAATCTAATCCTAACCTAAAACGTTTCAAAGTAAAATTTTTTTTCGTATTCGGCTTCGGTATTCAGCCGAATATAGGATTATTTCAAGTGCCACATTTTTTTAAATTTTATTTCATTCTAAAAACTTTTCGGTTTAAAATTAAAAGTTTTTGGTTTGAAAATTAAAACTTTTTGGTTTAAAATTAAACCCATTTCGGTCTACAATTTTTGTTTTGTTTTCATTTTTTTAAAGCTTATTCAAGATTGAGTTTTGTCCACAACATTTATGTGTGCGATGTGGCTCAGTGGTAGAGCAGATGGGCATGATGCGGGGAGTCTTGGTTCGAATCCCAGCCAAAGGACAAAAAAATTGATTTTTTCTTTAAAAATTGTTAAAACGTTTTTGGTTTAAAATTTAAACCCGATTCACTTAGCCAATTTTCTTGAAAACTGGTCTAGATTAAATTTGAAACCGAATTTGGTTTGGTCATATACATATGTAGGCCAAAAAAGTGTACGGGTTTGGCCAAAAATCCCCTAAGCTGGTCGGACACTACTTTCTTTTAATGTTCCTCTTTTTCTTCTTCTTCTTCTTCTTCTTCTTCTTCTTCTTCTTCTTATTCTTGGAGGGAAGACTTAGATTACTTCTCTCCTTTTTTTTCTCTTCCTCTCACTCAATTTCCCTATCCAATTATTCATTCTGGTAATTCCTACAGGGTATTTATAAAAGCCATGCGAGAATGCTAGTTAACCGATTTTACGTATTACATATGAAATTAACTGATGGGCTACTTGTTTTGTTGTAGTAGCTGTAGTTGTTTTTGTTGCGAATGCTAAGCTTGCTATTTAGTATTATTATTTAAAGCTAGATGCATAAAAAAGCTGATGAAGCTTCCTATAAAAGCAACGCATGCGTATAGCATCCCGTTCAAAACGTGTTGATAACTCGCTGGCGAGAGAACAATATTTAGCGGTGCTCGGAAAGCTAGATATCTTCAATCAAACTAAATTTGCAATATTTTTAGAGCACTAAAGATAAACAAAAAAAATTGTGCCAAAGTTAAAAAAAATTATTAATTACATATTTTAAACAAAAAATTCGTGTTAAAATTAAAATAAAGGGGAAAAACAATTGCAAAGAAAAAAAATAAAATTATAAAATAAAAAAATTTGTTTAAATTTTTTTTTTATTATTTAAATTAAAATGTCTACACGCATGCTCAACATGTTACATAGTGACTTTGGCTTCAAATTAGCATTTTTGACGCCAGTTTGGCTGTTGCTGTTTGTGCAACTCATGTTGCAATTGGCCAATGATGTTGCTGCCAAAGATTTGCGTAAGTGTTTTTGTTGTTGTTTGTTGTTTGTTGTGTGATTTGTTTTTTAATTGCAATGTGTACGTAGATAAGTTATCAGTTTCATAATTTACCGTTAGCTGTCAATAGACGGTGAAAATGTAACAGAAAATATTTAAAACTGGATAACCGCGTGAGTGTGAGGCTTCGCCAAGCACCGCAATAAAAACGGTATATACAGTGACGACGAAAAACTGTATTCTATATTTCAAGCTAGATCTTCAGCAATGCAACGGTGAAGAAACTATTCAATTCTATACATTAGTTTGTGAGTGATGCTTGAACAAACAAAAAATTAAAGAAAAAATACACAATTTGCTCCAATTACTCATATGTATTTTTACGTAAAATCTTTCCGGTGCAGCTATCGACTTACTCTAATATTCATATATTTAAAAATATTTCGAGTTAACTTTTATTGCCACGACTGTAAACAAGGGGGAAAAAATATTGGTTGCATATTTTAAGTTAGGCTGCTTGTAGTAAATCGGTTAAAATTTGATTAAATTCTAACTAACGGCTTTTGAGTGATGTACGAACAAATATTCAGACAGACAGATCTTAAAACCCTAGAGTGCCGTTTCTTCTACTGAAGCAACAACAATCGGTTCTGTAATGACCTTTGTCATTATTTTACTAGTCCTTCAATTTCTACGCGTACGTCTTCGCATGCAAATTGTTTATAATTTTTACAAACGCAATAGTGTCAAGTGTTTGAAGAAAAAAAAAAAACTAAAAAAGAAAAAATAAAACAATTGTCAATTTTAAAGAGCAACCTTTTAGGGCTTTGTAATTGTTTAGTCATTAATTTTCAATTGGGATTTGCAAATCAATAAATTAAATTTTTATATGGTTTATGAAGGGGCATTAGTAATAGTGATGCACAAAACCGGGTGTACGGATCTAGAAACCCGGATTCTTCAATGTACTGACGGTTACATCATTTAAGGCTCATTTACACGGGTCGATTATTATCGAACCACTTGTGTTCAACCTTAACTACAAGGTGAAGATCGATCGAATTGCTGTTTACACGCTCGATTGAAAAATAAGGTTAGAAAAATCGACCCGTGTAAATCGTCCTTTACAAGAACCCAAGAGAAAAACGGAGGCACAATAGGAAAAAAAAGTTAGAAAAAGGTATGGAATAGGAACAGGAAGAGACATGGGAAGAGAAAATAGAAAAATTAATTTTTACGTGACAAGTAACGAAGGAAGATGAGGAACAAGAATAGGGAGATAAGATAAAAACCACAAAGGGTACTTAAATAAAAAAAAATAAAAAAATACTTACAACATCACTAACTTACCTACGTACCTTATAGGGCTGATACATCAGCGCAAATTCCGAATTAACTCCGTTTTTGGGAGTTAACATGAGCATAATCTTCATTGTGTATCAATACCAAGTGTAAACTCTTCTGCATAGACGTCAAAATTCCAAAATGAGTTTAACACCTGTTTGAGATTGTGGTTAATAACAAGTGTGATATCATAGACATAGTCGTGAAAACTTCAAAGTGAGTTTAGTCACCTTTTTTTAATTTCCTTTTTTGTCTCACTTCTTTCCATCTTAGGTAAAAGATAGGAGACCGCCATGTTGATTTGTGCAGGATGTTAAACAACGCCATTGCTTTTCTGTTATTCGGTGCTGGCGACAATATGTGCGCAGGATGTAAACAAACCGACATTTTAATGTGTGTTGTAAAAAGAAGAGTTCACACTTGGTATTGATACACAATGATAATCTTCATTATAAACTCTCAAAAATGATGAAGATTTGAGCAGAATTCAGAAACCGAAATTACGATTTGACCGCTACTGTCAACGATAAATAAACAAAAATAGCAAGAAATACTACCAAAATTACGGTTTGACCGCTACACTACACACTAAAACACTAGATGGCGCCGAGATGGTGGGTTGTTAATCTTCAATTTTGTGTATGTCAGGGTAAAATATGGATCTCATTAAAGAAGATTTATTGCAGATAATCTCCGTGTGTGTATCCATAGCATTACCCGTTATAAATATCCGGTTTCGGGTGGAACCGAAATAAATTCAGAAACGCACATCGCTATATATTGCAGCTTTGCAGTATAGGGGTGGTTATCCAAGGCTAACAACAGGCTTACATGGTTTGGATCTTCGAACTAACCGTTCTGCGATAATGGTAGCTTCACAGCTTTCGGCGTTTCCTTTCTAGTCCATGAACAAACCTCCTATGAATGAAAAGCTAGACAAGTACAGGGAAAATGAACATGAAAAACTAAAACGAAATGAAAATCGAAAAAGTATGTCATTTAATGACTTTCTCAGGCTGTAAAACGGCCGAAAGAGAAAAAACATGCACAAAGGTTCTTCCACTTTTGACCAACATATCACATAGAAGTAGGTATGTTCGTTTACATAAAGACATCTATTCACTCATATTTAAATAACCGTCATATCTTATCAGGGCAAAACTAGTGATGTGTGCTTCCTGGTTTTCTAAGAACCGGTTATATGAAATCCGGAAACAAGCTAATCGGGTACCGGTACCCAAATTCAGGCGCAATGTGCTCCTAAGAAGCGTGGACAAAACGCTACAGCCACCGTAGACTAACAGAAAGGAACAAGGAACTGATTGATCTGTGACAGGAAAAACTTTGGATAAGGGATAGGAAAGATAGGGAGCTGACTAAGAAATTCGACATTTCAGAGTTCATGGACGAGTACAAAATGGCGTGCGGAGAGGGAACAAGATCTACCGGCTGCGTTTGATGGACAGGATCTGCTTTATCCAAGAGGCATGCCCGACATTATTGTGTATATCCTCACAGAAATACACTAACCAGTTTAGCTGGCAGTAGGCGACTCTTCTGGGTCTTTTTTTGATCAATGGCAAAAACAATCCGAAGGTTTAGGGTAGTATTACCGATGTATACAGCCCTTTGTTGGATATGGCTCCGGTACGCACAGGCATTCCTACCGCGGGTATGTTCTAAGCCGTTGGGGTCTCTGGTCGATAGATTGTTTCTCTAATACGGCTACAAGTATGTACATCGTAACGGGAAACGAAATGGCCGATGAGCTAGCTCAGAGTCGTTCGGTTCTCGCTGATGGGAAATCGGAGGAGGTTCTTTCACCCTGGGACTATTCATGCGCCGTATCACTTAGTACTGGGTTAGAGAGGTTGAAGCGATTGTAGGACCGTAGAATGTCTAGGAGGTTATAGTACTCCTGCAACGAAGACCTGTTTTTTCGGACTCGAAACCTTTAAATCTTCGAAGAACCCGGTTCGAGTTTGACTTTTCGACTTTGTGCAGCTCTAACGTCTACATATCTAACAAGATATCTAGTGCAACATTATATTGGACAAAAGCCAAACCAAGAAAAATGCCATTTATCTTTTCAATGGACGTGGTCAAAAAAAAAGCTCACCAGTTGGACAACTCAGTCACTACTGCTCGTCTGCTATGTTGATAAGTGACTTCATTTTATTTGGAATTCAGAAGCCGGCTTGCTACGTATCGCCTCATCTCTGACCATCACCAACAATACATGAAACCAAAACGATGCTAATCTGTCAAACAGGCCTTCAACGCGCCTCATGCTAAATGAACTTTTTATTGCATATTAACATATTTGTGTGGGGGTGCGTGGTGGTCGCAAAATTACTTCCTGGTGTTGCCCTACACTTTTGCTAGATGACTTCATTCGCATAGGTCGTAAATTTAAAATGACATTGTGGGATAGGGTGGGCAAGCGAAATGAATGTAATGTGAAAACGTTAAAGAGACAATCGATATTAGTGTGCGGGGTTGTGGGTGTTCATCTCGCGAACATATATTTAGCAGAGGAGGCTCTGACAGGTCCGAGTCATATCAACACTTTGATGCAAGGACTAATGGGATAAACACTTGAGATCTCTTGGTTTTTCTACCTGGGCTCGGTAAAAATCGACTTGACAGCTTTGTTCGTTATCTGTTTAACCCCCACCAGAATAATTTTACAGAATTTTTTTAAACTGGATTCATGTTAAATTAACAAGTAAAATATTATTTCAACATAAAGATATGTTGACTTCACGAGAAGAAATGTTGTTTTAACAGGAATACATGTTAAATTAACGTTTTGTCTGAATTTTACAAGAAGTCAGGATATGTTAACACAAAGCCTGAGCTTCATTTTAATTTAACATAAGCTTCAATACTGGCGATAGTGTTGATTTTACATGAAAATTCTTCTTAAAATCTTAAAAATCAAATTTGAACTCGCTTTTGTCACTCTTTGAGTTAACTAAAACCGGATCAGTCTCATTGTCAAGCCGTTTTTTGTTTTCATGCGTACTTCAACTTGACATTGAACCAAAAGAAGACAAGCCATGCACATTTGATATTTTTTTGTTTTTGTAACTGTGAATTTTACTGTATAAATTTAGTAAAACAAGTTTTAAATCGCAACATTTTTTGGATGCTGCAAAAGTCTTGTTGTTTAATACATATCTAGGTTCATACATTGTTTTGATAAATTTGTAGTTTTGTTGTGATGCTATTGAACTCTAGTAATTGGTCTAAAGAATACAGATATGGAAGACTTCAAAGTTCAACCTGTTTAAGTATGTGTGAAATTTACTTCCGGCGTTCAGGTGAGATTGAGATAATTCATCTATCTGCATAATTTATTAAAACATGATGATTTTTGGTATTTTTTTTTTAATTAACTTCTTAGGCGGCGATACAAAATTAAGATTGAAAGTGAATTTCAAGTAAGTTGATCAACACTTGCAATGCAACGGAAATAGCAAAGTGTAGAATATTAGCTTAAAACTATTTTTTAACTATATAGCCTAATTTTCTTTATGCTAATGTTATAACTATTAATGAAATTTGGTACCTACTGTAGATTGTGCACTTTAAGTATTTCTAGTAGGTATTGCCCCTGAGGATGTTTTACAAGGTTGTCACTCGGGTATCGGGCCCGGGGAATCCCGATCCCAGGCCTCCCGTGACAGTTTTTTGTCCCGAAATCCCGGGATTTGAATAAATATAACCACATGAAGCTGTCCAAAAATTTCAGGAGGGATCAAAAGACACGTTTTGACTTCTTTTTGGAACTATTGATACCTCTCCCGATCTTTCTGGACGGTGTTTGGGGACTCCGGGACTTTAAAAAACCTTCGGGATTTGATGGCTTCGTTGACGCCTTTGAATTTTTTTTTATTAAGCGGGTTATGACAATATACGTAAATATCAAATATAATAGGGCCTATACATGATGCGTCTGAGTCGAGAATCAGTTAGGTGTTTTAGTGAAAATGTGTATGTAGTAGTTACACCGACATGACTCAAGAAAATCAGAATGAGTTTGATATTTTGTTTGACGGCGAGTCAACACGTACACAGATGACTCGCGAGTCGACGCACTGTGTATAGACCCTATAAGGTATTATACGTCGTTTTTAAAAAAGAACATCTGTTTAGTAGTCACGAAGCTCTCCAGGCCATTCTAGGCATTTTACCACTCGATCTGGAAGCGTACCGGGCAGCAGCGGTTATGCGCCTAAAGGAAACGTCTGCGTCAAAACGAACATTCCCAGCAGGGAGGAATGGGAGAGGATGGATCGCTGCCCCGCTACTAATGGCGGCATTTTTGTTTACACTGACTGCTCGAAGCTAGACGGCAGAGTTGGAGGAGGGTTTTATTCAAGGGATCTGGAACTTAAGTTCTTCTTCAGACTACCTGATCATTACAGCGTATTCCGGGCTGAAGTCTCAGCAATCTTGGATGCCGCGGTTTGTTCAACTCTGAACTGACGCTCAGATGTCGCCGATCTTTTCACGAGATGGCCCAATAGAACCGCGTGAACCTCACATGGGTCGCGGGACACAGATACATTGAGGGAAACGGTAAGGCAGACGAACTTGCCAGGCAGGGTACGACCAAGAAAGTTCTTCGGGATAAAGAGCGATTAGGTATGCGGTTTGCCACATGCAAGCTAATGCTGAAGGAGTACACACTCCGTCAAGCCAACGAAAGGGGGCAAAAATCCCCAGGGTGCCGGACATCCAAACAAATCGCCCAAAATAATATCATGCAAGATCTAGAGACATTGACGCCCTAAGAAGGAGAGAAATCTCCATATGAATAGGTGTTTAAACTGGGCACTGCCTTATTGGGTAGGCACGCAGAAAGGCTAGGTGTGCCCTACCGGGTCCCGGGACCGACTTTCCTAGTGTTTGTGGTATCACAACGGGCCTTTTAAAACTGGCATAAGTGTGCCTCTGCGGCAGCCAGTTGAACCTAACCTAACCTAGTAGTCACGAAACGAGTCCAAAATAACTCAAATATTTTTTACCAAATTTTGACAATTTCTTCTAGGGATAAAGCGTTCAGTCCGTCAGTACGTCAGTGCGGATATTTGTATGCGTAAAGCTTTCAGCAGAATCAGTACGTCAGTACGTTGAAACAACTGACAGCAAAGTAGACTGCGGGTGTTTGTATGCGTAACGCCAGATACGACGGATACGTCAAAGTAGAATTTGCTCTAAAATTGACGTACGTCACGCAACTGACGTATTGGCGGAGTGATTCTGTTTCCCGCTTCACGCCAGATACGTCTAAATAGAATTTGCTCTAAAATTGACGTACGTCACGTAACGTATTGGCGGACTGATTCTGTTTCCGCCTTTAAGGCCCAATTACATAAAACTTTGCAGGTTCCACTTTCATACAAAGTTTGTGGAACGTCAAGCGCAGCAAGATTTTGTCAAATGCTCAAAGCCGAGGCGCGCATTTGTCAAAGTTTCATAAAGTTGTATGTAATTAGGGCTTTAGTCTCGCGTCATAGACTATGTATTTTCCCGCAAGATGGCGCTTTAGTCACTAAATTTTCAAATTGCGCATTTATTATACGATTCTGTAAACGTTTTTCGAAGATATGTTTGTGATGTGATCAAAAACTTTGTTACAAAAGTTAAGCTCACTAGATGGCGCTGTAGTCTAGATATAATAAAAACCGAATTTATGGCCCCTTTACCAAGCTTCGCAGGCAAAGTCGAAGTTGTGAAATATTATGCGATTTATATATTTTGTTTCTTTGCAGCATCCAGCTTCGATAAATGTAAACGCGATGATAATTTTGACAAATGCTTGGTGAATGCTGTGAACAATGCTATTGTACTTTTAAAAGATGGTAAAATTACTTAATATATGTTTTTTTGTTGCTTTCAAAAAATATATATATATAATTTTTGTTTCCATTTTTAGGCAATAAGGAATTTGGTATACCACCGTTAGAACCCCTCGCTGTTAAATCGCTAGTAATTGACTCTGGCAACGCACCCATTACACTGAAACAAACGTTAAAAAATTTACTCGTTCATGATTTGATTTCAACGAGTAAAGTTCAGCGTTATCGGTAGGTTAATAATTTATCAGACTTTTTTTTTAAATAGCGCTCTTTCTGGGCATTTGATTCGAAAAAGCTTTATCTAAGTTAAAAAATTATTAAATTTCTCGTTCAGATAGAGCATTTTTGAAACTTGTTCTGAGATTTGGTGTTCTTGAAAAAAAAATTTAAAATAGGACTTTAATAAAAAATAATTTTGAAATAAAGCGTTCTTCCAAAATATGTATTCCGAAATTGGGCACTTTTTTGGTTTTTAAATATAGTGATATTTCCCCTCCCAATTTCTTCAAGATTTTTTCAACAATTTTCCGTTTTTCTCTTTTCAAATTTAGCACAGATCTCAAAAATCATCTCATCATATGTGACAGCAAGACCGATCGTCTTGAAATGGTTGGCGACTACGAAATGACGGGTCGTATATTATTGCTCCCCATAACTGGAAGTGGAAAAGCGAATATGACGTTGGTAAATACGCGTATCGAACATCGTCTTATTGGTGAACCCTTTATGCGTGACGGTGTTAAATATATGCGTCTCAAGGAATATCGTGTTGATTTGCATCCAAAACGTGTTTATATGCAATTTGATAATCTTTTCAATGATCGTTTACTCTCGCAGACGATGAATCGTTTCTTGAATGACAATTGGGAGACGGTATTTAACGAGTTGAAGATTGGCTATGCGCGTAGTTTTGGCAAAATTTTCCGTGAAATTTCAAATAAACTCTTCGAAGAGATACCATTTGATTCGATATTTTTGAATCCTTGAACAGATGCGAGTATTCTAGAAGGAATGTTTTATATTTAAGTAGCTGAGGTCTGAGTATTTTTTGTTGGTAGTAATTAGTACATAAAATGAGTGTTGTGAGCGTAAGTGAGAATGCAGGATGAAGAGTTTTTTTTGGAATTTATTAATCATAAGATGATTTATTAAGATATTACTTAAGGCAAAACAAAATGTTAAACATACAGATATGAATAAAAAGAAACATGTAAATGTTGATTAGCTACTATTAAAGTCTACAACGTTTACAGAGATGCCTAGAAGAACAACGGTCCTGCTCTGCGTCTTTATAAGCTATCAATGAGCAATGTCAACCGACGTATGACGGATGCGTCCATAGCGACGCGCTGTATCTGTAGAGCCCATTAGGAATGACTACAATACTGTGCTAATCAGCTGTTTGCATTATAATACTTTCCTCACAAACTCACCACAACCGAATGTATCAAAATGCAACCCTTCGGGAGCGGACAGCTAACGAAATAGCTTCAAAACAAAATTGGAAAAAAGATTTCTACACCATAGTTGCCACATTATGTGATAAATTGAGACCCTCATTTTAATTTTTATAGTACATTTATACTGCACTAAATTTGGCGAATTTGAATGTGTCATTTCGAACCTGTTTACACTGGCAAATTTGCATTTGGCTTCACCTTCCCTGCAAGAATCTTCTACCAGAATACAAAGCCACCGAAAGAAAATGAACCACCTTGATATTTTAAACACATGTAGAGTAATAATAAATGAAGAATCAAGAAGGCTTCTCTCTTTTCTTAGTGGAACTGGTCCAAATATAGTTGAAATTGTTATTTAGAACTGTGCATAATGCAAAAGTTTTCACACGTTAATTACCCATTAAGGTTCTTGCTGGGCAATTCTAAATGTGGTACACAGGCAGGGTTGCTATTTAGAGGAATTGTGGATTGTATTGTTCAGCGAATGAGGCCAAATGCGATGGAATTCTAAATTTGGAAAATGAGATTTGTATGGAAAAACGCCAAATTTGCAATTTTTCGCCAAATTTACCAAATTTGGTGCGGTGTAATGGCGCTTTTAGGCCTGACCTTTGTCAACCAGACTAGCCACAGTGAAAAAAAATGTGCATTACCAAAAAATTACTAACACTCAATTCGATATAAGTCGATAATTGGAAAATTTCCAAAACTGATTAGCACTTTATGGATAGAAAAGGCGCCTCACTGAACAAAATTACCCAATTTTTTATCCCTCCTTTTGGGAAACGCGAGCCACTATTTTCCCAAGATTTTATCGGCTGCTGGCTAGCAGGGTTATCACATTGAGTAGACTAATCCCCTATTCTGGCTCGCAATGATTGACAATTTTTATATCATATCATATCATATCATATCATTTATTGGCAAGGCATTAGTACAATAAGATCTTAGATCTTTTATAGTACAACAACAGTTATAATAAAAAAGGTACATTTGAAAAGAGAAGAAAAAAAGAATAGTAATTATATAATCAATAGATAAATAAATAACAAGAAGAATAACAATATATGTGTATATGTATAAGCGGGAAAACAAATATATGAACAAGGACTAACAAAAATTAACAATCATTAAATCAAAGACTTAAAGTTGAATTAATCTTTCATAACGCCAACCATCTGATCCATTAACCCAACAGAAATCAATGCATTCAATTTGGCTTTGTGGTATCACACCGTTAGTCGATTATATTTACTCCCGTAGGATTAGTTGGGTCAGCTGCCCTACCCGGCTAAGGCGCAGTTATGGGTATGAAAGATACACTGATGCTTTATAGCAGGCCCTGGATTCTCCAACTGTGAGTTTACAAATTTTCACCTTTTCACCATTTAAAATATATTGGAAAAAAGCGTACATTTCAAAAACTCACAGTTAGAGAATCCAAGGCCAGGAATTACAAATTAAATTTTAAAAACAATAAAAAGTATATCTATGTATGTAACTCTAAGGTGGTAGATAGGCAAGATCACAGGTTTTTAATATATTTTAACTGAAATGGGTATAGAGAACGTTTTTAAAGTTGCTTTTATTTAAACTACTTCTAACAGATACTGGAATAGAGTTCCAAGTACGAATAGCATTTACAAAGAATAGCCGCCCGGAGGTCAAGTAATTATACCTTGGCACAATCATATCGGTAATCCGAAGAGACTTGGGGAAAACTAGTTTATCATACAAATAGCTGGGCTCTTTATACATAATGAGTCTACACAGGAAGATACAATTCCTGGCTTTCAAGTAATCAAAAATATTACAGCCTAACAAATGTGACCTCCAGCTAGATATATGGTCAAACCTTGCTAAACCAAACACATAACGTGTAACATGATTAAATACTACATCAATTTTATGAGCTGACTGAGAACTCAGCTTACTGTAGACTAGTTCAGAGTAACATATGATTGGCATAATTAACTGTATAGCAAGCTTTCTCCTAACATTGGTGGATGTATACGTTGCTGACATACGTAAGTTCCTAAGGATGTAGTATACTTTACTAACCACCGAGTTCATATGATCATCACAAGATAACGTCGTATTAATGATGAAACCAAGGTTATTTACTTTTGACACCAGCTTCAGGCACTTGTCAGCAATGTATAAGCCAGGAATGTTTTCGAAATTTATTCTTTTTTTAGCTATAGGTAGCACGTAAGACTTATCACTATTAAGACATAATTTATTTCTCCTTGCCCATGCAGAGATGGAAGCCAAGTCATTATTTAACTTTGTACACGTGTTATTTATCTCCTCATGATTTCCAGATAGATATAGCTGGACATCATCAGCATATGCATGCATATGTACATGTTGGCACACATTAAAAATATCATTTATAAACAAGCTAAATAATAGTGGGCCCATTTATAGCTCTATTTACATTTTTTCTATAATTTAAAATAGGAAAGTGAAAACAGAGCTATAACAATTGTCAGTCACTGTAAGCCAGAATAAGTGAAACTAACCTAAATAACTAAAAAAGTGGAAGAACCGAAACTTAGTTGAGCACGGGAAGATCGAAAACTTAAACGATCATACAAGTCTTCTTCAGCCTTTCGGATGGAATTAGGAAATCCGTCAGTGGAGGAAGACGTACATTTCACGGAAAAATACTGGTCGAATGGTGGGCCGTTTAATGAATCGAAATTCGAGGTAAGTTTCGTAATTTCAAACCGATTTGATAACGATCTTTTTCTAACGAACGATTTTAAAATTCGGGTTGCTTAAATCGAATTTTTTCTGCTCAAAGTACAAAATCTAAGAAACAATTAAATTTTCGATTTTTCTGCAGCTACTAATACTTAAAATGTAACAAACACTAAAATGTTACTGCAAAAAAAAACTTGCAATTAAAAACAAAATTCTGAAATTAAAAAAAAAATGATAATTGCTAGATTGAACGGTTTTCTCTCATCATAAAAAAAGGATTCCTGGGTATTTGAAACATTCAATTAAAAGTTTTTTTTACAAATATCAATATTTTTATATATATGGCGGCCGCCGTGGTGTAGCGGTTAAGTGTTCGGTCTTCTACACCAAGTCGTGGCGGTTCGATGCCCGGCAAAAGTAACATCAAAAATTATTTAGAAAAACAAGAGGTTATGATAACCTGTTGGTATTTCGCCGCCATTAGTTTTTTTTCAATATTTTTTAACTAGCAGCGGATAAGATCTTGGGAAATTACTGGGTAGCGCTCACCAATTTTTATCGGGCAATTTTGTTCAAGTTCCGTTTACATTGCTCGATTTTTCGTTCAATTTCATGTTGATTCTGAAAATTTACTCGTGTCAACGGGTCTTGCAAAATTGCATACAACAAAGCTGGTAGCCAGACGACTCCTTTTCAACTAATCACTCAACTTCTGTACAACCCTCGGTTTATTTACGAATTGGTAGAATATTTGTCAGATTTTTATAAAAAAAATTTAAATAAATTGTTTCTCTTTTAATTGGCGTTTCTTTTTCGTGTTCAACACCAAAACCTACAGCAAAACCTGTGCATTCCGTTCCATCTAACCAAATGTATGCAGAAAAGCTTCTTATGGTACTCCCTGAGGATGAGTTTATGGCATTCCAAAACATTCCCGCAGATACCCAGATAGTGGAAAAAGTATTTCGTTGTATTGCGGAAGTACTCCGTGCGGACTCCCCTTTACAATTAAATCCGTAGTCGCTTCCATTATCATTCCTTCAAATAGGCTTTTCGCTCCTTTTGGAAACGCTTCGTATTTTGTTGGCTTGGAGTTGCAAAGCAGTGCCTAGCCAGGATGACCGATAATTTTTTATCCGCTTTATTGGGTTTCTATTTTCGTTGTTCTTGTTGTAACGAAACATATCCTTGCCCAGGCGTCACGCGTATCGGTCTAAATTGTCATCAATCTCTTCTAACCGGATTGGAAGGAAACCATAAGCTTCATTATCATCATCATCATTTATTGGCGCTTAACCGCCTAAGCGATTTTGGCCGTGTTTTCATTGGAATTAAGTTTTTTACGTGGCGGGTCCCAAACCCAGCGCACAACCCGTTTCGGGGTTTTTGGAAAATATTTACACATTTATATAGCGAGCCGCTTGCTTCAAGACAGACGCCCGCTTGCAGCCGCACCTCATGGTGAACCGACGCTACGCAAAAACCTCGGTGAGCCCTTAAACCAAGTATGTCAGAGTGGCCCCACCGGGGCTCCCTCTCTTTCTGCCGCGAGCCTAGGTAGCTCCCGTTGCCCAGAGTGCACGAACGAGGACGCAAGAGTCGGTATTGAGCAAGGTCACTTAGCAACCACACTCCATTACACTCCTCTTCATTATGGTTTGACAAAAGTGAGATTGGTATTGGAAGAGTATGCTCAGAGGAGCTGGTGAACCAATGGTTAGTGTCGTGAGAAAAGCCACATGCCAGGGTAACATTGAGCACTTCAGGGTTCGTTCTGGATAAGTGAGGGTTTCACTTGTTACCTTACCCAAATTAGAATTAAACGAGAGATGGTGTTCTTACGCAGTAACCGGTGGGCTTGCTGCTACAGGACGGCATTCGTCGGGCGGGAGCTAATAAAAGTGATCACCATCTCTAGCGGGCTACTCACCTGCCAAGAAATGTCAAACTGCAAATAAAAAAACGCTCAAGAAATGGTCAAGAACTGTTTTCACACGTCAAAACGTGCAGATTCACGGCAAGGATGAGTATATACTTCGCTACACATGTTTTATACATTTTTATAATAATAATCTGCAAAAAAATGGAAAATTCCATAAACGTCAAAATTTCTTGACCAGGCATAAGAAATATGTGCTCGTTTTTTTCTTGAGGTATTTCTTGGCAGGTGGGTAGCCCGCTTCTATGTGGATGTTGTTGAGTGCCTGCCTGTAAACTCGTGTCAGTTCTGGGTGCGGTGTTCAGAAAGAAAAAAAATGGAATGAACATAGTTTTTTTTTTCTTTTTTTTTTAATTTTCTTCAATGACATAAACAATCGTCAAATAGTTTTCATAAAGATTGATTAATGTAATTTAACTTGGAATCAACATGCAAGGAAAATTGATTCCAAAATTGAACAATGTAAACAGCCCTTAAAAATGGTTTTCTAAAAAGTGTATGGAGATTTTGGTACTATTTGGAATACCCCTTTTACATTATTCAAGTCTTGAATTCAATTCTGCCGCGACATAGGCGAAGGGGGTGAGAATCGAGGGGAAGAGTACACTTGAAAGCGTACCGTCAACTCGTTTCAAGTTTTTCTTGCTATCTCTTTCACTCCTCCTTGTACCCCCATATTTTGTTTCATAATTGCTTTCAAGAAAAATTGACAAGTGTAGACACGAATAGAAAACACAAAAGAGAACGCCAGCAGAGTTGAAAGCAATACTTGACAAATGTAAAACCGGAGGAAGAATAATGAACCCTTTTGAATTAAATAGAAGAATGTGGCAACATTGCTTCCAATTAGATTTTATGTCTCTCACCAAGAATTAGGAGAAAAAGGAGAATTGACAACCAACTGTGGTGAAATAAAAAGTTAACTTGATTTTTCTTTTAACTTCATCAGTTGGTTCATTTCATTTGTGTGTTTCTCTTGTCGACAAAGTTTTGCTGTGAAAAAAATAGTGAAATTTTGTTAAAAGTTTAACTTAAAAACCTTTAAATAAACATCTATAAATACAATTAAACTTGAATACCATATAAAGTTGAAAATGTAGGTAAAAAAGTATTGTATGCAGTAGAAAATGCAAGAAAAAATTTATTTGTGATTTATGTGCAATGGGTAAAATCAGTTGGTGTGTGTGTGTGTGTAAAATGCAGAAATAAAAAAAAACAATAAGAATTTAGCTTTGTTAATGTGCAATTCAAGAAAAACAAGAAAAATGCATATTGATTAAGAAATCAAGCCGATATGAAAATCAATTTTCATTGTCTATCCAACTATTACCTATGTATAGTGCAAATACAAAAAACAGCACCGAACCTGTATGGAAAGTTGTAGCAGGCAGAGCCGCTGGTTGAGTGAAAAGTGGTATACGTACTTGAAAGTTATTGTTGTGATTGAAGGCACTCTTTTGGAAAAGCGAATATCTATTTAGCATAGTTATGTGTTTTAATAATTAAAAATATATATTTAACGCTGTGTTAAGTCTGAAGAATATTCGCAAAAAAAATATTAAAGAAAAAACGGGCAGCGCCCACAGCAATTCCTCCGGCAAAAAGAGTATGTACAAACAAACATGTTTTTTGTAGCATTTATGCAGTATTGTTGTTGCGCGCACGCCCGCTCGACGTCAGACGAGGCTCTTGCAAATATTACAAGACAGTCGGTTATTTCCGGGATACATTTTCGGCACAAAAAAAAAAGAAAAAATCACACCTTCGAAAAGGCAGGCAGGCGGCAAAAACAAATAAAAAGAAAATTGCGTTGATAGATAAAAGCACTTCAAGAGAAGTGCAAGAAGTGGGTGGGGGCAGCGCTGCTGAGGTCGTCGACTGTGCGTCGACAGAGTGAACGTGTTTTGTTTGTTTTTTGTTTGTGCGTTGAAATCAATGTTGTGTACAAGGTATGTGGACCGTTGTGTCCACATATAAAGATGTGGAAGGTTGTGTTTACACAAATACTGCGCCTGATATTGAAAATTTTGAAATGTGTTTAATGCCGTTAACAGCTTATCAGTTGCATTACAATTTTGAAATACACTAAAATGTTAACATTTTACATTCTTGAATACCTATATTTTGATTCTAGCATTCTTACATTTTTCATGGTTCTTTTTATTTGGTTTATCTCTTCTACTCGTGCATTTTTTCTCTGTGTATCTGGCTGTGGTGAAAAAGTATGGTTCATTTTAAGGGTTGCTGTGAAGCAATAACGTTCTTAATACCTTTTTGTGGTACTGTTATACAAAATTTAGTTCAGTCGTTCAATTTAGCTTGTAACGGAATTCACTAACTTCAAACTATCTATTTTCTCGAGATAGTTCGTTAGACCTATGCTGTTGTTGTAAGCTCAATACAGCGACAATGTTAGCCCCCTCTTGAAGAGAGTCTTTGAGTTGGAGCACGAAAAACGAAGGACATTCTAGCATGGATGATTGGGAAGAGCCTGAAAGGTCCTTCGCTGCCCAAGGACGCACTAACACCGATGGCTCCATATTTCAAAATGAAGTCCAAGAACCGAAACCTTGAACTTTCCCCCAGGCTCGTGTCGATTTGGATAGAAAAACATACGGCAGTGAAATAAAATCCTTATGTTGTTGTTGTTGTAGCGAGGTGTAGCCCTGCCTAAATGTCAGACAGGGTCACCCCGAGTGTATTGCTCTTGGCCGGGTCGATATAAGAAAACGGCCCGGGGCGTTTCGGCACGATGGGTACAACGCAAGTACTGGCACCGTTCTCGTAGAACCGGCAATACAAGAAACTAGCCGTGTAGGCCGTGTAGGTCATTTAGCGTTACCCAGGGTGCACTAACGGGGAGGCGACCTACTCTTACACCCCTATCCTTATCGGCCGCCGTGGTGTAGCGGTTAAGTGCTCGGCCTACTACAACAAATCTTGTCATATCAATGCTCGGCAAAACCAAAATCAAAAATTATTTGGAAAAAGAATTTTTCTAAACGGGGTCGCCCTCGGCAGTAGTTTTGCAAACTCTCCGGGTCTATTTTTGCCATGAGAAGCTTCTCAGCAAAAACTCATTTGCTTTGCAAGTACCGTTCGGAGTCCCCAAAAAACTATAGATCCAGCCAACTTGTAGGAAAAAAATCAAAGCAGCACACCCCAAATAGCCACATCACTGCCAATCAGCTTCTTCCGACAAGCTTACAAAAAATGACTATAAACCCCAGGGTGTCGGATATTTAAACAATACGGTTCAAAATGCGATCTGAAGGGATCTCGTCATGTCTATAACTTTAGAAGCTTTGATGTCACAGCGGGTTAGAGGTCTAGAATATGCCCGATGTAGGTATGCCGGTCGTAAGAGGCGACTAAAATCCCCAACGACCTACGGGCTCAACGAAGTCGCTCCCAAGACAGTCGGACCAAGGTGCTATTCACCGGAACGTACCGGATTCATATCCGGCAAATGACTGTCAACAACCGTACAACCCTGTCTGGTCCGTCACATAACTTTTTATAAGGGGATTTTCCGACTAGGCAGTGTGAAGTACGGTTACAACTACAAAAAAAAAATAAGCGTTGATGTTTCCAAACTGTAAGGCTCAGATAGTCGATTCTGCAGGAGTTGCACAGCTGTGTGGGAATTCTGTTTTAGAAGTCGTGGGATATGGCGTCAATAACATGATGACATTTACGTAGTATCACAAAGAGACACACGTTCTCCGGTTTGTAAGAGCTATCATGGAAAGACTTGAAATCCGATGCTGTGGAAGCTTAAATATGATCCGTAGATTGAAAGAAGTATCGTGGTAACAAGCCTGCTTGCGAAGAGAAGACAAAGCACCTTGGGTGGCCAGATTACCGCAGTACAATTCAAACCCAAGTAGTTGTGAACAAACTGAAATGGGGTCTATAAGCTATTCCGCGTGAACGTCAAACTCGATAGAAATCACGAAATTTATTGGAATTCGGTGAAAAAATAGTTCGGACGGAATAGTTGATAGTTAGACCCCAATGCTATATTTTCTCATAACTAGAAGTTACTTTCTTATACTCAAATGATGGAGAATTTATAATGTATACATACAGTTCACAAAAACATATTAAATAGGTATCATATAAACCACTAAATCATCTCCTAAAATTTGTTTGCCTTAACTATCCAAAGCTCTCGTAAGTAGAGTTTTGGTTAGAAGAATTGTTGGATATTTGGGAATTTACTTTTGAAACATACAATGAAGAGCGGCAAGGGATCTTCTTCATACTTTTTTGAGTAGGCCTTCTAGGTAGAAGGAGAGGCAGCCCAGAGGTTTCAAAAATAGTTCACACGATAGTCGGATAGTGTCTAAAGGTGATACTTTTCGAACGTACCGCATGGATAACGGACAAAGGACTGTAAAACCTCCATTGTTTCATGAGGTTTTTCTTGTTAGCATCGCCAGTTTTAGACAAACCAAAGAAAATAGTGCCTTCTTGGAGAAGTCATCAAAAGAAAACAGCCATCTGAAATCAGCTTTCTGTTGTGTTGTAACGTATATAACTATGTTCATGGTAATCGCAATCAGTACTAAAACATCGCTACATCACCTTGATGAACGTGAAATTTTAAGAATTCAAGATTTTCACACTTAACAGCTTACTCGCATTTAGAAAGCTTGTGTTCTTTTTATTCAACTTTGATAAAGGTGTTGAAATTTTTACGTATGTATGTATAAGGCCAAATATAAATGCACTTTTCATGTTATTCACCGCACATCACGTCGAGTAATGACAAAACAAACAAAAAATATTTCAACAACAAAATAAAAATACTGGAATTGAAGCTTAAGCGGTTAAGTTATTCTTACAAATGCGAATTTTAACGTATTGATATTTGTTTTCTTTTTTTTTTGCTGAGCTCACACAAATTCCAAAGCGACCAATATTTTTTCCTGATTTATTATTCTGAGTATTAACCCAAAAAAGAGCGTACACGTAAAACAAACGCTGTCAATCGTTTTGAACCTTAGGTTCAAGCATTTGCTAGTTTTCTTTGATATTTAAAAGCTTTCTAATAGCCTTTAACCGCTTAGACGATTTTGGCCGTCCTTTCATCCTTCAACTAGTTATTATGCCGCTTTGCCAGTCCACTTGTTTATTCCTAAGTTTTTATGCCAGTTCGAGCTTGCGTGAATTCCCCCAAATTTATCCATCACTTTTTTCCTATGTTGTTGTTGTAGCGAGGTGTAGCCCTGCCTAAATGTCAGACAGGGTCACCCCGAGTGTATTGCTCTTGGCCGGGTCGATATAATAAAACGGCCCGGGTCGTTTCGGCACGATGGGTACAGCACAAGTACTGGTACCGTTCTCGTAGAACCGGCAATACAAGAAACTAGCCGTGTAGGCTATGTAGGTCATTTAGCGTTACCCAGGGTGCAGCAACTGGGAGGCGACCTACTTTTACACCCCTATCCTATCTTTGCCCTTCCTTTGTCTCTTCGGTTGTCCCCATAACGGCCCACCTCTTCTCCATCCTTTTCACCCCCACATCTGCCGATCACTTGTTGTTGTTGTTATTGTTGTTGTTGTTGTTGGTGTTGTTGTTGTTGTTGTAGCGAGGTGTAGCCCTGCCTAAATGTCAGACAGGGTCACCCCGAGTGTGTTTGGCCGGGTCGATATAAGAAAACGGCCCGGGTCGTTTCGGCACGATGGGTACAGCACAAGTACTGGTACCGTTCTCGTAGAACCGGCAATACAAGAAACTAGCCATGTAGGCCATGTAGGTCATTTAGCGTTACCCAGGGTGCACCAACGGGGAGGCGACCTACTCTTACACCGATCACTTCCTTCAGCTGTTCGTCCGTTGGACCTTCATCTGCCCGTCCAAACCACCCACCTACCTACCTAACCGACCCTCCATTGAACTGACGAAGTCACCCACATGTCTCCCAACTATCTGTTCCTTCGCCTGTCCGTTTGTTATTTACCACCTTTAAGTCTTTTTTTTTTGGCACCTTTATTTTATAAGCATGGATTTATTTTCGCTTTGCTTCTCGTCTGTTATTTATTTGCATTTTTCTTGTGTACAATTTCTCTTTTATTTTGCTCGTTTTGGTACTGACACAAATAATTTAATTTGTTGTTGCGCGCTGCTCCATAAGGCACAAATGGCTATTGTTTTGCTTTCTTTATTTGCTACTCGCTATCACGCTGACTAAAGTCTCGCCTCTCTGGTTGGAGCTGGTTCTAAGTAAATATTGTTCCAGCAAAATGTAGACAACAAAGTAGAGGTTGAAAGTGTGCAAGGGTCGGCTTCAAATGGGTCTGCTAAGCACGAGTATACGCTGTATGTGCTATGGGTGTGCGCGCATGCGTGATTGCATTTGACACACTCGTCGACTTTTGCTTGTGGTTACTCACCCGTATTTGTTCATACCGGTGTAACCATATCATTTTTTTTTTTGTTAAAATTTTTAGCTTACTTCTACGTAGACACAGGGTGCTCCAAACAAGGTTGGATCTCATACGTATATTACAAATTATTTTAATTAAAGTTTTCTCTGTTTTTTTTGCAGGAAGAGTACAGGCGGAGCGAAGCAACAACAAATATATTTGAGAATTTATTATGGATACATACATTAAACAACCTATTTTTAATGCGTGTCAACGCCACAGCATTTAGAGCCTTCCTAATAAATAATTTGGATTTAGTTTTGACTAAGAACAGAATATCAAGTCATACGCTTTTTGGGAATCTATAATGGATACGAAGTTTTTAAATAACGAACACATTCCATCGTTTCAGGATTGATATTCAGTTAGTGCGTTGTTCTGTATCCGGCCTTTTTCTGACACCCTTTATTTAAAAAAATATTTATGCATAAATATTCACATAACGCAATTGAAAAGCTACATAGTCGGTCAGCATTAAGCGGTGTTTTTTTAAACCTTTCGTATGTAGATAATATCATACGAGTGTGTTTTTGTATAGCACTTTAAATTTCATTAGTGTTTATACTCAATTGCGTAATGGACTTGGTTAAAACAGCTTTTTAGCTGGTGCTTACAAAGGGTACAGTTCTAGATGAGCCTTTATTTGATATTTTCGCCTGGCGAGAAGTTTGATAGATGTGCTTGGGGTAGTGCACTATTAAACCCATTTTTACCCTGCCCAAAAAAGAGAAGCCCAAAGATGGTCCGTTGGGACTCCCTGTGCGGTCCGCTCAGCCGCCTAAGGAGGTTTCTAAAAGGCGACCAAAGGAGCGTATCCAACGTAGACAATCACCTCTTGAAAATTTATGAAAAAAGTATTTCTTCAAGACTCCTTAAAGGTGCGTTTACAGAGTTCCAAAACATTCCTAAAGTTTTCCTTTAGGACTCTAAGGTGTGTTTACGAATTCCTGAAACACTACCTCATGTAATCGAAAGGACTACGGACTCCTCTGTTCAATGAATTCCGTAAACGCTTCCATACGGTGTTCCTTAGGACTCCTCTTTCGTTTCTTTTTGAAGCGTTCCTTCAAGGCAGTTTTGACGGAATTCATTTTGGCTCCTTTTTGGGAGCAGTCCTTCATACTTATAACCATTTGAAAGCTCAACATTTAGTAGAGATCCATAAACATGAAAGCACCGCACGTATAGTCCATACCGCCGCGACTGGAATTTTACAACCGCGTATAAAATGGACGTTTAGTTTTTTTGCCAGCACTTTTGTTTTGGTTTCTCTAAGTGATATCGAAACTGGAATGTCTCAAATGTATGTTTATATGTCTGTTAGAACTGGATTTATTGCACCAGCCATTGGCGATGCTCGTTCCGTTAGCTGACTGATATCGAAACTGTTTGAATTAAAGTCTAACAATAAGTCATAAGTAAGTGCCGTTCACAATTAATTCGTATTAGAAAAGCTAATGCGATTTTTATGACTAATTGTATTTACTTATTCTTTGATGGTTTATTTGCTCATATTTTAGAATTAAATTTATGAGATGTTTCGTTATTTATACGACTGGTTTACCTTACAGCTCAAAGCTGATATTTATACTTTTTGACATAATAGTGAATTGTTGCGAACGCAATCTTAGAGAAGGTTATGCTGACTGGCCAATGCGACGGCTATATAAACGTCCGCGCTGTTATCAGAAATAACTTTTACTACCTCTAGAAAAATCACTGTCAGGTGGGTTTCTTCGTTTAATTAGTTCTGTCCTTTTGGGAGAAAGCTGAAGCCGTCGACAGACCAAGATTGTGTTTATTCCCTCTTCGATTCATCGATCTTCTCGGCTCATTCTGCCCAAGAGTCCAGTTTTTTAAAGACTTACCGAGGGTGAGGATTTAATGACAAATTCTGCCCCTATTTTATGGACGTAACATACATATGGCTGGAAAATACGCCAGTGATCTAAAAGCTTCAGTCAAGTCTTACTATAGGGGAAACAATGCTCCACCCTTTACTTAATCATTTGGCACCCCATTCATAAATTTGCACTTACTGACTAAGTGCCATTTAATTGCGATTGCTTCCCCTTTCAGTGATAAATTTGTCACGATAACAGCACCGACTGATTATCAACTTGGCACTTGTTAACAGATTGTTTGGCGTAAATTTTTTTAGCGCCACAAATTGTATGGAATTAAACATCAATTAACATTGTTCACGCAACAATTCTGTCAGTCATACTGTCAGTGGCGCTGTCGAATGAGACGTAATGTTATTACAGGTGACGTACATCAGCTGTTTTTTCTGCATTGTACAACAATCCCTGTTATTCATACATGCACTGGTGGTGACATGCACCAGGCAACGAGGCTGTCACCAGTTTGTCAATAAGGCAATGCGAGTTTAAAGATAACATAAAGCGTTCCTTTGCAAAAGATTAGCAAGAAGGCGACTAGTAAGTGATAACGACGTAATAAGAAGCTGAGTGAGTTTGTATTGTTTTGAGTCTTTCTAGAACTACGCAGTGCAGAAGCAGGATATGGAAGTTATCTACTACAGGATATCTAGGGCATTTTAAGATTTCAATCTAGAATTTCACTTAAGAGGTTATTCCTCAATACGACCAAAGAATACTCCAAGTTTTCCTGAGTATCTTTCCAAAAAGGTTTTTTGTAATAGCTGTTTTATGGTTTCCATTAATTTATCTTCTAGATATCGGGTCTTCATTTGATACGATCGGAGAAGTCTTCTCTCTAGAATACTCCAAAGGTCATATCATCTTTCGACACTCGCCATGTTTACAAGTCTTATATAAGGACAGGAATTATGAAAGTCTTATAGAGCGTAAACTTTGATTTTCGAGAGATGACTTAAGTATTTCTCAATAGCCTATTTACTCGGAAGTCTCACTTGTGGCGTATCGTGAAGATCTGGTCCATGTTATTGCGACAAATGCACTCCCCGTAGGTTTTGAGAAGTGCTGCCTATAGGGACAGTCCTTTGGCGATTATGAACCCGGTCCAGCACCTTGCGATAATTGTCTGACTGTCGCAGAAGCGATTTGGTATGACAAGTGGGACCTACTAGTTCATCTCACCCCTGCTGCTGTAAGGAAGAAAATGTTCATAATCAGATCATTACCTTTGGGGATTTGAGTATGCCGACGGGCATACATACCTCGGACATATCCTAAGCCCGTAACCCGCAGTATCGATAGACCTTAGCTAGTGCCACAAAAACGTATGGTCTGAAAAATGACACGCAGCGTATCGGAGGGACACTATTGAAACTCTCTGACTCATCCTACTTACATTGTTAGCCTGCGGTGTATTAAATTTTTAAATTTCAATTACAAATTGCAGTGGCTAGAGGTCAAGGGTATTGACGTTCATAATTTTATACTAATAAAAATTAGTAGGAGGAAGACGTTGAAAGTAAGAAAAAATTATAGCTCGGCTTAGCGTTTTTATTTGACAAGCGTTGACTATTCATAAAACGATTATGGATTGTAGAATGAAAGTAAATTCAATGAGGAAAGCGTAGAAATTTGCAAGGTCGACAATTTGTACGAATTAAGCTCTTGTGCCGATTGGCATAGATATGGGCAAACTATTAAATTCGAGAGTCGACTACTGAGTAGATAATCATCCTATTTCAAAAAACGCCCTATATCAGATTTTTTCAAAACTTGATTGAAAACACGCCCTAATCAGCTGGAGATGTATAGGCTTTTTATTGATAAAGAAATATTGAGAACAGTTGTTTCTGAAACACTTTCTAATACAGGGCGCTTTTAAACAATATTAGGAAATGGGGTGATCTATCAGCCAGCCGTCGAAGTTTTCTGATAGTGAATTTCTTTATCATTACCACTTACATTTAATTTATTAATGGACCTCATTTATCGAACAATTTCATTTCCATTGTCACTAAAATTTATATTTAGTGGAAATTTGTCTGCAATGCCATTAATTGAAGCTCATAGTTATTTACTTTCAAACCCAGACTAAACGATTTTAAACTTCAAAAGTTGAAGTTCCATTAAAAATAAATTTTAGTGCTAAAGAAGGCACATTTCCATTCAAAATCAGCAAAATCAGGGAAGCTCCAATGTTTTTGAAGATTTTCGTACCAATGAAAACAATAAAGCATCATCAAGCAGTATTTATTTTGAGTGTAATTTCATTTCAATCAGCACTCAAATTTGTATTTAAAAACCTATTTAATAGTAACGAAAACTGCCCATCCCTGACTCATATATCTGTAAGCAATTTCTTGAAAGTTCATTTAAATAATATTCCCGTTCGCCTTCGAATGACCCTCTTGCCACAATCATTACCGCTATGTATGTATATTGCTAATTTTACAACTATTTCGCTAGTTCCCATCCCTTCTAATCTTCTTCCTACATAGTTTTGGCGTAATTGGTTATTGAGCTTGTGGTTTCTGACAATTTAATAGACTTTTCAATTTCGAGTTGAGTTTATTGATTGGAAAAGCGCATGACCATCGTCAAAGGTGGAGGGCAGAAATTCTTTTCGTTTGTAACTAATGTCTAAGCGGCATTGATAAAGTTCGCAGTTGCTTTGGAGTGGGGAGCAATTTTATTGGAATATTAGAAAAAAGAAATGAGGGGATAAATATGCTTAACATATCTTTGTTGTTTGCCGACCGAGCTAGAGATGACTAAAGGTAGTGAGTCTCAGGTATAACAGGTATAATCTGTTTTATACCACAAGAGATCTATTTATACTCAGGTTTTCAAAAGGGAAGTTGTTGTTAGCTTATTTTTAGACAAGATTTTACGCTACCCCGCATATCAACTCTGTTGATATGGGCAGTCCTTTGTCGGAATAAAACCGGTTCTCTCCGATACTAACACCTTTTGGTACTAGCCCAACTGCCGATTTGTTTGACTTGAAGAACCTTATTACGACTGGCATACTTATTCTAGGGCCGCCCTAACCGCTGGGGGTAAAGACCGGCTGGTTGATTCGAGTTGGCTTGCGGGATTTAAAGACTTCTGCGCTGTTCATAAAGACATCTGCACAGGGCTTCCCCCAAAGTAGTCGATAAGGGCTCTAACAGGTAACACTTATGTACATTAGACTAATCTTCGGTCGCAGGGTTTTTAACTCTCCTCACACCATTAGTAGTCGGATTCTAAATTTCTAATCAAATATTTAAAAATTCTCTTTTAAATACTGCTTACAATTCTTTACATACTAAAATTCTTCGATTTAATCACGTGCGACATAAGCATGTTTTTCACTTGAATAGCTTTTTTTCCCCCATGTTAGCTTTGCGCTTTTGTGTTTTTCTCAATGTTGTTACTTTCCTTTGCGCATTTTCTCATTTTCATAACTTTTGGCTGGTTGTCAATAGCTGTCGGCTGATCTAAGAAGCTTTAGTGCGGCTTGTGCTGCTGCTTGAGGGTTGTGCCTTTTGTTGTTGTCTTCCTTGTGATAGTACCGGCTGGGGGAACAACGAATGAAACCACTAAACTAACCAATGACCGACCCATCAACCGACCGGTACTATGATACATCTATATTAAGTTTGAACGTAGAAGGTTGTTCAAAAAGTCGATACTCGTTAAAAATTATCTGTACCTCAGTTATCATATCACGATTATTGTATCTCAGGAATTCGTCCCGGTCTTGAAACCTTTCCTAACCGCTGGTGGAATATTCGTGCCTTATTCCTGTTATCAGCCCACTCCTTTCGGCTTGACCTTTCTTTCGTTTAAATATACATCTCTCTTCCTTCTTCTCCTCACGATAGCGCACACTTACACCGAGAGCTGTGCCCATTTGCAACCCACGTTGTAACTAGGCAACGTCTTTTTTTCCGAGGCTGAGCGACATTCCATATCGTACCAATTGTTCTTCTGACCTCTCCGAAACTCTAGACTGTCCTCAGCGTCGGTACATCGTTGCGTCCTCGCCGGCTCTCAAAAAGTGCGAGAGGCGGATGAAGAATTTTTCGTTTGTACGACCTACTTAAGGCTAGTTCCTTCCACACCATGGCCCTGGATAGCGTTGATTTCGGTCTTTGCATTAACGAAGACATCAACTATGCCCGAAGTATGTATGTCTGTCGAAAGAGGCGACTAAAATTCACAAGAGGTAACTACCCCATCGGGTCAAGGGTTTAGAATATGCCCCAGGTAGGTACGCCTGTTGTTATAGGCGACTAAAATGGACTTCGACCCCGACTACGGGGTCAACGAAATCGTTCTCCAGACAGACGGGCTGGTACCACAAGGTGCTATTCACCGGAATGTACGGGTGGCATATCCGGCAAAGGACTGTCAACAACCGTACAACCCGGTCTGGTTCCTCACGTAAATTTTTATAAGTGGATCTTCCGACTAGACAGGGCGAAGTACTGCTACAATAACAACGTGAAATTTGCTGGCTGGTCTACAGATATAGTGCCTCTCAACTCTCATTATTGAGCTTCTGTTCCTTGCAAAAGGTGGTCGTATAGATACATAGAAGGTTCCACTGGCCATATCAACTCACTCCCGGCACCGGGCCCATATCCGGCAAAGAACTTTCACTATCGACAATTCCAAAACCTTGGGGGAGTGTTACTGCCTACTCACCAACTAACCAACCTCTCTTAAAATGGTAAAAACCCCGCCCCACTCCATCACCTCTGTTGCTCTAGAAAGTTAAGACTGCTTATTGCCAACTCATTACTTTGATTTTCCGAAAACGTGGAACTATTTTCCGCCATCCCTTGTAAACATTTGGGTTGGAGAAAAGCCAGTTTCGGTGTTTTGCGCCACCTTCAGTGCTAGTTTTCGTTCGATTGACCCTGAAGATGGCTCGGTGCTCCATCAATTATGCAAAATACAGCATATATGTTGCTTGGTCAGGACAAATTTTATTTTCATGCTACGACTTTTTGCTCCACCCCTCATTAATATATGAAATATGGGTAAAGCAAGTTGATTTTCCATACATTGTTGGTTGCGTTCAAAGTGCGCTGATTTTTCTTGCTTGTAGTATTATTGTTGTTGTTTCATGCATAAGTACTTAATATTTTAGTATGTTTTCGTGGGCGGAAAAGTATACCTCATATACAAAATCTGGCTCGACACCATTCCGCTGCAATGCCTCCCCTCTGCCCAATTATGCTGTGTGTGTTGTTTTTGTTGCGCTTTGCTTTTCATTTCGGGTTTTCTTTTTTATTTGTTTTTGTGCATTGAATTTTTGTGTCTTTTTCTTCTTTTCGCATGCCGGGAAAATTGCGCACCGACTACCAAATCGAGTTAGTTCGTCGTAGTCTGCGATGGATTGGCTTGAATAGTTGACAAGCGAAAAGTCAAGCCAATGTGGCGTTCGTTGCATGTATGTACATGTAAAAAAACAGTCGAAATGCCATAATGAATACATTAAATAAATAATTAAATGATAAAAAAAAAAACAATAATAATAAAGTGTAATAATTCATTTATTCAGTCAGCCATTCATTCATTGATCCCAGTTGTGGATGGATGGCTTAATGTGGAAAATGAAAAAGTGAAATTGTATCAATTACATTACGTCGTCGTCCGCCGTCTTTACCACCAGCCGATGTGGCTTTTCTTTGTTTTTCAATAGGCGACTGTTTTTATACCCAATAGCGCTGTCAGAAGGTATGTTTTGGTGCTAGAAACTTCGAGTGGAAACTTTTTGCGTGACCAAAAGAACCTCTGGGCTATTTAGTGTAGCTAAGTGTTGTCGATAGTGACAGACCTTTGCCGGATATGGACCCGGTATGCTCCGGTAATCTTTCAAAATAAGATTGATAATAGTAGAGAATCATATCCGTAGATCCACCTTCAACTTTTATCTTGGTGGATTTTAGTCGGCTCTTTCGAAGGGCTTGATTTGACGCGGCTACATTTCAAGCCCCTGTCCCGCTGGAGTAATTTCATTTCGTCGTCCTTCATGTAGCTAACACAGCTAGGATTATTTTAAACCGTAGACGTTCTCCTGTTCGCTTTGCGTTGACAATTTGCCAGAAGGATCCCGGAGCTTTAAATAACCCAGTACTTAATTAGCTGCCCGCCTGTTAAAAAGTAGACTAAACGTAACAAGCGGAATCCCCAGGACCCGAGCGCCAGCCATGATTCCGGTTCACTAAAATGCGCTAAAGCGAAGAGGTTCGAGGTACATATTTCGTTTTGCTTTGACATTCAAAAATTTCCATCTCAAGGGATGCCAAACAGTCCTTATCGTCGGCGATCAGCTCGGCTCCAGCCTATGTTACACCTGCCTCTACGTCCAAGGTGAAGGACATTTACGTCTACGACATACAAAAGAGGAGAAAGTATGCATTTTTGTGTCGTACCCGGCTTCACTCTTTCCTGGGCCCCACATCCTACCACTACGCTATGGAAATCCTTTCACAAAGCCTTCTGTTCATAAATACCATCAAATTCGGATCGACTCCTAAAGACAAAACATTGAAATCTCCTTCTAATTCCAAAAAAGGTCCTGTCATAAGTTCTTTGTCGTCGATAAGTTTGATAATCGAAAGTCAATTTGGGATGGCAAGATAAATCAGAAAAAACGAGGAGCGACTACTTGGTCTAAAGTCCATGGCAGGCACATGAGACAATTTTCCATTCTTTGGGTCATATTCCAAGAATAAGGGACATAGCCCACTTTCAAGCAGTTGGCTTAGGACGAAGTCAGCCAGCTACAAAAAATTAGCAGAGATGTACTGGAGTTTTGCCATCAGCCCACGGAGACTTGTAGGGTTAAGAGTTAATAGCCCTAAAGAACTGGCTATTCTCTAGAGGATATTTGATAACTAAGCGGGGAAGTGAGTGGACTCGGAAGTAAAGAATTTAATCAGCAGAACATTCAAGCTTATGCTCGAAGTAGAGTTAAAAGGGTGCGAGTGGTAGAAAAGAGAGCGAGTATGTATGCGAGTGTCGTATTCAGGTTCAATTGATAGAAGAAATAGTTATGGAGCCTTACACTCGAAGAGTCTCCTGGGCAACTAAGTCAAGGAACCCAACGACTATAATGATATCGCCTCAAATTCACTTTCTCCGTTTTGGATTGAATTACGGCGGACTCGCGAGTTTTATCGAGAGTAATTTCTGGAACTTGCGTCGAATTATCCAGGGTAGGGTTTTTCAGAAGTAATTTCTTGGACATGCATCGAGTTGGCGGAAGATTCACAGAACCAGTTTTCTCGAGGGTGATTTCTCGGAATTGTCACGAGTTCGAGGAGCGACTTGCGAAAGAACGCTTTGCCGAGGGTAGTTTCGCGGAACTGTGCCGAATTCGCCGCAATTTTTACCAATATATATCAGCAATAATATTACCCAAAAAGCGAATTCGCTTGCAAATTCCCGCACAACAAATTCGCCGCAAATTTCTGAAAGTTGGTTTTTTCGGGGGTAAGTTTTCGAGCTTGTGCAGAATTCGCTGCAAATTGGCGAAAGAGGGAAAATTTTTGGGCTTATGCAGCGATAATATTAACTAAGAAAGTGAATCCGCTTTTAAATTTGCGGCGAATTCGTTGTACCTACTTATTTTGAAAAACAAAAATTAAAAGTGGAAATTTCCTTGCAAAGCTGCCTTCGACTCAATACTCGGTATAAATTGTATCCTACACCCGAACTTAGTCTTCCTTATATCCATACATATTATCCACTTTTCTTGCGAAGCTAGTCAATCGACCACGACGAGTATTCAAGCAGCGCAGATGTCATTTCACTGTCTGATATGGCAGGCTGCTGCTTAAAGGCGTCAGCGACACCATAGTGCCAGTGACTGAGTGATAAAAGAGTTTGTGATAAAATTTTGCGTTGAAATTGCACACACATACATACAATTAATTAGCCGCGCCCTTAATTTGCATTTCTTACTCATTGTTTTCCTTTCTCTTTTATTTGTAGACGGTGCTTAAAAGGTGTGAAACACGCGCCGCCAAAATAAGGAAGGTACATATATGGTGGTTGCTGTCCTGCTAACGAAGGAGTAAAGTAAAAAAAAAGCATTCTAGCTGACCCTCGACTGCTGGGGGTGGCATACCACATTCACACATTTCATACAAAAACAAAACAAAGAAAGCAAAACAGCAGAAAATTAGCAAAGCGCACAGCAGCTGACACACTCGTGTGTGTGTGTGGTGCCGGCCCCTGCAAGGGCACACTATCGATTGACCTTCGCGCTCGGTCGCATGCATGTGTGTCGTCCTCGTCAGCCTCGTCGGCCAGCTACACTCGATACAACGGTTATGCGCAACTGAGCGGCATACGAACGCACGTCGTGACGTCAACAATTGGACAACAAGCACTCTAAATAGCAAATATCAATAGCTAATACAACTACACTATCTATCTAATAAATAGGAATAATAGCAACAAAAACAACAAAAATAAACACTAAAAACCATAAGATGTTCAATTTCATGAAAAAGGGCGTATCCTCGGTGAGTGGTGTGGGCAGTAGTAGCGGTGCTGGTGGTGATGAAGAGAAGGAACGTCGTAAACGTGAGAAAAAATTGCGTAAAGAGGCTAAAAATGCTGGTCTACTATCGGGCAGTATGAGCACTGAGGAGCTGCTGCGCTTAGACGAGGTAAACCGCTTCCATAAATTGCTATTCAACTTTTAATATCCTTCTTTGTTTTGCCCATCACAGGTACGCCGTTCCTTAAAAATACGTGGTCGTCGTAAAGAGAAAGAGAAATTGCCTAGCGGCATCACAGCTGATTATAGTGCAGAATTTTTTGCTCAACTCGATATAGACCGTGCTGCATTGAGTGCGGAGCTAACTAGCGAAGGTGATAGTATTTATGAATTGGATCGCGGTAATGAAGAAATTGTCGCATCTGTGACGACCACCATTGAGAGTCGTCAGAATGGCGCTGGTGTGGGTGCAGGTGCTAGCACCATGAGTTTACATTCCTTGTTGGCGGCGAGCGGAAATGGAAAGGTGAATATTAAGAAAAAACAATGGAGAAATTGACCTAAACGGTTTGATAAATCGCCTTGCGAAAATTGTTACTGGTCCACTAACACTACTCCCCGATCGGTCATAAACTCAAGTTGTTACAACTCTAAATTGATGGAAACGGGGTTAAGTTGGCAGGCCCACTCTTCGTTGCAACTTATACTATAACTAGAGGACTTGTCTTGTCTTAAAATTCGCTATTCTTCATCTGACAAAAATTTACTCGTTTTCATCCTCATCCATAATTCCGGTTTTAGGCTCTATCTCCCTTTTTCCCTATCCCTATCCCTATCCCTATCCCTATCCCTATCCCTATCCCTATCCCTATCCCTATCCCTATCCCTATCCCTATCCCTATCCCTATCCCTATCCCTATCCCTATCCCTATCCCTATCCCTATCCCTATCCCTATCCCTATCCCTATCCCTATCCCTATCCCTATCCCTATCCCTATCCCTATCCCTATCCCTATCCCTATCCCTATCCCTATCCCTATCCCTATCCCTATCCCTATCCCTATCCCTATCCCTATCCCTATCCCTATCCCTATCCCTATCCCTATCCCTATCCCTATCCCTATCCCTATCCCTATCCCTATCCCTATCCCTATCCCTATCCCTATCCCTATCCCTATCCCTATCCCTATCCCTATCCCTATCCCTATCCCTATCCCTATCCCTATCCCTATCCCTATCCCGAGAGATCTCCTGCCCACGTTACAAATAACAAGACGGCTTCGGACTCTGAGTCTAAACTAGACTTTATCCCATTCCTGCCTCTCAATAGAAAAGGGCGGAATAGTGTAATCCACGATTGTACTATCATAGCCGAATCTTCTGCGTCCCGGCGAAAAAAGTACTCTGGTAAGATTGGGACGGAGACATGTCTTTAAATTCGTTGAGTTCGAAAACTGCCAGCTAACTAAACAATTGACAGCGTTATCAGAAAAAATTATTTCTCATACTCAATAATTACTTGGCATTCAATAACATATTATTCTCTCTCTTCCATTTCAGCATCGCTCATTGCCGCCTGTACCGCCGAAGCCGCCGAAGCGTGGCATATTGAAGGGTTCACGCAGCAACATATCCAATGTACATGAAGAGATAACAATCGCTTCGCCCGAAGCGCAACTGCTCGTCATGCGAAACACAATGCAAAATGAGCTGCCTTTTGAAGGTAGTCGCAGTAATAGTATCAGTGGTGGTGCTGCTACCGGCGGTGCAGTTGGACGCAGTAGCATAGGTGCAATTGGCAGCAGTGGAGGTGGTGGTGCAAATGGTAATCCACACACCAGCGGCACCGCCTACACCTCAGTGGAGAGTCTGCGTAGCGATGATGGCAGCTTTCTGGGCATACAACGCGCCATGACCCTACCTACAACGGCACGTTACGCCCCACAAATGCCACAACATCACAGCGCTAATCTACATGTAATGACTTCACCCTCACCAAGCGCTGATAGTCTCACAGATACGACAAATTCTTCCTTTGCCACGCCACCATTTTCGCTAAGTCCAATTGGCGAGTCGCAAGGCATCGATCGTTGGTCGCGTGTGCATGCATTCGAGGATGTCGATTTACCATTGCCACCAATTGAGTTGGTACACTTACCAGCGCCACGTGAATTGGTTATAAGGCGTCAGAAGTCGCCGCGTAATGATTTTGGTTTTAGTTTGCGTAAGGCGATTTGTTTGGATCGTGCTGAATCGTTGACCGCACCCACATTTAAACCGGTCATATTTGCTGAGCCGGGTGCAGGTGGTGGCGCGACCGGTTTGCTACCCGGCGATCGTTTGCTCAAAGTGAATGGCACGCCGGTAAGTGAGTTGTCGCGTGAAATGATTATCGAGATGATACGCAATAGTGGGGATTCGGTTACAGTTGAGGTGAGATTGGTTGTTGTAGAATTTGATTTCAAATATTGAATAAAAAATATTTTCTTCTTTAGGTTCAACCCGTTTCGGAGTTGGTTGAGCTGAGTAAACGTTGCATGCCACCACAGGGTATCGGAGGTAGCAGTAGCTCTACCGATGATGAGGTAGACCGTGCGGCAAGAAATGCGAATTGTAATACTTTGAAAAGAAGCGCAAGTAAGCGTTTCAAGCAACAGGTAAGAAATAATATATAAGCGACCTCGACTTAGTCCGTTTTTAATCAAAACGTCATCTAATCTTATTTCGAAACTGTCCATAATTCCGAAACTTATATCAGGGGATTGGTATGATGAGCTAGTTAGTAAGTTAGAGAAACGTATGGAGAGTAATCTTTGTTCGTCGAGATAAGGCTTTACTTTTCAGTCACCTACTAAGCGCAAAGTAGTACTTGGTAAGAGTGACTCTTTCTTTTATCTCTCCTAAGAGATAACAAGCCACCATTTCCTTAAAACATCGAGCATTGTTCTTAGGACGGGCCTTTCTAAAGGCCGACAGGCTTGTTTAGTTCTCCTAAGCTGCAATGATAAGGTCTAATCAGCTTGCCTACGGTAGGCTTAATACCTTTGCAGAATAAGCGAGATAAGAGGCAACTATGATGAACGAAACTGCAAACTGCCAAAATACTGCCATCAGAACTGCTACGGGATGTCTCCTCATGTCTCCTGAGTCTCACCTCCATCAGGAGGCAAAACTGCTCAACGTAAAAGAGCACGCGGAAATGCTGAGCAGGCAATTCCTTCTGAACTGCCACAAGCCAGCACATCCAAACCGTCATCTTTTGGACATAGATCCGCCCCCGAGAGACATAAGGAAACATCTCCGTAAGCATTATGACGGGATCTGGCATCATACTACCTTGCCGTTTGATCTGCGGAATCATAAGCGGGCTCTAACCGACATCCACACCGAATCGGTAGACACTTTTGTCAGATCTCTACCTCTGAATCCCGTTATAAACAGTCCTCCACCGGATATTGCAGAAGAAGAACGCACCTTACCAAGGGAGACAAGAGTCACCATTGCCCAGCTTAGGGGATACAGTGTGAGGTTAAACTCCTACTTATCCAGACTAAATGGTACAATTTGAAACACATGCCCTGCATGTGGTAGGACCCCCCATGATACTCTACATCTCTTCAATTGTTCATCTGAACCTACTCTTCTAACCCCTCTGTCCCTCTGGACAAACCCTGTTCAAACTGCACGTTTCCTTGGACTCCCCTTAGAAGAGCTTGATGAAGATCCTCGGAATGATCATACACTCTAGACAGGGCAATGCATTGTTAACAACAACAACAACAACAACCAGTTGTGATATTTGTATATTGGTTGAACTGTTTCTTTTTCTTTTAGCGCGTCGAGCGACAGAAAAGACTAATTGTTATATTCCATGCCGGATCCAAGATCTCTTTGTATCTGTGCGGGTGTTGTCGAAGAGATCGACAGCTAACCGAAATGATGGAAAACAGACCCATTACTTAAAGAGATGTAAAGTATCATGAGGGGACATACCACATGCAGGACATGTGTCAGATATAGTGCTATTTAGTCTGGGATAAGTAAGAGTTTAACCTGTTACAGTATCTAGACCGAAGCAGGGCAATATTGACTCTAGTCTCACTTGGTAAGGTGCGTTCTTCTTCGGCAATATCGGGTGGAAGACTGTTTAAAACGGGGTTCAGTTTGTTTCTGATCTTTTTTTTTAGAGCCTTTCATTGATGCCTTTCTGAAGCGTTTTTTGATGTGGTGTCTTTCCAGAAAGTCACGATATAGGCTGTCGGCATACAGCATACAGCTGTATTGTGAAGGCTGTATGTGTGTGTGTATATCCAAGTGCTTTGCTGGCGCTTTGTTAATCATGTTTAAATACTAACAACACAAAGTCGAGAACTTGCTGAGACATGATTTAATGTAAGTGGCTTGTTTTGTTTTTATTATAAAGGGAAGGGAAAGAAAGGGAAAGGAAGGAAAGAAAAGTGATGGAAGGGAAAGGAAGGGGAAAAAGGTAAGGGAAAGGTAGGCGAAAGGAATGAAACGGAATGGAAAGGAAACAAAAGGAAAATAACGGAAGTGAAAGGGATGGGAAGGAAAGGAGAGGAAAGGAAAGGAAAGAGAAGGAAAAGAAAGGAAACGACAAAAGGAAAAGAAAATAGAAAAGGGGAAAAAGGAAAGGGGTAACATTCGGGTAATTTTGGGGTCATATTGAGGTCATGAGTCATCTTAGGGCTTCCTTGAATCTTTTATGAATATTCCTATAAGTTAGATTTATTTTTGTGCCGCACTACAATATTCATTTCTACTCGCAGAGCTTCGTGAATCATCAGAAAAAAGTGGGTTTTTATGCCCATAAGCGACTTTTTTCCCTACGTTTAATCAGATTATTTTATTTTCTACCCCTGTAAGTATGCTAGACAAAGTAAAATTAATTATAGCCCACTTAAGACGACGGATATTATCGAGGACCACTGTTTAGAGAGATTAGTTGCACGATTTTGTTGCAGGGAACATTCGAATTCGCACTCTTGGATATGCAATAACTCGATTCCAACACAACAATTTGTCAAATACTTCTTGTAAGTTTCCCAAGCCTCTGAAATTGTTTTCAATTTTATTTTACTTATGTGGGGCATTCCATGTGAAAACGTGAAGTTATTGAAATCGACTCTTACCGGCTTGAACGACCTTTGGGGTTTGGGAGGAAAAAAAAATTAAAATAAAATAACAGGTTTCCAATATTAAAAATAATTTAAACTTTTGAAACCGTTAAAAACATGATTTTTCAAAATATTTTTTTTTTTGTTAAATTAGTTAAACACAAAATCGATTAATTTGGAGCACTGAAACATTTTCAAATTTCTTATCATTCTACCTCTTCCAGCACCAAAATCTTGACAGTAGCGCCACCTAGCGAGTAATTTTTTGAGACAACATTTCTTTAGCAGACAATTTCTTGAAATACTAGCTAAATTGGTCCATAAATGCGTTGGTCCTTTCGGATGTTTTTTTTTCTTTAAAAATCGGCAATACTTGAACGATTTCAAGATCTCAGCTCAACGGCAAATAAGTTTAATATTGAATCCAACTTCTATATCCTAGCCCAACGGGAAGTTAGTTGAAAGACGAATGCAACGCCACCGAAAACAGGCATTCGCATTTCTTAAATAGAGTGACTCACGCGCCCCTTAGCGGGACTAATTTGTTTTTAAACTTTTGAATAAGGGTTAAGTTTACAAGTACACAACCTAAATATGAGCCCAACCAGTCCATAAATACGATTTTAAGTTTGCATTACCCCGCTGTCAGCGACACCTAGCGGGGGTTTTAAGAAAATATTTCCTTTAAAGGTAGTAATAAATGTTATGAATTTCAGTCAAAGCGAATCATGAATGTGATTCAATTTCGGAACATTTTGAGATCATTTAAGGGTTATTATGGGGTCATTTTTTGATCATTTTGTGATCGTTTAGGTATAATTTTGGGGTACTTTTGGGATAACGGCGGCCGCCGTGGTGTAGCGGTTAAGTGTTCGGCCTTCTACACCAAGTCGTGGCGGTTCGATGCCCGGCAAAAGTAACATCAAAAATTATTTAGAAAAAAAATTTTTCTAAAGGGGTCGCCCCTCGGCAGTAGTTTGGCAAACTATCCGGGTGTATTTCTGCCATGAGAAGCATCTCAGCAAAAAAATTCATTTGCGTTGCAAGTGCCGTTCGGAGAAAAAACTGTAGGTCCCGCCAACTTGTAGGAAAAACTCAAAAGCAACACACCACAAGTTGGAAAGAGAAGCTCGGCTAAAAATCTCGTTAGAGGTTATGATAACCTGTTGGTATATCGCCATTAGTTTTTTTTTTTTTTTTTTTTGGATAATTTTGGGGACATTTTGGGATTCAGTTGGAAACATTTTGGCATAATTTTAGGGTCATTTTGATATAATTTTAAGGTAATTTTTTGATCATTTTGGGATCACTTTGGGATTTATTTGGGAACATTTAAGGATCATTTTAGGGTAATTTTGGGATAATTTTAAGGTAATTTTTTGATTATTTTGGGATCATTTTGCGGTAATTTTGGGATCATTTTCGGGACATTTTGGGATTTATTTGGGAACATTTTGGGATTATTTTTGGGTCATTTTGGGATCATTTTGGGTTTATTTTGGGATCAATTTGGGGTAATTTTTTTATCAATTTGTAAACATTTTAGGGTTATTTATGGATCATTTAAGAAACATGTTGGGATCAGTTTAGGTGGTTTTTAGATTTTGGATCATTTTGGGATTTTTTAGGTATAATTTGGGGTAATTTTGAGATAGTTTTGGGGTAATTTTTTGATCATTTTTGGATTCATTTGGAAACATTTTGGGATCATTTTAGGATCATTTTTAGGTAATTTTTTGATCATTTTGGGATCAATTTGGGTCATTTTGGGATCATTTTGGGTTTATTTTGGGATAATTTTGGGTTTATCTTGGGATCATTTTCTGGTAATTTTTTTTATCAATTTGTGATAATTTTAGGGTTATTTTTCGATCGTTTAAGAAACATTTTCTGATCAGTTTAGGGGAGTTTTGGGATCGTTTTAGTGCAATTTTTTTGATTAAAATTTTAAAACATTTTAAAACGTAAAAAGTGTTGTTGCAATAAAAACAAAAAAAAATCCCCACGAAATTCATTAAAAACGGTATGAGTCGATTTCAAGCATTTTACGATTTGACATGGAATGCCCCTCTATTAAGAGTATTTGCTTAATGATAAAAAAATTGTTGGTATTTAAGCGTTAAATTGTCAGCTGCTATTAGCTGAGGTGTGCATATCACAGTAATGTTGTTCTTGTTTTTCTTACCACTCTCAGCAGTCATAGTTAATTTATGTGCAACAATATATCAAACATTTTTTGGTTTTTTTTTTCTTCTCTCAAATGCATGCGTATGAACTCCTGCTGTGAATTTCATGTTAAATCATTTACGTCTATAACATTTTTCAACGCATTAACACAGCCAAAATATTCATACAACACACATTTTATGACACCTTAAAAATGTCATAGCATATTTATTTGAGCTTGGATACCAACCAGTTTGTGTAGTTACGGACGGCTGACAAATGCGTTTATGCTTAATATTTGTCTAAGTATTTCAAATATTTGATGGCAAATTTAAAATATTTTTTTTTTTAGAAAAAACGTTTAGTTTTGGATCCAAGAAAAGAGCATAGACATAGTCGAGGTTGTTCAACGCGATAGGTCAGAAACAGAGGCCCTCGCAGATAGAGGGGGTGAAGTAGGGAGTGGTACAGGCTCGTATGTCTTCACTACTCGATGAATATTTTCTAAGTGCTCAGACGCCAATTAAGAACAAGTACAGTACTACTTAGTGTTTCGTTGTAGCATTACATCTAACGACTTCTCTATTTACTGTCACTAATCAGTTATACATGATCATAATAAATTATTTATTTATGCTTTTTGTCATGCGACTCTTTACAAGGAAAACCCCTTAAAAAGGTTTATTGAATATTTGTTTGTAGGCTTGGCCTAACGAATTCTTTTGATTTTGTTCTTTGTTTGTTTCTACTTAAATAGCTCAATTATTAATATGCTGATGAGCCGTAGAATATCTAAATATTATAACGCCATAAAATCAGCAATACTGTCAAAATAGCGTGAGTAATTGCTTAATGAATCGCAAGCAGATAACCAATTCTTCTTCGTTTTTGTTATATTTTAGGGTGTGGACGCATTTTTTCACACGCTCTAGAATTTTGCTTAGAACCAGTTTTTTCCCTAAGGCCTTTTGTGGGTTTTCTACGTCTCATCGAGGCTTTGTTCTATTTTTAAGCTATTGCATAGATTTTATCGCAGGCCCTGGCGGTGGGAGTGAAATGAAAAAAATTTCAATGTTAAAAAGTTCGTAACGGACTTTTTTCAATGTTAAAAGGTTCGGCGTTAGCAACATAACTTGACAAAAATAAATATAAGCGTTGCCTACATTTACATTACATTACATTAAAATTGGATCTGTAAGCGTTGCCTACATTTAGGCTATACTACTAACAGTATGACGTCGTACTGAGTTAACAGCAGGCCGATTACATAAAATTGTAGCTGTACACTACATAAAATAGGTTGTTGACTATTTTTAGGCTATACAACAGGTTAAGGCTGTACTGCTCTAAAGTCATAAATATGCTCATTGTGTTTTCATAAATATTATAATTGCATAAGTGCCACACGTCCTTTTTATCGATTCCCGATTGTGGATTAAGAATTTATCGATTGTCGATTATCGATTTTATCGTTCAATTGGTCTTATAAATTTTAAATAGTGTTTAATACTAAATAATTTTTTCGATTTCAATGGTTGATTCGTTCATCGATTGTTATCGATTGTTTTGATTCCTTTGTATCGTTTCTAATAGTCTTCTCATAGATTTCGTTCTATTTTTATCGATTTGCTGATTTTTTATTTATCGATTTTATTTCATCGTATGAGGTTTCATCATCGTTTTATTATCGTCTCAAAAATTTGAAACGATTTTTAATTTTAAGGTATTCATCGAGGGTCTTTCTATTTTTATCGATTTTGATTTCCGATTATTAATTTATCGATTGTCGATTATTAAGCTATCGATTTTTAATTCGAATGGATTTATATCGATTTCGATTGTCGAATTTTTCTCCCAAGGCTTTTTAAAGTTTTTCTCCGTCTCATCCAGATTTCTTTCTATTTTTATCGATTTCGATTTCCGATTATTAATTTATCGATTGTCGATTATTAAGCTATCAATTTTAATTTACGTAATTTGTTTGTTTGTTATATAATTGCTCTCGCAAGTCTTAAAGGATTTTAATTTAATTTTGTTTTTTATCGATTTCGTTTTCTGATTATCAGGTTATCGATTAATTGGTTTCTTCCTATCGTTTTAATAGTCTATTAAATGTTTATCGATTTTAATTATTTAGTAATTTATAGGGTTTGTTCGATTTTAATTATATCGCTTTTAATAGCTACAAACATTTATCGATTGTTAGTTTTTTGACATTGTTATCGATTTCGTTAGTAGCTTAGCAATTTAAAGATTTTTTGATTGATTTAATTTTTTTTTCTAATTTTTATCAATTTTTCAACCACTTTGATTGTAATCGCTTTCGATTGTAGATTAACAGTTTATCAATTTTTGTTTCTTGTTATCGCTTAAAGGAAAATCTCCTACATTTCGGTACATTTTTAAATGGCTTTGATTTTATCGATTTTATTCGATCGTTAGCAGTTTATAGCTATCGTTTTGACTGTTTCATAAATTTTTATCTTGGTTTTAGTTGTTCGAATTTTTATCGATTTCGATTTTCGATTATCTGTTTATCGATTTTGTTAAATTTTTTAGGTCTCAGAAATTATATATTATTTTTCATTAGTTTGAATATTTATCGAATTTATTCAGTTCCCATATTTTTTATCGTTTTAATTAATTATAATTAAATTAAGTAAGAAATACCCAATCTAGTATGTTGTAAATGAAATTCTTCCATCTCACTCGATCTGGCAACCGTTTTTGTCAATCAGCAAACTTACTCCTCTGTGCTACGCCAACGCAAACACAATCCTCTCTTCTCTCATGCACCATCAGCTGTAGAGTGCTGGTTGCTGGAATGTGTTGTTTATTCCTACGCGCTGCAGACGCAGTAGCCAAAAACTGCAGCAATATCAATTGGAATACTGACTCGATATGTAATTGTGCTCAATGGTACAGTGTACGGGCATTTAATTATGAACACTAGTTAGGGTACTTAACAATTCGTGTAAAAAATTTGAGTAGAAAAAAAAAAATTCGAGTAAAAAAGTTTTAAAGAAAAAAATTTTAATAAAAAAATTTAAAATAAAAAAAAATTTTAAGATAAAAAAAAATTAAGATAAAAAAAAAATTGTAAGATAAAAAAAATTAAAAAAAAAAAAATTTAAATTAAAAAAAAATAAAAAAATTTTAAAATAAAAAAATTTTAAAATAAAAAAATTTTAAAATAAAAAAATTTTAAAATAAAAAAATTTTAAAATAAAAAAATTTTAAAATAAAAAATTTTAAATAAAAAAAAAAATTTAAAATAAAAGAAATTAAAAAAATAAATAATTTTAAAATAAAAGAAATTAAAAAAATAAAAAAATTTTATAAAATAAAAAAAATTTAAATAAAAAAAATTTTAAATAAAAAAATTTAGAAACTATAAAATAAAAAAAATTTAAAATAAAAGAATTTTAAAATAAAAAAAAAAAATAAAAAAAAAATAAAAAAAATTTAAAATAAAAGAATTTTAAAATAAAAAAAAAAAATAAAAAAAAAATAAAAAAAATTTTAAATAAAAAAAAAAAAAAAAATTTTGAAATAAAAAAAAAAAAAAATAAAAAATTTTGAAATAAAAAAAAAATAAAAATATTTATAATAAAAAAATTTATAATAAAAAATTAAAAAAAAAAATAATAAAAAATTTTAAATTAAACTATTAAAATAAAAAAAATAATTGAAATAAAAATATTAATTGAAAAAAAAAGAATTGTTAAAAAATATTTTGAAATAAAAAAAACAAAAATTTTGAAAAAAATTACAAAAATTTTAAAATAAAAAAAAAATTAAAAAATTTTAAAATAAAAAAAAAAATTAAAAAATTTTAAAATGAAAAATAATAAAAAATTTAAAATAAATTATTAGAATTAAGAAAAAATTTTAATTGAAATCAAAATTTTATTTGAGAAAAATAATTATTAAAATTTTTTTTAAAAACAAAAAAAAAAAAAAAAATTATAAAAAAATTTTATTTTAAAACAAAACTAAAAACTTTAAATTATTAAAAAATTCAAATTAAAAACAAATAAATATGATACAAAAATTGCAAACGGGATTGAATGAAAAAATATTAAAAATTTAATTAAGAAAAATAGAAAAGCATTATAAATAAAAAGAATTTATAAATAAATTTAAAAAAAAATACAAAAAAAGTATAATGAAAAACGAGTAAAAAAAATTTATAATAAAATAAAACGAAAAAAAAAAAAATAAAAATAAATTAAAAACAATCCACCACCGAAAATGATGCCGAAAGTCTTGCTGCGTGTCGCATTTGTGTCTCATCCGTCGTATTATCCAAGATCAGCTACCAAAAAAACAGCAAGGTTCTCATTTACCGAATGTGAATCTGGAGCGCTCCAATGCTTAGCCATTCATATTTCGATGAAAGGTTACTGTATTTGCATTAGTTGCAGCTTTAATTGAATTTGATTTGCCTCAACTCCCAATACCTTATTCCAACTATATGGCATAACATTGGAGCGTATCAGCTCTCAACACTCTTGCCCACATTTTTACTCTCACACGCGTGTGGGGTGCGCTTTATTGCTCCGCCAGACGACACACGATCAGCAACTTTTCCATTGTTCTGAAGTTAGTTGCGGTTTAGCGTGTGTGTGTGTGTGGGGAGCCCTCAACACCAACACTCACACTCACTACCAACACTACCGGCATATGGTGTGCCCTCAGCTCCAACTTTGCCACATTCAATTGTGAGCAACTCACCTCCACTATTCAGTTTGTTTGTTAACTTTGTTAGACACGGACTCGCGTTTCGCAAAGTTGCAACCGATCGCGCTGCGTACACTGTACGGTGTTTTTTAGTTGGTTGTTTTTTGTAGTGCATTGTAAATTCTTAATTCTTCCTTCAACTATTTTAACTATACATTTAATAGACTGCAAGGGGCGTGTGTGCGTGTTAGATGCGTTGTGTTGTTGTGTTCTGTCATTTTCCATACATTAAAAGTCATTCAATTAATTTTTGTGCGACGATTTTTGTAACGAATAGATGATTTTAACAGTGTAAACATGAACACGCCCGGTATTTTTTGTTCTTAGCAGTGTAAAGGCCATGACAAAGTTTATATTGTTTTATTTTATTAACAATTATCAGGCCTTTGTTGTGTTGTTGTTGTTTTCGTTGTTACTATGATTAATGTGTTAAAAGTGTTTACTTAGTGTTTTTGTAATTTATGTGCAGTGCAATATGACTTTGTTGTAAAGACATATGATGCAATTTTTTGTACTTTATTTCAATGCATTTACTCTTACAAATTTGATTGTAATGATCTTCGAGCTCTTTATTGTTTTGTAAATGGGCTATTCCGGTGTAAAATAACTATTTGGACGCATTCAACCATTAAAGTTCTTTAGAAGAAAAAAAAAAAACAAAAAATAAAAAAAAAATAAAAAAAAAAAAAAAAAAATAAAAAAAAAAATAAAAAAAAATAAAAAAAAATAAAAAAAAAAATAAAAAAAAATAAAAAAAAATAAAAAAAAAAAAAAAATTTAAAAAAAATAAAAAAAATGAAAAAAAAAAAATAAAAAAAAAATTAAAAAAAATAAAACAAAAAATTAAAAAAAAAATATAAAAATATATAAAAAAAATAAAAAAATAAAAATATAAAAAAAAATAAAAAAAAAAAAAATAATAAAATAAAATAAAAAATATTAAAAAAAAAATAAAAAAAATAAAAAAACTTAAAATAGAATAAACAAAATTAAATAAAAAAATACAAAAAAAAATTAATTTTTTCTAGAAAAATTAAAATTTCATTAAAAAATTAAATAAAAATATAAACCAATAAAAATTGTATATGGCAAAAGACAAATAAATTTAAAAAAATTATAATTATGACCTTAAAAGCCAAAAACTTGAATAAAATTGTTGACATTAAAAAATTATAAATAGAAAAAAATTAAATTATTATTTTGTAAATAAAAAGTACTAAACAATAAAAATAGAAAATTTATAAAATAAAAAGGAAAATTAAAATAACTTTTTAAATAAAGAAATAAGTTCAATTAAAAACAAAACTTACATTAAACAAAAAAAAAAAATAAATATATTAATAAATAAAATTGAAAAAAAATATAAAAAAATTAAAAAAAAAAAATTAAAAAAAATTAAAAAAAAAAATTAAAAAAATTAAAAAAAAAAAAAAATTAACAAAAAAAAATTTTAAAAATATAAAAAAATTAAAAAAATAGAAAAAATAAAAATAAAAAAATAGAAAAAATAAAAAATAAAAAAATAGAAAAATAAAAAAATTAAAAACAAAAAAAGTAGAAAAAAAATTAAAAAAATTAAAAAAAAAATTAAAAAAATTAAAAAAAAAAATTAAAAAAATTAAAAAAAAAAACTAAAAAAATTAAAAAAAAATTAAAAAATTAAAAAAAAAAATTTAAAATGATAAAAATTAAAAAAAAAAATAAAAAAAATACAAAAAAAAGAAAAAACTAAACGAAATTAAAAAAAAATTAAAAATTCGAACAGAAAAAAATTTAAATAAAAAAAAAAAAAAAAAATAAAAAAAAAAAATAAATAAAAAAAAAATAATAAAAAAGTAAAAAAATGGAAGTAATTTAAATTAAATAAGAAAAAAATAAAATATGAAAAAAAAAATAAGAAAGTAATATGAACAGATAATAATTCTTTTTAATTGTTATTTGCGGGCTTTAGGTAAAGAAAGAGGAAATGATAAAAATGTGGTTTCTAGCCCCATCCCACCCCGCCAGTTCGACTTACAGCATTGTCGCTTTGTACACTTCTGTAAAGGAATTAAATTCAATCTCTGAATTTAAAGTTCAACGAACTTATCGATTTTTATCGATACTTATCGTGTCTATCGATAATTATCGTCTTTTATTGATCGACAACCTATGTTAGATGTTTGTAGGCACAAATATAGGTTTTCGATGGATCGAATTGCTATTTACCCAGTGGAAAGGCAAAAATCGACCAGCAAATGGCCTTTGTAAATCATGTAGTTTTGAAAAATGGTTGTATGGAGCTCACTCAGCTTTTACTATTTTGGAATAATTTTGAAATAACAAAAAAAAAAAAAATGCATCAAACATTTTCTAGTACCAGCCGATTAGCGTGCAAAACCTGCATTCCTTGAAACCTAATCCACAGTAACCAAGTGACTACATACATATAACCAAACAATGTATTAAATCATAGATACACTAAAGACCATTCGCACATATAAAATAAATTAAATTAATTGCCTTTATCGGTTTGTTAACAAAAATCAAAACAACAACACAAATGACCAGCAGCAACGCAAATCAAATCAATATTTAAATGTCAAACTTGCATTTTTTAAATGCGCCGATGCCGCAACAATCTTTTGATCTACGCTTAAACACGTTCAGCATGCAATCGCGCTTAATCACCCAATCTGGCAAAATGCCTTGATTCATACATCTTTAAGTGATTCTTTTAAACTTACTTCATTGATACATTCGTAATCTGAGATCAATAAATTTACTAAAGTATTGATGTTTTTTGTTTATGCAAATTGAAAAGTAAATTTTTTTATTGTTTTTTTTTTTACAACCAAATCCTAAGTTTCATTGTCTTGCGGTTTATTTTTAGTTTTTGTTTTAAATTGATTGTGTTTGATTCTTGTTTAATGCAACTACTTATCTATAGCTTCAACTCAGTGGAGGATCCAGGATTTTGGGAAGGGGTTCAATTTTTTTTCGAGTATATTTTTCATTCGCAGTTTCTTAAAACTCGCATTTTATGGCTGTTTTTATTGTTTGCGTAATTTACTATATTTTTGTGTAATTTTTACTATATTTTTTGTGAAGTTTCACTATTTTTTTGTGTCATTTTTACTATATTTTTGTTTCATTTTTACTATATTTTCTGTGCAGTTTCACTATTTTTTTGTGTCATTTTTACTATATTTTTGTTTCATTTTTACTATATTTTTTGAGTAATTTTTACTATATTTTTATGCTGTATTACTGTGAAAAATATGACTTTGGGAAGGGTTTGAACCTGAAAATCATCAAATATGTTACATTCTTAGCTCTCGTATAAGATGCAGTATAATTTCTGCTAGAATTTAGGAGCGATTGAACAAAATATTCTCTTGGAAACGTGAGGGACCACTTGGGAACACTCCTTTAGAAAAGAATGTAAAAAAGCTTATAGCGACTAGACCGGCCGTCCTTAAGACGAGTTAAAAAAAAAAAATTATAAAAAAGAGTTGGGTCTATCTTGGGAACGAATAATAATAATAATAATCTTGGGAACGCAAGGGACCACTTGGGAACATACATGCATAAAAGCGCATAGCAACTAGACTGCCTTTTCCGAGAAACCACTTGGGAACAGTCCTTTAAAAAACACGATATGCGCGTATCGACTAGACTGCCAATTTCCGATCTTATTTAGAATTTATTGAACAGAATACTCCAGCCTATGTTGGGAACGTGGGGGACTACTTGGAAACAGTCAATTAGAAAGGAACATAGAGAAGAGCATAACGACCAGACAGCCCTTATTCGATCTTGTTTAGAAACAATTGAACAAAATACACTTGAGCCTATCTTGGGAACGTAACGAACCAACTTGGGAAATATCCTTTAGAAAAGCTTATAGAGAAATACATAGCGACCAGACTGCCCTTTTTCCATCTTTTTTAGAAAAACTTTGACAAAATACACTAGTGTCTATCTTGGGAACGAAGTGGTCCTTCAGAAAAGACCGAGTGGGAACAGTCCCTCCAAAAATACTATAAAGAAGCGACCAGACTGGCCTTTTTCCATCTTGTTTAGAAACACTTTGACAAAATACACTAGAGTCTATCTTGGGAACCAAGTGGGAGCAGTTATAGCGACTTGACTGCCTTTTGTCGATCCTATCTTGGAAACGCAAGGGATAACTTGAGAACATTTATTTAGAAAATGAATGTAAGGCTACTAGACTGTCCTATTTGCTGAACTTATTTTAAGACAATTGAACGAATAACAATTGAGTCTATCTTGGGAACGCAAGGGACCACTTGGGAACAGGCCTTTATTATAGAGAACTAGGAACAATTGATCAAAATACACTTGAGACTGACTAAGGAATGTAAGGAACCACCTGGAAACCAAAAAAAATTCGTATTACAACAGCTACTAGAGCATAATATCTTACCACATAAAAATCAGATGCGCAACAACTTTAATTATCCCACTACATTGAAAAACTTATTCAAAACAGCTTCAGAAAAGTGTATATTTTAGACTAGCTAAAGTAAAATAAACATTTGCTAATGTTCCAGTGCTCCCATTGCTATTTTTGAACACTTCACTCATATACATACCCACATACATACATTTCCCTCAGTCTGGCCAATTCTGACCTAACCTAACCCAATTTGAGGTTGCGTTATGGCGTGTGATTAGCGTCAGTTTATAATGAATTTGTTTTCTTAAGCTTGTCAAAATGTGCTCTAAAAGTTTGCATCATTTATCTTTAAACGAAATTTTGTTTCGCAGTTCTCGCTTACGAAATGCAAAATTTCGAAATTCTCCTAATGAACTGTCGTCAGCACTGCAACTTTTTCATAGAACATGCGCTGATGAGGAGATTGAGCGTACTAATTTTTGATGTTTACAAAAGTAAATACTATATTTTCGAAATGCTTTAATGCACATTTGTTTTTTTAAAACAACATTGGAACATATGTAAATTTATAAATGTAAATATTTGTGCATGACAATTAGGCGTTTTGGCCCGTCGGGCTTATTTACTTTTCAAGTGATTAGCGTTTGTAAATATTAATTAGGTGCTCACACAGTAGGTTGCAGGTGTAAGAAAGTTGTCAGGAATTATGGATAATTAAGTACAAAGTTTTGTCACGAATTTGATAAATTCTTCTTATTTACGCTCAGGTTAGTATCGCTGGATTGTTGAATAGAAACTCGATATTGCTGTTTAATAGACAATCTTACTCTCGACTAAAAGCGACTATTTAATCTAAAAATATATAAAAAATCGATTCAAAGATACGCTCCAGAGAAATTTCAACTCCAAAGCCTAATTATCTTAACTTTCCATCGTTTGATTAATTTTTTATCGTTTATCCGATTTTTTTAATTGATCAGTATATATTTTTATCGATTTTTATAGACTGCTATCGGTTCACTGCTTCCAGTTGTCTACGATTTATATAGTTTTACTAAGTCTATAACAATTTTTTTAGTTTTTATCGATAGTCATCGACTAATATCGATTTTTCTCGAAATCTATTCACAGATTTTTATCGATTAATTCAATTTTATACGTTTACTAGCAGACCTGGCAGATGTTATCCGGTTCAATGCTGAAGGGCTGCTCCAAATATTAGTCGATAACACCGATATCGGCCGATAACTTCAAAATCGGTGGAATAATCGAATTAAGGAATATTTTAAGTTTCACTTAATTCTTTCAGTAGTTTTTGAATGATACATCCATCCACAAACAGACAGACAGACAAATAGACGTTTACAATATTATTATAGCTATAGAGATGATGAATTTTGTTGATTAGAGTTTGACGTCGTCTTTTATCGATTATCTCTATTCTACAAAAATTTACCCTTATTTATTAGTATCTCTTGCTTGAGTTTAAATTGATATTTATTATTATTATTTTCAAAATTTTTTCGATTTAGCTTGTTATTTATTTGAATTTGTTTATCGATTACTTTTTGTTGATTTTCATCGGAAATGTATGAACACATAGATTAAATTCATTATTATTGTTATCTATTGTCTTTTATCGATACCGTTTGGCTTTTATATATTTTAAATTTATCGATATTTATTATTTCCGTTTATCGATACTTAACGATGCTTATCGATTTCCAATTTGATTCTCGTTTTAGGAATTTTGTGCCAGTATGGCACTACGAATTTTTTTTGTGATTTGATTGAAAGTTGTTTGATTTCGTTATTTATCGATTTTTGAGTATATTTATCGATTATTTTATTTGGTGATTTTCATCGGAATTATATGCCCAAAACAAATTCAATCCATTACATTTGTTACTTCTTGCCATTCGTCGATAAAGTTATATATATCAAATTGATCGATAATTATCGATTTTTATGAATTTTTTGGTCTATCGATTTAATCGAGACGTATCGTTACTATCGAAGTTATCGCATTTACTTCCGATTTCATACAATATCTGTAGATTTAATTGGTTATTATTGATGTTTATCGTTATTATCGATACTTATCGGACTTATCGATGCCTATGCTTCGTTTATCAGGAATCTTGTTAGTCATAGTTTTGTGCCCGTATATCACTACGAATTTTTCTTGTCTTTTTCCTATTATTTTTTATAAATTATTTTGTCATTTGAGTTTCCTAAGTTTTTCGATTTTGTTTTTTATCGATTTTTAAGTTTGTTTATCGATTATTTTTGTTGTTGATTATCATCGTAACTATGTGAATATATCGTTTTATGCCATTATACTCGTTTCTTATTGCCTTCAATCGATACTTTTAACCTTTATACTTATCAAATTTATCGATATTTATCGATCTTCATAAATTGTTCGGCCTGCCGATTGATTCGAGAATCATCGTTACTGTCAAAAATAACCTTTTTTTTGGTATGAAACGATACTTCGATTTAATTGGTTATTGTATTACTTATATCGATACTTATTGGCTTTATCGACTCTTATCGACTTTTATAAATTTTCAGTATCGATAAATATTATGTTTTAAGTATGGGTTTAACTGATCAAGTGCTGTAATTGCATCACTCCTTCGCTAGCTTATTCCACATCAGCTACGTAATCCGCATTAACTCGTCATTTAGTCTGTCATTTTTTTTCTCAACACATCTCTAATTAAGCTCTCAAATATGCAGGTATTTTCTTTCAATGATTTCCATTCCAATTGATTCAATACGAACACTTTAAATATACAACGCTAATTAGCTTAAAGAATATTTTCTATTAAAATACTCATACGACTCATTAGGGCAATTAAGTGAAAAGATTAACTTAATGCGACCTTACCTACTTTAGATTAATCGACAATAACGTGTGTCTATAGTATGTTGAACTATTTATCTGGGTGATCGTTTGTTACTCATCCAAAGAGATTGTACAAGTATATGTCGACAAAGTTGCGGCTATTGAAGCTTTTAAGAGTTTGTTCCTATTATCTGCGAGTACAAAGTATTGTATTTACAGTGGGTCAGAAGCAAAATGAAATGCCGATATGTTTGCACGCGCATCATTTAAAAACTACGGCATAGAATTGAACAAAGTTTTTATCGATATAGTGCTAGAGGTTCAAATTAAAATATAGGATACACTTTACCGTTGATACTCTTTCTGAATTTTAAAACAATTTATTGAAAAAATTTAGATTTATATTCTTTTTTTATGTATGTATATTTCTGTATCATTTTTCAATTTGAAGCTTTGAGTTTTACTACCTTAATATTTATTGAATCGTCTTCATGTTTAACACGCAAATGCATTACGAAATTACAAAATTTTCGAATCGTTTTTTAATTAAAGTTCCGTTGCTCTAGCAACATATGGGTAAAAGTACGATAGATGGAGCACAAATCGCGATATTTTAAAATTCGTGCTTTTAAGGAATCTGTCTCCCAGTTCTGTGAGAAAAATTCAGGTTAAGTGGAGGCATGACAATTTGGTACATAGATTAGAACACTTCATCAACTAAAATTCAGCATCCCTTGAATGGGCTTTTTAAACTTTTTCATAGAAAAATTATGAGTCAACCTTTATATATATGTTTCAGACTGTAAAAAAGGATGTATTGTAGATCCGTCGCCAGGAATGACATTACTAAATTCCTAGATTGTCCTCCCTTCGAACTTATTCGGACATAGTTCAACAAAATACACTTGAGCCTTTCTTGGGAACGTAAGCGAATATTTGGAAACAGTCTTTTTGAGAAAATAGTTAATATAGACAACCGCAGAACGACTATACTCCCATAGACAAAATTTAACTAACTTAAGACTATCTTGGGAACGTAAGGGACCATATGGAAACAGTCCTTTAGAAGAGATCATAGAAAAGCACATAGCGACTACACCTTTTCCACCCAAAAATGAGAAAACGTAAATTAAAATGAGAAACCGTAAATTAAAATGAGAAAACAAGAACTATAATGAGAAAATAAAAATTATAATGAGAAAAAGGAAATTTTATTGAGAAAACATAAGTTGTAATGAGAATACGTAAACTTGTAATGAGAAATCGTAAATTAGAAATGAGAAAATATAAATTTATATTGAATGAAAATTTTCCCATTACTAATTTACGCTTTCTCATTGCAAGTTTACGTATTCTCATTACAACTTATGTTTTCTCAATACAAGTTCTATTTTCTCAATACATTTTACTTTTTCTCATTATAATTTATATGTTCTCATTATCGTTCTGGTTTTCTCATTTTAATTAACGTTTTCTCATTTTTGGGTGGAAAAGGTGTAGACTACCATTTTTTCGATATTATTTAGAAACAATTGAACCAAATACAATGGAATCTATCTTGAAAACGTAAGGGACCACTTGGGAACAGTCCGTTAGAAAATAATATAGAGAAACGCATAGCAGCATAGTCTAGTTGGAAACGTAATGGAAATAGTCTTTTGAAATAGATTTTTATGTAGAGTTCTGTTGTTCTAGAAACATAAAGAAAAAATTCCGCTTCTTTCCTCTCTTCGATGGTTTGACGTATGTCGATTATTTATTCATTTCAAAGTATATGTTTCAAGGTAGTTTTTTTTTTTTTTTTCATTCATAAAATGTTTCAAAAAATTCAACTGTTCCATTCTTACTTTGAGTCACTGTAGCAAGTACATATCCATAGTAGTACACTCGCAACTGTTACTAATTCTTCTCTTTTGCTTGAAAAAATATCGAAACTTCACGTCTATTAGGTAATCCCAGTTTCGTGCATGCAGTAACGCTGCTGTTGTAAATATTTTCATATATTTTTTTAGCATATTTTTAACTTCTGTGTATATGCGAAGTCCCTTTTGTTATGACATAACAACAAAATCATAATCACATGATAACAGATTTAGTAAAAGTAACAAAAAGAGCTTGCCATAGCTTGAGATTTGAACGGACTAACATTTTTATTATGCCGATCACACAGGGGGAGTTGTTTCCGGGCAACGCGTTACTACTTAGTGAACGATTTGTGAAAGAAAAAGGAAAGGGGATGCATTCGCATTCATGCATACCCCTGTCGATCGATGACCAGATCAACACTATTTCACGAGTTAACAAGTCTTCCTGTGTGACCACCTCATAAGTATTCATTGGGTACCGGCTCTGTGTTTGCCTCTTTTTTTTTCGCTATTTACCGATCACCATCGCCATTGTAGTTGATAGATCAATATTGATCAGCCACCGCATAGCAAATGATCGCACAGATCGTGAATCAATCAACAACAATAAACTGTGTGTTGCGCATAATTTGCCAATGGCTATGATTTTAACACTATTTTACAACAACAATTGTGCACTAACTCAGTGTTCAATGTTTTCCTTAGTGATTATTAAGCTTGGCACTTATTTGTGTTTATAAAGACCCTTTAGCAGTGGATTTAGTCACTTTAAAACTAGGAGGGGCTCCTATATACAAAATATCTCCATCATAACAAAGATGTGACAACTTTTCAGTACTTTTGCCTGTTAGTATGTTCGCGCATCACTTAAACCGCGCTTTATAAAATTGAATGCATTTTCGAGGGATATTCTCCCAGATGTCCAACTTAAATTTTAGAACCTATTTTACTACACGGAAATATTTTATTTCCACTGTACAGTGATGGCAAAATAGTTGGCTTTAAAATTAAATATCTAAATTCGAATATACAGAGAGAAAAGCTATGCCTACCTGTCTACACCCTTGGAATTCAGTGCTGCTTTTTTTGTGTGTGAAAATAGTCGTAAAAATGGCTTGTGAAGTTGACGATAATCGCCTTTCAGCTTTCAATCAACACATTTGCCAAACAAAAAACGAACTTCTCGTGGAATAAATGAATTTTTCTTATGCAACCACAGTTTATAGCAGTCAATTGTCAACCAAAGTGGCGAAGTTAACTAAGGGGCGAGAGAAAAAGTTGAAGACTACCTTGTGAGCCAATGAGCAGCAGACTGAGTAAGCTATCGAGAAGTTAAGGCCTATCTCTAAAAAAAAAAATTCACTCTCTAGAAGTACATATCTCATCATACCTCCCTGTTGCATAGGCCTCTCTGCTAGAAAAAGTAACTCTGTTCAAGCAGTGGCGGATCCAAGATTTTTGGAGGGGGGAAGGGGGTCCAACTTTTTTGAGAAGATATTTTTTTATTCACAGTTTCTCAAAACTCACCTTTTATGGTTATTTTGCAAAAATATATATACCTACATTTGTTGGTATAGGCAATGTCATATCCAAGGTTTCACGTATCTTTTACTGTATTTTTTGCGTATTTTACGATATTTTTGTGTTGTATATATTTTTTGTAATCTTTTTACTTGTGTAATTTTTAGTATATTTTTTAAGCTATTGCATAGATTTTATCGCAGGCCTTGGCGGTGGGAGTGAAATGAAAAAAATGTTAATGTTAAAAAAGTTCGTAATGAACTTTTTTGCAATGTTAAAAGGTTCGGCGTTAGCAACATAACTTGCCAAAAATAAATATAAGCGTTGCCTACATTTAGGCATCTGACGTTGTACTGATGTTGGCAGCAGGCTGATTACATAAAATTGGAGCTGTACATTACATAACATCAAAATTGGATCTGTAAGCGTTGCCTATATTTAGGCTATCTTACTAACAGTGTGACGTTGTACTGATGTTAGCAGCAGGCCGACTACATAAAATTTTTACTATATTTTTGTGTAATTTTTTACTATATTTTTTTTGTGTAGTATTGCTATTTTTTTGTGTAATTTTTACTATATTTATGGGTCGTTTTTTCCTATATTTTTGTGTAATTTTTTCTATATTTTTGTTGAATTTTTACAATATTTTTGTGGAATTTTTTACTATATTTTTTGTGCAGTATTACTATTTTTTGTGTAATTTTTACTATATTTATGGATAATTTCTTACTATATTTTTTGTGTAATTTTTTACTATATTTTTGTTCAATTTTTACTATATTTTTGTGTCATTTTTACTATATTTTTTGTGTAATTTTTACTATATTTATGGATTAGTTTTTACTATATTTTTTGTGTCATTTTTTACTATATTTTTGTTAAATTTTTACTATATTTTTGTGGAATTTTTTACTATATTTTTGTTCAATTTTTACTATATTTTTTGTGTAATTTTTTACTATATTTTTGTTCAATTTTTACTATATTTTTGTGTCATTTTTACTATATTTTTTGTGTAATTTTTACTATATTTATGGGTCGCTTTTCTATATTTTTGTTCAAATTTTACTATATTTTTTGCGTAATTTCACTATATTTTTTTTTTTAGTATTTTTTACTATATTTTTGTGTAATTTTTACTATATTTTTGTTCAATTTTACTATATTTTTGTGTAATTTTTACAATATTTTTTTTTGTAATTTTTACTATATTTTTTGCTGTATTACTGTGAAAAATATGATTTTTTGGATCCCGAAACCGAAAGGGAGGGTTTGAACCTGAAAACCACCCCAGTGAATCCGCCCCAGTCTCCAAGTATCTCATCATAGCTCCCTGTTACATGATGGGAGACTTCTAGAGAGTGAGTCTTATTCTTGGAGAGAGGCCTAAAGAGATTGTTAAATTTACATGGAATGCCTCAAGCACCAAATAATTCCACTTCATTGAACGCTGCGCGCATAACCGTAAAAAATATTTTCAATTTTTGAATTAATTTAAAAGTCGTCTGAGGTTTTTATTTGACTTTTATCTCCATAAATGAATTAAACAAAATGTATTATAATATTATTAATGCATAACTAATTTAATGTTAAATAAATGAGCTAGCGCAGCAAGTGGCCGACTTTGCTAGACAATAAAAAAAATTATAAATAAATATAAAAAACAGAAAAAAATGTCTAAAATCAGCCCTCTTTTTTATTAGACATTTACCTATCCACAAGTTATATTGTCGTTATCGTTATTTATTTGGTTTTTATGGTTTTCGTTTTATTTTTTATTTTTTTGTTGGTACAATGACCAGACTACCCACGCCAAATTTGTTAATTAAATATTCATTTCTGTTTGTGGAGGCTGGCATTTGCTTGCACTTTTCGTTTAAATATTATCAGTTGGGCGGCGTTTTCTTTTTGTTTGAATACATTTTTGAATTAATTTTAAAGATATTTAGTAAAACGTTTCCAGCTTAGAAATTTCATTGATGTTTCATAGTGATCTTCAGCCTTATCTTTCGACACCAACTGTCCTCGAGCTGTATCACGTGTGCGTTGTTTTCTCAGTTCAACTAGCAGTGACTGGCCAAAAATCTAAGTTATGTCTGACTGCGCTAAAAGTCCACATAGGTGGCGCTGTAGCCTAGACTTTTGTGCAACTTTATTTGAAACCACAGCATTTTTTTCGACTCGATAAAAAAATGAAAGAAATACAAAAACAAAAACATGAAAATAAAAAAAATGAAAATAAAAAAATTGTAATAATTGAAAAAAAAAAAATTAAAAAATTAAAAAATTATTGAAAAAAAAAAATTAAAAAATTATTGAAAAAAAAAAATTTAAAACAAGTTGTATGAAACCATGACAAATTATCCGTTAAAAAAAAATAAAAGAAAAAAATAATAAAAAGAAAAAATAATAAAAAGAAAAAAATAGTAAAAAGAAAAAAATAATAAAATGAAAAAAATAAAAGGAAAAAAAAAGAATAAAATAAAAAAAAAGAATAAACTAATAAAAAGAAAAAAAAAAGAATAAAATAATAAAAAGAAAAAAAAAAAGAATAAAATAATAAAAAGAAAAAAAAAAGAATAAAATAATAAAAAGAAAAAAAAAAGAAAAAAATAATAAAAAGAAAAAAAAAAGAAAAAAATAATAAAAAGAAAAAAAAGAAAAAAATAATAAAGAGAAAAAAAAGAAAAAAAAATAAAAAGAAAAAAAGAAAAAAATAATAAAAAGAAAAAAATAATAAAAAGAAAAAAATAATAAAAAGAAAAAAATAATAAAAAGAAAAAAATAATAAAAAGAAAAAATAATAAAAAGAAAAAAATAATAAAAAGAAAAAAAATAATAAAAAGAAAAAAATAATAAAAAGAAAAAAATAATAAAAAGAAAAAATAATAAAAGGAAAAAATAATAAAAAAAAATAATAAAAAAAATAATAAAAAGAAAAAAATAATAAAAAGAAGAAAATAATAGAAAGAAAAAAATAATAAAAAGAAAAAAATAATAAAAAGAAAAAAATAATAAAAAGAAAAAAATAATAAAAAGAAAAAAATAATAAAAATAAAAAAAAAATAAAAAGAGAAAATAATAAAAAGAAAAAAAATAATAAAAAGAAAAAAATAATAAAAAGAAAAAAATAATAAAAGGAAAAAAAATAATAAAAGGAAAAAATAATAAAAAGAAAAAAATAATAAAAAGAAAAAAATAATAAAAAGAAAAAAATAATAAGAAGAAGAAAATAATAAAAGGAAAAAAATAATAAAAAGAACAAAATAATAAAAAGAAAAAAATAATAAAAAGAAAAAATTTATAAAAAGAAAAAAATAATAAAAAGAAAAAAATAATAAAAAGAAAAAAAAGAAAAAAAAAATAATAAAAAGAAAAAAAAGAAAAAAAAAATAATAAAAAGAAAAAAAAGAAAAAAAAAATAATAAAAAGAAAAAAAAGAAAAAAAAAATAATAAAAAGAAAAAAATAATAAATAGAAAAAAAAGAAAAAAAATAATAAAAAGAAAAAATAATAAAAAGAAAAAGATAATAAAAAGAAAAAATAATAAAAAAAAAAAAAATTATAAAAAGAAAAAAATAATAAAAAAAAAAATAATAAAAAGAAAAAAAATATAAAAAGAAAAAAATCATAAAAAGAAAAAAATAATAAAAATAAATAAATAAATAAAAAGAAAAAAAATATATAAAAAGAAAAGAAAAATGAAAAAAATAAAAAAATATTAAAAATAAAATAAAATCTAAAAATAAAACCAAAAAAGTCGAAAAAAAATTGATGTACATATTTGAAAACTCTTCTAAACAATCAAAGTATACAGAAATTAATAAAAAAATATTTAAAAAACTTGAATAATCCATTTTTTCTTGGACTCATATAAAACATTGGGGTTTGTTAAAATTTAAATTTTCTTATTTCCGGTAAGCATTACTGCTTCTCAGCGCATCGTTACACCAGTCTAATTTAGTAAGCTCTATTATAATAAGGATACCCAATAGTTACGAACCAAATTTGTTTTAAAAACCGTTCAATTTCCGCTTATATCTAATCAGTTTTTAATACTTCCACCCAAACTCCCTGTTGAAGCTCAAAACTGCTACGCCAATCAACTTTTGTGTGGCACTGCCAAAAAAAATTTTTATTAAAGATTCTTATGTCACACAAATTGTCTAGATGTGGTGT
>CAXKVI010000001.1:170988729-171169281 GCA_964058755.1 Campiglossa producta
AAATTATATCATTTAACCATTTCCGTTACCGAATTATGTCAATTTAGGTGATTTTCGAAATTTTCGATTTCCGATTTCGCCCATTTTCAATAGCAACCTACCTTGGCCAGAAGGTAACCTGTATACAAAATTTCATGCAAATATCTCAATTTTTACTCAAGTTATCGTGTACACAGACGGACGGTCGGACGGACATGGCTTATTGAACTCCTCTTTTCAGCCTAAGAACTTTCATATATGTAACTCTATATCTATCTCGATTATTTTGTGCCGTTACAAACTACCGTTATGTGAACAAAATTAATATATCCTTGTACTAGTACTAGTACGCTGGGTATAAAAATATAAATAAAAAATTAAAATAAATAAAAAAAAAATTAATAAAAAAAATAATTTAAAAAAAAATAAATAATAAAAAAAAGTAAATTAAAAAAGATAATTAAAAAAAAAATTGAAATAGAAAAACAATATAAAAAAAAAATTGAAAAAAACTAAAGAAAATAAACAAAGTAAAAAAAATAAAAAATTTAAAAAAAAAAATATAAAAAAAAAAATAGTCAAAAAAATAAAAAAAATATTTAATATAGTTATTGTTATTATTGGTCATTATATTGACGAACTATAAAAATTTTGTGGACTATTGACCAGTTGAATAATTTTTATCAAATTATCAATTATCAATAGAATAATTTGATCAAAAATGACGGAAAATTATTTTAATAAACAGTATTTGAACGAATGAACGCATTGCAAAAAATTTTGATCGGAAAAAGAAATCTTTGAGAAAGTGAATATGTAAACAAACAAAAAATACTGAAAAACTGGCAAAAAAGTATAAAAATACGGTGCAAAGTGAAATACTTACACCCTCACTAAACGAATAAACAAAGAAAAAACTAGAACGAAAATCGAAAAATGTCGTTAAAACCAAAAATAGTGAAAATATAAAAAAAAACTGCACCTTAACCAAGTGACCAACAAGTATATATTGAAGTGAATGATTTCATAAAAAAAAATCAACAAATATGTTTCTTATACCAAAAAAGTTCGAGCAAACGCTGCGCGCTTCACCCATACAACCCGCCACACCAGCGCAGCCTGGCTCGGGCTTAAATCCCGAATTTCATCGCGGATGCACAGGAAAAGCGCATGCCTGTGGCACACTCAAATCGCGCTTGGCTGCACAAAATAATCAGCACCACACGCACAGCACCAAAGCACACCAACCACACCACAGCACAAAATCGAATCCAACACGCAAAAATAGCATCAGCTCGGAAACGATCAGTGATAGTGGCTCCGAAAATTCGAGCTCATGGAATTCAAATGATTCAATGTTGGCACAAAATGGCGGAGGACGCACTGCACTTAATGGCGGTGTACAAAAGGTGGGCACCAACGGTAAACCAGCGCTCGCCAAAAAACCCACAATCGGTGCACACACCAAGGAATATGGCGCAGCTATGGCAAAAGCTTTGAAGGCATTGGATACGCCACGCTCACCAATGTTGGCACGCAGCGGAGGCGCTAAGCATGTGCAGCGCAGCACAAGTGCACGCACCGCATCACCAGCACCCGCTGCAGGGCTCCTGAATGGCTTTGAACGACGCCGCCTGCGTTTGCATAGCGATGGTGAACGCTCTACAGAGAATAGTGTGACGAGTGCATCTACGACAACCATAAATAGCACGCAGCAGAGCACTTTTGAACGCACACAAAAATATCGCAGCTTTCGTGTGCAGGGACGCAAGAGTGCGCCAACGACTGCGGCACCCAAAGCAACCGCACCTGGTGCAACGGTCATCAATGTGCGTCCCCCATGGAATAGTGGCGTTGGCATACGCAATGCTGACTTCTATATAATACAGAATAATACCGCGAATAGCAGCGGCGGGGTCACCGGTGGCGCTAGCGGTGGTGCCGGCTCACCTGCTGCTCTCAGCAGCCGCTTATACCGCACTTCATTTCGTCGCAGCACGCGTGAGGTCTTAAATTGGCAAACAATTTGGGAACGTTCGCTAGCATTACGTGGCTATGGCGCAAATAGTGGAGTCTTCAAGAACTACGATGAGGCTATAAATATGCAGGTTTGAAAAATTAACAACTTACTAAATGCATATCCGGTTACATTTTCGAAAACTAACCTCAAATAATTTACCATATTAGCACATCTAATGTTACCGTTAATGGTTAGTTGACCTCTTTAAATTGAACGCCGCTCGCACTCCCTTTCTTTCGAAACACTTGTTGTGCCTCAGTAAACAATTTAATCAACCACAAAGCTTAATGGACTCTGACTGTCCAGCGGTGGTTTAAAGGTTCGTTAATCATCGTTTTTTATGGTTGTTTTTAATTTATTTAATTGCTGTTTTTGCCTTGTAACTTTAGATATGCCATTAAACATTGTAAACGCGTAGTTATCAAATCAATTGTGGTAATGTTATGAAATAAATGGGAATGCATTTTGGTGTAGTTAAAATTTCGAAACCCGAAACTCGAGACTTTCATGTACAAAACAGAGATACGATGTTTTCAGATATGATAAAATTATAACACGCCGATGTCTGTATTTTTCTGAGAGTAGTAGAAGCCAAAACAGCAGTTTCTAGAATTTTTGTCTCTCGGTCTTTTGTGTTTGTTCACGCATCACTTAAAAACCGTGGCGTAAATTTGAATGTAATTTTCAGCGATATATTGCTAGATGTACATCTTAAATCGATATATTGCTAGATGTACATCTTAAATAAAAGTATTTTTTTCCCGCTGTAAACAATGGTGTCACTAAAACGTGGTTTTAATACTAGATTTGGCGATGTGGTTCGAATTCTGGTCTTCCTACCAGTTCCTTTCGTTGATGTGCCTATCTTTTTCTTTGTTTTCTTTGTAAAAAAAAAATAAAAAAAAAAAAATAAAAAAAAAAAAAAAAAAAATAAAAAAAAAAAAAAAAAAAATAAAAAAAAAAAACAAATTAAAAAGTAATTAAAAAAAATAAAACTTAGAAAAAAATTAATAAAATTAAGAATATAAATAAAATAGAAATTATTAAAATTGGAAAATATAAAGAATTAAATCTGGAAAAAATAAATAAATAAAGCTGGAATAAAATAATAAATATATATTAAAAATAAATAATAAATAAATAAAAAATATGTAAATAATAATTAAAAAAATAGAAAATAAATCAAATAAAATTAAGAAAAAAAATTAAACAAAAATAATAAAACAAATTAAAAAAAAAACGGAAAAAATAATAAAAAATTAAAAGAAAATAAATAAAACTAAAAAATCGATAAATCAAGAAAAAAATATGAAAATAAAACGAAAAAAAAAATCATTTGTATAAAGCGAAAAAAAATGAGGAAAAAAAAAGAAAAAAAAAATTAAAAAAAAAGAAATGAAATTGGAAAAATTTTGTTAAATTAAAAGAAAAATTTGGAAGACATAAAAATTTTGACAAACAGAAAACAAATAAAATAAAACTAAAAAAAAATAAATAAAATAAAATTGGAAAAAAAATTATTAAAATTAATTTATTTTTTTTATTTTTTCATTTAGTTTTTAAAGTTATTTAATTTTATTAGTTTTATTTTATCATATTTTTTTATTATATATTTTTACAACACATTTTTTTATAAATTTTTTTATTGTTTTTAATTAAATTTTTACATAAATTTTTTATTTAAACATTTTTGAATTTTTTTTTTAGATTTTAATTTTTACTTTTTTATTTAATTCATTTTATTAATTTTTTTTTGGTTTTATTTCATTTTTTTTTCAATAACAATTTTTTATAATTTTTTAAATTTTTTATTTCTTTTTTTACTTTCTTGTCTTTCATTTTTCAATTTTTCAAATTGAATTGAATTTAGTTTCATTTTTTTCGTATCCTTTTATTTTTATTTTTCATATCCTTTTATTTTATTAATTTATTTTTTAATTAATTTTTATTTTAATTTTTTTTTATTTTTTTTTTAATTTTATTTTTTATTAATTTTTTTTTGTCCATGCGAACACACGACCAACTTAGTTCGGGATTCCTATATACATATGGATCTCAGTTTTAACATCCCGAAATAAGCAGAACTCTCTCCATAGGCACTCTGTGTGTTTTCCAATAAATTGTGATGACATTAGAAATGCCCATTCATCCGTCACTCTCACGTTCGAAGTTATTACTCAACCCAATGGGTGCTAAACCAACAAACAACTTTAAGCGGACTAGCATTTATAGACCTCGGCAATCATATTTACGAAAGCCGGCCGATAACTGCCATTAAATGCACTGCAAAATTGTGCGAGAAGCTCCTACAATTCAGAAAAATACCATAAATACCGTTGGCTCAGAAAAATACCATAACATTACTTGGCTACATATCTCTCGAAGTTCATCCCACCATCAGTATTTAATATATTAGGCTAGGGGACTTATCAGCCGTCCCTCGTTTGCACTACACACGCATATCTTCCATTTATTATGTGTTTAGTGTGCTGATCATATTTTTTTTTTATTGTGTAGGCGTTGCCCATATCGTACGCGTATAACAGGAAATTTCAGTAAATATGCTTTCGGTGCTGTGTGCATCATATGAGATATCCCATTCAGTAATTCTATTCTATTTTTGAACATTTTAAAAAGTGCTGAATGAGTTTTTCGTTACTGTATTTAATGAAGTTTTAAAATAAAATAAGAGAAATTGAATGAAGGAAAGCTTTTCTTCAGCATCTTTTATCATAAGTACTAATACTGAACTAGTTCACTAGTTCGTTTAGTAAAGTTAACTAAACTTCCTTTGAAGCAACTTTTCGAGCGTGAATTTTTGTATCAATAAGGTGACTGAACTAAGATCCTAAAGAACTAGTTCAATGGTTTGAATGAACTAGGCGTGAACGAATCCTTTCTTTGAACTGAGAAACTTTACTCTAATTTGCATTCATCCTTAAGACTCGAGGAAAGACATATTTTGTCCTGAGTCTTGATCTTAAGTACTAATACTGAACTAGTTCATTTGTTCGTTTAGTAAAGTTAACTTAACTTCGTTTGCAGCAACTTTTCGAGCGTGAATTTTTGTATCAATAAGGTGACTGAACTAAGATCCTAAAGAACTAGTTCAATGGTTTAAATGAACTAGGCGTGAACGAATCCTTTCTTTGAACTAAGAAACTGTACACTAATTTACATTCATTCTTAAGACTCGAGGAAAGACATATTTTGTCCTGAGTCTTGAAGGAACGTTTTAATCGTTTTAGGTTTATTTTTATCTTCTGTCATTTTTTGAAAGTCCATTGAAACTGAAATTGTCAAAAACTTAGACACATGTCAGTAGCATGTTCAAATCGCTCAGTACATTCACTCTCAGTTTCTTTGACCGATTTAAAACACAGCTCCCACATTATGCGTGCGACCTTCACTCTAGAACACTTTTAATTGTTCGCTAACTGATCTTGTGCTGCAAATGACTGATCTTGTCATGCATTGTGATTGACATACGATCAACGGCTCAATGCTCCCACCAACCAATAAAAATAATAATAATTTCAAAACTCATTAACAACTTCTGCATAGATTCATATCTCTTTTTTTTTGGTCTGCTGAAAAAATTATAAACTTTAACCATATTTAGTTATAATGCGCTGAAAGAACGACGATCGTAGCAGTGATCGTGCCGCGCTATTTGATTTTTTTTTTCAACTTTAACTTATTTTCATAATATTTTGGTATAGCTGACTCAGAGTCAGTTCAATTCTTTTGTTTGTAGTAGCAATAAAGTTCAAATAAAACCAACAAAAATAATAATCTTTTTGGTGTGGCATTGAGATTAAAATCGCTTAAACGTAAGTTAATGTTATATGCGTGTCAAGCGCTGGCGCAACACTGTCATAAGCGCACACAAATATTGTTGCTGTGATTTGCATGTGGGAGCGGCGGGGGGAGGTACAGTGAGTCGAACTGTGTGCATTGTGGGTGTAGATCCAACTAGATATGGGGTTTTTTCGCCCAATGAAAGAACTATTTCGCTTTTAGCTCGTTCAAACTAATAAACTGGTTCTTTAGAAACTTAGTTGGGTCAGATTATCTATATCTATTATATATAAATGCGCAAACATAACTGGTTCATCCCTTTTTTGCAATAACCACAATTCTAAGGTATATAAAATTTGGTATGTATCGATATGTCTCGCCGAGCAGGGTGGCCGAAAACAAACCAAAAATTAAAAAAAATTAATTATAATATGATTTGAAAATCACACCACTACATGTGATATACACGCATTCGCTTTATAGAGACGCTGTTATGGGTGTATGTATGCAGGTATGACCACTTGCATTGTTGTGTTTGCATTCATTGCCGTAGGGTGAGTTGTTTTGTTGGCAGCAATAAGATAACATGAGCCAGCGCGTCAACTTTATTGAGCTTAGGTACAAACAGTGTTTACAAAAACAAAATCTGTGCGTGGGGATTCAGAGAAGCAAATTTAAAAAAAAAAAAAAAAACCACAAATAAGCTAGATCATGCACAAGGCCCTTCGTGGCTAGACTTAGTCAAATAAAATAAAATGGAAAATTGATAAAATTAAAAAAAGTAAAATCAGAAATAGAAGTGATTGAAAGTAAAAAAATAAAGTTTGTTGGAAATGAAAGGAAACGGAATAATACAAAATAAATAAAAATGAAACAAGATGAAATAAATAAAATATTAAATTAAGAAAATAATAGGAAAGGAAAGGGATGGATAAAAGGAAAATTAAGGTAAGTTAAAGTAAGGAACGGAAAATATGACAGAAAAATCAAAGGGAAAGGAAAGGAATGGAAAAGAAAAAAGGAAGGGAAGAAAGGAAATGTAATGTAGGTAAAGCAGTGGAAAAGAAAAGCAAAAGGAGAAAGACAAAGAAAGGAAAGAAGAAAAAAAGAAGGGAAAGAAAAGGTAGCGAAGAAGAAGGTATGGAAAATAAATGAAAATAAAAAGAAAGAAAAATAAAGAAAAGAAAGGTAATGAAAAGCTAAAAAAAATAAGTTAAGGAAATGAATGAAAGAAAAGGAAATAAAAGCAAATTAATGCTAAGGAAAGGAAAGGAAAGAAATACGTATGAAGACGACCTAAGAAGAATAAATAATTATCAACACTGAAACTATATTACTGAATGATGTAAAGAGGGAGGAAAGGGCAAAATGAATAGGAATGTATAGAAACCAAAAATATACAAAATATGGAAAAGAAGGGCAAATTTAAGAAATAGCAAAAAGATAGGAAAATAAAATAAGGTTTTGTGGTTGAATTTCAACCACTGGGCGAACTCTAGTATATAAAAATGAAATGGTGTATAATTGTAACGCTAAAACTCGAAAACGGCTGAACCAAATGAAATACTTCCTTTGGGGGATTTGTTTGTTATTACCACGCGCAGGTCATGTCTTAAAATCAGAACAAAATATTAAGGGGGCGTGGCACCTCCCATACGAACTGAATTTTTCAAGTTGAATATCTTCAAAAGTGTTTAAGGTAGGAACATGAAAATTGGTACAGAGCTACAGGATAACAGCACCACTCTCACCTATAAAACCGGGGGTTATCCAATAAGGGGGCGTGGTACCTCCCATACAAACTAAATTTTTTAAGCAGAATATCTGTGAAAGGGTTCAAGGTAGGGACCTGAAAATTGGTATAGATCTATATGGTATCAAAAGCCTTCTTATAAATAAAAGAAGGGGTAACCGGAAAAGGGGGCGTGGCACCTCCCATACAAACTGAATTTTTCAAGGTGAATATCTTCAAAAGTGTTTAAGGTAGGAACATGAAAATTGGTATAGAGCTATAGGATAACAACACCATTCTCACCCATAAAACTTGGGGTTATCGAAAAAGGGGGCGTGGTACCTCCCATACAATCTATATATATAAAAATGAAATGGTGTTCAGTCGTTACGCTAAAACTCGAAAACGGCTGAACCAAATCATATACTTCCTTTAGGGGGTTTATTTGTTATTACCACGCGCAGGTCATGTTATAAAATCAGAACAAAATATTAGGGGGGCGTGGCACCTCCCATACAAACATTTTTCTTCAAGGTGAATATCTCTAAATGGGTTTAAGGTAGGGACCTGGAAATCGGTACAGGCCTATAGAATAACAACACCATTCTCACCCATAAAACTGGGGGTTAACCAAAAAGGGGGCGTGGCACCTCCCATACGAATGAAATACTTCATAGTCGATATCTCTGGAAGTATTCATGTTAGACCACTGAAATTTGGTAAGGGATTATATGAGATCAACCCCTACCACCTCCAAAAAAGGTGGGGATAAAGAAAACGGGGGCGTGGCACCTCCCATACAAATTAAATATTTCATAGTCGATATCTCTGGAAGTATTCATGTTAGACCACTGAAATTTGGTAAGGGGTTATATGAGATCGATCCCTACCACCTCCAAAAAAGCTGGGGATAACGAAAAGGGGGGCGTGGCACCTCCCATACGAATGAAATACTTCATAGTCCATATCTCGGGAAGTGTTTAGTTTAGACCACTGAAATTTCTTGAGGAGTTAAATAAGATTAATCCCATCATCTCCAAAAAAACTGGAGATAAAGAAAAAGGGGGCATGGCACCTCCCATACGAAGGAAACATTTCATAGCCCATATCTCTGCAAGTATTTATGTTAGACCACTGAAATTTGGTGAGGGTTTATATGTGATCGATCCCTAATACCTCCCAAAAAACTCGAGTTAACGATAAAGGGGGCGTGGCACCTCCCATACGAATATAATACTTCATAGTCCATATCTCTAGCAGTATTTAGGTTAGACCACTGAAATTTTGTGAGGAGTTATATAAGATCAATCCCGGACACCTCCAAAAAAACTGGGGATAAGGAAAAAGGGGGCGTGGTTTCTCCTATATGAAGGAGATAGGGATATGGTTTAAAATAGATATAGGGATCGGGTTAGAGAAACAGAGAGGGAAATAAATTTGTGGCAGGACAACGTCTGCCGGGTCAGCTAGTTGAACTATAGTAAAAAAAAAAAAAATAAAAAGGAGAGATAATTATATGATGATGCTACTAAAATGGTGATATTTGAATCAAATCTGGTCTAATTTCCTACCTAGGAGGGTTTTTACCAAAAATAGGCTAAATCGGATGATTACCACGCCCCTTTTCGATTTCGAAAATTTCGATAAAATTCTTAAAATTATGAGATAAATTCTTGATGATGTAGCTAAAATTACGATAATTAAATCAAAGTAGACGAAATCGGATATTAACTATATATAACCCCATATATTTTCGACATCGAAAATTTCAAAAGAACGTGCAAAATGAAAAAAAATTCTTTTAGTTGCAGCTAAAATGGTGACATTTGAATCAAATATGTGTTATTGGATGATAACCGCCCCTTTTTTCGATATCGAAAATTTCGAAAATGCGTTTAAAATGAGATAATTTCTTGATGATGCAGCTAAAAGGGTCACAATTGAATAAAATTTGTTATCGTTTGTCAACCGAAAAGGGTTTTACTAAAAATATGCGAAATCGGAAAATAACCATGCCCCTTTTTTTGATTTCGAAAATTTCGAAAAACGTGTAAAATTAGATAAATTCTTAATGATGTAGCTACAATAATTTAGTATTCCTTTCGGCATAGAAATGTTTTTACTGAAAATGGGCGAAATCGGATGATAACCACGCCCTTTTTTCGATATCGAAAATTTCGAAAAACGTGTAAAATTAGATAATTTCTTGATGATCCAGCTAAAAGGTCACATTTGAATTAAAGTTACTATCGTTTTATAAGAGTTTTAATGAAAATATCCGAAATTGGAAAATAATCATGCCTCTATTTTCGATATCGACAATTTCGAAAAAAAAAAATGAAAAATGAGATAATTTTTGGTTTATGTATTCTGTAAAACTTAAAGTAAGATAATATCTTGATGATGCATTCAAAATGATGATATTCGATATAATATATTTTCAAGTAGAGTTGTCGCGCAGGGTTACCATATTACTGTATATTTTGGGATCATAATTGGATTATTTTAGGATCATTTTGGAATCATTTATGGATAATTTTAGGATAATTTGGGGATTATTTCGACATCACTTTGGGTTCAATTTTGAATCATTTTGGAATAATTTTTGGGGTCATTTTGGGATCATTTAGGGGATTCTTGGTGTCATATCCGGTACTACCTCGAAAACTGCTTGACGGATTTCAATGAAATTTGGAATAGAGATTGCATGTGATATCTAAGACTATCCACAGGGTTGCCACATATCTCAATTTTTTTTAAATTATGGAGCAAGATATGCCAATAAGGGTATCAAATGGAAGGAATTTTCGGCGACATACCAACTAAATTATTTTCAAGTAGGGTTGCCGCATATTTTGGGATCGTATTTGGATTATTTTGGGATCATTTTGGAATCATTTATGAAAAATTTTAGGTTAATTTGGGAATTATTTTTGCATCATTTTGGTTTAAATTTTGGATCATTTTGGAATAATTTTGGGATCATTTAAGGGATTTTTGGTATCATTTTGGGACCATTTTTGGATCATTTTAGGATTTCGGGATCATTTTGTGATTATTTTGGGGTCAGTTTGAAATGAGTTGGCACCTAGGGTTGCCACTTTACTGCTTTTTTTTATTTTTTCGTATATTGAACGATTTGGATGAAATTGTTTGTGGGTAGTATACTTTATTCTAAGATTTTCTTCGTGGATTTGCCATTTGAGGCGGTTTATAAAGTTGCCACCTATTTGATATTTTTTCGGAAATCGCTTTTGAAAAGTTTATGTTGCTAAGTAAGAACATTAGAAAAAATTTAAAAATCGAAAACACCGAGTAAGCTCGGTCACCCAAGTACTATCTCTAAAAGTGTTCGTGTCAGGGTCCTGGAAACTGGTATGTAGATATATACCCTGCAAACCACTGCTAACCGTATTGCAAACATACAAACATATTTTATTTGACAAATTTCCAAAAAATTATTTAACCTTAAGCAACCAAAAAAAAATTCTTCGAAGTTCTATTAAAATATGGACCAATTAATACCAAATCTTCATTATAGGGTTAATAAACATAAGCTTTGCCAAAAAGAGAAAACGTTTCATATTTTGTACTATGCCTGATATTATGAAAGCAAATGAAACAGCATGCTCCACTGTAAAAATATCCCAAATGTTGACAACCAAACACTGCCCTCATAAATTAATTTTATTTGTCAAATTTTTTTAAAAAAAAGAAAAACGAAAAAAGGTGAGCGAAAACTTTTTAATTTCTATTTGAGTTTTTGATATTAAATCTTTCTCTTATAAGCAGGTCTGTATACATATGATGATGTAGAATGCAGCAGATGCAGATTCCAAAGGGATATAATGGAAAGGACCAACAATTTGAAAAAGGCTGCTGGTGGTGCTGCACTAATAAAACTAAGGAACACATTTAATATTTTTGTTGTCGCCTCCACTTGAAAAAAGTGGTCGTATCTACAAGCACACACCTGCATTCAATATGTTATAAGCCTTTTTAATCAAAGGTGCACCGGCAGGCTCAGATGCTTAGTTTTATGACGTCCTCATAGTGCTTGTAAAGACGCCCACTTCCTTGTTGTTATGGCTGCTCAAGTTAATATTTAAGTTTTAGTATGTATGTGTAATGAAGTATATAAATATGTTAATAAATATTAAAATAAACACATTTTCGCGCAATTTATTTGTAAAAATGAGGTAAGCATTCTTCTTCTAGCGATAACCATATTGGTAACTGGTTCGGTAACCTATTCAACTATATATGTTAACCATATGCTTGCTGGTTCGGTAACCGATTCAACTACATATGTTAACCATATGCTAGCTTGTTTGTTGACTTATTCAAAGAATAATTTTAACAGCATGTTAACCAAAACATTTACTGTTTCATAACATACTGTTAGCCACCTGTTACCAGTTTCCATAACCATGTCAACAAATACTATTAACAACATGTTAGCCAAAACATTGACGACTTCAACAAATGGCTGTTAACTACATTTTAACCAAAACATTAGCCACAGTTTGAAAGGGAAATTTTTTATTTTGAAGAGTGCAGGTATACTTTATAGCAAATGGAAAAATAGAATAAGTGCAAGGGAGAGGCAAAGTGTTAATATGGTTAAAATTTTCACACGGCCTGAACAAAATTAGCTACTTCGGTAACCGTATGAAAAATTAATGAAACCAACTATTTAACTTGGTTGCTAGCCGGTATCTGGTTTGCAGGGATAATATCAATACCATTCTCACCGAATAAAAGTAGCACTTTTGAAAAATAATAAAAAATAGGATATGGATTTTTAATAATTTCTCACTGTGCGTCGGTAATTGCATATTATTGTTGGTGTTGTTGTTGTTGTTGTTGACAATTGTCGGTATGTCACTCAAATAGCACATTAAGTGCGTTTCATTTAAGCTCCTAAGTACTTATTTCATACGCCAAACGTGTGAGTGTATGTGGGTGTTCTAAAGTCATGTCACAAATATTTTCATACATAAATATGTAATTACAAAATGCCTTAAATGGAATTAAGTGCACATATTTTTTCGCATTACTTTCCACTTGTATAGACGACACTTTGGGGGCTCCACTCCATGTCTGTCACTTTGTTCATTTGTTGCGGAAGTTTTCATTTACATTATGGATATAACTTCTTCCTTTGGAATTATGAAGAATATACAAGAAGTTTATGACTACAACAAATAATAGCTAAGTAAAAGAAAAAACGGGAATTCCAAAAAAAAAGATAAAAAAAAAATGTATAAAAAATAAAAGTAAATACTTTTTGACGGTGTTTCGCTGTTATACAGCTGTTTGTTGTTATTATCACTTGCTTTTTTGTTATTGTACTAATACAACATGTTGTTGACATATACTCAACTTGACTTGTGTGTGCATTGTAGTTGGTGAGAAGTGAGCAACGCCATGACAGTCAACAAAAAATTAAAAGTAGTGGCGGCGAAGGCTCTTGAAAATCACTGCCGCTATCGCCTCTTCCTCGTCGTCGATGTTGCTGATGCATCGCTTGTGCCGGTGAGGCAATGCGTTGCCTATTTCTTGCTCTAGCTCACCTCACCATCCTGTTTGTTTTTCTAGTCTTCGAATTGTTTTGTTTTTCTGTTTCTGTTTTTTTTTTAGTACGTGCGATTAATTATCGGTATTGCACCGTGTGCGCACTCACTTCGTTTTCACTTTATCGTCTTGACTGACATTTTTCCAAACAAAGTTTTACTATTGTTTGTGTCTTTTGCGTTATTGGTCATTGACCTGCGCGTTGTGCTGTACTTCGGCACAGTGTAGCAAAATGGTATTTTTACAAATACTTTTGAGTTTTTATTAAATACTTTTCAGTTTTTATTAAAGGCACAAATACAAATTTTTTTTTAAGTATCTCTAAATTTTTCTTAACTTTGACTAAAGCTGTTTTAAAATTAAACCTTTTTATTCTGTATTTTTTTTTAAGATAACTTATTTTTTTTTAAAGACGGAATTTTCTTAAAGTTTGTAACTTATGTATCATTTCTAAATTTTTTTTATAAAAAATAAATTTTTATTTTTTTGTCTTGTTTTTTTGTCCTTTTTTTATTTTTTTTGTCTTATTTTTTATTTTTTTGTCTTATCTTTTTTTGTCTTGTTTTTTATTTTTTTGTCTTATATTTTTTGTTTTATTTTTTTTGTTTTTTTTTTATTTTTATTTATTTTTATTTTTTTATTTGTTTTGATTTGTTTTCATTTTTTTTTATTTAAAAAACTTTTTTGATCTAAATTTTTTTTCATTTGCATTTTTTTAATTATATTTTTTTATTTGATTTTTTTTAAATTTAAATTCTTTTATTTGATTTATTTATTTTATTTTTGTTATATTTTTTTGTTTTTTTTTTTATTTTTTCATTTCGGTTTGTTTTTTTTATTTGTTTTTTATTTTTTTATTTGTTTTTATTTTTTGTTGTTTTTTTTGCTTTTTTTTTTAATTTTTTTTTTTAACTTTTTTTTTTATTTAAATAAATTTTTTTTTGTAAAAACAATTTTTTTTATTTAAAAATGGTTTTTTGTTTTTTTTTTTATTTTTTTATTTCGTTTTGTTTTTTATTTGTTTTTATTTTTTATTTGTTTTAGTTTGTTTTATTTTTTTATTTGTTCTGATTTGTTTTTATTTTATTGCTTTATTTTTTAATTTTTTTATTTAAACTGTTTTTTGATTTAAAATTAATTTTTTTTTGTATAAACAATTTTTTTTTATTTAAAAATTTAATTTTGATCTATATTTTTTTATTTGCATTTTTTTAATTATATTTTACTTTTTGATTTGAATTTTTTTTAATTTAAATTCTTTTATGTGATTTATTTATTTTATTTTTTTGTTTTTTTTTTTATTTTTTCATTTCTTTTTGTTTTTTTTATTTTTTTATTTGTTTTTTATTTTTTTATTTGTTTTTATTTTTTGTTGTTTTTTTGCTTTATTTTTTCATTTTTTTTTTATATTTTTTTTTTTTATTTAAATTAATTTTTTTTGTATAAACAATTTTTTTTATTTAAAAATGGTTTTTGTATAAATTTTTTCTCATTTGCATTTTTTTAATTAAATTTTTTTTATTTGAATTTTTTAATTTAAATTCTTTTATTTGATTTTTTTTTATTTTTTTGTTTGCTTTTATTTTTTATTTGTTTTTATTTTTTTGTGTATGTTTTTTTGCTTTATTTTTTAATTTTTTTATTAAAACTTTTTTTTTATTTAAAATTTATTTTTTTTTTGTATAAACAATTTTTTTTTTATTTAAAATTTTTTTTTGATCTAAATTTTCTTTTCATTTACATTTTTTAATAACATTTTTTTTTGATTTGTATTTTTTTAAATTTAAGTTCTATTATTTGAATTTTTTTATTTTTTTAATTAAATTTTTTTATTTAAAATTTTTTTTGGGATATAAAAATTTTTTTTTTGGAAAAAAAAAATGATTTTTTTTATATTTTTACTTTAATAACTTAAAAGTAGATTTTCTATGAAGTTTTTTTTTAAATTTTGTTTTCATAAAACGCGCAGTTTTGTAAAATTTCGAAAAAAATCACATTTTTTCTTAAACTCAGGTGACCAAAGAAAATTGCTTTATATGTTTTAAAAAATATTAAATCAAAAATAACTTTTGTCTTTTTTTTTTCTTTGTAACAATAAAGTTAATATCGACTATGCCACGTCCTCTTTTCCGATAACCCCAATTTTTCCGTGAGTCCTGACTTGGACGCTTTTCGAGATATTAAGTCTTAAAAATGAAGTTTTCATAAGAGGGTCCCCTATTACGATAACTCCAACTTTTCTCTGTGAAGAGTATTAATTTCCGGTCCCTGATACGAATCCCTTTAGAGATAGTTAGCTTTAAATATTAAGTATGTATGGAAGATGCCACTTGCGCGTACTAATTACGAATCAAACCCCCAAAAGGATGACTGATTTTTTGGTTTGTTCCATTTCACATTAGACCCACTGTACTTTTGTAATTATGTACTCATAATAGATTGCAGCAATATTTATTAGGGTCTTAGTGTAAAAGTGCTGTGCATATGGGACGCTAATGACTTTGGCTGTCGTTGGTTCAGACACATTGCTACATACATACGCCACACGGTAGTTCATTTAGCTAACACTAGGCAATCGTGCACTTTTTTATGTATCTATATGTGAATTATGTATCTACATATTTATAATATTCATAACATAATTTATTATTTCGATTACGGCTCGTAAGAAGGCCTCGATTATCGTTGGATGGCATTTTGAAAAAAAGCGCACTTTTAGAAGACTTCGATCAGTTTTATGATCATATATTTTTTTTTTCTGGAAAGACCATCTCCTTACAGCTATAAGAATTGATTCCATATTCGAGATGTCAACAATCTTTTTTCTATGCAGTAACGTAATTCCGCTATCATCCTGAACTGAGTACGTTTAGTTTTTGTACTAGATATTTCAACACTTGTGCCGGCTCCATTTCTTTGTTAATTTTTCAGTAAACTGACGGATAGCTTTCTATACACACATCATTTGTCATCAGTTGTCTGCATGAAACAAGGCAGCCGAAGAATAATTACCTTCCGCTTTAAGCATGAAAACACGGCGGCAGCAGTCTCTAAACAACATTTATTTAAATTTTTTTACTCTTACTTGAGTCATCGACGACTATTTGACTTGTATATTACATGAATCAAATTTTACTCATAGAAGAATCATATTTGACTCATAGATGAATCATATATGACTCGTAGATTAATCATATTTGACTCATACAATAATAATAATTGACACATATTCGACTCATATTTGACTCATATGAATCATATTTGAATCATATCTATTAGCCATCGTAGCTTTGACTCTTGCATATTTGACTTATACGTGAACCATATCTAATTCATACATACATGAATAATATTTGACTTGTAAATAATTCATATTTGAGTCATAGATGAATTATGTTTGACTTGTAGATCAATCATATTTTACTCATAGGAAAATCATATTTGATTCATAGATGCTTCATATTTGACTCATAGATGCATCATATTTAACTCATAGATGAAATATATTCGCCTCATAGATGAATCATATTTGGCTCATCAACGAATCATATTTGACTAATACAAGAGTAATATTTGACTCATATATGAATTATATTTGACTCATAAACGAATCATTTTTGACTCATAATTGAATCATATTTGACTCATAGATGAATCAAATTCGACACATATATGAATCATAAATGAATCATATTTGACTCATAAAGGAATCATATTTGACTCATATATTAGACATCGTAGTTGTAATCACACAATTACAATCAAATTCATATCTCTATTTTTTAGCTAAATCTTGCGAAGTTGAGCCCCTATATTACTCTTAATTACATGTCTAAATTTATACCCGACAAAAAAGGATGAAATCATTACATCAGTTCAGTATTTGTATTAATAATATTAATTAGCGTAAAATATAAATATGAGATATAAACGGGATGTAGAGTAGAGATTTGCTGTTTGTGCCAAACTAACGCATCTTTCCCAATTCCACGCGCTATCAACACTCTGCCGACATCATGCCCTGACCGTTGTATGCCTTACTTATTTCCATTACTTTTTTTTTTTTGTAGTCAAAAATCAACCAACAACTTTTTGGCTAGCCCAACTTCTTCTGTTTACATTTTTATCCGTCGTTTGTCTACTACAACTAATTGGGAAAACATTTGAGAAATGAATTCAAATTTAGGCATATCTAAAAATAAATACTACCTCTCGCTTAACAAACGCTAGATAGTAATATTTTTGAATTGCATCAACCGCAACCAAAGTCTCTGAAGCAGCTGCAATAACAACAAATATATGCAAGTTTATTACAAAATCTATGATGAGGTTGTGTCGTTGTTGTTGTTTTTTTGGGGCTGTGGAAAGGCAAACGTGTCGTGCAGACGTCATTAGAACAGAGTAATAGGTGTGGTAGTGTTGTTGTTGTTTTGGCTGCTATGAGGTAATGCGTCTGCCTTCCATTCACCTCATAGTTCTGTCTATGAGAGCTCATCAGAGTGACACACAAACTTTCATACATGGATCTTTTATACCTACACATATATAGAAATTCGGTTCTGAGTATTTAGGGGAATCTGGATCCCAGAGTACTCGGGTTTTAGTTTCGGTTAACTTAACTCTTATTATTCTTTCATATGTTACGCAATTCCATTTAGTGAAACTTCTTCACCTTCCCATCTCCAATTTCTCTTTCTAGGCCCTTAATCATATTCCATATCCTTGCGGTAAAGAGAAACGTCGGTAACCGGTTCACCCGGTACTGTGCATCACTGTCGGTTACACGGCGCTATGCTGCCCTCATATACAAGAGGCAAACGGGCGGGCGGGCGGTCGGTCGATCGAGCGGTCTTTTTTTTTTTTTTGTCAAATTCAGCCGGGAGCTCTCACTGCATCAAACCTATGCAAAAATAACAACAACCCACTGAGTTATTACCCAAAAATAGAAAGAAAATGAATGCAAGTCAAAGCTGTTTGTTGTTTTTGATTGTATTTTTGTATTCCTTTGGGAATGTAAATAATTTTAAGTGAATAACTCAACGTGTCTAATGGACTTTTCGGCATATCTTGAGCATATTGGGCTAGGCCATCTTGCTTATGGCTGTCGTTCATTTGAACTCATGCTGGAGTTCATAGTTCAAATAAATGGACTAACTGAAATTTTTTCGATAATTCAATTTTAATCACTTCAACGAACACAATGCTGACGTGTGGGTTGGACTGTTATTTTTGGAGAAGGAATGCGATTTTTCTTTGGAAACTTGGACTTGGAGACGTCAAACGTGACGCTTCTTGTTTAGTCTAGGGGGAGACAAGATTCTTTTGTTGAATTTTGCAGATCTAAATAATCTCTATACCTATCCCTATTCCTATTCCTATTCCTATTAATAGTCCTATTCCTATTCCTATTCCTATTCCTATTCCTATTCCTATTCCTATTCCTATTCCTATTCCTATTCCTATTCCTATTCCTATTCCTATTCCTATTCCTATTCCTATTCCTATTCCTATTCCTATTCCTATTCCTATTCCTATTCCTATTCTTATTCCTATTCCTATTCCTATTCCTATTCCTATTCCTATTCCTATCCCCATCTCTATCCCTATCCATATCCCTATCCCTATCCCTATCCCTATCCCTATCCCTATCCCTATCCCTATCCCTATCCCTATCCCTATCCCTATCCCTATCCCTATCCCTATCCCTATCCCTATCCCTATCCCTATCCCTATCCCTATCCCTATCCCTATCCCTATCCCTATCCCTATCCCTATCCCTATCCCTATCCCTATCCCTATCCCTATCCCTATCCCTATCCCTATCCCTATCCCTATCCCTATCCCTATCCCTATCCCTATCCCTATCCCTATCCCTATCCCTATCCCTATCCCTATCCCTATCCCTATCCCTATCCCTATCCCTATCCCTATCCCTATCCCTATCCCTATCCCTATCCCTATCCCTATCCCTATCCCTATCCCTATCCCTATCCCTATCCCTATCCCTATCCCTATCCCTATCCCTATCCCTATCCCTATCCCTATCCCTATCCCTATCCCTATCCCTATCCCTATCCCTATCCCTATCCCTATCCCTATCCCTATCCCTATCCCTATCCCTATCCCTACCCCCACGCTGCCACGCGCACTATATCTATTGCTCCGGATTGTGAAGCAAAACCATTCTTGAGCCTAAAATGAAAATCTTCGGACTTGTGAGTTTAATCCTAATGCTGGAAGTGAATATTTGTAGACCAAATTTCGTCCTTTCTCTATTAAAGGAAAATATATCGCCTCGCATACACCATACAACCCACAAAAACAACACCCAACTAATGCTCTCAAACCTTTTATCTCATTCTAGCCACGCCATAACACCAGCACCGATGACGATTCCACACGCTCAACCAACGCCGATGATAGTGGCGTCGGTGATACCGCAGACTCTTCTCATACGCGGAGCAACGATTCCAGCGAACGCGTTTGGCTAGTACATCGTGGCGGTTTTTGTGCTGCACTACGTCTACCCCAAACAAATGTACAACGTGAAAATCACAAAGTGACCATTCGCCTGTTACACAATGGCGCTGAAATGTTGGTCGATGAGGATGATATTGAGAAACAGAATGCAACAAGGCTGGATTTAATTGAAGATATATGCGATTTGAAGCAATTGAATGAGGCGTCAGTGCTGCATTGCTTACGTCAACGTTTCGCTAGCAATTTAATACATACGAAGGCGGGCCCCACGCTGCTTGTTGTCAATCCAATGGCACCACTATCGCTCTATTCGGAAAAGGTTTGTAGTGTACAAGTACAGAGGTCGGAACGTAGGAAATGCGTTTATGGGCGTTATACGCCCAATTCTTACAAATTTCTTTTAATTTATCTGCATACATAAATGTGACGCACAGTGTACAATTTTGAGTTGTTTAGGCTTGGTTGATTGGCTTTCTTTGGTTAGGCGAGTCCCTAATGGGTCTAATGGCCTCTGATAGACAATTTAGGTACCAAAATACGCGATTTAATTAGAAGTGTAGAAAAAAGAATAAATATTAGTTTAGAGAAAAATTTCGGCAAGAGAGTTGCCACCTGTTTAGAAAATGAAAATTCAGCGAATAAGTTTCTAGCGATATGGGGTTCAAGGGTAACGTAAAGAAGTATTTTTCAATTTGATAGTTACCAGCTATTTAAAAAGGGTTATACAATTTATTCAAAAAAGAGGTTGCCACCTATTGCAAAATGTTAAAAAATTTCCAGGGTTAAATTAATACTAAAAAACATTCAAATAGAGTTGCCAAGGTAGAATTAATCCTAATGTATTTTAAAAAAGTAATATAAAATTTTTGTTTTAAAAAGAGGCTGCCAGCTGATCAAAGAGGTTAGTTTTCAAAACAAACTGTCAGTTAAATTAATACTATAAAAAATAAATTAATACTCAAAAAGATTTGCCAGAGCTAAATTTATACTACAAAATGTATTTTAAAATAGTACTATTCGATTTAAGAAAAAAAGAGTTGCCACTATTTTCAAAAGGGTCAATTTAAAAAAAAAGCTAATAGACTTAAATAAATACTAAAAAATAGATGGAAATTCCAGATAAAAGGCTGAAAATATACTAGCAAATAATTTTACAAAAGGGAATGTCCTCCAGTTTTGTTAGAGTTGCCACTTGGTTAAGTACAAAAAATGTATTAAGCTTTCAAAAAGAGTTGTCACACTTTTAAAGGAAATTAAATAGAACAAAAATGTGACGAGTGTTTAAAAAACCCATTCTAGGAAGACTTGTATACAAAAAAAAATTGTTCCGCCTTTTTAAAGAGGTTGCTTTTTAAAAGGAGTTGCCACATCTTTTAATTAATTTAAATTAAAGTTTCATAAATATGTGATAAGTAAATAAGAAACAAAATAAAATGATTTAAGCAGGTTTTAACAAAAGAATAACAAATAATAATTAGGTGGCAACCTTCTTAAAGGCGAAAATTTTTAAAAAGAGTTGCCAAATGTTTGAATTAATCTAAATTAAAAGTTCAATTAAAGTAACAATTTTACTAAAGTGATATTAGACTTAAGCAGGCTGTACTACAAAAATAGTTTTTAATAAAGGATGTTGCCACCTGTTTATTTTAGCTACTTTTCTAAAAGAGCTACCAACTTTTTGAACTATATATGTATATGATTTATTTATTACATAAAAATGTTGCAATAAGTTAGCATGATTTTTTAAATAAATTATATTTCAAAGCTAACTGTTGTCAGATTTACAGAGTTGCCAGCTTTTTTAAATTAAATTACCTAGATTTAAAATTAAATAAAAAGTGATTAGTGAAAAAGAAAAAAACGGTCTAAGCAGGGGTTTTTTACAAAAATAGTTTTGAATAAATTGCTATTGACACCTTTTTAAAGATGTTGATTTTTTCAAAAAGCGTTGCCACCATTTTACACCAAATCCAAAATTAATAAAAACCGTGATGAGTAACGAAGAAACAATTTAGGCAGGTTTATATAAAAAAATAATTTTTAATAAAAGTTGTTTCCAACTTTCTAATACGATTTGCTTTTAAAAAAGAGTTGCCACCCTATTAAATAAAATTTATTAAAAATGCGTCAAGTGGAAAAGAAAAATTATTCAACAGTAAAATAGTGCACGTTTTTTTTAAATGAATTTTGAAAAGGATTGTTACCACAACAGAGTTGCCAGCTTTTTCGAATTAAATAAAAATTAAGGATTAAAAAAAAAATGAGGCGAGTGAAAGAAAAAAAAATAACTTTTTTTAAGTTATTTTGAATTGGGGACTGTTTGAAATTTTTGGAAAAATTAAAAAAAAAGAGTCACCACCCTTAAAGTGTTGCCACTCATTTTAAGGAAATATTTTTTAGTAAAAAATTATTTTTAATAAGAGTTGTTGAAAACTTTCTGATACGATTTGCTTTTAAAAAAGGACATTTTTTTATAAAAATGAGACAAGGGAAAAAGAAAAATAATATTCGTTTTTGTTTTAATAAAATAAATTTTGAAAAGGATTGTTGCCACAACATAGTTGCCAGCTTTTCAAACTAAAAAAAAAATTAAAAAAGAAAAAGAAAATAAATCAATTTTTCAAAGTAATTTAAAACAGAGGATTGTTGGCAAATTTTTGAAAAATATTTTAAAAAGAGTTACCAACTTCAAAGGGTTGCCACCCATTTTAAGTAAAATAATTATCTTAGTAAAAATTTAGTCAAAAACGTACACTGTGCGCTGCACATAGAAAGAAGACCAGCTTTGACCAGCGCGAGCTAGTTTTGAACAGCCGCATTGGTGTTAGGAAAGAGTTGGCGTAAAGCTGTGTATTGAGAAAAGTCTTTGCGCAATTTTGCATCTTTGATACAATTGCATGTTAATTTTTTGTTATTATTATTGTTGTCATTGTTGAACGCAGTGCTAAATATTTTTCTCTTTTTCATCATTGATTTTTCGTTTTGCTTTTATTGCAGGTTGTTTCCATGTTTCGCGGCTGCAAAACCGAGGATATGCCTCCGCATATCTATTCGCTAGCACAGACCGCCTACAGGGCCATGTTGGAAACGCGTCGCGATCAAAGTCTTATATTCATGGGACGTTCTGGTTCTGGCAAGACGACAAGCTTCAAGCACGCCTTATATTATTTGGCATTGGCCGCTGGTATGTAGCGAATATATATATATATATATACCTATATATTTTTTTTTTGCAAAATTTAAATGGGCGTCTGAATGTGTTTTGTAAGTTTTTTTTAGCTGGCAGAAGTTTTTTTGTTCGAGTTGGCGGCAAAATTGTTACGCTGCTGCTAACTGTTTGACAAGCGTCGCGCATGTGTGGGGTTTCTGTTCGTTCGAATTGCGTGGCTGATTAGTTAGCTGGGTCGCGCAGCCGCTGTTTAGTTGGACTGGTCGACGCGCTTCTAGCTAGACGCCTACCCCAATTGTAACGCATTCGATTTGATGCGGTCTTGATTGGCGTTCTTTACTATGGCAGTCCGGTTGATTGTCTGCTCTGTCTCTTGAAATGCATCGAAGCGCGACAACGTCTTTGATAGTACTCTGCTTGTTATTTTTTCTGTTTGGGTGCAGTAATTAATTATTTTTACTTGTCGCTAATTTCCATGCTACTTTTGTTGTTGGTTTTACTTTTTTTAAATTTTTTCTAATGCAATCATTCCTTTATTTGAAGCACAGTTATGGGTCGAATAATAGATACACTGTGAAAAATATATTTATTTAATTGAAAAATTCGAGGTTTGAACCCATAGCCGTTTCAAACCGTTTCGTTTTTCAAAATCTTAACGGTAACCATCTCAGACTCTTTCGTTTTTGTCAATACCGTAACCGTTTAAAACCTTTTCATTTTCAAAATCGTTACTTTTAAAACCGTTTCGTTTTTTTCAAAATCGTAACCGGTTCAACCCCTTTCGTTTTTTTCAATATCGTTACCGTTTAAAACCGATTCATTTTTGAAAATTGTAACCGTTTGAAACCGATTATTTTTCCAAAATCGTAATCTCAACCGTTTCAGACCCTTTCGTTAAATTTTTATTTAAAGAAATTCAAGGGAATCATAACTGTCTAGATCCTTTGGGTTTTAAAAATCGTAACCGTTTAAAAAGTATCGTTTTCAAAATCGCAAACTTAACCTTTTTAAGCACTTTCGGTTTTGTCAATACCGTAACTGTTTCCGCTTTTAAAAATCGTAACCGTAACCGTTCCAGACCCTTTCGGTTTTGTCAATAGCGCAGCTGTTTCCTTTTTTGAAATCTTAACCGTTTAAAACCGTTTCATTTAAAAAAAAGGTAACTTTTAAAACTGTTTCGTTTTTCAAAGTCGTAACCGGTTTAAGCCCTTCCGGCGTTTTCCATGTCATTGCCGTTTAAAACCGATTCGTTTTTGAAAATTGTAACCGTTTATGACCGATTCGTTTTTTTAAATTGTAACCGGAAACTAAATCCAAATCTGAACTTAGAACGAAATCACCAATTTCGAAAAACTATTTTCATATTTTGATAGCAAACCGAAACGAAATTGAAATCGGAATGAAACTGAAATCGGAACGAAATTGAAATCGGAATGAAAGTGAAATAGAACGAAAACAAAGCAAAAGTTTATTTTGAGGAACGAATCAAGAACTATAGCCAAAACACTTTGCAGAACCAATTTCATGTTTTTATTGCCAAACCTAAGCCAGGACTATGCGGAAACCATAACGAAATTGAAACTTGAAAATTTCGCAAAACAGTAACGAAACAGAATCCGAAATCAATTTTGACGTACTAAACAGAATCCGAAACCGAAGAACTTTGCAAAATAATTTCATCTCTTTATAAATTTAAAACCGGAAATAAAATGAAATTGTAACAAAAGTGGAAATGGAACGTAACTAAACCGAAATTTAGTTTGTGGGAACTACACAAAAACCGTAAAATCAAAAGAGTGATGATAATGAAAGCGAGACGAGGCAGAATGCGACATCAATTGTGAAGAACTGAATCAAAGCATTTTGACAAAAAAAAATATCGTTAACGGAACAAACCGTACAAGAACTATAGCAAATTCGAAACCGAAGCACATTGTAAAATAATTTAATTTTTGTACTGGAAATTCGAAATCGGAACGAAACTAAAATCGGAACGAAGTGGAAATAGAACGAAATCAAAACCGAAAGTTATTCGAAACCGGAACGAAACTAAAATCGGAACGAAAATGGAACGAAGTGGAAATGGATCGAAATCAAAACCGAAATTTATTGTGTAGGAACGATTTAAAAACCGTAACCGAAACACTTTGCAAAAACAATTTCATCTTTTTAGTTTATTACCGAAACCGAAGCACATTGCAAGATAATTAAATTTTTGTACTGGAAATTCTAAATCGGAAGGAAACCAAAATCGAAACGAAAATGGTACTGGAAATTCGAAATCGGAACGAAACTAAAATCGGAACGAGGTGGAAATGGAACGAAATCAAAACCGAAAGTTATTCGAAACCGGAACGAAACTAAAATTGGAACGAAAATGGAACGAAGTGGAAATAGAACGAAATCAAAAACGAAATTTATTTTGGATAAACGAGCTAAAAACCGTAACCGAAACACTTTGCAAAACCGATTTCATCCTTTTAGTTCAAAACCGAGACTGGGACGAAACCGAATATAAAATGTATAATAAAGAACGTAAACAACCGGAACCGCCATTAAACTAAATCGGAGCTTACTTTTTATTACTTTTTTTTCTATAATGCAATTTTAGTTTTTTTATTACTTGCAAATTTTTTAATTTGTCTACCAACACTTTTTTGATATATTTTTAAATAGTAAAATTTATAATCCGCCAAAAAACTATTAAAAATGTCAAGAGACTAACAAACATGCGGCGACATTTTATTTTGTAGTGGGCTCGCATGCGCTTAAAATTCTTTAAGTTTTAACAGTTAACTTTTGCTATTCGTTCTATGCATTTGAGGTCAGCATTAATTACCTAAATGAACTGCACCCACTATTATTGTGGAACGCACACATGAAATCTTACAATGTTAGTATAGCGGCAAAAACAACACGAAACAAATATTTGTGCCTCGAGGTGGTTGCCACACAATTGGGACTGGTTCTGGTATTTGTAGTTACGTAGATGCTTGGTTGTGGAGTGATATTCGTAATATTGGGTTGGGTTGATAAGTTTTGGATCTTTGTTAACCTTAGTCATAACCATAGCCTTAGTTAGGTCTAGACCATAGCAACAGTCGCCATAACTAGGAGTAGCCTTGAACGAACTAACGACAAACTACGGGAGGAAGACAAAGACTTGGCAGTCTACTACTCCTCGAACTAAAGACCTTACGACTGAATAAATTTGCAGAAGTAGGAAATCATTAAAGGGAATCGTCGGCCCTCCGGGGAACTTATTCGTGAAAGAGGTTAGAATTATGTTAATAAAACTTTTCCGAAAAAAAACAGGTTAATCTCGAACCCCTCCTTGAAGTTTGAATGGTTGTGCTCTTGTAGACTCCTAAGGTCCCACCTGCCCTCAAAACTCTTCAACTGTTTTCACAAAAAAATCTTTTTCTCACAGGCTCCTACAACAACTTCCTCAATGCTGAGAAAGTTAATTCCATCAACATCATATTGGAAGCATTTGGCAATGCAAAAACCTGCCTCAATGCGAATGCGACACGTTTTACGCAGCTGTTAAGCTTGGACTTCGATCAAAGTGGACAAATTGCCTCCGCTTCGGTGCAGGTAAGCGAATCAGCAAAGAACATAAAAAATACTTTCAAGACTACATTTCTACCTTCCTTTTCCACAGATACTACTGCCTGAACGACAACGCGCTGGCCGCCGCCAACCCAACGATCATAGCTTTCATATAATGAGTCGGCTACTCGCTGGCGCCGAAGGTTTACTACAAAAGGAGTTGCATTTAGATAATATTTCAGCGGCGGACAATCATCCGTTCGTTTCACTCTCACAAAAGCTGGAGGAGCGTCATCGTGCAGCCGCAGAGTTTATGCGCACGACACAAGCGCTCGAAACGCTAAATATCGAACCAAAAGCGGTGCGTGGTATTTGGAGTATATTGGCGGCTATTTACCATTTGGGAGTGGCTGGTGTTACAAGACGTGAGTACTTAAAAGTGTTTGAACTCTCAATTACTAATTTTCGCCTTCCATTTTCAGTCAATGCTGGACCCGCCTCGCGCGTACAATTCGCTAATCCCTCAGCTGCGCGCAGAGCTGCTGGTCTGCTTGGCGTTTCAATGGAAGATTTGAGCGCTGCTGCTTTCAATACCAACGGTACTGGTGGTGGTAGTGGTGGATCTGGCGGCGGTTTGAGTCCCGCAAAATCGCCCACCGACAGCACAGAGCAATCCTGGGAGTCGCTTGAAGCTCTCGCTGTTGGTCTCTACTCGGAGGCACTAGCTGCCGTTGTGGCACTCATCAACAAAGCCATCTGCACTTCGTCGCATACAATCGCTTCCATAATGTTGGTCGATACACCGGGCTTTCAAAACCCTGCCTCGTGTGGCATGCAAACGGGTGCAACCCTCTCCGATTTACGTCACAACTACCTGCAAGAGCGTCTGCAGCTGCTTTTCCATCACACAACTTTGGTGGCGCCACGCGATCGTTATGCACAAGAGTTGGTTGAAATCGATACAGAGGGTATGTCGGAGACGCATCCCGGTCCGCTAGTTTCACTTATCGATAAAGCGCCTCAAAATCATGTTGTACGCTCATCACAACGTGATTTACGCGAATATGAGCGGCGTGGCTTGCTCTGGCTACTCGACGAGGAGTCCATGTACCCCAACTGCAATGATGATACATTCCTCGAGCGCCTATTCACCCATTACGGCGATCGTGAACATCAAACGTTGCTACGTAAATGCGCTGGACCCAAACAATTTGTTCTACAACACTTGCAAGGCACCAATCCGGTGCTCTATACCGTGGATGGTTGGGTACGCAATAGCCGTGAACATCCTGGCATACGCAACGCTGTCACTTTGCTGCAGGATAGCTCACGTGATGAGATCAGCCGTTTGTATATTGGTTCGTTGACACGCGGTGCTGGTGGCATCGTCTTTTGTGGTTCCATTGCTGGGCTCGAAGGCACGCAGTCATTGCGTCGCGTCTCCAGCATACGTCGTTCATTCACATCGGCTGGCGTGAAGCGTAATTCGATTATGTTGCAGGTTAAATTCACTGTTGATGGCATAATCGATACTCTACGGCGCACTGGCACTCACTTTGTGCACTGTTATATGTTACAACATAATGCTGGGCAGCATAGTAGTTATTCGTCGAGTGGTTCACCAAATGCTGCGGCGTTACATGCCAGCATTGAGGACATGGTTAATGTTCCTTTGTTGCGTAGTCAGGTTAGCTGGAATTTATCGTTGTCATTTCCTTGTTATTAACTTCCTTTCTTCGACAGTTGCGCGGTTCGCAAGTGCTCGAGGCAGCACGTTTACATCGCTTGGGCTTCCCTGAATCAGTTCCTTTAGCTGAATTTGTACGTCGTTTTGGTTTGTTAGCCGGTTTCGATACGGCTGGTTCCAAGGATATTACGGTCGAACAAATTTTAGCTGCTAACGAAGTAGATACGGCCACATACCGCATCGGACCTAGTCAAGTAAGTGGCATTTTTTTTACTCTATATCAACTTTGTAATACTTCGTAAAATTTTTTTTTTAAGTAGTAGGAGATTTGATGACCGACCTCGTTTTCTAATTTGCGAAAGTCTAAATGTCTTCAATTTTAAAATAAGTTTAAACTCTCATTGAACAAACCGCTTAAACCCGGGTCGTTTTGGCACTGTACAGGCACCGTTCTCGTAGAACCGGCAATACAAGAAACTAGCCGTGTAGGCCATGTAGGTCATTTAGCGTTACCCAGGGTGCACTAACGGGGAGGCGACCTACTCTTACACCCCTACAAACCCTAGCGTACCGTTGTTAGTTGGTGATTGCAAGAGTTCATTCACCACTACACTCCATAGAAGGGTTTTTAAGCTCCCCCTTGTGGGCATCCTCTCGTGGTTCGTATTTGTACACTTCAGAAACGAATTCTCAAGAACAAGTTGTAGACAGGATCCCAACAAACACAGTCTCTAACGTTGGAGAAATGTTCGTCTTTACGTTAGATAACTAGAATAATTATCTAGCTACACTCTATTCGAAGGCAACAGTAGAGAAAGACACTAGAACTTGATTCGAGATAGGTTAGAGAACTAGCCAAGGCGGGCATTTTCCATTCATATTAGAATCCCAGTAGAGAATGACATTAGAATTCGACTCGAAAACTCAATTTGAGAATTATGACCCATTTTGTTGGAGAACGCTATGATTCTCGAGTCGTCCTCTAACATTAGAGATTGAAGAATGGGGCTAGTTCTCGAATGTACCTCCAATCGAAATCTAGCTTCACGCTCCGGCGAATCAATCGATCTTTTCCTACGCAGATGACTGCACAAAAATGGTAATGGACCATTTCGTTATTGAGCTGTGCGATACAAAAAAGAAGATAACCCCAGCCGGTTAGGGGTTTAGAATAAGCTCGAGGTAGGTATGTCGGCCGTAATAGGCGACTAAAATCATCCACTTCGACCCCAACTAGGGGGTCAAGACAATCGGCTAGTACCACAAGGGGCTATTCACCTGTCATTCCTCCATCCGTAAGGAAGAAGAAGATAGGTAATGAGAGGCATCATATCCGTAGATAAACTATCGAGTTAGCACGTCATTACCTATATGTGCATATTAGTCGCCTCTTACGACTGGTATGCCTACCTCGGGCATATTCTAAACCCCGAACCCGCAGGGGTGCTGTCTGGTTCATCACGTGACTTTTTAAAAGTAGATCTTTCGACTAGACAGGGCGAAGTACTGTTACAACAACACCAACAACAACAACAACGACAACAACAACAAGCCTGATTCCGCGTTAGCCCTCTAGTGAATTCGACAGCGCATACTTAAGCTTCAATTTGGATGCCTGAGCTCAACCGAATGTATTTTGAATAACGGTAATCCATGATTTTCAGTTACTTTTCGCCTCCGTGTTTGAATAGCGGGTAGTAAATTTCCCAGTACTTTCCTATTTTTGATCCGGAATGTTGTCGTTTTCACTTTATCATAGTAGGGAGGCGAGACGTTTGTTTAATGTTGTTGTTACGACAAAACCACCCTTCAAAGGTTTTTTTTTTGGAGATTTGACGAGATCAGGAGAATCTTCTAAGTCATCTAACACCCTCCTTCTGCAAGGAAGAAAGAATTAAAAATGTGCTGTTAGAGGCATCATATCTAACCATCAGGAGTAACGTTTGTTCCAACGTCAGGGATGGGATAGAGAGTCATAATTTTTCTCGCTACCTAATAAGCAAAAGTGGATCCTCCCTTACTTAAGCACGTGAGTTAATTTGGTTTTGTGTTTTTCCGACAGGGTGGATACTAGATGTATATTGGAACGATTTTTCGTTTGCAGAACGAAATCAAACACTGAAGATGGCGGATCGCCGAAACCGGTTTGTTACAAAACCAAAATTGACAAGGGATCACGAAAAATCGTTCCAATATACATTTACTTAAGTACCTTCTGTATTTCGGTTATCAGCTAGCAAGTGAGGAGAAAAAACTTACCCCACGGTTTTGGGGGGTTGTTGGCGATGTTGACAGTCCTTTGGATTTTTACTCCCTATCTCTTAGGTCGACGTAGTGTTGCAAGCCATAACTGTAGCTACTGCTTGTGCGCTATGTCGAATGCACCCCCTTTTACCCTATATATTGAACTACTTAGCTTATGCATCAACTGTGCCAATTAAAAGATGCTATCAATTTTGACGAGTATAATAAATTTATAAACAATCAAAATTGGCATAGTTAGTGTTGTTGTTGTTGTTGTTAACAACAAAACACTCCCCGAAGGTTTTGGGGAGTGATGCCGAAGTTGACAGTCCTTGGCCGGATATGACCCCGGTACGCTGCGGTACACCCTTGCGGTACTGCCCGTCTGTCGTGGTAGCGATTTGGTATGACCAGTGGAACCTTCTAGGTCATGGCATCCCTCCATCCATGAGGAAGGAGAAGATGGGTAATGAGAGGTGAGAGGCATCATATCCGTAGATCAACCATCGAGTAGCACGTCAATTACCTATGTGCATATTAGTCGCCTCTTACGACCGGTATGCCTACCTCGGGCATATTCTAAACCCCTAACCCGCAGGGTTAGTGGACCACTTCGCTGAGGACAGCATTTAATTTATGATATTTATATTTGCTTACTTACTTATTTATTTTTTGTATTAAAAGTATTTATATGCTTAATTATTTTGTACACAAATTTTTTTTGTTTTTTCTTTTTTGTTTACACTTGCACGCATTTATAACACCTTTAATTTAGCAACAACAAAAACGCGACAACAGCTTGCTATCTTGTTTAAGTACAAGTTTAAGATTCTACACCACTTACAAGTAATTGGCTTGCGCGTCTTGCTAGTACATATGGGTAATTCCCTGACAAATCGACAAATTTTTTACCTGACCCCATTTGATTACGCTAAAAATTTGCTATCTTTTTCTAACCCACGAAAGACATTTTTCAGAATATTTTCAAATTTTTTTTCCCCAAATCAAAAAAAGTTATGAACTTAAAAGAAAAAACGTTTTTTTTTGTTTTAAAAATGCTGCAACTTTTTCAAAAATCGACCGTTTGGGATCATTTTTTTTTAAATTTTTGTTTTTAAATGTAGTTTTCGAAAAAAAAGAAAATAATTTTTCAAAAAGTCCGACCCTTTTTTAATTTTAATTTTTATTTTTTTTTTATATTCCAACTAATTCTGCAATAAAAAAAAAAAAAAATTATATATCTTGGCTTTTAAAAATTGTTTTATTTCTTTATCCGAAAACTAAATTTAAAAACAAAAATTAAAAAAAAATTTTGGAAAAAGTTACAGCATTTAAAAAAAAAGTTTTTTTTTAAAAGTTCATAACTTTTTTTGATTTGGGGAAAAAAATTTGAAAAAATTCTGAAAATTGTCTTTCGGGGGGTAGAAAAACTTAGCAAATTTTTAGCGAAATCGAAGGGGGTCAGATAAAACATTTGTCGATTTGTCATAGAATGACCCATATGCACCTTGTTTGTACATAGCTCTATCAACTCGATTTTCCATTTTAATTACCCTCGACACTCTCGTTTGTGCTCATAATTTATGCCATTTGGATAACATTGTGTTGATAAATTTATTATTTAAAAAGCTGCTATGCAAGAATTTGGCAGGCACCGCACGTCTTATGCGCACCGTATCACCATAACCCAACAACGGCAGCTTAGAACGCGTGCTCAGATAGAATGTGCCATTTTTTGGTATAGCTGGTTCACCGCCCATGAACGCTGTAGCAGTGCATTCACCTGCTGCTATCGCCAATGACGAGCCATCAGCTGCCGTCGCTGCTGCCGCCGATGCTGTTGTTGGTCCATTTGTGCAGCCACAATCCATTTGGTCCCACAAACTAACGCTGCTGCTGCCACTCACATTGTCGTTGTTGCTGTTGTTGCGTGGTTTACACCGCGTTGCACCGAAAGCGCGCGGTTGCCGCACAGTTTCCACAAAGTAATACAAGGCCGCAAAATGATCACAAGCGAAATCAAATTCAACTGCTGTTGCATTCGGACAGTGTGGCTGTCCTAGACCCCAATTGACAAAGAATGCTGCATGGCTAAGTTTTGTGCTCGGATTGCCGAGCAGCGTAATGTCCGTGTGTATGGATTCGGTGTAGATGGCATCGTTGGGTGCCAAACGTTTATCTTCGCCGAGCGACAGCTGTACCAGTCCAGCTGGATCGAGCGCATAAATGACCCCGTAACGTTGTGGTCGAAGTTGTTTACCTGCTAAACCCGCGATATGCGCCCCAGCGCTATGGCCGATTATATAGATGGATTCGTAGGCTATGCCAGTTTCACGATGCAAGAAATGTGTAAATTCGACTAATTGTCGGCCGATCTCCTGCAGTTGGCGACTAAGACGTCCATAGCTAATATCCATTGAAATTGCACTCCAATCGAGTATGATCACATTAAATTTTCCCACCGCTAGGTAGGCATCTTTGATGGCCGCATTCGAACAGGAGGTGCTCTTGCCGGTCCAGCCGTGTATGGAGATTCTGCAAAGGAGTGAAAAGAAGCAAATGATGAATAATATTTAATAAATCTAAAATGTATAAGGATAAGTTTCGATTTTAATCGATTATATTATATAAATTTGTATCGATTATTATCGATATATAGCTCTGTCCTTGGATTATTTCCTACTCTTAGCCAAACAACTGCCCACATAAATTTTTCCTAACTTAACTTCGATTTTTATTACCATTTGAAAATTTTATATCGTATCAGGGTTATTTTCGATTTTAATCGATTATTTTAATAAATCGATTGCTATCGAAATTTGCCTCGAACCTTCGCTTACTTACTACTCTTATTGTTGTTTCTTTCTCACCAATTGTTGACTAGTATCGATACTCAATTATATCGATTTTTATTATCATTTAAAAATTCGATTTGGTATTATCGATTTTTATTGTCACTTACACGTTTAATCGATTTTAAAAAATTTCTGGAATACTTAATAATAAATTTACTTAAAAGGTTTAACTTCTATCGATTTTTCGTCCTATATCGATAGTTTACGATATTAATCAATAGTTTAAGATATTAATCGATATTTTACGATATTAATCGATAGTTCTCGATATTAATCGATAGTTTACAATATAATTCTATAGTTTACGATATTAATCGATAGTTTTCGATATTGATCGATAGTTTGCGTTATAAATTGATCGTTTACGACATTAATCCATAGTTTACGATATTAACGGATAGTTTACGATATTAATAGATAGTGTACGATATTAATGGATAGTTTAAGATATTAATCGATAGTTTACGTTATAAATCGATAATTTAGGATATTGATCGATATTTTATTATATTAATCGATAGTTTAAGATATTTATCGATATTTTAGGATAATTATCGATAGTTCACGATATTAATCGATAGTTTACGTTATAAATAGATAGTTTACAATATTAATCGATAGTTTACAATATTAATCGATAGTTTACGATATTTATCGATAGTTTACGATATTTACCGATAGTTTACGATATTAATCGATAGTTTCCGATAATAAACGATAGTTTTCGATAATAATTGATAGTTTTCTATAGTTTGGGAATATTTTCCGCTTATTTAGCTTTCTTCGATTTTTATTCTGAGTAAATTTAAATAGAAAGCTGTCAATCAAGCCCATACATCACTCACCTAACCGGCCACTTGGCATTGAAATATGAACTTTGTAGCACTTGTCGATCTCCAGGTACCAGCACTTGTGCCTTATAAGGATTTTGTGGCGTATAAAGATCCCAACGCAAAAGTTTGTTTCTCGTCTCACGCCACGATGGATTTAGCTGCGCTCGAATTTCATTCCTTAAAATCTCACGTATTGCATTCGTTACCAACACTTCGCAATTTCCGCTTTCATAGGAAAATTTCGCATTCACTTGTGCTGTAAAAGAAAGGGAAAGTAAAAAAAAAATGTAAACTGTGAACAGTGGCTTGAAGTCGAAAGTGGCAGATTAACATACTTAATTTTATACATGCTAATATCTATTGAACAAAATTACTAGTTACTGGTCAATAGTCCTTAAAACTTGTCTTATAAAAATGTTAAAAAATTGTAGTTTCATGCTTTGAAACAATGTTTGTAGGTTTTTTCTATTTTTACCATTTTCTAATTTTTTTCGTTATTCTAAAAATTAAGTATTTCGTTATAAAAATTTACAAAATAATTTTTTTTTAACTAAAAAATTTGTATTCGATCGGCCAAATAGTCTATGAAATTTATTACAGTGTAATTGAAATAACCAATAAGAAAATAATTGTAAATTTTATTATATTTTAAAATTTTGCAAAATTATGCTTTAAATTTTTAATAATTTTAAAATTAATTTTTTTGTTGTTCTAAAAATTGTTTCGCTTTAAGAAAATTTTGAAATAACTTTTGTTACACTGTCATAAATGCAAATTTTTTTTTAATAGGTACACATTTTTTTAATCTGTGCTTCGACTGCCCATAATTTTTATTTGAAAGTTTTTTTATTTAAATTTTTTTTGAATTCTCTTAATTTTTCTAATATTTTTTTTTTAATTTTTGAGTTACTTTAATTGTTTATGGGATTTTTGTATTTTTCTAATTTTTTTTCAATCTTTCTTAATTTTTTTTATAGATTTAAAAATTTTTTTTTAAACTTTTTTAAAATTTTTTTCCAATTTTTTTTCAATTTTTTTTTGTTTTTTTGTTAGAACAAATGTTTTGTTATTTGTTAGATTTTTCTTAATTTTATTTTGAATTTTGAAATTTTTCGTAATTTTATTTTTGACTTTTTTAAATTTTTCTGAATTTTAATTTTGGTTCATTTTAAATTTTTTTAGTTTTCTTTATTTATTATTTATTTTCCTTAATTTTTTCAGATATTTCCTTTTCCAAATTTTTGATTCATTTAATTTTTTTTAATTTTTTTTCTTAATATCTTTATTTTCCCCAATTTTTATTTATTTTATTTTTTTAACTTTTTTTTGTTGTTTACGAACTTAAATTGTGCGAAGTATTTGGATTTTAATTTTTTCGATATTTATTTATTTTTGATTTTTCCTTTTGATCTTTTTTAGTTTTGATTTTCCTAATTTTTTTTAATTTCTCTTTAGTTTCGATTTTGTTTATATTTTCTCTATTTTTTAATGGTTTTTTGATTTTCCTGTAGTTGGATTTTCCTTATTTTATTTTGATTTTTCTTTTTTTTTTGGATATATTTTATTTATTTTTTTTTTTTTGACTTTTCTTTAGGTTTCATTTTTCTTATATTTGTTTTGGTTTTTTTTTTATTTTTTTTTGCTTTTAGTTTTGACTTTCCTTATTTTTTGAGCTTTTTCTTTAGTTTAGATTTTCCTTTTTAATATTTTTTTTTAAATTTTTTTTTATTTTTTTTTATTTTTTATACATTTTTTTTTTTTATTTTTTTATTTATTTTTTTTTAAATTTTTTTTTCTTATTTTCCTTTAGTTTTGTTTTCGTTAGTTTTTTTATTTTTCTTTAGTTTTGATTTTCCTTATTTTTTTACTTTTCTTTAGTTTTGATACTCCTTATATTTTTTTTTGGTTTTTCTTATTTTTTGCTCTTGCTTTAATTTTCCTAATTTTTTTATATTGTTTTATTTTTTTTATTTGATTTTGCTTTACGTCGATTTTCCTTCTTTTTTATTTTTCTTTGGTTTTGATTTTTCTTATTTTTTTTTAATTTTTCATTGGTTTTGATTTTCCTTTTTTTTATTTTCCTTATTTTTTTTTTATTTTTCTTATTTTTTTTTTATTTTTCTTATTTTTCTTATTTTTTTATTTTTATTATTTTTTTTTTTATTTTTATTATTTTTTTTTTTTATTTTTATTATTTTTTTTTATTTTTATTATTTTCTTTTTTATTTATATTTTTTTTTATTTTTATATTTTTCTTATTTTTTATTGTTCTTTTTTTTAAATTTTTTTTTTGATTTTCCTTATTTTTTTCGATTTTCCGATTTTTTCGATTTTTCTTTTGTTTTGAATTCCCCTATAATTTTTTTTTTTGATTTTTCCTATATTTTCCCTATTTTTATTATTGATTTTTTAATTTTCTTTTAGTTTGATTTTCCTTTTTTTTTGATTTTTTTTTTTTTTTGAAAAATTTTTACTTTTCTTTAGTTTTAATTTTTCTTATATTTTTTTGGTTTTTCTTATTTTTAGCTTTTTCTTTAGTTTTGGCTTTCCTTATTTTTTTGAGCTTTTTCTTCAGTTTAGATTTTCTTTTTTTATTTTGTTTTATTTTATTTTTTCAATTTTTTTTTATTTTTTTATTATTTTGCTTTAGTTTTGTTTTCGTTATTTTTTTATTATTTTTCTTTGGTTTTGATTGCCTTATTTTTTTACTTTTCTTTATTTTTTTTGATTTTTATTATTTTTTTTTAATTTTTCTTATTTTTTTTTTTGATTTTCCTTATTTTTTATCTTTTTTTATGTTTTTCTTCATTTTTTATTTAGATTTTTTTTTTGTTATTTTATTTTTTTTCGAACAAATTTTTAAAGATTAAAACTGATATGAATCTGTTTGCTGAGGAAGAATTATACTAATCAACTTCACTCGAGTAACATTTTTAATGTCGGAACAAAATATCAGTTTGAAATTTTTTACTTTTGACCCACTGTACAGAAATAATTTTTGTTTGTTTACCAATAAATTGTTAGCTCACCATAAATATTCGCAAATAAAAACAAAAGCACTGTCAAATATAACGGCATTTTATTTGTTTTTATGTGAAAAGTCACACTTTGTTGAAGCGTCATAAAAGTACTAATAAATTTGTTTACAAAATGCACAATTTTAAAGGCACTGTATTGCAAATTTTACTTTTTTTTTAAAATATTTTTCTTGCTTTGTTTTGCAATTTTTGTTTGCTCTATTTTTTTTCAGATGAACTTGCTAAATACCGTTCTACAACGGCGCGTGCGCGGCTGAATTTCTTTCCGATCTCGCTTTTTGTTAAGAAATTCCAAAAAAAAGGCGAGCAAACGCTAGTTGGATTCAGTAGCACTTCAGTTGCCAAAAATTCTGCAAACCAATCGTTTCGCAAGCCATTCACAAATTGCACTTGCAATTACACCGCAGTTAGTTGTAAGCAATCAACCGCTTCGTCACGCGTTCTGACAACAAATGCGGCACGATCTCGGGCGCAGGCTCAGTTAAAAGAACATTTTGTTGGCTCAGGCAGTCAATTAACTTCTTGGCGCTGACTTACAGAATGACGTGCAGTGGCTACTACATAGTGGCAATTTGTTGTTGTGAAGTTGTTATTGTTGTTGCAACATTATTGTGTCGTCAACTTGAGTTGAACTTAATTTTTGTATTTTTAGTCATGCGAACAACTTTTATAATTTTTTTATTTTTTTATTTTTTTTTTTTTTTAATTTGCATTGTTTTTCCTTTTTTTTTTGCTTTAGTCAGTGTTTAATTTCTGTTTTTTGCTTTTGTTGCTTGTGCTGATTTGATTGCAAATTAATTCGCAAGAAAACTGGTAGTGTGTGATAATGCGGCATCGCGCGCCGGTAAGATGCGCGTAATAAGTCAACGTCCGATCGTCGTTTTACTTAATGCAGCTGTTTCTTCTTGCTCACGTTTAAGTACTTAAATAATAGGCGAAACAATTCCTTAATATATTCTTCGTGTGGTGCAAGTTATAGTTGGAGGGTATCAGACAATCGTAGGAATTCATCTTAAATATCCCTTCATAATTACAACGTTCGATCTTTTGGATTTCCTCATTCCTTTTTCCTTTTTGGATCGATTTTTTTTTAATATTCTTCATGCACCTCTGGCATGGTTTTTGTTATTGTAACAGCAAGAACCAAACTCGGCGCATTTCCTTATTTTCTCAGCTGACTATCATCAGTGCATCGTCTACCAAGCTGAGTCCGTTCGTTTGTCCACATTTTAAGTCTGTTCTTTTTGAAATGGGCCTTGTTGGAGCTTTGTGACGAAAAATTGACGGTAATCGCTGTTAGTAACCAGCTAAATTTTTGTGAGCGACTTCCTTTCCCCGAGACGTTCAATTATTGTACCTTCGAAAATTCTGGAAAGTGCGACCCTTGGGAGGTATGCCAATTCGGCGCATGCAATTTTTTTTTTATTAATAGCCAATGTAGTAACCAACTCAAGAACATAAATATGTGTCATACAAATTGGATGCGACATAAAGTGGGTCCGACGACCCAAATATTATTAATAACAAGCTAGTTTTTTTAACAGTTACTTGTCAGGGATGGGCATAATTCAATAGCGTTATTGTTCTACGAAACCTGTGCAACATGCACCAAATTTTTTCTTTGTTTTTTCTTATTTTTTAGGAAAATTTGAAATTTTTTTAAAGTTTACCTTGTTTTTTCTTTAGTTTTTTCGATATATTTTTTTTAGTTTTCTAATTTTTTTATTTTTCTTAGTGTTTTTTATTTTTTAACTTTTTTATTTTTCTTAGTTGAAATTTTTTTAAAATTTGCCTTGTTTTTTCTTTAGTTTTTTCGATATATTTTTTTTAGTTTTCTCATTTTTTTATTTTTCTTAGTGTTTTTTATTTTTTAACTTTTTTATTTTTCTTAGTTGAAATTTTTTTAAAAATTACCTTGTTTTTTCTTTAGCTTTCTCGATATATTTTTTTTTAGTTTTCTCATTTTTTTATTTTTCTTAGTGTTTTTTATTTTTTAACTTTTTTATTTTTCTTAGTTTTTATCATTTTTCTTAATTTTCTTTTGGTTTTACTAATTTTTCTTATTTTTTTTAAATTTCACTAACTTTTTTAAAAGATTTCTCTTATTTTTTTTTTGGATTTCAAATTGTTTTTTTTTTTTTATTTTTCTTTTTGTTTTTGATATTTAAAATTTTTTTTTTTATTTTTTTGTATTTTATTTTCTTGATTTCCCTTATTTTTCTCCTCAATTTTTTTATTTTTCTAAATTTTTTTTTAATTTTCTCATTTTATTTATTTTTCTCATTTTTTTTTTATTTTCCGCATTTTTTTTACTTTTCTCAATTTTTTTATTTCACTTTATTTTTTCATTGGTTTTCTTAATTTTTTTTATTTTTTTTTGTTTTTATCTAATTTTTGCTTTGTTTTTTCATATTTTGGTTATTAATTTTTTTTTATTTTGCAATTTTCCTTTTCGAGTTTTCCTTTTTTGGTTTTCCCTGTTTTTGTTTTCCCTTTTTTTATTTTTTTCGATTTTTTTTTATTTTTCTCAATTTTTTTATTTCTCTTTATTTTTTCATTGGTTTTACTTAAGTTTTTTTTTATTTTATCTAATTTTTGCTTTGATTTTTAAAATTTTGGTATTATTAATTTTTTTTATTTTGCTAATTTCTTTTTCGATTTTTCCTTTTTTGGTTTTCCCTGTTTTTTCCCCTTTTCTATATTTTTTTCGTTTTATTTTTATTTGTCATTTTTTCTTAATTTTTTTATTTTTCTACATATTTTTAATTTTCCTCTATTTTTTATTTTTCTCATTTTGTTTATTTTTCTCAATTTTTTATATCACTTTATTTTTTCATTGGTTTTTCTTAAGTTTTTTTATTTTTTTGTTATTTTGTCTAATTTTTGCTTGATTGTTCAAATTTTGGTATTATTCATTTTTTTTTTATTTTGCTACAGTTTTTTTCCTTATTTTGTTTTCTCTTTTTTTCGTTTTTTCCAAAGTTTTAGGTTTGCTTTTTCTCATTTTTTTTATTTACCTTATTTTTTCTTTGATTTTTCTTAATTTTTTTAGATTTTTTTTATTTTTCTCATTTTTTCCAAATTTTTTTTTATTTCTCTAAATATTTTTAATTTGTCGCTATTTTTTATTTTTCTAGTTTTTTTCATTTATCTTATTTTTCTCAATGGTTTTTTTATATTTACTACTAATTTCTTTTCGACTTTTCTAATTTTTTTTTAGCTTTTTCATAGTTTTATGTTTGTTTTTTCCCAGTTTTTTTCAGAACTTTGTACATCAAGGGCCTATCTCGGCTGAAAATGTATTGAATTTTAGTTCAGATAAGGCGTTTTGGTAACACATTCTGAGATTTTTGGACAAAATATTTTGAAATATTGCGATCTTCCACGATAGTGTTTTTTATGTAGGTGCATGGCGGATCCTCGCACGACCGCGATCAACAAGTTAACATATAAAAATCTGATTTAAATTCACTTAACCATGTAGCCTTCGTATGAATTTAAATTGTTTGGCTCCAGTTCAATACGTCGTCGTTAATTGAGTGTTCTAAATTCTATGCTAGGAATTGTTGATTGATATTACTGACAAATTTAAGGCCAAAGTTTTTTAGTTTCGTAGTTTTAAATTTCTACTAAAACCGAAACTGGATCTCTATACCAAATATGAGATAGCAGGTGCAACAAGCTGCGAAGATATAACAAACTTCGCTGCAGCCACTCTTCGAAAATGAAATACAGTTTGAAAAGCCATGAACAAAACAGTTTGAGGGACATTGTAATACTTCATAAGGTCATTGATTAGTCTTCTTGCTTAGTATTCGATTTTCGAGAACTTTTGCATACAAATATCGACAGTATATGTCAGACAGTTTGAAAGGCAATTTAGACAACAGTTTGAGTACCACTGAAATACTTCATAAGCGCTGTTCTTGCTATCCTTACTGTTTCGTTGCCCGAAAACAGTTGCAAGAAACTTAAGGCAGCAGCTGTTTCCTTTTCCAATCAGTCAGAATATTTAAATAAAAAATGATTTCTTAAAAAAATTATTTCGCTATAAATTAATTGTGCTCATAAAAGTTTTTGTTCATTTTTTAATCTCAACCATTTTACATAAATTCTAGTCTTACAATTAACGATCGGATTTCCTTACAAATTGCCTTTTTGCTTTTCGCGCATCATTTGTCCGGCTGATGATCCGATTTTTAGCCTGTCCTTTTTTTATAGCACTATTTATTACTCAATTTAATGATATTTTTGCGAGGTTTATACGAATTTTATTTTTTTAAAACACTCGTCGTGAATGCAAAGAGCGCAACAGCAGCAGCCTTCATTTGTATTACAGCTGAGTTTATTTGGCAGCGCTTAAGAATTGCAATCAAATGCCTTTATAGCGCATTAAATACTTCTACGCGAGTTTACAGTCATCGCGTAGGCAAAAGAGACAAATTTATTTTAAAAAAATCTAAAAAAAAAACAGCCAATCTAACGGACCGATATTCGCGGCACACTAAGATAAAGTCGGCTTTAGGACAGTTTTCCTTCATTTTGGTCTTGTTCCATTTTACCTCGCAGCCACTGTAAATGCGTACGTGCTTAGTGTGAACGAGCCGAGAGGTATTTTTCATTAGTCCATATGTTGTGGGACATATTGCGAAATGTCACCTAATCGCACAATATATTGTAAGTGCATTTAATAAGATAATTGCAAGCGATTAATTAAAAGCAGCCATTCTGCATGGTGAGAAAAATACAAATAAATTCTGAAAAAAAACACGCGAAAGAAGTTAACTTCTTAAATTCAGAAATAACGAAATATGAATAAGGTGCATTCGAGAATGGTTTAGATTCCCAATTTCTTACTTCCGGGAAGTGCACCAGGGAACCGATCAGTTCGAAAATATCTTATACATAGTGCGTTTTCCTTCAAATACGGTACGTGGGTATAATTATGCCTAAATTAACAGGGGCCCATACGAATGGAATATAGAGCAAGAGGGGATTGGTAGAAGGAAAGAGGGGAATGAAGAGAAAAAGGGAGGGAGATAGTGTGAAGGCGAAGAAAGATAGGAAGGAGATTTGTAAAAGTGGTTTTAAATTGCACTTAGGTGGCCACCCTTAAGTGGCAACCCTGCGTGAAATTGTCATATTTGGAATAAGGCCGAAAATACCTTTAATTTTATACCCATATTGGCATATCTAGCTCTATATTAAAAAAATGGGTTTAGGTGGCAACCCTGCAAACCGCCCTAAGTAGCAACACCCATGTATATAATCTTAAAAATAATCAAATTGTCTATATGCCAAACTTTATCCATATCGGTTGAGTAGTTCCCGAGATATACGAAAAAAGTAAATAAATTGCTGTTAGGTGGCAACTCCAAGGCCGAAAATACCTTTCATTTTATACCCATATTGGCATATCTAGCTCTATATTAAAAATAATGGGGTTAGGTGGCAACCCTGCAAACCGCCCTAAGTGGCAACACGCATGTATATAATCTTAGAAAGAATCAAATTGTCTATATGCCAAATTTTATCCAAATCGTTTGAGTAGTTCCCGAAATATACGAAAAAAATAAATAAATTGCGGTTAGGGGGCAACTCCAAGTGGCAATCCTGTTTGAAATTATCTTATTATATATTCGAAATACCTTCCATTTGATACCCATATTGGCATATCTAGCTCTATATTTAAAAAAAATGGGGTTAGGTGGCAACCCTGCAAACCGCCCTAAGTGGCAACACGCATGTATATAATCTTAGAAAGAATCAAATTGTGTATATGCCAAATTTTATTCAAATCGGTATAGTAGTTCCCGAAAAAATAAATAAATTGCGGTTAGGTGGGGCAACCCCAAGTGGCAACCTTGTTTGAAATTATGTAATTTGGAATACAGTCGAAAATACTTTTCATTTGATACCCATATTGGCATATCTAGCTCTATATTTAAAAAAAATTGGGATAGGTGGCAACCCTGTAAACCGCCATAAGTTGCAACACACATGAATTCTGCTCGGCCTAACTATTACAATTTGTGCAATGTTAGGTAGATCCTAGAATTTCACCTCCTATTTGATTTGCACAGCTAAACATCGTGGTGAAAATCGCGTACGCCTGAAAGTCTGCAACATACGCCTGAAAGTCGGCTACAATTGCATTATTTCCGTTGCATCATCAGCCATTTTCTCAAATTTTACTCTCAACCAAAACTTCATATCGCCGCCTAAAAGTTAAGCTATTAAAGCTGCTGAGTTTAGCCTTCATTCGTACCTCGATTTCAACGCTCTACTTTAGAATTTGTTTCAAGAATGCTCTGTCTCAGAATTTATTTGAATAAAATCCCATTTCAAAATTGTATTAAAAAAGTCCTCTTTTTTAAAAATTTCAATGAGATATGGCGTTTTTGATACTGATTCTGAGATAGGTCGTTTTTGAAACGAATCTTGACATAGTTTATATAGAGCTTTCTTCAAACAACTTCTGAGCTAGGGCGTTTTAGGGCTGTCGATATATATATCAAGAAACAAATCTATTTTAACTTGTACTAATTTTTCTGAGTGTAGCAAGCTTTTCAAACTTGTCGCAAATGGCATGCCATCACAAACAAAATTTGACCTTGGCTGACCAGACAAAGGTGTTTGCCTTCTGTGTCGTTTATGCAGCGAATGCAATTGTTATTGCATCAGAATAGCTAACATTTGGCGCCTAATAACAGTGTGTTGTTGTTATAAAGAGTATAACAAAATAAATATTTTTTTATTTTTTTAATATTTAACTTTAATTATACTGATTTCACTTTTAACGACAACTTTATCTATTCATTTGTGGTACCTGCGAATGTCTTATTTTCAAATTTGTATAAGAGAAATCGGGTAGTAATTTGTCCCTTTGGTTCGTGACTTGGCTTAATACAGCAGTACAGGGTGTATTCTATGCTCTTTGCAAAGCTTACTAAAATGCGCCTGAAAATATGCTACACGCAAAAGCTGAATTGTTTCTGAGATGTACGCTGTTTGATTGATTATGACCAGTGTAAGTACTTTTATATAGCTTTAAAAGACCGATTGTCATCCGTCATCTTCCAGCGTTTTTTTTTTTGTTCCGATTTCTGCACCTTTCTACCACTGTACAGCCAACCAGCATTCATTTGATCGTTGAGTAGCTTCGCCATTCTTTTGGCATTTGACTGAATGCGTCTTGACGACGATTATTGTTGTTGGTAGCAAAGTGCATTTTCTAGTTATTGTTATTGCAATTTTAAGTTTGATTTGCTCGTTCGGTGAATATTTTTTAAGAGCTTTTACTTTTTTATGAATGTTGTTCTCCTTTACATTAATATATATTTATTTTAAAAATTTGCATTAGATATGCAAAAATGTTGAATGACAAGTTAAAAAAAAAGAGTGGAATAAAAAAGTTCTAAAAATAACTCCCAAGAAAAGTAAAAAAATTACAAAAAAAAAAAATTAAAAATTAGTATTCAAAAAAATTGCAAAACGGAAGTAAAATATGCACACAAAAATCAAAACAACATAAATATAAAAAAAAAAAATTGTTATAACTTGAATAACAAAAAACCCGAAATGCCTCCAAAAATTTTATGAATTTCATTAAATAAAATAAGAAAAGATAGAAAAAAAATAAAATAAAACAAGAAAATAAAAAGAAATTAAAAAAATAAAAAAAAAAATAAAAAAAAAATAAAAAAAAAAAAAAAAAAAAAATAAAAAAAAAAATAAAGAAAAACAAAAAAGAAAATAAAAAAATAAAGAAAAACAAAAAAAAAATCAAAAAAAAACAAAACGAAAATAAAAAAATAAAAAAAAATAAAAAAGAAAATAAAAAACAAAATAAAAAATAATAAAAACAAAATAAGAAAAAATAAATATAAAATTAAAAAAAATAAAAAAATAAACATAAAAAAAAATAAAAAAAAAATAAAAAGAAATAAAAAAAATAAAAAGAAATAAAAAAAATGAAAAAAAAAGATTTAAAAAAATAAAAAATATTTAAAAAAAATATAAAAAAAAAATTAAAAAAACTGACAAAAAAAGAATTGAAAAAAACCAAAAAATAAATAAAAAATACATAAATCAATTAAAAAATAAAAAAATATATAAATTAAATTAAAATAAAATAAAAAATTAAAAAAATTTAAAAAAATTTAAAAATAAATTTAAAAAATATTTAAAAAAAAAAATTAAAAATAAATAAATCAATTAAAAAATACAAATAATTAAAGAAAAATTAATAAATAAAAGAAAAAAAATAAAAAAAATAATAAATAAAATAAAAAAATTTATAAATAAAAGAAAAAAATTAAAAATTAATAAATAAAAGAAAAAAATAAAAAAATTAATAAATAAAAGAAAAAAATAAAAAAATTAATAAATAAAAAAAATGAATAGAAAAAAATCACAGAATTTAAAAAACGGCAATTCTAAATAAAATTCCGCACGGATTTGATTCGCACTCCCAAAAATTATTTACTAATTTAATGACTTAAATTAAATTTAAAATTCGCAACAACCTGCCAATTGCCACAGCAGATGATTCCAATACTTTAAATTTTCCCTAGACAAAGGAATTAAAGGAATTTTAGCAAAATACAAAATTCCTAGGGAGAAAAATTCCGGGAGAATATTTATAATTGCCCTGATAATAAAATAAATAAATTAAAAAAATAAAATAAATAAATTAGAAATAAACTAATTAAAAAAAAAATAAAAGAACTTAAAAAGTAACTTAAAAAAAAATAAATATTAGAAAAAAAAAAACATAAAAGGCTGCAAAAAATAAAACAAAAACGAGAAAAAAATAAAAAAAAATAAAAAAAAATAAAAAAAAAAAATAAAAAAAAAAAAATAAAAAAATATTAAAAAAAAATACAAAAACATTGAAAAAAAAATTAAAAATAAAAAAAACTAATAAAAAATATAATAAAAAAATTCAAAAAAAAAAACAAATAAATAAATTAAAAAAACACAATAAACAAAGTAAAAAAAAGTAAAAAAAACAAAACAAATAATAAATTAAAAAAAAAAAACGAATAGACAAAATAAAAAAAAACTAATAAACAAAATTATAAAAAAAAAAAACAAATAAATATATAAAATGAAAAAAAAGAATATAGAACAAATAAAACTTAAATAAATAAAAAAACAATTATAGGGCCTTAAGTAAATTTCTGGACATAAGACATTGAACCGCATCCATGTAGAACTCCGCCAGTGTAATAATTTTACTTTGAAGTATCTGCATTCACATTTGCCAAGTTTCACATTCATAACATCCCTAATAATAAAAACTTTGACGTCAGATTGATTGTTCGTTTATAGTGCCATTTACACACAAGTTATCATCTCTTAAAGATCTTGGCTACACAATTGCGCCTTGGTATTTTATATTTCTGCAGCAACGAAGAGCATGTGCCAAATAGACCCCTTCAGTCAGACAACGCGGCAACGGCAACTGCCAGCCAAATATCAAGTGACAACAACTTTCACGGTCAAGTTCACATTCACCTAAAAAACAAAAAAAAAACATAAACAAGCGATGCCTCAAAGCAAAATACTGGCTTATTTATGTACTCATGTACGTACAGAGCCTTTACGTATGGATGGTGGCTATAAAATTTCAACTTTGTCAGTGACTTCACTCGGCGTGCGCATGCTCAGGCGCATACTTTGTCGTTGTAGTTTTGCAATGCTGAGAGAATGCAGTTGTGCGCTCCTCGCTGTGTTGTATGAACAATCATTTGGAGCTTGTTTATTTTATTCCACCAACAATTGTAAATAACGATCAAAATATAACAACAAAACATGATCATATTTCGTATTTTTTAATGATCGTAACAATCGTAACAAATTTGAGTGTTAATAATGTAAGAAATAAAAACTAGTTACACATTTGTAAGTGTATGTAATTACATGTTCACATACTTACGAATTAATACCGCCAATTGGTTGCAATATCATACGTCGATGTAGGATTTAGATTTCCAAACTGGTTAAGATATCGATCACAGGTAGATCGACAGCTTAGCATTTAATTTCAATTGTAAAAAAGTAAAAAAAAAAATAAAAATATGAAAAAAATAAAAATATAAAAAAAAATAAAAATTTAAAAAAAATAAAAATATAAAAAAAATAAAAATATAAATAAAAAAAATAAAAATATAAAAAAAAATAAAAATAAAAAAAAAAAAAAATAAAAATATAAAAAAATAAAAATATAAAAATAAAACTAAAAATATAAAAAAAAAAATAAAAAAACTAAAAAAATCTAAAAATAAATAATTAAAATATAAAAAAGTAAAAATATAAAAAAAAAAAAAAATTAAAAAAAAGTAAAAAATTAAAAAAATTAAAAAAAAGGAAAAATAAAAAAAATAAAAAAAATAAATAAAAAATTTAAATAAAGAAATAAAACAATTATTAAAAAAATGAAAGTAAAACAAATTAAAAAATATAAATAATAAAATTAATCTATCGATATGGTTGTTGTTAATGAGTAAAAAAAAAGAAATAAAAAATATAAAATAATGAATTAAAAAAAAAAGAAATAAAAAATATAAAATAATGAAATAAAAAAAATAATAAAAAAAAATTAAAAAATAAAAGGAAATAAAAAAAAATTAAAATAAAAAATATTAAAAAAAAAAATTTAAAAAAATTAAAAAAAATTAAAAAAATAGAAATAAAAAAAAAAATATTAAAAAATTTAAAAAAATAAAAAAATTAAAAAATAAAAGAAAAATAAAAATAAAGATAAAAAATAAATAAATAAAGAAATAAAAGAAAAAAGAAAAACATCAAAAAATAAAGAAAAAAATGTAAAATAAAAAAAGAAAAAATTTAAACTTAAATAAAATCAAAAAAATTTAATAAAAAAATAAAAACTTAAATAAATACAAAAAAAAAAATATTGAGAAAATATAAAGAAAAAAAATAAAAAAAAGAATAATAAAATAAAAAAAAATAAAAAATAAAAAAAAAATAAAGAAATAAAAAAAAAACAAATAAAAAAATTAAAAAAAAGAAAGAAAAAATTAAAAAAAGAAAAAAAAATATATAAAAATGATGAAAAAAAGAGAAAAAAAATTAAAAAAAAAGAAAAATAAAAATTAAAAAAAAAAATTAAAAAAAAGAAAAAAAAAAATTAAAAAAAAAAATTAAAAAAAGTAAAAAATAAAAATTAAAAAAATATAAATAATAAAATTAATCTATCGATATGGTGTTGTTAATGAATTAAAAAAAAAATATATAAAAAATGAATTAAAAAAAAAAGAAATAAAAAATATAAAATAATGAAATAAAAAAAAATTATGAAAAAAAATAAAAAGAAAAAAATAAAAAGAAAAAAGTAAAAATATAAAAAAAAAAATAAAATTATTAAAAAATAAAAAAAAAAAATAAAAAAACAGAAAAAAATGAAAAATTAAAATAAAGATAAAAAACAAAAGAATAAAAAAATAAAAGAACTAAAAAACGCTATAAAAATTAAATTAACAACGAAAAAAAAAAAAAAACAACAAAAAAATAAAGAAAAAAATCGAAAATAAAAAAAGAAAAAAATTGAAACTTAAATTTAATTAAAAAAATTGAATAAAAAAATAAAAACTCAAATAAAGTTAAAAAATTGAATACAAAAATAAAAACTTAAATAAATTAAAAAAAATTGAGGAAATATAAAGAAAAAAAATAAAAAAAAGAAAAAATAATAATAAAAAATAAAAAAAATAATAAAAAATAAAAAAAATAATAAAAAATAAAAAAAGAAAAAAAAATAATACAAAATAAAAAAAAAATAAAATAATAATAAAAAAATAAAAAAAAAATAAAAAAAATAAAAAAAAAAAATAAAAAAAAAGAAAAAAATAAAAAGAAAAAGGTAAAAATATAAAAAAAAATAAAATTATTAAAAAATAAAAAAAAAAAAAATAAAAAAAACAGAAAAAAATTAAAAATAAAAATAAAGATAAAAAATAAAAGAATAAAAAATAAAAGAACTAAAAAACACTATAAAAATTAAATTAACAACGAAAAATAAAAAAAAAAAAAACAAAAAAGAAAAAAAAAACAACAAAAAAATAAAGAAAAAAATGTAAAATAAAAAAAGAAAAAAATTGAAACTTAAATAAAATTAAAAAAATTGAATAAAAAAATAAAAACTCAAATAAAGTTAAAAAATTGAATACAAAAATAAAAACTTAAATAAATTAAAAAAAATTGAGGAAATATAAAGAAAAAAAATAAAAAAAAGAAAAAATAATAATAAAAAATAAAAAAAATAATAAAAAATAAAAAAAGAAAAAAAAATAATACAAAATAAAAAAAAAGAAAATAATAATAAAAAAATAAAAAAAAAGAAAAAAAAAATAAAAAAAATAAAAAAAAAGAAAATAAAAATAAAAATAAATAAAAATGATGAAAACAAAAAGAAAAAAAAATAAAAATTATAATGATAAAAAAAGAAAAAAGAATATTTTATTATACAAAACAAAAAAAAAAAAATAAATAAAATACATACAAAACAAAAAAATGAAATAAAAAAAAAAATAAAATAAGAAAAAAGAAAATAAAAAAACACAAAAAAATATAAATTAATAAATAAAAAGCGAAATAATGGTAAATAAAAATTGAAAAAAAAATTTGTTGCCATCCTTCAACACTGCGTTGAAAGATATCTCGTAACATAGTGTAATCATTAAGCATTCATATTGTGGATCAAAAAAACTATTTTACTAGTCTAACTCGAGAAAAAGTAAAACAAAAGAGCTGACGTTATTGCAATGTGCAATGTGATCCCCGCTTATCGTCATCACAATCAGTGCGCGCACCGCGGAGCAGCATAGCAAAAAGCGCATTAAATAAGGCAAAAAACAAACCATAAACAAATTTGATCTACAACATAATTATTCGGCGACCGTGGCCGCACAGCTCAAGTGTACCACTAAACTTTAATCTTGATTTTTTACTGTCCGCCTTTCATCCATCCAATTTGGCTTAGTTTAACTTGCTCCTCCGCGCCTTCAAGAGTGCTTTTGTTGTGTGGCGCGGGCGCTGACGTAAATTTCCCACAATCGCATCATTCATTACCTGATTCCGCAACGAAAGTAAAACGCAAAAATCCGCTTTCCATTTCATTTTACAGCCAAGCAAGATTAGTCTTTAAGTAATATTTAAGTGAGATGTGTTTTGTTGTTGTGTGCGCGGCGCTCAGTTGATGCATCAAAAGTTAATACTTTAACTGAAAGTGATTTCGAATTCCTTCGGGTATGCGAGTTATCGTTAGAGGTGCACACAGTGTGTGATTTTTGAGGTGGTGTGAGATAAAAAAGGTCTTTATTCATATCTCTTAAATAGTGTCAGAGATCCCTTTGTAAAGTGGGGAACTTGACTTAACCTAGAACTCTGCGCGACGAAACTGTATTGAGATCGTGTTATCGCATATGTTTTGTAGTATGATCAGCTGTTTGGCAGTGGTGAATTGGTGAATTCTTGTGGTGAAAATTATTAAGAGTAAAGAAACAAATAAAGTGTATGAAGCAGCTGAAGAAGTGGACAGATGCTTATTTTTAATTTTTCGTGCTTAATGAGAGCAAATTTATCTTTTTTTTGCCGAAAATTAAAATTTATTGAAACTTAATTGTCAATAAATGCAAACAGACATTTTAATGATAAACTGCGTGCGTCAAAAATTGATGGAATAATTAAATCCGGCTGCTGCAGCTGTTGAGCGCATGCGATGCTGCAATCACATCTTTGAAAGCTCACTAACTTTTTGAATAGAAAATGTGCGTGTTTCAACATATCAATCGTCATCCGTTACAACAACATAAATGCGTGAACATAGCCGACATAGCAACACATTGCCTCAAGCACGGGATGTGTGTGTCATTGGTGGTGCAGCAGCGGTAATTGAAGTTGGAGCAGCAGCTAACGAAGTAGGTAGTGTGCAACTTACTGCACTTGATGACTCTCCTACCTACATTTGTCCCGCCGACTCGTCGCCAAACAATGGCACACACTTTGATTTTCTTCTAGGCAAAGAGTTTTTCAATTTTTGTTTCGAATTATGTGCGCATCGTGATGTGGCGCGTGAAGTGTGGCATTTGCTGTTATTACTCTACGGTTTGTTGAGTGTGCTGCTCATGAGTAGAAGTGTGAGTACCATTGTATATACATAAGTTGTAATTTAAAAGTAATCAATTTTAAAAATCTACATCAAATAATTTCCAGCTGTCTTATTGATAGTTAGTTGATAATTTTTCTTTCACCATTTAGAGTTTCCTTTTATCATAAAAACTAAGTTAAACCAAGTTTACTTGATTTAATATAATTTTGTTTTTGTTTTATTTTTATTTTATTTTAATTTTATTTTTATTTTATTTTTATTTTATTTTTATTTTATTTTAATTTTATTTTTATTTTTATTTTATTTTAATTTTAATTTTATTTTTATTTTATTTTATTTTTATTTTATTTTATTTTTATTTTATTTTATTTTTATTTTATTTTATTTTATTTTCATTTTATTTTATTTTTATTTTATTTTTGTTTTATTTTATTTTTATTTTTATTTTATTTTTATTTAATTTTTTTTATTTTTATTTTATTTTTATTTTATTTTTATTTTTATTTTTATTTTTATTTTATTTTATTTTTATTTTATTTTCTTTTATATTTATTTTATTTTTATTTTATTCTTATTTTATTTTTATTTTATTTTTATTTTATTTTTATTTTATTTTTATTTTATTTTATTTTATTTTTATTTTATTTTTATTTTATTTTAATTTTATTTTTATTTTATTTTATTTTTATTTTATTTTATTTTTATTTTAATTTTTTATTTGATTTTTAATTTATTTTTATTTTATTTTATTTTTATTTTATTATTTTATTTTTATTTTATTTTTATTTTATTTTTATTTTATTTTATTTTTATTTTTATTTTATTTTTATTTTATTTTTATTTTATTTTTATTTTATTTTTATTTTATTTTTATTTTATTTTATTTTTATTTTATTTTTATTTTATTTTTATTTTATTTTATTTTTATTTTATTTTTATTTTATTTTTATTTTATTTTTATTTTATTTTTATTTTATTTTTATTTTATTTTTATTTTATTTTTATTTTTATTTTATTTTTATTTTATTTTTATTTTATTTTTATTTTATTTTTATTTTATTTTTATTTTTATTTTATTTTATTTTAATTTTATTTTATTTTATTTTATTTTTAATTTTATTTTATTTTATTTTATTTTTATTTTTATTTTATTTTATTTTTACTTTATTTTATTTTCTTTTATATTTATTTTTATTTTATTTTTATTTTTATTTTATTTTTATTTGATTTTAATTTTATTTTTATTTTTATTTTATTTTTATTTTATTTTTATTTTATTTTTATTTTATTTTTATTTTATTTTTATTTTTATTTTTATTTTATTTTTATTTTATCTTTATCTTTATTTTATTTTTATTTTATTTTTATTTTTATTTTATTCTTATTTTATTTTTATTTTATTTATATTTTGTTTTTATTTTATTTTTATTTTATTTTATTTTATTTTATTTTATTTATTTTTTAATTTATTTTTATTTTTATTTTATTGTATTTTTATATATTTTTTAATTTTATTTTTATTTAATTATTTATTTATTTATTTTTTTAATTTTATTATTTTGTCTAACCTTTTTTAACCGAACCTTTGTTAGTCCCCCCTCTTTTAAATATGCGTTTGTTTACGCATCTCTTTCTTCTGTTTGTCTACAAATCACGTTTAATGTTTTGTACAAATGCAGCTGCAACATAACAAATACTAGCTCAACAACAAAGTAGTCAACTGTCAGCGTTGAAGTGCTAAGCGCCAACTAAGTAGCAACACTTGCACTACCATTATAATCATTATCATCATGAAGAGAAGTTGGTCAGTGATCTGTTAGCAATGCAACAAAACCAACTTGAAAATGAGCTGAGTTTAATCGCATTGAATAACAAGCAATGGATTAAAACAACAGCAAATACTTTTGTAACAACAAATTAGCTTAAGACACATGGTTGCATATGTACAGTTGCGGTGTACATTTTAGAAGTGATCATATGCGTAGACAAAGAAGACAAATATTAGTTCTTTTCTACTAATGGATTAACTTATTTCATTAAAATTTTCTTATTCCAATTTCGCCATATGTCTACTTGTAAAAATATGTTGAAGCTACTTTTATTGCCGCTACTGCGTATAGCAGGAATAAAACATTTTCTTGTGGTAAAAATGTTTTTTAAACTTCAAATAAGGCATATAGCAATACGTCGGAGAAAATTGCATTCAATTCTATGTAGCGATTTATAAGTGATGCGCCAACAAACATACAAACAAATCGATGAAAATTCTTAAAACTGCGGTTTTGGCTGCTCCTACTACTCTAACAAATACGGAGAGGGGAGTCTGCATTCTTCTTTGAGCGTTATAATCTAAAGGCAACAGTTTTATTGTATATTAAATTAGGGAGATCACTACTAATATTTTTTCCACCACTGCAGTTATGTGAAATTAGCCATCAGTTATAAATGACCACCACATCAATGAGTGAATGGAAATATTTTAATGGCATTTTTTGGTACTTATTTTTGTATGGTGATGTTACGACGATTGATTACAGTCGTTTTCTTTTTATTTGTTTTTTCTTTCATTTATACTGCTTTTGTAACATTTACTTTTATGAAAATGCATTTTAGCAATATTTCTACACTTATTAACTTGGTGTGACATGTTGACTGACTAATTATTGCTATTACGGACATATCTTTCGTTCCACACATTTTCTTTTAAGTGAATTTTTTCTTCAACATTTCACTTCACTTCATTATTGGTTCGAATTTGTCGATATTTGGGGGTTACAAACTTTTTTAGGTTTCTTGGGATTTTTCAACTAGACTTAAGGTACTAATGTTGCAAAATATATAAGCTCCAAAACTGTTTTTGATCTCATTATTTAACTCTTTTCATTGCTTAAATATTTGATTCGGAGAAAACAACACACTTTTGCTGGGTCAATGGCTTTGTCGAAAAAATAGAGACACCATGGCGTATACGCAACCTTTTAATGCCATTGTAAAAAGGGCGTTTCATAGAGGCACACATGTTCTTTTCTTCAAAAGCAAATGTAGTAAATAAAAATAAGCCCTAATTTGTCTTATAATCCAATCGAAAGAAACAGAGACAAGAGGCGATGTTTTTTACTCTTTGCTAGTAAAGAGGCGGCTTACCTGTCCAAGTTACATATCCATCAATTTAAGTTGTGTTCCATATCAAATGCAGTAAGCAATAATTCAACCGGCGTTTGTAGGCACACATCACGTCCACCCATTTCGCCTACTCGAGCGCTGAGTTGAATTGGTGCACGCTCAATTCGGGCTGTCAGTGATAAGTTTATTTACTTTTTTTGTTGTTGTTTTACTGCGTTACTTTCATTACTTCGCTTCTTTTTCATTTTATTATGTTTACATCTTTTAACTTTTTTTTTTAATTTTTCTTTATTAATTATAATTGTTTTAAAAGTTTTGAAGCCACATTTTTTTGTTTGGTCTCTTACAAATTTATTTCGTCTGGCAGTTCGTGTTGCGTCATTACAATACATTTTCGAGTGAAATAACGTCTTCTTCTTTGTATTGAATTTTATTTTGCGTGCTTTTTAAAAAAGCCAAATTTTTCTAATTTTTCCTAAATCTTCCATTCCAGAAAAAAAAAAATATAAAAATAAAAAAAAAAATTAAAAAAAAATATAAAAATTGAAAAAAAGTATAAAAATTAAAAAAAAAAAAAAACACAAATTAAAATAAAATATAAAAATATGTAATAAAAGAAAATAAAAATACAATAATATGTTATAAAAGAAAATAAAAATACAAAAATATAAAAAAAAGTATAAAAAATTTAAAAAAATAAAAAATATACAAAAAATAAAAAATTAGAAAAAAAAAATAAAAATTAAAAAAAAAAAATAAAAATTAAAAAAAAAAAATAAAAAATTAGAAAAAAAAATAAAAATTAAAAAAAAAAAATAAAAAATTTAAAAATTCAACAAAAAAATATAAAAATTAAAAAAAAAAAATATAAAAATTAAAAAAAAAATAAAAAATATAAATATTGAAAAAAAAATAAAAATTAAAAAAAACATAAATTAAAAATAAATAAAAAAGAATTAAAAAAAATAAAAAAAAAATAAAAAAGTATAAAAAAACAAAAAAAATTTAAAAAAAATTAAAAAAACAAAAACAAAAAAAATAAAAATTAAAAAAAATAAGAAAAAAAAAATAAATAAAAATTAAATAAAATAAAAAATAAAAAAAAATAAAAAAAATTTAAAAAAAACAAAAAAAAATATAAAAAAATTAAAAAAAAAATAAAAAAAAATTAAAAAAAAAAAAACAAAAAAAAAAAAAATAAATAAAAAAAAAATCCTGAAATTTTCAGGATGGTGTTTTGAACTCGAAATATAACAACAAAACTTATGTTTAAAAAAATAAAAATTTTAATACATACCTTTTAAAATGTTAAAATGTTTTCAGATAAATCAGAGATCCAAAGTTCAATGAAGAAAGTTGTTTTATATGATATTGAAAGTTTTCTCTTTTTTTCAAAAATAATAGTTTCGAAAATATTCAATTTAAAAGATTTCCAAGTGTATATGTCAGTAAAGCAGTTGTTAAGTGCGGGCTTTCTCGCTTATCGTAGGAAACATAATCACCTCATTTCTAGAATCACTAAGTCGTATAAATCGATAAAACACAATTAAACAGAAACCTTGTCAGTGGCATCATGACATTGTCTATAGCAACAATTTGCTGATGCCACAATTAGTTAGTACCCAATCATATGTAGTTACATACATACATATGTATGTACAAATACACATACTCAATAAAATAAACACCAATCTAACATGCAAGTGAGTTTTTACATTACAAGCGTTCAAAAGCAAAACACACTGCTAATTTGAATTTTTTCTCTATGAAATTTTTTGTTTCACTGGCCGTATAACTGCCGTGTGTGGTTGATTTGCCATTAATCGCATCAGACAATTTTATGTGATGACAAAGCAATTTTCCACTTAACTTTACTCGCCTCAACTTGACACTCGTCAACAATTTGGCTTATTTAACTTGGCTTTGACACGACTTGACTCGGGTTGTTTGTTTGCTTATATTGTATTTGTTTTTTGTTGGGCGTTTGTTGTAGTTTTATTGGGCGTTTTATTTTTATTTTTTTAATTTTATTTTTTTTTATTTTTTTAAATTTTTTTTTCTAACCTTGTTTTTTTTTTTTGTTTATGCTAGCTACTCTTTGATGGTGGGATTTTCGTGTCTGGTAGGTGCATGCTTCTACTTCTACAAGGCGTTTAATTTCACTGCTGTTCCAATCACCTAAGTGCCGCTGTTGCATGCAACAAAATATGTCCATCAAAATATGTAAAAACAAGGTAGGAAGTACCTACTGGCATGTCTTTAGTTGTATGGAAATGTGTGAAAAAAGGTGCAATGACATGACACTTTTCCTGACGGATTTATGTTTACGTACATACCTACATACATTAGCGTAGGTCAAATCTTTTGGATCAATATTTTTTTGATAATGGCCTTTTAGAAAATTTTAAAGCAAGGCCTTAAAGAAAAAAGTTCGAAGTCCACGTTCCATTTTAAATTCAGAAAGTTCTATTTGATATTCAGAAAACTTCCTATTCGAGCTCTTAATTTTCATTCCAGAATATTTCTTTCCAAATTAAGAACGTTAAAAGTAAAGTTCGGAAAGTAGCAATCTAAGCTTAGAACATCTAGCTAAAAAAAATTTTGACAGAACGCTTGAACTCAGAATGAGTCAAAAAATTTCGTCGAAAAAATCGACCCACCTTAGTACTTGCGTGGTGTATTATATATTTTAAATCTAACTTCTCTATCTCTAGAGTCTAGTCTCTGTTTTGCCTCGTTCTCCGTCTCTTCCTCTGCCTTTATCTCTATCCATAACTCTCTGTTTATGCCTTTTTTTCTGTATCCTTTTGTCTCTGTATTCGTTTGTCTCTGTATCTATTTGTCTTGTCTTTGTCTTTGTCTTTGTCTTTGTCTTTGTCTTTGTCTTTGTCTTTGTCTTTGTCTTTGTCTTTGTCTTTGTCTTTGTCTTTGTCTTTGTCTTTGTCTTTGTCTTTGTCTTTGTCTTTGTCTTTGTCTTTGTCTTTGTCTTTGTCTTTGTCTTTGTCTTTGTCTTTGCCTTTGTCTTTGTCTTTGTCTTTGTCTTTGTCTTTGTCTTTGTCTTTGTCTTTGTCTTTGTCTTTGTCTTTGTCTTTGTATTTGTCTTTGTCTTTGTCTTTGTCTTTGTCTTTGTCTTTGTCTTTGTCTTTGTCTTTGTCTTTGTCTTTGTCTTTGTCTTTGTCTTTGTCTTTGTCTTTGTCTTTGTCTTTGTCTTTGTCTTTGTCTTTGTCTTTGTCTTTGTCTTTGTCTTTGTCTTTGTCTTTGTCTTTGTCTTTGTCTTTGTCTTTGCCTTTGTCTTTGTCTTTGTCTTTGTCTTGTCTTTGTCTTTGCTTGGTCATGGTTTTTTCTTTGTATTTGTCTCTGTCTTTGCCCTTGTCTTGGTCATGGTTTTGTCTTTGTCTTTTTCTTGGTTATGGTTTTGTCTTTGTCTTTGTTTTCGCTGCCCCTGTCCCGGCCTTGTCCAGCTTATGTATCTTCCTATTGCTATCTGAGGCCCCTGGCTCAGTTTCTGTTGAGACTTTGAAAGATCGCTTGATTTGGGCTGGATCTTTGGTGTTAATCTTTTCCCTTGTCTCAGAATTTGTCTTAGTATTTAGTAAAGGGCTGCGGTTTCATGTTCGTCTTGGTATTGGATATTGTTGTAGAGCGCTGTTCTAGGTCATTGTCCTGCTTGTCTGACGAACGTGTCCTTCAAAACCTGTCGCCGAGCTGAACAGTCTCAATATATTCAAGTGCTTAGTTCGAAGTTAGGGTGGAACAATGTCGTGGATAACTGAGTTGACCACTGTGCTTGCGCGCCCTTGCAGAACGCTTTGGTCTCTCTTAGCTCGTTGATTGAGAAGTCGTACATGGTTTGGTTTAAAAATAATCAAAACTAATTAAAATTTGCCGAAGTGGCAACCCTCATTGCGAGTGCATCGGTATCTTATTTACTTTTGTTTCCAACGTCTGCATTTTTTGTTCGCTTTTCAAAAAGTTTGATTCAAACCGCAAGCTTTAACAATAAAACATGTTGTATTATGTGTTTATATGCGGCGCATCAGACGCGCTTGTTTAACAATTTCACGCATAATCGGCGTCATCGTCAGCCGCGCGTTATAACCTGTTCACACAAGCTGACGCCTTGTATCGGCGCGCTCTCTCTACTATCCATCGGTAGCAACGAGTTGCCGTACTTTGAGTTGCAGAAGCACACAGACATGGACTTGACTGGGCGCTTGTAATATGCGCGCCTAGCGCGGTTGAGTGTGGAGCACGATTGATTGTGCAGCGCGTTTGTGTGTTTGAGCGCGTTCCAGTGCTGGTCGTTCGGAGGCGCGACTTACAACACATATGTGCGCGCTCTGTCAACAATTATTGCTGGCACTTGTATGCTCCGCCAACTGCGCTGAGACGCGCTCAATTATAATGCTACGCTCATACACAATTTAAGAGCCTGGAGACGGTAGTGGAAAGTGTTGAAGATAACAATGATGGTGTCGATGACGATAATGACAATTAACTTGTACCACCAAATAACGATGAAGACATTCGTGACACATACGGAGCTTCGTCTCTACTGTGATTTGCTTCATTGATATCGGCGCGCGCTCGCTTCGTCGTCTGGCGGCTGGTATGTTGCAGTCTCTACCTCAACTAGCATTTTTTCCAACAAAGAAATTTAGTTGCGTGCTGAACGCGAATGAAAACGATCATCGATAGCGGAACGGTCTTAACAGTAACCTAAAAAAGAAAAGAAAATTTATTCAATAAAAAGTTGTGAGGAAACTTGAAAGACATTAAAACTTTGATGTACTCAAATGTGATTTTAATGGTTGTGTGGACAGCGTGACAGAAGCGAAGATAGTGTGATTGATTTCAGCGCATTTTGAGATGTCAATAGCCGGCAGACGCCTTTTAAAAAAAATGAGGACTGGAGTGAACAAGTGAAAGAGCGAAAAAATAGACAACATTTTTTAATAAAAGTAAAAGTGTTAAGCGCATGCGCACAAAGAAGCTTCCGCGCCAAATCGTTCGAAAATAATGTGAAAAAATAAACATTTTGCTCTCATATAAATTTCCCCTCATATATTTTTGAATATTTTAACCCTCGCACGCCAAAAAAAAAATTAATAAAAAAAATGGAAAAATCACACAACACAAAAACGGCGTGCGATAACCTCATTGCGCCCAGTTCTCCAACCACCTCCGATGCATGCTCCATCGCTTCCGTGGCTAGCTCCCACAAATCTCATCATGGTGGCGTACAAAAGTTTTGTTCCAAAATACGTCACAAAATCGAGGATAATTTAGCACCACGACTAACCAGTAAACTTTACAAATCATCACACAAACATTCGATATCGATGAACTCGCTAAGTATTCTCGACTCGACTAGCGGTAAATATACTGCGATGAGTAAACAAGCCACCCTACCCAACACGCCAGCGAAAGTCGGCGAGCAGCAGGCAGCTATATCCACAGTTTCATCAGCACACCGCCGACTCACAGGCATGTTGAAGCATCAACGTCAACGCATCTCTAAAAGCGCAACAAAAACGCTTAACAAACGTGAAATCTCTGCGCCAATTGGCGAGGTATCCACCAATTCGGGTATCATTTGTCCTGCTTTGAATGGTAAGGGTGCGTCCGCGGAAACTCTGGAGTTCGCAACGCACAATGCACCGTCGAGTTATGAAAGTGGCACATATGTGGATAGCGACGAGGAGTATCAGCTAAGTTTGAATTTAACCAAACAATCACTGGAAGATGAAATTTTTGAAGAACTCGAAAGAGCAGCACATGATGAGTCTAAATTGAACGCGGTGCTTAAGAATTTCGACCGTCTACTCGTTGATTATAATGATGCGGCCCTGGTAGAGGGAGCTGCTGAAGCGCAGCCGCCTGTGGTGTGCGATGTAGCTGTGGTGGAAGCTGCAGCAGCAGCGCAATTGGAACTTTTGGCGCTAGAGCCACCAAACGCATTTGCTGATCATGTTCAAAGCAACAAGGAGGTTGAGGGGAAGCAGCCCGCGCTAGGTGGCGCTGCCAGCGTCGATACAGGAGAGCACGCACCCGAAGCGGCGAAAGAAGCAGCAGCATCAAACAAAGAGGAGCTGAAGTCGACGGACTCGCCCAACTCAGACAGTGTCCCATCAACTAATAAATTCCCTGAAACACCTTCACAACCACCTGTGCGCCCGAAGCGCTTAGAGAAATCCAAGTCCTCAATAGCCATACCTCGACGTAATGTCTATCAGACACCCGACACGCCTACACTACGTAACATACGTTCCGCCCTGGAGAATCGCGCGCGCTCCAAATCCGTTTGGGAATTAAGAACCTCAAACTTACCACATCCAAATAGTAAAATTCCCATATTTAAAGCATTACCTTTAGAAAAGCGCAGCAAAAGTTTCTGCAGCACTTCCTTAACGGAAGTGTTTGACAAGGAAAAGCTGCTGAGCACCAGCGGTGCAACGAAAATGGTTGCCGGGAAGCAAGCGCCTACCGCTGCCTCAAATAGTCCACGCACTCGCCCACTAACAAAAGATGCGCGCACTGCATCTACGCTATCTTTACGCTCACGTTCGGCATCCACAAAGCGTGCACCGCAGACGCAGACACCCGCACAAGTGCAGCATCAACCCACTACGGCGGCACAACGCACCAAACGCAAGTCATTGCCCGTTGAGAAATTAACGCGTAGCAATTCACGCCTACAATTGGAAAGGACAAAATCGTCAATAGGTTTCAATGCGTCAGCAGCGAGCGCGACGACAGCGGGTGGGCCGCGACGCACGCCCTCTAGCGGCAGTTTGAGTGGAGCTAATCGGTCTAGTGGTGGGAGTCAGAGTACTGCTGCGCGCTCCTCCTCTACAGCCGCGCGCAAGTTGCATAGCAGTCGCGATGAACTCTTGGATAAATGTTTAGAGAAAGGTCATGAGATTTTACGTAAAGTGGAATCCATCAATACGGTGGGAAGCGTGCGTAAAACAACAACAACAATTGCAAAGGCTAGCGGCAAGACAACAACTGCCGCACAACCGCAACCCAAGCGCGCTGCATCTACAACGCCAACAACAACGCCAGCGACAAGCTCACGTACGAAAGTGAAAACGACAACGATTGGCAATGCAGCAACGCTCACAGGTAAAATTACGAAAGATGCGTGCAATGGTACTGTACGCCGCGCGCGCGTTAACACCAACACCTCAGCGCCTATCAGCACCACCAAGTCATCAAAGACAGTTGCTGCGACCACAAAACACTTGAAATATGCGAATGAGGAGAAAGTGATACAACCACAGTTGGAGCACTGCAAAATAATACCACCCGTATTGGGTGAAATGTCTGATAAACATGTTGAACTATTGGTTAATGTGGTTCAAGCTAAACCAGTGCCAGCACCAACGTCCGCGGCTGCCGCTAAACAGCTGTTTGAACATGAGACAATAAAAAAAGATATGCAAGAACATGCGCAAACCACAAACCAACCAACGGAAACTGAGTCACCATCTCCAGTGACATCGCCGATTCCCAAGTGTTTCAACAAAGTTGATCACAGCAATGAATCTGATTCAGATGATTCTGGTCATATATCAAATGAGAATGATGCCACCATACGCACGTTATCTACATCCACTGCATCTAGCGTGAGTCTATGCGAATCTGATATTATAGAAGAGGAGAAGCATGTAGAAACTTTAGTCACAAATAAAGTCGTCTCAACACCGCCACACACACTAGGCAAATCAACAAAAATTTCTGAACTTATGGAAAAATTCGAAAAGCAATCACAGTCATCGTGTGTAGTGCCAGCTGCTAGTAATGTCGCGGAGCAGCCAAATTCTCGTTCGTCACCCACCAAAGTTTGCACCGCGACACGCGTCGCTCAACTCGAGCCCGTTCAATGTATACAAACTCGTGTTGAGTTCTATCCAACCTACAGCAAAGAGGTAACTATTAGATTGTTTTAGAGATAGCAGCGTGGATTCTAAGAGTATATACGATTTTTTTATAAATACTTACTAAGTCTACATCAAGTAAAGTACGCGAAAAGCGAACGCACGAAAATTTGAAAAAAAAAAATTTTATTTTGATAAAAATAATTGATTAATGTTAAAAGTTATTTCGAAAATGCAAGAAAATATTTTTAAGCCTACTATAAAAAAGTTTGAAACATTAGTAGTTAATTTCATACATTATTTTTATAAAGTAATTGCATTGCAAATCAAAAAACTATTTGGGGCATTCCATGTCAAATGGTTCAAATTGAAAGAATTTATATGGGGAGTGGGGAGTTTGCTTTTATCTTGAAAATAAGTTCTGTCAAAGGGAAAAAACTTAATACTTTTTTTTTTAAAGTTATTCCAGTTTAAAGATTCGCTTGTTTCTTTTTAAATTTAATTTTTCCAAATTACAAAAAAAATCAGAATTTCCAAAGTTAGAAATTGCAAATTTTTAAAATCGCAAAAATTAAAGTTTTTTATTAAATTATGTACTCACATTTTTTTGTATCATACTTCTGATATTGTACATATATCTGAAAATATCCTCAAAATATTAGAAAAGTATTTTTGTAGTATAAATTTTTGAATTCTTCCAATTTGTTTTTTTTTTAATTTTTTTATCTTTTTTAAAATTTTTTTTTATTTTTTTTTTTAAATTTTTTTTTTTTAATTTTTTTTTTATTTTATTGTAATTTTGTAAATTTTGTTTTTTAATTTAGAATTTTTTTTCCTTTTTTCTTTTTAATTTTTTTATTTTTTTAAATTGTTTTTTATTTATTTGTTTTTGGATTTTTTGTTTTTTTTATATATAAAAATTTAAAATTTTTTTTATTTTCTCTAGATTTTTTGTGTATTTTTGAATTTTTCCAACTTTTTTTTTTAATTTTTTCCATTTTTTTAACGTTTTGAAATTTTTTCAATTTTTTTGAAATTTTCTAAATTTTTTTTTTTGAAAATTTTCCAAATAAATTTTTTTTTGAAAATTGTCCAAAAACTGTTTTCTTTTTAATTTTTTTATTTTTGAAGTTTTTCCAAAATCATTTTACTTTTGAATTTTGTTTTTTTTTTTTAATTTTTCCAAAATTCCTTTTTTTATTTTGAAATTTTTCAAATTTTGGCAAATTTTTTTACTTCTTTTTTTTTATAGTCTCCTAATCAAGTTTAATTAGTTTAACAAAAAATTACTCAATTGTGAGTACTGGAACAGTTTTCGCAAGATAGTGGACTACAAAAAAAGTATAAAAAAATTAATTAAAAAACAGTTTTTTTTTTCAAAAATATAAATTTTAATATTTTTCAATAATTTTTGAATTTCTCCAAAAACTTTGTTTGAAATCTTTTTTTCCAAAACCTTTTATTATTACCAGATTATAAAATGTTTTATTTTTAAAATGTTTCCAAGTTTTCTCTAATTTTTAAAATTTTCCAATTATGTTTATGTTTTTATTTTTTATATTTCGAAATTTCTTTATTGAAATCTTTCCAGAAATTTTTTTAAATTTTTTAAAATTTTTTGAAAAAAATTGTTTTTTTTTATTTTTGAGGTAAATAGGTAAAGAAAAAATTACTAAATATGTACATATATACAAATTAAAATAAAAAAATTATTTTCAAAAATTTAGACAAAAAAATTCTGAAATTTTTTTTTAATTTTAAAAATTCTAAATAACAAAAAATTTAGCACAAAAAATTATTTAAAAAAGATTTGTTAAAAAGTTTTTAAAAATTTTTCTAATGTTAGAATTTAAAAATATTTTTAAATACTTTTTTATTCCTCTTAATATCCTCTTTGAATAAGAGTTGGATTTCGAATTTTTAGAACTTAGAAAAAACAAAAAAAAAATATATTTTTTTCTTTGACTAAACTTTGTTTCATGATAAAAAGAAACTCCCCAAAAAATTTCAATTTCATTCATTTCGAAAGTAATCATTACATTCCAGCTCTAGATAATACGAATTTTCTACTAAAAATTTTGTATGTAAAATTTATGATATAATATTTGTATTGTTTTCACTATCCCCTTTGGTTATGGCTATATGTATCCAAAGTACTATATTTTTTTGATATCCAAAAATTCTAGAGATTTTAAAATTTCCCCACTTTAAATCTATTTGTAACATGTAATATTATACTATCCCAAAAAAAATATTTCATTAAAAGTAGTTTGTAATGTATTTTATTATTTTCTAGTTAGTAGCTATGTAAGTGTATTGTCACAAATTATTATTGTGTGCTTTTTATACCTTTATATGTATACTTGCAATTATTATGCTAATAAAATATTTTGATATAATAAATTTAAAAAAAAAAAAAACTGTAAATTGTTTTCTTTTTCCCCACACTATGTAGTACTCATAATGTTTGGTAGTTTTCCTTTCCTCTATTTTGTAAACCTTTCATTGGTAGTATGCAAACACCTGTAGAGTTCTTGTAGAATTTCCTTATGGGCAACACTTCACTATTCCAAAAAAATCTCTGTATTTTTTCCTGTAGTGGTACTTAGTTTGAGTTCCTTTTGGGTAACCCTTTAGTTCATTGGCGGCAAAGAATTTTTAAATTGGAATTAATTTTATTATCACTTTTTATATAGAGATGTCGATCTGTTTCAATTTCACTTTATATATAAAAATTTTGTGTGCCAACTTTTATTGCCACCACTGGGAAAATTAAATATTTCTGTGTTGTAAAATATATTCTAAATCTTAAGTTAGATATCGAGCAACATTTCTGTGAAAATGTCATTCAATTCTATACAGCGGTTTGTGAGTGATGCGCGAACATACATATAGACATACAGACAAAAATGGCTTACATTGCTCCAACGACGACCCTCCTGTACACATTCGAAATGCGTTTGGAAACTTTTTCTAATAACAGCAAATTAATAATTAAATTGCAGTTCATATTTATTTTAGAAATGTAAATTATTAAAAATACACATCACGTACAAAATAATCGCATTATAGGTGGGTAACGCTGACCTGCGTTGCATTGTTGCGCTATATACATTGATGTTTGTTTTATTTTCGGAAACTTTTGGCAATCAAACATGCAATTATAAAAATGCCTTCAGATTAGCCATAAATACTGGAAGAACTATAATATGATTGGTGAAAAAATAACCTAAAAAAATTAAAACCCAAATGTTTGTAACGTGATCGGTAAATTTTTCATTGTCCGTATCTCTGGAGGTATTCGGGTTAGACCACTGAAATTTGGTGTGGGGTTGTACGAGATCGATCCCTACCACCTCCAAAAAAGTTGGGGATAACGAAAAAGGGGGCGTGGCACCTCCCATACAAATGGAATTTTTCATTGTCCGTATCTCTGGAGGTATTCGGGTTAGACCACTGAAATTTGGTGTGGGGTTGTACGAGATCGATCCCTACCACCTCCAAAAAAATTGGGGATAACGAAAAAGGGGGCGTGGCACCTCCCATACAAATGGAATTTTTCATTGTCAGTATCTCTGGAAGTATTCGGGTTAGACCACTGAAATTTGGTAAGGGGTTGTACAAGATCGATCCATACCACCTCCAAAAAAATTGGGGATAACGAAAAAGGGGCGTGGCACCTCCCATACGAAGGAAACATTTCATAGTCCATATCCCTGCAAGTATTTATGTTAGACCACTGAAATTTGGTGAGGGTTTATATGTGATCGATCCCTTACACCTCCCAAAAAACTCGAGTTAACGAAAAAGGAGGCGCTGCACGTCTGCCGGGTCAGCTAGTTAATTATAAACGCATGAAATTATGCGCCATTACCCACTGCTATTGTAAGCTTAAGGCATGTAAATTGTGCACGTCTCATAGTTAACTCTGTTCACTTAGCCAGCTCAATAAAAAATATGAAGTGGTGATATGAAATGAAAGTTTTTGAATATTTAATTAATTGATTTTTTTTTCTACATACATTTTTGCTTAGACAAGCGAAATTTCAATGGCTTAGCGCACAAACTTACGCACATACGCGCATTAGTTAATGTATGTACATAACTGCAGAATAATAGCTAACACAAAATCGGAAAAAAGTGCAAACAACTTATTGACATTAGCGGCAAAAGTCACTCAATAGGCAGAAGAGACGTGACACCTGTGCTAACCTGCATGTTGCGCATGCGCATAGCGGCGCGTAATGAAAGTAGCAAAACAAACGAAAATAGTAAATAAATTAAAAAATAATGCAGGCACTTAAAAGCGACAAAAAAAACAATGCGCAATTTCTTCTTTTTTTTATGCTTCTAAAATTTGTATTACTTTTTATTTCTTAATACAACTTTGGCCCAGCCAAGCGCACTTCCCATTCGTAGTATAAACTTTAAGTGCGTTTTTGTCTTTGTTCCACACCCGCATACCAATGTCTTGCCTAATTACACTAAATTTGACTGTTGAGCAGGTATATGATTAGGTCAAGACAAAACAACAAATTTAAAATTTTTGTCGATCTGTCTACATGTTTGTTCGACCATCACTAAGAAACAGCTTTGAAAATCTGGTGAAATTTTCGCTGACACATGACTAGATGTCCAACATACAGGACCCCCTTTTTACCGCAGGAAAATATTTTACTCCTGGTCATCACAGTCATGGCAATAAAAGTTGTCTAAAAAAGGCGAAGCCTACTACAACCGCGTTTATCTAGGTAAAATAATTACATACCGGCTTATACGAATTAAGCTCACTCATAACTAAAACAATCAACGAATGCAAACGATTTTGATCACAAAAATTACGTATTTTAGGATTTTTTGTCTTTATGTTTGTTCGTGCATCACTCAGCAACTGTTGTAAAATATTGAGTGCAATTTTTACTTATACATTGCTAGATGTCCAACATAAAGTTTCGGACCATCTTTACCCCAGAGAAATATTTTATCCCTGCTGTATACAGTCGTGGCAAAAAAAAATTGTCTCAAAATAAGACGAAGCCTCGTACAACCGCGGCCATCTAGTTTAAAATAATTATATCCCAGCGAATAGTGCAACAAATCCAAGCGATTTTCATCACAAAAATAACAGATTTTAAATGTTTCTTTTTTTGTCTACTTGTTTGTTCGCGCATCACTCAAAAACGGCTGCTTAAAATTGAGTGCACTTTTTACTGATGCATTGCTAGATGTCCTGCTTGAAGTTTAGGGCCCTTTTTATCACAGGAAAATATTTTATAGCTGCTGTTTACACTTGTGGCGATACAAAAAATTCACAAAAAAGGCGATGCCTCGTTCAACCGCGGCCATTTATTTTAAAATAACTATATACCAGCTTATACGAATAGCGCTTGCTAATTAAAAATGGTAATTCACAAATCCAAGCGATTTTGATCACAAAAAAAAAGGGGTTTAAAATTTTGGTTGTCAATCGATATGTTTGTTCGGGCATCACTCAGAAACAGCTGTTAAAAACAGAGTGCATTTTTTACTATTGCATTGCTAGATGTTCAACTTTAAGAGAAATATTTTATTCTTTCGGCGGACAGACGTGGCAATAAAAATGATCACAGCAAAGGCGAAACCTCATACAACCGCAGTCATCTAGTTTAAAATAATTACATACCGGCTTATGAGAAAAGTGCTGGCTAATAAATAAAACTATCAACAAACTCAAGCGATTGTTAAATTAAAAGGCTGCGCATTTTAATACCAATAAATATTTCTTGCTATTTCTTCATGAAGTAATGCGTTTTGCTGCTTTAGTTTTGCATTAATTGTCGCTTGTGTCTATTCCGTCTTCTGAATGTCATTACCCCGGGGCGGGCCACGTAATCTGAAACCAGTTTATGGTTTAATAAAAGCGCTGCAGCAAATAGTCTGCAAGCCAGTCAACACGCCATACACGCCCTCTAAGGCGCTGCTGTGCACTCACTCCCTATTGTTGATGGGTGTATTTTATGCGAAACCTTTAATATTTATTTCCTTCTTCACCATATTAATTATCTTATATTTTAACAATTTGATTTATGTACGCTTTTAGCGTTCGTAGTGCTTTATCTATTAAGCCTATCTTCGTTGGAGCTTTTGCAGAGCCGAGAACTATTATTGCCTTTTAATGATTTTATTATTGGTTAAGTGGGACTACGAGATTAAGCTCGCGCTAAGCTTTAATTAAAGTATTGAATTGTTGATTGGTTGTTCTTCAAAGGAATTTATGGTCTATTAAAGAGAATTTTTTAAGCCTCTTATTATTAGAGCGTCCTAAAAATGTGTGGAAAAAAGCTTAATCGAAATTTCGGTGGGTTTTGAATACCATGTGCGCCAAGTTTTATTGTTCTAGTTGAAGTTTTATCTAGCAAAAAGTCCATTAAGACTTCGAAAAAAAGACTTTGCAACAAATCTCTACCCTTGATTTTTTTATAAGGACAACAGGATCCCTTAGCAGGATACTGAAAAAAAACGTATTCACGAGAAAGTAACATTAGGATTTCAAAATTAGTTTAGCAGATTGCATAAGAATATGTTTTCTAGCAAAAATTATTGTTTGTATATCTTGAAATTTTCCAATTAAAGTGCACTTTTTATCGGTAATACACGGCGTATGAGTGACAGTATCTGGGCTTGCTCGGCGCTATCAATTTAGCGCTAACTTTACTTATGCAAAATGATCCCAAAATGACCCTAAGATTATACCAAAATAATCCTAAAATGATCCCAAAACGACCCAAAAATGATCCCAAAATGACGCCAAAATGACCCTAAAATGATCCCAAAACGACCCAAAAATGATCCCAAAACGACCCAAAAATTATCCCAAAATGACCCTAAAATGATGCCAAAATTACCCTAAAATGATCCCAAAATAATCTTAAAATGATCCCAAAACGACCCAAATGATCCCGAAATTATCCAAAAATTATCCCAGAATAATCCTAAAATAATCCCAAAACTACCTCAAAAAGACCCTCAAATGCTCACAAATGACCCAAAAATGATCCCAAAATGACTTCAAAATGATCCGAAAATTACCCCAAAATTATCCCAAATTAATCCAAAATTGTCTCAAATTAATCCAAAATTGATCCCAAAATGATCTCAAAATAGACCCAAAATAATCCCAAAGTGACCCCTAAATGATCTCAAAATGATCCTAAAATAGTGCAAATATCATTCCAAAAATATACAATACCGTAAAATTGTAACCCTAGGCCGCAACTCTACTTGAAAATATTTTAGTTGGTATGTCGGCGAAAATACCTCTCATTTGATATCTAGCTCTTTAATTAAAAAGAAAATTTGGTAGTTGGCAACCCTGTATACCCCCCAAGTGGATAGTCTTAGAATCAATCACCCTACCTATATGCCATTTGGAGCTGAATCTTTTCCCGAGATGGTACTGGATATACAAATATACTTCGGTAAGGTGGCAACCCTACTTGAAAATATTTGAGTTGGCATGTCGCTGAAAATAAATAAAATAATAAAAAAGGCAAGATTTTGCTCCATATGTGAAACTAAAAATCAATTTGAACACCTGTGATGAACCAAATTAAAAAACAGCGCACTTGTTAAGCAAAGATCAGCACAAAAAAGTATTAAATGCAAAGAAATACAATTTTCAAAGCATGCTACCGATCGTAAGCTACATGAATTAAAGGGACTGATGGAATGAGTTTACTTGAAAGAAAACAAGCTATGTAAAGACATGTGAAGGTAATGTATGAGATACAGTAGTGGCTAGATAAATAGGCACACCAATTCCCCAGTGATTGACTAGATGCCCAAATCAGAAAAAACTATATATATTTAAAGGTATACCTTCAGCAATTTATTGAGGTATTCAACGTTTTTGAACCCAACTTTTATTGCCACCACTGTATCTACTAGTAATAAAATATTTCTTGCGGTAAAATGGTCTCAAAACCTTAGGTTGGGCATCTAGCAATACCACAGCAAAAACTGCATTCAATTTTATACAGCGGTTTGTGAATGATGCACGAACAAACATATTTACAGACAGACAAAAATTCTAAAAACGAGAGTTTTGGCTTCTATTACTATTTAAAGATCGCCGTATACATTTTTTTTTTGATATCTAGGTACAGGAAAGCTATGTGTAGAAAAAAAGAAGGAAAGGAAAGTGGCCAAAAAAAAGCAATATTTTAATAAAAATATTGGCCTCCCTAATTATGTGACGTTCACTGTATTTTGCGTGATCGAAAAAAGAAGGAAAATTTTGTAATCTTATGTCACGTACTTTTTTACACGATAAACGAATGTGAACATTGTCTACCCCAACCCACTTGATGCTACAACATCACAGTTGGTTCAAGATCAAGTTTGATTGGAAATCTCGTAATCGATATGTTGAAAAAAAGGGGAAGGACTATGCGTGTAATATTGACAAGACGCATACGTGCCGAAACAAAGAAGCGGATGAAGTTAAAGCATAGAGATTCGTACGTATGTAGATGATGTCAAATACGTGAAGTTGATGCGCATGGCTCATTTAATGAAGATGAAAATATAAACGAAGAAGAAGGAGATTTTGCAGATGAAAAAGTTTTTCAGAGAAAAGTTGCACTCCTTGATGTAAAAAAAAAACTAATTTAGTTTTTGATATTTACTATGTTTATGTTTTTTTTTTATTTTTTATTTTTTTTTATTTTTTTTTTTTTCTATTTTTTTTATAGAAAAAGTTAAATTAAAAAATTTAAATAAGAATCAAATTAAATTAAAATTGAACTAAAACTAAATAACAATTAAATAAAATTAAATTAAATTAACATTAAATTTAATTAAATTAAAATTAAATTAAAAAAAAAAAATAAAATAAAATTAAGTTAATTTATTTAAATTAAGTTAAATTAAAATTAAATTGAAATTAAATTAATTATAAATTAAAACTAAACTAAAATTAAACTAAAATTTAATTAAAATTAAATTAAATTAAAATTAAAATTAAATTAACTTAAAATTGAATTAAAATTAAATCAAAATTAAAATTAAATTAAAAATAAAATTAAATTAAAATTAAATTAAAATTAAATCAAAATTAAATTAATTATAAATTAATTATAAATTAAAATTAAATTAATTATAAATTAAAATTAAATTAAAATTTAATTAAAATTAAATTAAAATTTAATTAAAATTAAATTAAAATTTAATTAAAATTAAATTAAAATTAAATTAAAATTAAATTAAAATTAAAATTAAATTAAAATTAAATTAAATTAAATTTAAATTAAATTAAATTAAAATTAAAATTAAAATTAAAATTAAATTAAAATTAAATTAAAATTAAATTAAAATTAAATTAAAATTAAATTAAAATTAAATTAAAATTAAATTAAAATTAAATTAAAATTAAATTAAAATTAAATTAAAATTAAATTAAAATTAAATTAAATTAAAATTAAATTAAAATTAAGTTAAAATTAAATTAAAATTAAATTAAAATTAAATTAAAATTAAATTAAAATTAAATTAAAATTAAATTAAAATTAAATTAAAATTAAATTAAAATTAAATTAAAATTAAATTAAAATTAAATTAAAATAAAATTAAAATAAAATTAAAATTAAAATTAAAATTAAAATTAAAATTAAAATTAAAATTAAAATTAAAATTAAAATTAAATTAAAATTAAAATTAAATTAAAATTAAATCAAAATTAAATTAATTATAAATTAAAATTAAATTAAAATTAAATTAAAATTAAATTAAAATTAAATTAAAATTAAATTAAAATTAAATTAAAATTAAATTAAAATTAAATTAAAATTAAATTAAAATTAAATTAAAATTAAATTAAAATTAAATTAAAATTAAATTAAAATTAAATTAAAATTAAATTAAAATTAAATTAAAATTAAATTAAAATTAAATTAAAATTAAATTAAAATTAAATTAAAATTAAATTAAAATTAAATTAAAATTAAAATAAAATTAAATTAAAATTAAGTTAAAATTAAATTAAAATTAAATTAAAATTAAATTAAAATTAAATTAAAATTAAATTAAAATTAAATTAAAATTAAATTAAAATTAAATTAAAATTAAATTAAAATTAAATTAAAATTAAATTAAAATTAAATTAAAATTAAATTAAAATTAAATTAAAATAAAATTAAAATAAAATTAAAATTAAAATTAAAATTAAAATTAAAATTAAAATTAAAATTAAAATTAAAATTAAAATTAAAATTAAATTAAAATTAAATCAAAATTAAATTAATTATAAATTAAAATTAAATTAAAATTAAATTAAAATTAAATTAAAATTAAATTAAAATTAAATTAAAATTAAATTAAAATTAAATTAAAATTAAATTAAAATTAAATTAAAATTAAATTAAAATTAAATTAAAATTAAATTAAAATTAAATTAAAATTAAATTAAAATTAAATTAAAATTAAATTAAAATTAAAATAAAATTAAATTAAAATTAAATTAAAATTAAATTAAAATTAAATTAAATTAAATTAAAATTAAATTAAAATTTAAAATTTAAAATTTAAAATTAAATTAAATTAAAATTAAAATAAAATTAAAATTGAAATTATAATTAAAGTTAAAATTAAAAGAAAATTGAAATTAAAATCAAAATTAAATCAAAATAAACATTAAAATAAATTAAATTAATATGAAACCAAAATTAAAGTTAAAATTTAATTAAATTTAATTTACAATGAAATGAAAATTCAATGACGGTTAAATTGAAAAAATTAATATGGAATTAAAATTGTATTAAAATTCTTATAAAAACTTAAAATCAATATTAAAACTAAATTAAAATTAAAAAAAAAAAAAAAAATAATTAAATCAAAATTATACTAAATCAATTAAATTAATATCCCAAATTAAACTCGTAAAAGTTATGAAACTAGTGATGGGGAAATAAATTTCAAAATGATCCGGAAATAAATTTCAAAATAATTCCAAAATTATCATAGCTGATTTCCATCAGCATTAAATTTTTAGTGTTAAGGAAACAACTCCTGAAAAATTATGAAGAATGTGAAAGCGACCTTATCGAACTTTTATTAGTCTCTATAAAACATATGAGTTAGCAGCATAAAACCGCTTAAATAAAGCCACTTGCGGCGACGATGCGCTGTAGGGAGTCGCTGGTTATGCGATCGCAGCAATTGTTTGTTGTTTTGTCGGTTAAATTGAATGAGTTGATTACCCTTTCGAGTTGTGCATTCGATTTGTCTGAGTTGGCTTTTTATAAGCTTTTTATTTATTATTATTTTATCGTTTATTACTTAATAATTTTTTAATGCAGCATCACTTTTTACCACTTAAAATTTCTTTTAACTGCCGACACTTCATTTGTTTACATAAATAAAAAAAAAAAATAAAAATAAAAAATGGGTAAGGGTTTTTGGCTTTGTTTCGACTGTCGACTGTGATAAGAAAATCGGAATTAACGTTTAAGTTTTTGGTTAAATCAATTGCTTGCAAACTGCACACAAATATCAAATTTGATTAAATAAATCGCTTCCTATTTATTTTTTTAATTAAACTTTTATGGTTTTCCTGTATTTTTATTTTATTTTTTCACTTTTGTTTTCTTTGCTTTTTTGATTTTTTTGTTTGTCTGCCCTTTGATTGGCATTTGAGTGCCGCCGTTGTACTTATGTACCTTCGTTGTTATAGTATGTCGACCCATTTGGCCCCACCGATCGATCAATTACATTCAACTTTCTCATACAACTTTTGGCATCGCCGCTCGCTCATAAAAAATACAGCCAAGCATAAAATAAAAGGTGACATGCAAATCTTGCATCACGCCTAGCCTTTAATATATGCTCGCACGCGCTTTAATTTATTTTAATTATATACAATTTTAATTATTCTATTAATTTTTTTTTGAGTTTTTTTAACACATTTTATTAGCCAGTTGTTACATCATAATTTTGACTCTTTCCCTTGCTGTGTTAGTTACAGTTGCTGTCAAAATGTTAGTAGTCAAGAGAGGGGAATGATAAGAAAAGTATTTGTAAATACTTATATACAAGTTTGAGTTTGTTCAACTTGTGTAAAGCAAAGAAAAAAAAATCATTAAAAAGTTGCAAAAAAATATATTTTAAATAAAATTTTTTGACACCTGGGGTATACAAAAATTCTGTGCAGTAAAATGGAGCTTAAACTTTAATTCTATCATCTAACAATGCTTCGGAGAAAATTGCATTCAATTCTACACAGTGGTTTTGAAGTGATGCGCGAGCAAACAAATAGGCCGACAGACAAAAATTCTAAAAACTGTCGTTTTTGCTTCTCTATTGCTCTAATAAAGATCTCAGATGCATTTTTCTTTGATATCTATAATTTACATACAGCAGAATGTTAAATTTTTACAGTGTAGATATATAAAAAAATATTTTGATCTTACTTTTATTGTCACCAGTGTAAACAGCGGGAAAAAAAAATTTTCGTGGGTCATACTGGAGCTTAAATTTTAAGTTGGACATCTAGCAATGCTTCGGAGAAAATTGCATTCAATTCTGCACAGTCGTTTTGAAATGATGCGCGAACAAACAAATAGACAGACAGACAAAAATTCTAAAAACTGTCGTTTTGGCTGCAGTAAATCTCTAAAAAAATCTCAAATGCATTTTTCTTTGCTATGTATAATGTACATACAGCAGAATATACAATTTTCAGAATATAGATATTTAAAAAAATATTTTGATCTAACTTTTATTGCCATCAGTGTAAACAGCGGGATTAAAATATTTTAGTGGGGTAAAATGGAGCTTACACTTTAAGTTGCACATCTAGCAATGCTCCGGATAAGATTGTATTCAATTCTATAAAACGGTTTTTGAGTGATGCGCGAACAAACATTCAGACAGACAGACAAAAATTCTAAAAACTGTCGTTTTGGCTGCAGTAAAGCTCTAAAAAAATCTCAAATGCATTTTTCTTTGCTATCTACAATGTACATACAGCAGAATGTTCAATTTTCGCAATGAAGATATTAATTTAAAAAAATATTTTGATCTAACTTTTATTGCCATCAGTGTAAACAGCGGGAATAAATTATTTTCGTGGGTCAAAATGGAGCTTAAACTTTAAGTTGGACATCTAATAATGCTCCGGACGAGATTGTATTCAATTCTATAAAACGGTTTTTGAGTGATGCGCGAACAAACATTCAGCCAGACAGACAAAAATTCTAAAAACTGTCGTTTTGGCTGCTATTACTGTTTCAAAAACCGCCGTATGTCATTTTCTTTAATATCTACACATCGCTCAGTCACAATTTAGTGCTATGTAAAGATTAACATTAAACACTGCTATTATTTTGCGCGCTAGTGTATTCGTTTTTTTATAAATTTACATTTACCCTTGTTTACTTTCGCTTTTGTTTTTCTTCCGTATGTTTTTTGGCTTATTTTTTTTGTGTGTGTGTATGTTTTTTAATGATATGCATTTTTCGTTTCATCTTGCTGCGAGCCAATAATCGTCTTTTCTCATAATCAATTCATTGATGATAAATTACATTTTGAATCGATTGCATTTAATTAATAAACAAAGCGGATGATATCCGTTTCTTTGTGAGCATTTGTTATGTAACCCTTTTTTATAACAAAAAAAAACTTGTTTTTAACGCTTCCGACAAAGAAATTTCATATTTTCTAAAAGTGGAGATAGTTCTTTTTAAACCAAAATAGTTTTTCTTGATCGTGCTGAGTATTCGAGAACTGGTTTGATTGAACCTTTGAGCTATGACTTCGCGAGGGTATATTTTCCATCCTCAGGGTAGATATTTTCCATCCTCAGGGTATGTAGGTCCCATCGTCACGTGTTACTTTTAAATTTACTAAAACCATTTGATATACAATTTTTCAGAACTTTCTGTATATTGTTTTTGTAAGTGTAAGTGTTGGCTATAAACATCATACAAGTTCAGTTTATAAAAAAAAAATACCAAAATCTTTCCACGAATTTTTTCGGTTTATTTTTTCACTACCTCACCGCTTGCATTTTTATAGCCACTTCAAATAAAATTCAAATGAAATGGTGAATGTGCTCTGCAACACAATTGTTTGTTATTTTCAGCTTTAATGTATTTCTCGAGTATTTCTAAATTTTGTCATCTGCATACAGTTATTTATTTGGTTTTTTTTTCTTTACAGATTTTATTCCGTTCTGGTGTTTTGAGTGAATTGGAGGCGAAACGTGATGAATTGCTGTCGGATCGTATCATACAATTGCAGGCGTATTGCCGCGGCTATTTGGCACGTAAACAGGTGGCGCGCCGACGCGTACAGGTGGGTGTGGTTGTTATGTTATTTGATGTGTTATGTGTCTGTATATTTGCATGATGAAATTTTTGTTTTGAATTTTTCTAAACACTCCTTCAGAACGTGAAATATTTTCAGTGTTTTTGTGCTTCTATTGTTTTTGTTTTTTAATTTTTCTCGCTCTACTAAGTAATAAAAATTTAGTATTAAAAATTTAGTACTAAAAAATTTAAAGCGACATTTTAGTACTATTTTCGAAAAAATAAGTAAAAAGACTGAAACTAAAATCACACAAATTTCCTAAATATTTCCTTTTCGACGTTTAAGCACTAAACATTTAGAGGAGAGTTGTGCTAAAATTTGTCTGCAAAACTTGTACAAAATTTAGTACAGATCTTTAAAAATATGCATTTACTAAATTTAGAACAATCTTTAATCAAAAATCGCGCCCAAAAATTTGAGTTGAGAAATTTTGTTCAAAAATATTTTCGAACAAATTTAGTACGGAACTTAAGTACTAAAAATGTAGAACAGCAGATTTGTACTGTAAAGGAAAAAATTTAAGAAAATTTAGTTCGAAAAATTTTGACAAATTTCGTCCAAAAATTAGAGTTTAAAAATTTAGTTCAAAAATATTTTCGAACAAATTTAGTACGGAACCTAAGTACTAAAAATGTAGAACAACAGTTTAGTACTGTAATGGAAAAAATTAAGCCAAAATTTAGTTCTAAAAATGTTGACAAAATTTAGTACTAAAAAAGTTAAAAGAAAAGTGCGCACGAAAATGCGAAAAAATTTAATAAAAAGTTAGTACATATCTTTAAAAATCTGTACTTGCTAAATTTAGAACAATCTTTAGTCAAAAATTGCTTTTTTCGAACAAATTTAGTACAGAACTTAAGTACTAAAAATGTAGAACAACTGTTTTGTACTGTAATGGAAAAAATTTTGGAAAAAGTTAGTTCTAAAAATGATGACAAAATTTAGTACGAAAAAAGTTAAAAGAAAAGTGCGCACGAAATGAGAGAAAATTTAATAAAAAGTTAATACAGATCTTTAAAAATCTGTACTTGCTAAATTTAGAACAGTTATTAATCAAAAATTGCTTTTTTCGAACAAATTTAGTACGGAACTTAAGTTCTAAAAATGTAGAACAACAGTTTTGTACTGTAATGGAAAAAATTAAGCCAAAATTTAGTTCTAAGAATGATGTCAAAATTTAGTACTAAAAAAGTTAAAAGAAAAGTGCGGACGAAAATGAGAGCAAATTTAATAACAAGTTAGATGCATGTTTTTTCGGATACATAAATTATGAAACTTAAGTACTAAAAATTTAAATCAACAATTAAATACTTCAACCAATATTTTTTTTAATAGGAATACAAAATTTAGCGAATATTATTATAAAAATGTACTAAAAGTTAGTATCAGAGATTATTTTATCCCTATTCATTTGGAAAATTTTAGAAGTAAATTAATAAGATTTTTTTAAAAAAGGTTAGAATTTAGTACAGTGTTTAAAAATCCAATCTAATTTAGTACTTGAAAATAAATTATTTGTTAAAACCATTTATTAAAATTTGCATATAAGAAGAAAAAAAAAAAGTAATTCCGGCTATTTTTTGCTTAAAATTCCAAGCCTGTTTTCACTTTTCATTGCTCGCTTTTTTAGCAACACAAAAAATTCGCTTATGCCCTTTTTGCAATTTTGGTTTGTTTTTTGTTGTTAGTTTTAGCTACTTTTACTATCTTGCTGTATTTCAGCTGTAATTAAAATGCATTTCACGTTGCAAGTTGTTGAAATTGATTTGTTAGCGATAGTCGTACTGGTATGTGACTTATCTGTCGCCAAGCAGTGATAGACATTTGCAGAGGCATTTACAGTGCCTTGTAATAAAAAGTGAATTTACTCATATTTTTAAGTTCCCTGTAAAAAATTTTTTTTTTGCTGATTTCTTCAAAAAGTAGCTTAAAGAAAGGGCTTGGAATTTTTGTTTTTAATAAAAAAAGTAAAATGTTTTTTTTTTTTTTGGAAGATTTCGACATTTTTTTTCGAAATTTTTAGTAATTTTTAAATATTAAAAAAAAAAAATATATATTTTTTTATATATTTTCTTATTTCATGAATTCAGTACATAATTTTTTTGGATTATTTCTTTTATTAAAAAATAATATTAAAAAAATATGAAAAAAAAATAATATTAAAACAAATAATATTAAAAAAAGAAATATTAAAAAAATAATATTAATTATTATTTAAAAATAATAATTTAAAAAAATATTAGAAAAAATTTAAAAAATTTTATAAATTATTTATATTTATTTATATATTTTCTTATTTTATGAATTTAGTACAGAATTTTTTTGGATTATTTCTTTTATTAAAAGATAATATTAAAAGAAAATATTAAAAAAATATTTATAAAAAAAATATTAAAAAAATATTTATAAAAAAAATATTAAAAAAAATAAAATAATATTAAAAAAAATGTTGAAGGAAGTATTTAAAGAAATATTAAAAAAAAAAACAATATTAAAAAAAATATTTAAAAAAAATATGAAAAAAATATTTAAAAAAAATATTTATAAAAAAAGAAATATTTAAAAAAAGTAATATTAAGAAAAAAATTTAAAAAAATATTTAAGAAAAATATTTAAAATATAGTATTTAAAAATAATAATTTAAAAAAATATTAGAAAAAAATTAAAAAAATTTTATAAATTATTTATATTTATTTATATATTTTATGAATTCAGTACGGAATATTTTTGGATTATTTCTTTTATTAAAAAATAATATTAAAAAAATATTTATAAAAGAAATATTAAAAAAAAATTATATTAAAAAAAATGTTAAATATAAAAAAAAAAATTTTTTAAAAAAATATTAAAAAAAAGAAATATTTAAAAAAAAGTAATATTAAAAAAAAATATTAAAAAAAAAATATTTAAAAAAATATAAAAAAAATTATTAAAAAAAATATTAAACAAAATATAATAATAAAAAATATTTAAAAAAGTAATATTAAAAAAAAATTTAAAAAAATATTTAAAAATAAAAAATAATATATTGTAAAAATTGACCGTCTCATTTTTATTCAAACTGACTGTATGTGCATGGGCATGCAAGTTTAACTAAAAAAAAACAGCGTATCAGCCATGTTGACGCATGTAACACTTGTTATAACAACAACAATCAAACTACTTGTCACTTTGCGAATTGTCCGCCGTAGTGAATGCGCTGTTGACACATTGTCATAAATAGAAATCACTTTTATATTTCCTGTTTGCTGAAATTTCTTTTTTAATATTTTCCTTATTTTATAATCGCTTTTCAATACTACACTTCATTTGCTTTCTACGTTGCTTGTTGAATTTGCCACATAAACATTTATCAGCAATTTTTATTGTTATTGCTGGTAGTATAATGATGAATAAATTATACAGTTGTGTGCAAATAAATAGGAGCACGGTATTTTTTTTTTTTTGTTTAAATTCAGTAAAAAATGCAACTTAAGTTTACAATGAAAAAATTTAAGCTGACATTTAAAAAGATTTTTTTTGTAGTTTTGAAAAAAAAAAAATAAAAAAATTCTTTAGCAAAAATATTTAAAAAAAAATTGTATAAAAAAATTAAGAATTAATTAATAAATAAATTAATTAATTAAGAACATTTTTTTATAGTTTTGAAAAAAAAAAATAAAAAAAATTCTTTAGCAAAAATATTTAAAAAAAATTGGATAAAAAAATTAAGAATTAATTAATAAATAAATAAATTAATTTAGAATATTTTTTTATAGTTTTGAAAAAAAAAAAAAAAAAATTAAAAAAATCTTTAGCAAAAATATTTTTAAAAAAATTGTATAAAAAAATTAAAAATTAAAAATTTTTAATAAAAAAAATATTTTTTTAAATTGAAATAATAATAAAAAATCAAATCCAGCTTATTAAATAAGTTTTTTTGTTCCTTCATATATTATTTTTTTGGCCCATAACTGTGCAGTTGATTAACATTTTTCACATTCTATTTCTATTATTATTATTTTTAGTTTTTAATACCTACATAAATCATTTTTTTATCCTTAGGAATTGGCTGTACGTTGTATACAACGCAATGTTAAAGCGTTCCTTGCTGTTCGTGATTGGCCTTGGTGGCGCCTCTTGGTGCGTGTAACACCACTTTTAAATGTTCATCGCACCGAGGAGCAGTTAAAGTTGGCAAATGAAGAATTGGCAATGCTACGTGCCAAATTGGAGAAAATCGAAAATGATCGTAATGAATTGAAGACTGATAATCAAAAGTTGGAGGCAAAGGTGAGTGTGGAAAGTTGAAATAGTAGTAAAAAAATATAGCTTTGTTTAGTAACTCTGAACATAAATATTTGTTGCACACTTAGGGTGACTCCTTTCTCAACTCCTAGTACATTTTATTAGATACTCCATATAAAGTACAATTGTAAGTATGTACTAAAAATTTAGTACATCTTTGGTTTGCAGTATTTTAGTACTAGAAATTCAGTTCAAAATTTACGCGGAGCCTCCATATCAAAAATAATTTTAGCACCTCATTTAGTGAAACATTTGTTTGAAAATTATTTTAAAAAATTTTGTACGAAAATCGGAAAATTTGTACTAAATTTTGAACAAAATGTAATACATGGTAGAAATGTTTAACTAGAAAGTTGATTACAATTTTTAGAGAACATACCATTTTTTTCACTCATTTGTGTACTTTTTAGTACTAAAAATAAAAAAAATATTTTAGTACATAGAAAAAAATTGTGAAAAGTTGGTTGACATTGATATAAAAAAAAATAAAACTTTTGAAAAGTTAAGTACAGATATTTTAAAAACTAAATAAATTTAGAAAAAATTTTAATAGAAAATTGCGCACAAAAATGAGAGAAACACTAGTTAAACATTTTCGTCAAAATCAAGTACATACATGTAAAACAAAAATTTAATACATACGAGTACATAGGTAGTAAAAAGGTTTTGTAAAAAGCTGTTAAAACATTTCTTTTAAAAAACTTTTAGAAAATTTAGTACAGAGATTTCAAAATCTGCGCTTAATATGTACATATATTCAGAACAAACTTTTATCGAAAACTGTTTAGTTGAAAAATTGCGAAGATAGATGTTTTTCCGAGTAAATTAAGTACCAAACTGAAGTACTAAAAATGTGGAAAAAACATTTAGTACTAAAATTGTGTTTTTTATTTTTAGTATTCAAATGTGTTTTATTTTTAGTACTCAAATTGTGTTTTATTTTTACTACTAAAATTTTACTATGCTTTTTAGTACTAAATTTTTTTTACACATTTTTAGTACATAAGTTTAGCATTTATTTTAAAAGACTTCTAGAAAATTTAGTACAGAGATTTCAAAATCTGTGCTTAATATATTCAGAACAACATTTTATCGAAAACTGCGCACAACAATGAGAAAAAACTGTTTCGTTACAAAATTTCAGAGATAAATTTTTTTCCGCGTAAGTTTAGTACCAACATGAAGTACTAAAAATGTGGAAAAGACATTTAGTATTAAAATTGTGTTTTATTTTTAGTACTAAAATTGGGTTTTATTTTTAGTACTAAAATTTTACTATGCCTTTTAAGTACTAAAATTGTTTTACAAATTTTTAGTACTTAAGTTTAGTATTTATTTTAAAAGACTTCTAAAATATTTAGTATAGAGATTTCAAAATCTGTGCTTAATATGTTCAGAACAAACAAACAAACAAATGAGAGATAAACTGTTAAGTTCAAACATTTAGAAGATAATTGTCTTTCCGAGTAAGTTTAGTACCAACATTTAGTACTAAAATTGTGTTTTATTTTTAGTACTAAAATTTTACTATGATTTTTTAGTACTAAAATTTTGTTACACATTTTTGGTACTTAAGTTTAGCATTTATTTTAAAAGACTTCTAGAAAATTTAGTACAGAGATTTCAAAATCTGTGCTTAATATATTCAGAACAACCTTTTATCGAAAACTGCGCACAACAATGAGAAATAAACGGTTTCGTTAAAAAATTTCAAAGATATATTTTTTTCCGAGTAAGTTTAGTACCAACATGAAGTACTAAAAATGTGGAAAAAACATTTAGTACTAAAATTGTGTTTTATTTTTAGTACTAAAATTTTACTTTGATTTTTTAGTACTAAAATTTTGTTACACATTTTTAATACCTATGTTTAGTACTAATCAAAAGAGCCAAAAATATCGTTTTAGAACTTGTTTAGGGAAATTTCAAAACAAGTATTCAATTCATCAGAACAAATTAGGTATTATATATGTATGTATCTCTGAAAGCGCTCAGTAAAGAACCTTTTTTTTGTTTGAAATTCTTATTTATTTGGGGCTAATAAAAAACATGTTAGAATTTTTTCTTATATGAGCGTCTGTATATAGTAAAAACAATAAATGTCATTTCGGTCAAAATATTTATACAAAATAAATATATTTTCAAAAATTTCCTTCTCTTTGTTTTTTAGAAAATATTTCATGTGAATAAATTTGTTTATCCAACCGCACATTTCTGCAACATTCCTAACTGACAGTGATTTTTGCAAATAAACAAACTGTTAAGTATTAGACTGGGCGATTTTTTCATAACATAAAATTGTTTATTTGATTATTTATTGTTTCTTTAAGCTTTCAGTTTTATTAGTTTAGCATGTCAAGGACATTCATGGCTTTTATTTATATACGAAATTGTTTGATGAAAGAAAACATGCAGAAATCAAAAAATTCTTAAGCAATCAAATAGACTAGCAATTGAAACAAAACTAAAAATATACCAAATACAGCTGTTTTACATGAAAATATAGAATAATGAAACACTTCAAGGCAATGCGATATGCCCCTGACATGAGTAAACTCTTAATGTACCAATACAATGCGTCAAATGTTTGCGTATTTATATAGTAGTGGTCATACAATTAGGGAGAAGGAGGCTCTAAATCAAAGTATTGAAAAAACAACACTTTTTAGAATTTTTGTCTGTATGTCAATCTGTTTGTTCGCGCATCACTCCAAACCCGCTTTATAGAATTGAATGCATTTCTTTTTGATGTATTCTTGGCTATTCAACTTAAATGTTAGAATCCATTTACCACTGCTGAATACAGTGGTGGCAATAAAATTTGGCTTAAAATATCTGTCTACTTTTAGTACAAAGCATATAGTAATTCTATACATTCATGTTTAAATAAATATCAAATGTGATGTCTGTTAAGTTCAATCAACATGCAACCACTAATCCATTTGGTGACGATCACGTTACAAACGCCATGAACTTTCACACATTATTATCGTGCTAACAATCAAAATGCACTCAAAACGAATTCCAATATTTTTTCAAACAATATTTATGCGTTTATTTTTCTTATTAACTGGCAGTCAATGTTGTTTGAACAACCAAAAAAACACGATTATTTACATGTATGATTTAAAATAAAATTACCGTGAAACCCAAACAAATATTATTGTAAAGGTCAACAGAAAATGAAATTGTTTGATCAGTGTAATGAAAGTGTAAACTCAATGAATGGAAAATGAACTCTTCTGTTTCCGAAAACTGGGAATAAATCACGTTTATTTAATTTTAAGGTTTATGCTAATTGCAAAACTGACATAAAAAATAGTTTATTATTTGTGTAAATCCAAATTTAAATGAAAGCATATGTGTATAAGTTTGGAAAAATATATTACAAGAAATCCTTTCAAAGCTCAATTAAGTTTGGTTTGCGCTGTAATAAACAAAAAACTCAGCTAAGGTATATACCTACTGTTGCTTTAGTCGTAACTGCAAAGGTGGGTCCAAAAATGTTGAATCGGGGCTTTTGAGATTTACTGCTCTGGATGGAAAAAACTAATGCTTAATATTTTTAATTAAATTTTTTATCATTTGAAACTTTGTTTTAATTTAATTTTGTTTAATTTATTTTAATTTTTCATTATATTTTTATTTTTGTTTTACTTTTATTTAGTTTTTGTATTCTTTTGCAAAAATTCCTACAATTCCTTTCTCTAGGAAAAATTTCAAGTATTGGAAACCATCTGTTGTGGCAATTGACATGATATTGCGAATTTTAAATTTAATTTAAGTCATTAAATTAGTAAATAATTTTTGGGAATGGGAACAAAATCCGTGCGGAATTTTATTTTTTATTGATTTTGTTTTCATTTTATTTTATTTTTATTATTTCATTTAATTTTATTTTTTTATTATTTTTATTTCATTTCTTTCTTTTTATTTTTTCTGTATTTTTTTCTGTATTTTTGTTTTTATTTTACCTGTATTTTTTATTTTTTTCTGTATTTTTATTTTTTCTGTATTTTTATTTTTTCTATATTTTGATTTTTGTTTAATTTAATTTAATTTTTATTTTCTTTTTAATTTATTTTTATTTTATTTTAATTTTTTTATTCTAATTTCTTTTTTATATTATTTTTTTTTTTTTTTTTTTTTTATTTTATTTTATTTTATTTTTATTTTAACTTTTTTTATTTTTATTTTATTTTATTTTTATTTTATCTTTATTTTTTTTTAGTTTTTTTATTTTATTTTTTTATATTATTTTATTCTTATTTTATTTTATTTTTATTTTGATTTTCATTTTAGTTTTGTTTTATTTTTATTTTATTTTATTTTATTTTTATTTTATTTTTATTTTATTTTTTATTTAAATATTTTTTTATTTTTATTTTATATTTTTTATAATTTTTTTATTTTTTTTAATTTGTTTTTATTTTATTTGTTGTTTCTATTTCATGTATTTTTTTTAATTAAATATTATTTTGGTTCCTAATTTTATTTTTATTTTACTTGTTTTTTTTTTTTTAATTTTACTTTTATCTTTTCTTTCATTTTATTCAAATTTTTTTTTATTTCTAATTTATTTTTATTTATTTTTTATTTTTATTTTATTTTTTATTTTTATTTTATTTTTTTGCTATTTAATTTTATTTATTTTCCTTTTATATATTTTTTTTTTTAATTTTTATTTTATTAAATTTTTATTTAATATAAATTTTTTTTTCAGTTTTTTCTGTCGTTTTATTTTAACTTAATTTTAATTTAATTTTAATTTATTTTTTATTTTTATTTTATTTTATTGCTATTTATTTTTTTATATTTTTTTAAATTGAATTTTTTTTATTTCTTCTATTTTTTAAATTTAAAAATTTTTTTTTTAATTTTTTAGACAATTGTATTTTTATTTGTTTTTGTTTTATTTGATTGTATTTAATATTTTTAAGGCATCTTTTTTTTAAATTTCGCTTTATTTTGGTTTATTTTACGAACTTTGGGAATTTTTTTGGACTTTTGAGCAGTCGTATAATTTTTATCAAATTATTCTTTTGAGTTTTTTTGCTTTATTTTATTTAAATTAATTTTTATCTTTATTCGTTTTTGTTTAGTTTTTTACTTTATTTTTATTATTTTTTTGTTAGTTTTACATTATTTCATTTTTATTTTTGTTTTGGAGTGAAGAGATAGGTCTTCTGCCATAGGACCCAAATATGGGTCTCTTCACGAAGAAGCCCTGTGTTTTTTTTTTACATGTAGTATTTTAGAATACATTTCAAAAACACTTTCCAAAACAAACAAAATTCTTCTCTAATTTTCCCTAATGATTTATTTATTTTTAAACACCATCTTCTCTTGATTGACTTTATTCCAACAAGTTGTTCCTTTGCTTGGTATTTGCAAAATGCATTGCGTCAATGTGATATGTTTTGTGTATCAGTTTGACTCACCACTTGCTGTGCAGTCGTTCACATTCATATAACATAGGTACTCACATACATCCGAATAAACTTGCTTGTGTTTTATTTTCTAAATTTCTTTAATAGAAATGCAATTTGAAATATGTACGACCAATGCGGCGAGGCGTAGCGTGTCTATATAAATATTTATTTTTAGTTGGCCTTTCTAATGCTGACCGATAGAGCATCGCACCACTGCTAAATGTGTGATTTTTATGCGAATATATGCGTTCGAGTGATTTACTTTTCAGTATACATGCCTCAATTTTCGTCTTTTTTTTTAATTGCATTTTCGTTAATGCTATTTGCAATTCCATGGTTGTTGTCGTCAGCGGAAATTGGCAATAATTTTTTAATTACTCAATTACGGACTAGAAATAACTAGTTGTAAATCGTAAAGGATAAACTAGGTAATGATACACATCAAATCAATACAGGTCATTATGATATCAAATCACTTGAAATGTATTAAAATCATATCACATCAAAACAAGTTGAAGGTAACTAAAAAATAATCACATCAATATAAAAACTACAGCACATAGAATCATATAAAGCGAAACAAGAAAAATCACTTCCATTTAAATTGATTCAAGTCCCATAACTAATTAAATCAAATTAAATTAAAACAAACAAATCATCACACCAAAATAAAACAACATCACATATCGAAATAAGAAAAATCACATCCATACAAATCAATTAAAATCACTTCATAACTAATCAAATAAAATTAGAACAAATAAAAGTCGTACTGCAATAAACAAAATCACATCAAAGGGCATAACAATCAATTCAGAGAACATCATATCAAACAAATTATCACACCAAAGGGCATCACAATCAGTTCAAATCATAAATTATAACAATTTAAATCAAATCACATCACATCAGCTTAAATGAAATCACATCAATTTAATCCAATATCACAACAAATTGTACATAAAAAGAAAAATGTCGTCCAAATAAATCAATTGAAATCACATGAAATCAAATCAAATTAAAATACCAAATTAAATAAACCAAAATCACAATCAATTGAAAGGAGCATCACATCAAATGCAATCATATCGCAACAGCTTGAATCAAATCAAATTGATTAAAGAAAATATTTCTATCATAAATTTTCTACAACCACTATAAAAAAAAGCATAGACCCAATTTATGCTCAAGTCACTTGGCGACTAAGTAGTCACACTATAGCACTGCTCGCGATCTGTTTAATCTCAGACAAATTAAAATGAGCATTTGACCGAAATTTTGAAGATCAATATTTATTATTTACGTACACACTCAGACGTGCGTAAAACTATGAGCAATAACGACCTGCCACATATTAGGCTATGCATTAGGGTGGAGCGAAATATTTTTTTTATAAATACGCAAACTGAACTAAAAATACAAAAAGAACTAAAATTAAATAAAGTAATAAAATTGTGTGAAATGAAATTAATTAACATGCAAAAAAGGCATAATTAAGAAATACATAAAAAAAGAATAAAAAATGAAAAAAAAATTAAAAAAAAAAAATTAAAAAAAAAAATGAAAAAAAAATTAAAATTTTTTTTTTTTTAAATTACAAAAAAAAAAATAAAAAAAATAAAAAAAAATTTTAAAAAAATTAAAAAAAAAAATTAAAAAAAAAATAAAAAAAATTAAACAAAAAGAAAAAAAATTAAAAAAAAAATTATTAAAAAAATAAAAAATAAAAAAATAATAAAAAAATATTTAAAAAAAAAATAAAACAATAAATTAAAAAAAAATAAAACAAAAAATTAAAAAAAAAAAAAAATAAAACAAAAAATTAAAAAAAAAAATAAAATAAAAAATAAAAAAAAAATAAAAAAAAAATAAAAAAAAAATAAAACAATTAAAAAAAGAAAACAAAAAATTAAAAAAAAAATAAAACAAAAAAATTTAAAAAATTTAAAAAAAAATATTAAAAAAAATTTAAAAAATTAAAAAAAAGGAAAAAAATTAAAAAAAAGGAAAAAAATTCAAAAAAAGGAAAAAAAAATTAAAAAAAAGGAAAAAAATTAAAAAAAAGGAAAATAATTAAAAAAAAAAATTAAAAAAGAAATGATAAAAAATATAAAAAAACTAAAAAAAAAAATTAAAAAAATAAAAAAATTAAAAAAAAAAATTAAAAATGTAAAAAAATTAACTAAAAAGAAAAATAAAATAATTTTATTTCCATTTCATTAACTGCAACTGTCGTTACCAACTCAGGTATTATGTGTCCTACAAATTGGATGCGACATAAAGTGGGCCCGACGACCCAAATATGTCAAAATAACGTCATAAAAATATTTATTAATAACAAGCTAGTTTTTTACAGCTCGTTGTCAGTTATGGGCATGATGCAGTGGCATTATTGTCTTACAAAAATTGGGCGACATGCAGCCAGTCAGCCCCCCCCCCCCCCCCCCTACCTCCCAAGGGCCGCACTTTCCAGAATTTTCAAAGATAAAAAACTTTGGCGTCTCGGGGTAAGGAAGTCGCTCACAAAACCGAAGCTTCTTATTAATAAACAGCCATATGCCTATGGGGGCTCTCGTACTGTTTGCTGTTAGTGGTCATACATAAATAAATAAATATCATTTCAATTTCGGATTAAAATAAGCCAGAAACTGTCAAGAAAATAAACAAATTAGAACGCGAAAAGCTGTGCGAATCGCACCCACAGGGCCACCAACGATCCAGCAATTGAGTCGCGCAATATCAAAATGAACAACGCAATGATCATTTAGCTTTTCAGATCAGTTTACGAAAGTAGAATGTTTTCAGCGCGCACAATATCTTTCAAATTTCTAATTATTGCTGCAAGCTAAAGCGACTAATTGCTACCGATTTACGCTTAAGAAAAACAAAAAAAAAATTTACTTAGATGATAGAAATACATTTTTCGTTCAAATTGTTTTTTCTTGTTTCCTTTGGTTATTTTGATTTTTTGTGTGTTTGGCAACGTTTTTAAGTGTAGCACTTGTGTGTGAGCACAGTATCCGCAATATTTTCTTTCATTTACAATTTTTTTTCGAACGCTAATGATGATCTGATGTTCCGCGTATTGCTTATAGCTGGTAGCATAAGTGACGATATGTTCTGCTGTCCCGACTAATGATGACGTGCGCCTGCTGGGTGCCTCAATAAGCAAGGGAGAATCCGTTTGATTTGCCAAAAAAATAGAAACGAAAAAAAAAAAAAAAAAATTGCGAGCATTATGTGCTATTCCCAGCGTGTCTAGAATTGAAACGCGATCAGCAGCAGAATAACAACCAGATCAGCCAACAGCTAGAGCAGCTAGCAGCCGCTGCAATCAGTTAGTACCGAGCAGCAGTCGCGTATCGATCGTCCATCTAACCGCTGAGTACCTAAAATTCGCTATAAATTCATCCGCAAAAAAGTTCGAAAATAAACAATTCGTGCGGTGCTAAAAAGTTCCCTACATTCGTTCGGTTGTATGTTTGAGCGGAAACGGGCGTTATACAGCGGTTAGGCGTATCGTGCGTGCGATCACTCAGAAAGAAGTAAAATTTTGTGAAACGGAAATCGGATATAATTAGAATTTTTTTTTTTTTTTTTTCTTTTTTTTTTTTAAATGAAGAGGCTTTGTAAAGCGAGTGCTTAAAAAGTATAAGTGTAATATGTAAAATATTGTTCGAATTATTAAAAAAAAGAATATGACTAAAGTGTGAACAAAAGATCACTTGCCTTACTCAAACATGCGTCATTGCTTTCAAAACATCACATCAATGTGTTTCATTTCCCAAGATGTTGACATTTTTTGTTCCATAAAATCCAATAGTTGTTCTTACACTAAGCACAAGAACTAAAGTTTAAAAAATTTTAAATAATAATAGAAGAAAAGTAGTAAAAATATCAACTAAAGGATGAAACAAACCAAGTTCAATCAAATTGAATCAAGTCTTTATCAAATTAAGTCACTTGAAATAAAATTAAGTCACCACTAATCTAATCAATTTACTTTAAACCATAACTTAAACAAAATTAGGTCACATAAATTAAATCTGCATTAACTCAGACTAAAAGGAATTAGTCAAGTCATATGACATACAATGACGTCGCGTCAAAGCAGTGATATGCTCATCAAAGAAAATCACGTTAAATATAATCAAACCAAATTAAACTATAAAGTTAGATAAAAATCAGTCATCACGTTAGATCAAATCAAGTCAGATCAAATCATATCACACCAAAGTAGGTGTTAAGCAATCAAATCAAAGCTTGTCAGAAGAAATGTTCTTAGTGATGTCAAATAAAAGCAGTATGAACCAAATTATATCAAGTTAATCAACACAAATCACAATCAATCACATCACATCCAAATCAAGTCACATTACATCGATCAAAATCACATCACATGAAAAAAATCACTTTCATTCAATAGAATCGCATCACATTAACTTAAATTCTAGGTGACATACAATCAAAAGAAGTCAGATGTGATGATCTTAGTAAAGTCTTCTTGTTAAATAAAGTAGCTTTTCATTCAAAAAAATCGCATCACCACAAATAAAGTCAGACCAAGTCATATCAAAGCAAATAAATCAAAACAAGTCGGATGATGTGATCTTAGTGAAGTCAAGTAAAGCCACATACTGAAGTCAAGTAAAGCCACATCACATCAGAACAAAGTTACATCAAATAAAATTAAATAACGTCACATCAAGTTCAATCAAAGTCACATGACATCGCAGTATCACGTTAAATCTAGTCAAATCAATAATATCACACAAACCTAGTCGAATTAGGTCACGTAAAGCCACGTGACACACATCAGGTCAAATTAGAAAAAAGTCACATCACATCAACTAAAATCACATCAAATAAAGTCCCATCACAAGATATAAAATCACATCACCAGTAAAAAATTCACATCAAATAAAAAAAGATCACATCACATGAAAAAATCACATCAAATTAAATTAAACTAAATAAAATCAAAAAAAAAAAAATTAGAAACTGCTTTTCTTAGTGAAAATTATCTCATTTAAGTGGGTTCTATAAAATCAGAAATACTGTTGAAGTTTGAAAATACATATATACATATTTTTTATGCGTAGAACTACAAAAAAAATTATCAGATTACAAAAACAAAAGCAAATAAAAAAATAAAGTAAAAATACGAAATCAACGAAATTCAACACGAGCAAATACAAACGACTATTTTTTCAACACAAAACATCATACACTTGCACAACTGAAAAGCAAATAAAAAAAACGAAATTAAGTAATAACAAAAAAACCCTTTTCACAATTTTTGGCAACCAAAAAATTGGCAGCTTTCTGTACGCTACAACAACACTATCCCAACGCACACAAATAAAGAAAACAACGAAGAAAAAACATTAAACATAACAAACACATTAAAGCGACCTCCTGCAACACAACTCACTGAGGTGACATCACTTAACCCTTTGTTGCATCATTAAAAGCATCTAATCCAAAAATATTAAATTAATAAACCTGAGATACCTTTAGAGTGAGTGAACAACACAGTTACATACATGCCACACATCACACCAAATACTACTACAGCAACAACGACAACAAAACTGACGCCATCAAAAATGGCGCCATTACAACCAGCACTTCTGCTAACCGCTAATCGTGAAGAGGAGCACGAAGGTGAAGGTGGAAGTGAAGATATAACGATTAGCGGTAATGAAACAAATACAAATACAGTGTCAGCAGCGAATGGTGCAGCGCAAAAGCCGCAGTTATTGGCAGCTGCAACAACAAATCTAAAATCGAAAATGCAAAACTCCGAGACGAATGGTATGGCCAAGCAAGGAGAGTTGAAAAAGAGTGACAGCAGCAAGTTAATAACACGCCGACGTTTGTCCGCTGCCAAGCCAGAAGATAATGGCGTCAATGGTGCAACGAAAACAACAAAAACTGTCATAACAAGGACGGTGAGCAGTAGCAAAATCGCAAAGTTGAGTAAAGATGGGAGTAGCACCACGAGCTTGAAAACTACAACGAAGTCCTCAACCACCCTCACAAAACCAGCACCCACAGAAAACACTGTTTCCGCCACACTTACAAAGCCACTTGACACTGCACAGACAGTCATCAAAAAAACTACAACAACCAATCACATGAAAATCACAGAAAACCAAAACACTGTTCAGCCAAGTGGCAAGACTACCAGCAGCAACAGCACCAGTACCTGTGCATCCAACGTCACTTCAACATCACGCTCAGTATCTCAAGTCCAGTCGCAAACGCACGAAAACACCCATCATCCATGCGTCTCAGTCGAACCCCAAATATTTCCCACTTCATCGCACGCCAAAAGCAATGTGTCAGAAAAATCGTCAGGTGAAGGTAAATTTCTAGAGCGCGTACTTGAAGCTATGCGTAGTTCGAAATCGCAAACGCCAAGTCGCACTATAAAACCTAGCGACACATTTGTAGTGCCAGCAAAAATAAGATCCCCTGCAAGCAGCTTAAACGACGCATCACTCTCGCCGCCGCCACTGTCTTCTTCAACAAATGGTCCTCATCCATTGAGTAACGGTGGTGGTAGCTCCTCTTCGTTGTCGTCCATTACCTCTGTTAGTACAAATGCTTCCTCACGTCCTCCACGTCCACCCCAAGCGCAATCACGCCCTCGTAAACCATCCACAGATTCAAAACACTCGAATGGCATCTCCCCAAGCATTGCCAGTTCCACCAACACAACCCGCACACAACGTTCCCAACAGAGTTACGATTCCGAAGATGGTCTTATACAATCCTCTTATCAATATCGTTCCACCGCTACCAAATCCTCTACCAAAAGTCCCTCGAACTCCACCAACAACACCACCACCACCGCCGCCAGCACCAGAGCACACTCGTCAATTACGTCGCCCATCAGCAATGGTTATGGCAGTAAAGGCATTTCATCGGCTGTTTCGTCAGCGTCATCGTCGTCTCTGTCTTCGCGTATAAGCGGTAATTTAAAAAGTGTACCAAGCGCAGCTAACGACGAAACAGCCGTTGAAGTCTCATTGAAATTACCTCTACCCAAAACAGATTTTCTCTCTACAACCGGCTCGAGTGACAATGCTAGACGCAGCAGCACTTCGGAACGTTTGCGTTCATTCTCACAACGTTCACCCAGCCCAGCTTTATCGACATCATCGCGTTGTTCGTCGTCGTCGTTCAGCACAACGCATGCGAATGGCAGCAGCAGTACTACAGCATCGCGTGCTACGCCCTCACGCCTCTCTGCAACGCCACCACGTCGCGTCTTTCCTCAAACTTATACACGCGGTGATCAGCTCGATGTCTATCAAATGCATAATCTCGAACAATCGCCTGTGGTGTTTGATGCTAATCTCTCCTTTGTTTTGGGTTGTAACAAGCAGCCCGTACATCAAACACTCAGACCATCACCCTCTTATGAAGATCCGCGCACCACGTCGTCTTATCTTTCCGAGAAAATACAAAATTTCTTACGTCGCACCGATCATGTGCAAGAGGAGTGGTCGGCATTGGGTAAGCGTACGCGTCGTACTAACTCGCTGGGTCCAGCTGGAACTGCAGGTAGCAGTGTGGCCGGTAGTTTGGATAGTGGACGCACCACGCCAACAAATTCCGTTTATGATGATTATGATACAATAAGTTTGATTGAGCGTCAGCGTGAACGTAATAGCATGGAACGCGCTTCGTCAGTGGGTCGTACACGCTCCTCACAAAATATACTCACGAAAGCTTTTCAATTGGCTAAAAAGTTGCCACACACGCCACGTTCGCGTTCGAATTCGTTGGCACGCGAAATGTCGGAAATATCGGATGATGATCGCACCATACAAGAGGAAGCGGATGACGATGGTGATGAGGTAGGGTTAAGAGAAAGATGGTAGACACATATACAAGTGGGTGATAAGTTTTAAGAATTTTAGAAAATGTTAGCTTAAGTGGGAGAAGGCATTTCGGATGCATATAAAATGCTTCGCAATGTTAGCCTAGATTTAAACGAGATCGAAACTCGATAGGAAGCTAGTCCGGCACAGTAAGCGAGATCGGAACCTAAATGTAATTGAAACCGAGATCAGAACCTCTACTAAAACTGGGACCAAAACCGAAACTTGAACCCAGATCGGAACCCAAACTGTAGCTGTGTCCAAACTGGAAATAGGAACTTAAAACAAAACTTAGTTTCAAACCGATATTGCGACCTTAAGTGGAACTGGGACCAAAACCGAAATATATCGGACCGAAATACATACTTAAACTAACACTTTAACTTGAGCCTAGATCGGAATCTAAACTGGAACTATGACCAAAATAATAAAAGAACCGAAACTGAAACTGGAACTAACACAGAAAACGAGACCTAGATTCAAATCGAGATCGGAGCCTTACTGGAACTGAGGCAAAAGACTAAAATAACCTTAACTGACATTGAAAGTCGCGCCGAAATCGAAACCTGAACTGCAACTGTGATCAAAACCGACACCAACCGACACAAGAACAGGAACGGCAACGAAAACGAAATAGGACAGACACTGAAAGCAAGATCACAATCTAAACTAGAACCGTGACCACCACAAAGTAAGAACAGAAACTAGAACGTAAACTGACATCGCAACTGTCTCCGAAACTGATATCGGAACTCGAATTTAGTCCGAAACTCAAACTCGAAAATATACCGAAATCGAAATTTGAACCTATACTGAAACTAAAAGTTGAACCGTGACCAAAACTGAAATACAAAAAATACACCAAAACCGAGATTAAACCTCGAAATCGAAACTGAAACCAAAGTTATGAAACGTATGAGTAGTGAGACCCAAGCCGATACTGGAAACAGCCCCAGAGCTCACACCGAAATTGGAATCGAAACCGAAAATAGAACCTAGGTCGAAACGGAAGTCGAATGGAGACCGTAAACGGGACTGTAATTGGTTTCGAAACTGAAATCGGAACCGGTTAGCGAAATGTGCTCATAAACAAAATACAAAATAATTCCCAAATGAAACAAGTCCCATTTTGTATGGAAAATATTTGTGAGTTATTTCATAGGGACTTCTTTCACTTGGCGGTTATTTCATGGTACCCAGTTTCAACAGAATATTCGCTGTAGAATTCAAAATTTATTTTGGAATTCTCAAAATTTTCAAAAACATCAGTTCATTACATGACTCGGTCTAGGTCACTAGAAGGCCTTAAAATTTCAAAGCGTACAAGATTTATGAACTCACTTTTTTATTCACAGCCATACATGCATACAGGTGTGTGAATATTTGTATGTGAAGTCGTGGGTGTTTCATGCGATCTATTTTCGTTTGATGTTTTTTGTTCTTGGTAAATTTAGCTACCATCAAGTATATTCTAAACAATAAATATGTGACAATAAACCTGACATTCCTTGGCATTGGCTAATTTTATTATTGACATTACTGCCTGCTGTTTTGTCACCAACATGGAATAAGTACACTGTGCTACAAAATTTAAATCAATTTTTTAAAAAAGAATTTTCAAAGTCTGTGTTAAAAACGCTGTTCAAAGAACTTCGAAAACAACTTATTTCAAACTTCGAAAAACCCTTATTTCAAACTTCGAAGAACTTTAAATTTTCAAACCTTGCAAAAGTACACGAACAATCAAATCCTAGACCTCGAAAATTTTTCAATTTCGAAAAAAAGTTAAACTTTGAAAATTTAAAATTTGTGTTTCAAAAAAATTCGAAAAAAATACTGTATTGTCAAAGGCTGTCTTAGAAATGTGAAATATCAAAAAATATGTTTCAAACTTCGAAAAAATTGTGATTTTCTAAAAATTTTAGAACTTTGAATTTTGAAAGAGTGAATTGCAAGTAGTAATAGAAATTCGAAAAATTTAGATTTCGAATGTTGATTTCTGAAAAGTTTCGAACTTAAAAATTTTTTGAATTTCGAATTGAGAAAAAATGTTTCAAGTTAAAACTTAATTTTCATTATAAAAATATTTTTATGGGCACTACTAATATTTTTAACTCAAAAAATTTCGAACTTCCAATTTTGAAAGAGTGAACTGCAAGTGGTAATAGAAATTTAGATTTTGAAAGTTGATAATTTGTTTTTCAAAAAAGTTCAAGCTTTAACAAAGTTTGATTTCTAAATAATTTCGAACTTAACAATTTTCGAATTTCGAATTTAGAAAATTTTTTTCAAGTTAAAAGTTAATTTTCATTAGAAAAATATTTTTATGGGCACTTGATAATATTGGGAAGTTGATAATTTGTTTTTCAAAAAAGTTCAAGCATTTGATTTCTAAAAAATTTCGAACTGAAAATTTTTCGTATTTCGAATTGAGAGAAATTTTTTCTAGTTAAAACTTAATTTTCATTATAAAAATATTTTTAAGGGCACTACTAAAATTTTTAACTCAAAAAATTTCGAACTTCGAATTTTGAAAGAGTGAATTGCTAGTAGTAATAGAAATTCGAAAGTTGATAATTTGTTTTTCAAAAAAGTTCAAGCATTAACAAAGTTTGATTTCTAAAAAATTTCGAACTTAAAAATTTTTCGAATTTAGAAAGAAATTTTCCGGTTAAAACTTAATTTTCAAAAAATTTCCAACTTCGAATTTTAAAAGATTGAATTGCAAGTAGTAATAGAAATTCGAAAGTTGATAATTTGTTTTTAAAGAAAGTTGAAGCATTTGATTTCTAAAAAATTTCGAACTTAAAAATTTTTCGAATTTCGAATTGAGAAAAATTTTTTCTAGTTAAAAATTCATTATAAAAAATATTTTTATGGGCACTACTAATATATTTAACTCAGCTGTGCCTGAGCAAAAAAGTACACTTGGAATGCATGCCGTGCTAAATTTACAAAATTTTTTTTTTTTTCATTTTTTTGTCATATTTTTCTTAAATTTTTTTTTCATTTTTTTTTTCTTATAGCAGTTTTACAAACCATATGGTGCTAATTGTCTATTTTCTGTTTTCAAGTTGTTAACATTGACATTTGCTGTAATAAAGCCAAACGAGATGAGTGACCAAGCTGTCTTAGGTCAATACTGTTGAAATACCGTCATTAAACCGCCTAAAAACTTTCAGCAGAGCTAAGAAGCTTTTTTTTGTTCCTTCCTAACTTTTATGTAGCTATTATTTCATTTTTAATTGACTGGTGTTGAAAATTTCCGCAACAACTTGTTCACACCCACGCCGAGTTTACAAAATAATGTCACCAAAATATTAAGATTTCAATATTTGTGGATGGAATATTTTTAGAAAAATATAGTTCATGCATTATTACATATATATTTTGTTTTGTACATACACTGATTAGAGTGTATCGAAAAAGTGCTGCGTTTAAAAAAAAAATTATTTAAAAAAATATATTTTCCTGTTCACCCTGTACTTTTTGGTTTTTGAGATGACCCTTTTTTGGAAGAAAAATTGTTTTTGCTAACTGGTGCCTATTTAGAATATATTTCAAAAACATTTTTCAAAAAAACATACAAAAAATTCAGGTCACCCTGTTCTTCTAGTTTTTGAGGTCACCGCTTTTCGACAAAAGAATTGAGTTTTTTAAATACCTTCCATCATATTTAAAAAAAAATTAGTTAATGAAGATATACATATATTTGTTTGGTATTTAATTCTTTTTCAAAAAGCGTTTCAAAAAAATAAAATGTGTTTTCAGGTTACCCTGTTCTTTTTGGTTTTTGAGGTCATCCTTTTTTCGAAGACACTTTATTTTTATAACTAGTGCCTACATAAAATATTTTTCAAAAACAGTTTCGAAAAAAAAGAAACGAAAAATTCAGGGCACCCTGCTCTTTTTGGGTTTCGAGTTCATCCTATTTTTTGAAAAAAAAAAATGTTTTTTTTAATAACTTCCATCATATTTAAAAAAAAAAATGTATTCATACTAAAAAAGACAAAAAAAAATCAGTTCACCCTATTTTTCTTGGTTTTTGAGTTCATACTTTTTCGAAAAAGCATTGTTTTTAATAACTTCCATCATCTTTTTAAAAAATATATTCATACTAAAATATATTTTTTGTTTGATTTTAAGCTTAAGTGTTCCAAAAAAATACACCACCAATATAAATATTTTTTCAAAAACCTTTTCAGACCTTTAGGTCACCCTGTTCTTTTAGCGTTTTTTGGTTACCTTTTGGAATCGAAATGTTAGAAAAAGATTTGTTTTTTACGTTGCCATTCTACAACTTTTGTCTTGAAAAAAATCTTTCCTCGAAGCAAATTCGAAACAATCTTTCAAGGTGAGTTTTTTCACATATTTTATGATAGTGAGAAAAAACTCACTGTTGAAAACTATTTTGAAATGGGCTGATGGATGACAAATTGGAATTGAAAAGTCGTAGCTATGGCGTACCATCAAAGTCTTCTTTCTTCGAAATAAACCCACTCAGACCTTACCTGGTAAGTGAAGTGGTAAGGTATACCTTACTTCGCAGCATAGTTGGTTGGGGATAATGTATGGCTCATAATAGAATATATCCCTAACTGACTCAACCCTTAAATTAGGCCTTAGCTATTAAATCAAGTCAGTAGCATACAGGGAAAGTAAAAATTTTAGGCTTATGCTGACTTCTGAATAGGCTCTCTTAAAAATCTATCTCATGTAACTTATACATAATAATTTTTTATATACTCTCTATTTGTATACGTTAGTCCAGTCCAGAGCATTTTATTTATTTTCTCCCTTCCTTTCCTCTTTACAGTTATCCGAAATGGCAGTGGATCTTGCCGAAGAGCGTTCAACCGCTAATATCGCCAGCGAACGTCTGGAAGCCGAAACAGCCGAACGTTTGAAACTTGAAAAAGAGCTCACCGAACAACAAAGCAAGGTGAAGAATTTGCAAGAAACCAGCGAAAAGCTAGAGATGGAGCTAATATGCGCCAAATCCGATTTGAATGGCATATCCGAGGATGAAGATGCGGAGAATGAAGAAGGTGGTGGCAGCGGTGTTTACAAATTGAAATATGAGCGTGTGGCACGTGAGCTAGAGTTTACGAAGAGACGCTTGCAAACACAACACGAACACGATCTGGAACAGTTGGTCGGACTGAAGAAACAACTAGAAAAGAAGGTGGGCTAAAAAATAAACTGAATGTCACAAAAAATTATTGTTTCTAAAAAAAATTATTTTTATTTTGCAGCTCTCTGATGCCTATGAGGAGGTCGAGGAGCAACGTCAAGTTGTCGGTCAATGGAAGCGCAAAGCGCAAAAGATGACCAATGAAATGAATGATTTGCGCATGTTGCTCGAAGAGCAGAATGCTCGTAATAATATATTGGAGAAGAAACAGCGCAAATTTGATACGGAATGTCAAGCGTTACAGGTGAGGGTTGAGTGTGGTGTAGAAAGTTGGTTTCTTGACTAATATTGTTTTTCGTATTTTTCTTTTTGATAGGATGCAGCTCGTCAGGAACGTCAAACTAAAGACAGATTGTCGCGCGAAAAGGATGTACTCATCGCTGAGAAATTTACGTTGGAGCAAACATTGGCGGTAAGTTCAATACTATCGCACTCTTCTGTATTTCTGGAAGCATTTATACTGCTCGTCGTAGCTGATGTTAGTAAGAAATGCCTGGGGAAGCTATGTAGTTTCAGTAGGAACTCATCCATGACTCGCCTCCGACTAAGCAGAGCAAAGTACAGTGAAGCCAAGTCATTGCCCGCTCATAAAAACTCGCCGTTGCCAAAGAGCACAAGATAAATACCCCAGCGCGGTCGGTGTTCAGAATACCCGCCGTTGTAAGGTATCTCTGTTATAGGAGTCGACAAATAATGAGAGTCGGGGGAAATATTAGATGACCGAAACTAGTGCACCTACAGGAATTTGCGTCCCTTGCGGTACTGCCCGACTATCTCGGGAGTGATTTGATATAACCAGTGGAACCTTCTAGGTCATATCATCCCTCCATCTGTAAGGAAGGAGAAGATGGGTAATGAGAGTTGAGAGACATCATATCCGTAGATCAACGATCGAGTTAGCACGTGATTACCTATGTGCATATTAGTCGCCTCTTACGACCGGTATGCCTTCCTCGGGCATATTCTAAAACCCTAACCCGCAGGGAGTAAAACCGTCTGTCGGTCGCCTACCTTAACCTTTCGTCCTAACTTGTCTTTTTTCACATCGTTCACCGGACTTACTTTTTACGCTGCATCGAGGCATGGGCTGCTGCTAGAAGGATATTAGTCAGAGTTAATATTGTTGTAACGGTACTTCGGCCTGACTTCGCAAAAATAATAGAGCTTGGTCGGGAAAAAACGCTAACTACTCCAGTACATGGGCCCGACTATTTTAGGAATTCAGTGATCGAAGTCTATATTGAAGCCTCATATGAGCTGGAGCTATGGCTGCAACGGGAGTCCTATGAAACTAGTTGTTTCAATAGGGTTGGACCAAAGGAAGATGGGTGTTAGAAGAGTGGGCTCCGTAGGGCTTTTTTAGCGTACTGTGACTTCAGGACCTAGATTTTTGACACCAGGGTTTTGCTTTGACCACCTCATCAACTAGGGATACCAGAGGTATCTTTTACCTGTTGTTGTTGTTGTTGTTGTAACGAGGTGTAGCCCTGCCTAAATGTCAGACAGGGTCACCTCGAGTGTATTGCTCTTGGCCGGGTCGATATAAGAAAACGGCCCGGGTCGTTTCGGCACGATGGGTACAGCACAAGTACTGGTACCGTTCTCGTATATCCGGCAATACAAGAAACTAAACTAGCCGTGCAGGCTATGTAAGTCATTTAGCGTTACCCAGGGTGCACCAACTGGGAGGCGACCTACTTTTACACCCCGTATCTTTTACCTCTGCACCTTCACAGATATCTCCGAATTAAGGACCTCTTTAGTGAATTGATGAAACTAATAGAGCGATGTAGCCGGGCCAAAAAAAAAAATCGAAGGACTTGTTAATTCCCCAAAACCTCGCCATACGCGGCAAAGTATAATGACGAGGTATCCATCACGTTTACCGACTATGTACCATTAGATCTGAAGCGATTTTCGTCGATCCAGTCGTGCTTTTTTTTTGCATTCCTCCACAGATATAGCGTATGGAGTATTTCCTATCGATAACTCTGTACAGCAGCCGGCTGGGTATGGGATCTAGCCAACTGTTATGAAAAGATTGAAACATACATACAAAGAACCATGTACCCCGTTTTTCGAAGTTAGCCTCCAAAATTTAGTTACGGGCTATCGAAGTTCGAAAGTAGTTTTCTAAATGTTTTGTTTAAAAATTAAAAAAGCAAAAATGCGGGCATGGCCTGCTTCCTCCTTCCTTGTTCGATTGGTAACCATTTTTTGTTTTAAAAGTCGTCAAAGATGTCAAAAGTTTGATCTTCGAAAAAGTTAAAAGTCGTGCTTAAAAAAATTTTCAAGTTACTTCGAAAAACTTCATGTCGTTGTAATAAAAGAAGTATACCAATCGAACAAGAAACTCAAGCAGACCACGCCCACATTTTTCTTTTTTTAAATTCTCTAATACAGCAATTGGAAAAGTAAGATTAAAAGAGTCTTATTTTGAACTTCGAAAGTCCATAACTAAATTTTGGAAGCTAACTTCGAAAAACGGGGTACGTAGTTTTTTATGTATGGCTCAATCTCTTCTAAAAAGTTGGTTAGATCCCATACACAGAAAAAAGTTGATTTTGCTGTATAGTGTAATAATAGATTCCTCATATTTTTAGAGCTAGTCTTTATCGCTAGCCGAATCTTAATATTCGTTCCGACACTATCGTACATCAGCTTGAAATTTTTTTGATTACTCTAACCAACTTCTTATATACCATACTCGCTTTTTCATAACATAACATATGGTTTGCGTATTTCTTTTTTAAGACTCTGGAGCAATGCGTGTCTCATAGGGATGTGTGTGCCAATCCCGATTTGCCTTGTTCAATAGCAATTTTAAATACCAAACATGAAGATTTTCACAAAATCTCTTTCGAAATGAGTACCGTAAATTCCGAGTATAGAGACATCACGGCCACATGTCTCACTTATTTTAGAGAATGTTTCCAATGGGGTCATTCTATGTCAAATTGTCAAATAGTTGAAATTGACCACTCCGATTTCATAATCGAAGTTCTTCGAATGGAAAAATATTCAAATTTAAGGTTGGGTTCATTCATATGTTAAATTTCTCTGGCCTTTTTATACCCAGGGTATTATAATTTTGGTCACATAACTGTACTACTGTACTTGGGTTGAAAAGAGGAGTTGGTTAAGGCATGTCCGTCCCATCTGGCCGTGTACACGATAACTTGAGTAATGAATTGAGATATTTGCATAAATTTCGGTATACAGACTACTTTCTGGCCAAGGTTGCTATTGAAAATGGGCGCAATCGGATGATAACCACGCCCCCTTTTTCGATATCGAAAATTTCAAAAATCACATAAATTGAAATATCTCGGTAATGTTATAATTTTATAACTCATTCCCCCTGCTCATTATATTATGATTTTTTGTTAAATTTTTTAAGGTGGGCCTGGCACCGCCCACTTTTAAGGGTTGCATTTTTGAAACTTCGATTGGTAGTAACTTTTAAACTGATTATGGTAGAACGATGAAATTTGGCCGAAAATCGACCGATCCCCTAATACTAATATCGTTGGGAGTATACCTAATGAAATTGGAAAAATCGCTCTCCAACCACGCCCACTTTCGATATCGAAAATTTCGAATATCACCTAAATTGATATCATTCGGTAACGGAAATGGCTAAAATGATATAGTTTGGGAGTTGAATCCCCTAGTCATTCTATTATGATTTTTGATAAATTTTTAAAAGTAGGCGTGGAACCGCCCACTTTTAAGGAAGGCATAACTTTCAAACTGATTACGGTAGAATCATGAAATTTGGCACAAGGTATACTAGCATTATAGAGATGAAATTGGGCGAAATCGCTTCTCGACCACGCCCACTTTCGATATCGAAAATTTCGAAATTGACGGTAATGTTCCGAACTTATAATTCCTTACCTGCTAGAGTTAATTTTTTTTAAATTGAAAATTTTCTAGAACGTACAATATCTCTCAAAACCCTTTCTGTGTCCCTCTTTGATAGGTGTAGAGTTTTTTAATATAGTAGTTTACGAAATTTTGGAAAAAAAAAATTAACTTTCAAAACGGAAAAAATTGAGGTTGCGAAGCTTTGGAAAAAATAAAACAGTACTCGTTTTCCTTCGTCAGAACTTCATATTATGATAAAAAGAAACTCCCTACCACAATTCTTTCAAATCCTATAACATCGCTGCCAACCATTTCACCATTTGACATGGAATAACCCACTAACTGTTTTGCTCGGTACGTTTTAGTTATTTGCTCCGCTTTGATAAACTGCTTACCTGCCTGCGACCTCTTCAGCAGCATAAATTCTTTAGCTAGTTCTCTTTCTTTGCTAACTTCGAAATTAGTTTTTGTTATTTTATCATTTCTTCTTCTCCACTCTCTGTGTTGGTATGTGAAAAAAAAAATAAACAGATCATTAACCAATCCAGTAAAGGCAACCAGTCAAGCAGTCAGAGTTGCACGTTTTTCAACGATTTATTTCTCCAACGGTTAGTTGACTTTGTGCGCTTCATTTTTACGCACGTTTTAAGGCGCGGATGTTGACTTCTTTTGTGGTTATTGTTGTTGTTGTTGTTGTTGTTGTTGTTTTTGTTGTTGTCTTTGATGTTCACTTATTTAAACGATTAATTTGATTTACTTGTTTATTTTTTTGTAATCGTATTTCCGGTCTTTTTCACAAGAGCCTCTTTTAACGCCTTATTTATTTTGATAATTTAAAGCCTTTTATTGTCGGCGATTTCGTGAGTGAGTTGTTCGAAACTGAAAATCAATTTGATGCAATTGTTTGTAGAAAGTGAAAAAAAACATGTATAAAATTTAATTAAAAAAAAATGACTTGCAGCAACGTGTTAATAAAATTAACACTTTAGTGTTAAAGCAAAGATAAATAAAAATAGAAAAAAAATAAATAAAAATTGTAGTGTCACCTGAGCCCATTCTAATGCAAAGTTCAATACAGCTGTCCAAAGAAAATATGAAATGAAGGCAATCACACACAAAAAATAATGCAGTGATGCAATTGAAAACAACAACAAATGTCAAAGTAATAACACATTTTTTAAGTTTATGTTTTATAACAGTTCAACTTTGATTGCTGATTTAATAAAAAAAAAACAACAATTGTGGCTATATTTCAAAAGTCGCGCTCAACAACACAAAGCGCCTTGAACTATTGAGCTCTTAAAAAAAATTTCCACAAAGCTTCTTATTTTGGCTGCTGTGCCATTGGTGAACTTTAAGTGACATTTACCTAGTTGCCAGCTGTCAATTGTCAATAAATTATATCATCGGTGTTCAATCTGAACTTTGTCGCATACGACTCCCTACACATCAAGCATGAGCCGTCGTCGTCGTTTTACACCATTATTACAAGTATGTTGCATGATTTTAATTAATTACTTAGGTACTTAAAGTTAGTTGTGACTTTTTTCATCAGTTTCCAGCAGCCTCTCGTTTCAAAAATTAGTTACGCGCTTTCGAAGTTCGAAATTAGACACTTTTAATCTTGCTTTTCCAATTGCTGTATTTAAAAAGTTAAAAAAGGAAAAATGTCGGCGTGATCTGCGTGATTTCTTTGTTCGATTGGTATATTTTTTTACAACGGCGTGAAGTTTTTCGAAATCAGTTGAAAATTTTATTAAATATGCGGCTTTCATTTTTTCGAAGATCTAAGTTTTGACGCCTGTGACAACTTTTAAAACAAAACTCGGCTGGGTATGAGACCATACTAACTCTTTTGAAGAGATTAAAAGATATGTAAAAATATTACATTCCCCGTTTTTCGAAGTTAGCCTGCAAAATTTAGTTACGCGCTTTCGAAGTTGGATGTTCGAAAGTGGTTTTCTAAATGTTTTGTTTAAAAAGGTAACGAAATTCAAAATGTGGGCGGGGTCTACTTGCCTCTCTTGGTTGTTTGGTGTCGTTTTTTTATTTAAAATGCAAAATTAAAATTAAAAGCCGCATATTTTTTATATAATATTTCTTCAAAATAAATTTTTTCAAATAAAACTATTAGAAAACAAATTTCGAACTTCGAAAGGCCGTGGCCAAATTTTGGAGCCTAACTTCGAAAAACGGGGAACGTCATTTTTTATTTATGTCTTAATCCCTTAATCCCTGGTCATATTCTCGATTTCCTTGGGTGCTCGTCGTTGGTATCCCGAGAAGGACCGTACATGTTTCGCTCATATACTCCATTTCCTTGAAACTCGTTGTTGGCAGCTCGGACAGGACCATAGCAAGACCGAGAACTGTTCTCTCGAATACTACTAGAGCTATCTTATCTTCTTTCGACAGTGGAAAAGTACTTTTAAGGCTGTCCAAAGCTGGTTTTAATTCGAGAAAGATGTGATCGATTCTTTTATCATAAGACTTGGCGTATCGTGAAGAGCAAGTCTAATAATAAATAATAAATCATGTTAAATTATCAAGAAATATTCTGTTAAACTAGCCTAATATAGAGCTAGATTAACAAGATAGTGTTGTTAATCTAACAGGAAGGCATGTGAATTAAACAGGATGTCATGTTAATTTAACAGGATGGCATATTAATTTAACAGGATGCCATGCTAATTTAACAGGATGCCATCCCATTAAATTAACATGTCATCCCGTTAAATTAACATGTCATCCCGTTAAATTAACATGTCATCCTATTAAATTAACATGTCATTCTGATAAATTAACATGTCATTATGTTAAATTAACATGCAATTTTGTTAAATTAACATGCAATTTTGTTAAATTAACATGTCATCCTGTTAAATTAACATGCAATTTAGGAGGAAGCTGTGTTAATTCAACTGGAAGTCCTGTTAATATAACAGAAAGAAAAGTTAATTTAACAGAAGTGCTGTTAAAATAACGTGGTGGCAAAAAAAAAACAAAAATTTATATATTTTACGATTAATCACACACTTAAAGGCCGCTGATAATAACATAATTTCCTCACAGTTAACAAAAAAACAAAAAAAAATATTTCTTTATCTAATTTTTCCAAATTATTTTTTAATCACTGGCTATGTGCATTCATTTTTCATACTCTAGATATGCCTTAAATATTAACGACGGAAGCCACAATCAGTTGAGCATTTCTTTCTCTTGTTTTCAGTATTTTTTTTGTATTTTATTTTACTTGCACAAGAAGCATTGTCTTTAACAATCGTCAGCCAGCCATCAACCATCAGCTCTTGAAAATGTTTGCGGAGGAGTTGACTTCCCGTTTAATGATTTCTCAGGCACAACCAACTGTTTATAAATACATACATCGATGGCTTGTATTGTTGTTGTTGTGTTTTACACATGTTGCATGGCTACCAAATACGTACAGCTGCCTCTTAAAAAATAGCAGTACCTAAGGTTCTTTCCAGCGTCTAAATCTGCAGCCCATAAAAATACTAAATGGGCAACACTGTCTTAGAAGTTTCTCTTCAAACATAAGTTTAAGATGAAACTTTCAATACTTCCTGTTGCTATTGTATTACACAATACTGTATATCTGCTTATACCCCTCATATCCAGAGCTCATTTGAAGCCTCAAAAATTTTGTGAACTAATTTAAGTATTTTTTATCTTTTATTTTTTTTTCTTCTTTTTTATAATTTGTTTTTCTTTTTTTATCTTATCTTCAATGTGTATGAATCAGCCGCTATTATTTTTAATTGCTTCACATTATGAAGTCGTCTCACATTAATATTTTTCCATTCTTCGAGCTCATTTTCAATTGGCTCTTAACCTTTTCACACATTTTAAATAATAATAATTACTGCTCAAAACTTTCTACTTCATTTATATGGCAGTTACACTTCAAACCTCGATATGAGATAATTCATTTATGGCACATTGACAGTTCTTTATAAAACTAGATGAAGTCGTTTAACGACTGCTTTAGTTTTTTTTCTAATAAAGAAAATAAGAAGCGAGTCTAACGATAATAAGCAGGTAGTTGTGTGTGGTTCTAAGTTTTAAGAACCGATTTTGTCGAATTCGGTTCTAATACATTGGTACTGTGTATTTTCACCTCAACACGATATGGTACGTCACGTACTGATTCCGTGGTTCAGCTTAATCATATATTTTGTACCGAAAAAACGTAACCATAACCGTAACCTTAACCATAACCGTAACCGTAACCATAACCATAACCGTAACCATATCCGTAACCACAACCTTAACTTAGCCAAACCACTAAATGTTACGACAAACGTAGCCGTATCGAATATAAAGAAGTGCACTGTAATTGTTTTAAGTATCATCAAAATTGCAGTCACAGGTACAACTGCAGTCAGGACAACGCTACGGCTACGGTTACGTTTACGGCTAGGTCTTGGGTTACAGTTATGGCTGTTACATGTCCGTCCAAATCTCTTTCGTTCTTAGATCACTTTTAAAAGTCGTTATAATAGCGAAAGTAACTAGGAGACCAGGTTTTGCTCGAGATAGATTGTTCTAAACAAGTGGTAACCCTAAAGTAACTCCAAAGGACACGGACATAAAAAAGAAAATATGTTAACCCTACTTCGAAATATTTTTGTTGAAACTCCGCGTAAATTACTTTTCACTTTATTTTGGAAAAAATTTGAACAAGGTGACAACCTCTGCAACGTTTTCTACCCTTTTCATCAATCGTAAAGCAAGATAGCTGTTATAGTACATTTACACTGCACCAAATTTGACGAATTCAAATGAGCCAGTTCGACACCGTTTACACGGGCAAATTTGCATTTGGCTTCACCTTCCCAGCAAGAAAGTTCTACCAAGACAAAAAGCCACCGAAAGAAAATGCACAAAACTTGCCAAATTTGCGGTGTAAATGTACTATTAGTTCCAAGCTTTGATTTATATGTAGGCAAGTTCCTGATCAGAAAAGTACCTTACGCTCAAGGTTTTTATGTTCAACCATCGATTCTTTTTAGGAATCTTCAATCTTAGCTCTCTTACCTAAGTGTTGCCACTTAGAATATTTTGACGGGGTTGCTACTTATCTTGAAGTTTTTGGAACTAAAATGAGATATGCCAGTATGGGTATCAAAAGAAAGGTTTTTTTTGTCGTATTTCAACAATTTTTTTTTAGGTATGCCTAGGGTTGCCACCTAGTTCTTTTATGATTAAAATTTTTGGCGTTGTTGTTGTTGTTTTTGTTGTAACGAGGTGTAGCCCTGCCTAAATGTCAGACAGGGTCACCCCGAGTGTATTGCTCTTTGCCGGGTCGATATAAGAAAACGGCCCGGGTCGTAACGGCACGATGGGTACAGCACAAGTACTGGCACCGTTCTCGTAGAACGGGCAATACAGGAAACTCGCCGTGTAGGTCATTTAGCGTTACCCAGGGAGCACCAACGGGGAGGCGACCTACTCTTACAACCCTAGTATCTCTCTCTAGTATCTCGAAAACGACTTAGCTACATTTAAATTTTGCTTTCATCTATTGCAAGTAGGTCAAGTCGCTGTTGGCATATCTAAATAAAAATAAAAAATTTAAGGAGGCAACCATAAGTTAAAAAAATACAATAATATTAGGTGGCAACCATATCTTCTACCTATATTTATAGGTATTTTTTCAACCTATGGTTGCCACCTTACTTTTTTGTATTTTTATTTGGATATGCCAACAGCGACTTGACCTACTTAGACGACATTTTCAAGCTCTGGTAACGCTTGTTTTTACAGGGTTGCCATCTAATCTTGTTTTCGTTAACGAGAAACCGTTGCTCTTTTTCACCACAAGTTTAATTCAGTACGTTTACCCAGTTCGCGGTACTTTTTTAAACGAGTGTTCCGGGACTTTGACTATTTGTCCTGAGGATGGATGGGAAGCCTTTGGTTCAATAAAATACCCAGCACTCTGAATCCGATTACTCACTTCTATGCAACACTAATTCTAACAGTAACAGCAAACAACAAAACTCGCAACTTGCGACAATTAAACAAACCATTAAGCTTCAAGTTATTTACTGTGACGTTCCACTGGCCTAGAACTCTTGCAATTTTACTATTTACGATGAAGTTATGAGTAAAAAGACGAAAGCATGTCGAATTGTAACAGTAAATTACATATAGGTAAAACAGAGTTCATAAGCAACTATGAACAGAGGAGCGAGCGGTGCTATAGTTAGTGAAGCGAAATGAAGCTCGAGCGGCAGCAATAGCCATGACCATAGTTTGGATGAACTTGTTTATTTTATTTTACTGTTATGTTAGACAACATCGACTTGGTTGCATGATGGCATGGTGCAACACTGAATTAACTGCTCGCATTTGTCTCTACCCACATCGTGTTGCGTGTGCGTCTCTGTGTGTGTGTGTGTGTGTGTTAATGTTGGGCACGCGCGTGCAGCCAGAAACCAGTCAACCGGTTCATTATGCGATATCTTCTTTTGAGGCTTAACGATGTGCCACATTTTTTGGATTTCTGGTTGTTTTTTTGTTTTGTTTGGTAGCTTCTTGATCTAATTATTACGCAAGTTGTTTCTGAGAAATCATGGCAATGCGAAGTGGGGGAAGCGTGAAGCTTGTTACTAAGACCGTTTATGGTTGCCACCTAGTTCCATAAAACTTTTTTTTTTCTTATCAGCTCTCTTACTTAAATGTAGCCACTTAGGATGTTTCTATGGAGTTACCATCCATCTGAAATCTGAAAAATCAAATGAGGTATGGATTTATTAATATTTTTATGTTAAGGTTGCCACCTTATCGTTTGTTATTTATTTTTTTGCATATCCGATATTATCTCGAAAGCAAGCTCTGTGCTATTTCATAGAAAAGTTATCTGCTCCAATCTACGCTCTCCATCTTAAGTATGGCTACTCAAAATTTTTTTTCAGGGCTGCCACCTATCTAAAATTTCTTTTTGATTAAGTGAAAAATGTTAATGTGAGTATCGAAAGAACGAGATATGCCAATATGGGTGTCAAACCAAAAGTATATTACTACGTATTACAACCAAAATATTTCTAGGGTTGCCACCTAGTCCTATTACATATGTATGTATAATTATTTTTTTTGTCGCGAAAAGACTTTGATACATTTCTATACATTTTTGTGACTAGGTTATCTGCTACAATAAAAGTGTTGCTTTCTAAAATGTTTTTTTTTTTTGGGGTTGCCACCTATCTGTAATTTATTTTTAATTAAGTGCAATATGTAAATATGATTATCCAACGAACGAAATATGCCAACATGGGTGCCAAACGAGAAGTATTTTACTTCGTATTAGAACAAAAATATTTCTAGGCAGTGCTGCAACCTAAGGTTGCCACCTAATCCTATTATAATTGTTGTTTTTTTTTTGTAGCGAAGAGACATTCACAATTTTCTATACCTCTTTGTGTCTAAGCTATCTGCTACAATATAGGCTCTCTTCCAAGGGTGTTGCCACTTAGAATATTTCACCGGGGTTGCCACCTTTCTCAAATTAAAAAAAAAGCGTACATTAGAGATGTCGCTGGGGGTAGCAATACCTTCTCTTTACTTCATATTTCAAGAGTTTTTTAGATACTATTGTCACACAGGGTTGCCACCGAATTCTATTATATTAATTATTTTCATATCCCCTATTATCGCGAAAACACTTTAACACAGTCCCTTGAAATTTTGTACATTGGTCATTTGCTACAAACTATACTCTTAAACTTAAGCGTTGCCACTTGAAATGTTTTTCGGGGTTGCCACCTCTTTGAAATTAAAAAAATCAAATGAGAAATGTTAATATGCCTATGAAACGAAGGGTATTTGATGTCGTTTTTCTACAAAATATTTCCAGTTAGGATTAACAAGCAGAGTTGCAAGAGTCATTCTAAATTATACGGCCACCTTTTGAAATTTTCTGATCAAAGCTCGGTCGCCCAGGTACTTCATAATTAATTAAACTCCCATTTTCTTCATTCCAGGACACTCGTCTTGAGCTTGAACTTAAGGAAGAGAAGTTTACGGCGTTACAGCGTGAATTGGAAGAGATGACTTTCGGTGGTAGCTCAGAAGAAGAAGTCGCACAGCTACGACGCTCCAAAAATGAATTGGATAGGCGTGTCAAAGAGCAAGAAGAAGAACTAGATGAGATGGCCGGTCAGGTGCAATTGTTGGAACAGGCCAAATTGCGATTAGAAATGTCACTGGAAACAATGCGAAAGGATGCAAGACGTGAGGCGCAACAACGTGACGATGAGTTGGAAGAGGCGCGTAATAGCTCATACAAGAAAATTAAAGGTAAGCAGCACTTCTTTCGGACCTTCTTTCTCTGTATCTGGCTCTCTCTCTTTCTTTCTGTATCCTTTCTCTATTTTTGAGTCTCTCTTTCCATAACTAACTTTCTCTCTCTCTCTTTCTCACAGCATTGGAATGTCAACTGGAGACTGAGCATGAAGAGCGCACTTTATTGTTGCGTGAGAAACACGAGCTCGAACGACGCCTCTCCTCAATGGAGGATCAAGATCGCATGGATCGTCAGGCTGAGGAAGCGGCTACACAAAAACTAAAACGTGATCTACGTAAATACAAAGCGCTCCTAAAAGACGCGCAAGCGCAATTGGAACGCTCCAAAGCGGAAACGCCTGGCAAAGCGCTCATACGACAACTGCGTAATCAGCTGGAAGATGCCGAGTCAGCGCGTACGCTCGCCATGAAGGCACGTCAAGCGGCCGAAGCCGAACTTAACGAACTACAATCGATGTTCGAAGAGTCACAAAAGGGACGCAATGACGCCGAGGAACGTGCTAATAGCGCACATCGTGAACGCGCCGAACTACAAGCGCAAATCGAAGAAAACGAAGAAGAGTTGGCCGAATTGATGAAGAAATATAGCGCCTCAGTGAAACAGTTAAATACCGAACAGATCGCTGCATCCGAGTATGAGTTCAAATTGTCAGAATTGGAAGCCGAACGCAACAATCTCAAAGAGCAAGTGAGCGAGCTGCAGCAACGTTTGGAGAATGTTGAGAATATGGCTGATCCATCGACAGCCATGCTTTCGAAACGGTATGTGGGTTGCGAAGCAAATTTTGATCTTTAATTGATTCACTAAATTTTCTCTTCTTTTCTCAAACAGCTTGGAGTTACGCACCAAAGAGCTAGAATCCCGCCTCGATCTTGAACAAGCCACACGCACACGTCTTGAAGTGCAGGTGTCGCGTCTCAAAGAGTCCCTGGACAAGGTACAAACTGATGTAGCACAAGCTAAAGCACGTGAAATGCAAGCGCAAGATGCGCTCAAAAAATCACAAAAGAGTTTGCGTGACATGCGCGAAGAGTATCATGTGGTGGCGGGACGCGAACAAGAGTCTGTAACGAAGCGTAAAGATCTCGAAAAGAAACTAGAGCAAGTTGAATCAGAATCGTCAGCATTGAAGAATGATTTAAGGCTAGCACTGCAACGTATTGCCGATCTGCAGCAAGCCATGGAAGAGGGTGATGATGATGTTAGCGATAGGTAAGTTTGGGGAGGATGTGGAATTTGGTTTAGTTCTTCTCACATATACTTTATTGCTACTTACAGTGAAGACTCTCAAAGCACAGATGGCACACTGAGCGATTTGGAGGAACGTTTACGCCCCATCAAAGTGAAACGCACCACAAATGGCGACTTGTTGAGTCCGAGTACGACTAAAACACTGGTGCGTGAAAAGGATGACAATAGTCCAAGGTAAGTTCATTTACGGCGCATAAAACAATTTTATTACAATTAAATTTATTGTGGATTCTAATCAAGTATTCCACTTATACACCACCACCACAACCTCAACACCAACTAATCAAACGTTTCTAAACCCGTTAACACGGCACGCCACAACCCTGCTACTAACAATGTGCAACAACTACAACTAATAAAATTTCACGCGTTTCTTGGCATAAAAAACTAAAAATCATATCCATGGCAAAAACTCATACACATCCTGGCACGCTTTCTCACTCTCTCTCTAAATAACTTTCATACTCACTCGCTTACTCTCTCTCTCGCTTCTTGTTCGCTGTCTCTCTTGCGCGATTTTTTGTTCTCTTTTGTTTTGTTTCTCTGAACTCATTTTTACTTTTTTTGTTGAATTTCATTTTCATAAAATTTCACACACCTCCCATCCATTAACTGTTTTTCGTGTTCCGCTTTCCAATATACGTTTTGTGTGTATACAAAAACAAAAGCTTTTTCTTATTGTAGAATCATATTGACCTCACCATCATCGCCGCATATAACTAAATTGGTGCGTAAAGCGAATTCAGTCGAAAATGCAAGCAGCGGCGAATTGGATAAAAAGTCAGCATCGGCAGCAGCAGCATCTGATACGATGGCTAATAGTATTAGTAGCTTGGAAAATGGTGATTCAGTATCGCACGCTTGAGTTGTGGAGTAGCGTTAAGGCAGACAAGCTGGAGAAAAGGACGAAGATGAGCTAAAATAAAAAAAAAATTGACATGAGCAGCAGCTGCACTTTTAAGTACTTTTTTTTTAATATAGCTTAGCTTAAAGTAAAGCAATAAGCGAGTTATGAAAGAAAAAAAAAAAAGAGAGTTGAAATAGCGCATATTCAACTCAGCAACATATTTAGTCAGCAGGAAATGCCGAATAGCAAAATCAATTTTACTATTTCAAAAAAAGAAAAAAGTTAAAGCTGAAATGGCAATCTATTAATACACAACAGAGTCTAGTTGCTTAGACTTTGAATTTTAAAAATATATTCGCAATATAAAAAGAAAACACCAAATTATATGCATTACAATACTTGCAGTAACAAAAAAATGAATAAAATAAAAAAAATATTTTTAATATTTTGATACATACATATGTAGACACTTTTTCGAATATCACTACTATTAAATATAGTAATTATTACAGAAAAAAAAATTCAAATATTTAAAGGAGCAAAAAAACTATAGTCAAAGGAAAGTAAAAAAAAAACATTTTAAATGCATACTTACATACATACAAACATATAGAAACACATAACAAACATAATAACTGATTAGCAATATTGAGTTAGTTAAATGATAGAAGGTATTACAAATACTAAATAAAAATCCTGATTTTCCTTGGGACTTGGCTGTAGATATGGCTTAGATTTTATGACTTATCTGGAGTTGGCTCTAAATCAGGGCATGGCAGCATTTGAAGTGAAGGTATGTTAGTGAAAGAGCGCTCAGCGCACCAATCAAATTAGGTTATCTCTTTTTGCCTCGCTTAACGCTGTCACAGCAACAATTTCATTGTTGCGAGAGACCAAGCAAAGAGGATGATAATCTGTGTGAATTTGGCTCTCCAATTTTCGGATAATTATCTCACTAGGTGCCTAGGCCTGCTCTAAATGGATGCTGTGTGGCTCGATTGCATACTGCAAGAAGTTTAAAAACATTTTGGATCGAGAGATCAAAATTTACTTTTCTAAATGTCTCGGTTTAGCTTAGTCTGAGTCGAGACCAACAAAAAAAGTTAATGGACTTTTAAAATTATTTTCTTTTAAAAACTTGTATAAACATGTTTGCTCATTTTATAAACATCTTTTTTGAATTTAATTAAAATCAATTTTTTTGAATCCTAATATAACAATTTTTTTATAAAAATGTTAATATTTATAGCGATTCCAAACTTTTTTGGACAATTTGACTGAAAATTTTAAACTTTAAAAACTATTCAGATTTTTTTTTTTATATTTTTCTTTGTAAAATTATATTAATAAAGTATTTTTGCAAGAAAATAAAGAACCTTTTTTCCAATTGAAAAATTCGTCTTATTTCCAAAATTTCCAAAACCACTAAAAATTTAAAAAAATTAAAAACTTTTTACATTTTGAAAAATTTCGCTTCCTTTAAAGTTTTCTAAATTAAAATAGGCCAACAAACGCAGTAATTGTTTATTTTTCTCTACAAATTTCCTATACTTATGTTAAACATAATATTAGCTCTGATCCGCTCTCAGTGCGAGAGCAACACCAAAGAGTCCGGGATCGCTAAAATTGTAGAACTGTCAAACTTGGTCGCTTGATAGTTCTACAACAAGTAGTCACAATTTACCAGCGAAAAATCTGCTGACTGAATCTTGCAACTCTCTGGACTGGAGAGAACTCAATTTTCTACTCTCACCAGTCAGAAAAATGGCGTACCGGATCACTTTCCTGTAGTTTGTGACTGTTTCTGACTGTCAAATTGGTGTAAGGGATCAGAGCTATGTATGTATTTCCTCGTAAAAACCAAATAACTGTAATTTTTATAACAACTTGTTTGTTGTAAAATTTTATCACTCTAAAATAAAAAACTGATTTTTTGAATAAATTTTTTTTTTATTCAAATTTATTAGTATTTTTAACGTCTAAATTTTCTAATATATTTTTATAACTTTTTTTTCAAGATTATAAAATATTTATTCATTAAAGTAAAGAAGTCACAACCCTTAGACATCTCGAGTCTGCCATCTTCAGTGTTATTTTTTCGGTCTGAATATGCCTTATCACCTAAAAACAGTTTTTCGCTATCTCCACCTCTGGTGTGACATCTTCTGTGTTATTTTTTCGCCTGGGAGATGGCTCAACTAGGAAAATAGTTTGTCTCTGTATCCAGTGAGCAATATTCAGTGTTATTTTGCAGTCTGAAGATGACTCCACGCCGACAGTTTTTCTCTGTTTCCACTACGCCATCCCCAGGGTGACTTTTTGCTCTGTAGACAGCAGAACACCGAAAGCAGTTTATTTCTGTCTTCAGTCTGCCATCCTCAGTGTTATTTAAACTCAATAGACGGCACGATGCTGAAATCGGGTTCTCTACGTGCCAAATATTACAATCGATTGGAAATATTTTTTTTTTCGTTTTTGCGAAAGCCAGATTACAAACTATCCACTTAGAATTTAAAGTAATTTCTCTGTGTTTATAGCCAAGTCCCTTTATTTATCTCCAATTATGTCTCTCTAAAGGTCACATGCGGCGGCAGTAAAGAATTGTTTATAGTTGAAATTTGTTTTTTTTTTGTTTTTGTACAAGAAATTTAGTTTTAAAATTCAACAAGTTTTCCAGCAAACATTTAAACCAAGGCGAATTCAATAGAAGATGTTGAACAGCTGATGAAGTCGCAAACAGCGCATAATTTTTTGTATGACATACTAAGGCGAATTCAATACAAGTTGGATGCAAAGCGAATTAAAAACACAAAAAATGGCAAAATCGTACTTTGGCCAAATTTACAGTGCGAAAATCCGAGAAAAAAAAGAAAAGAAAAAAGTAGCTTAAGCTAATTGGACAATTCTATCTTCTTCTAAATTCGCCTTGTAACATACTAAGCTGCGGCGAAATGTGTTTGAATTCGCTTTGCTAACAAATTTTACAAATTCGCCGCGATTCAAACAACAAACAAGAGTCTACGGCCGCAACAAAAAATTGTAATGCAAAAAACAAAAACAAAAAATTATATATATATATTCTAAAAAGTAAAAAAAATATTTGTAAATACATAAAAAATGTATTTGCTTAATTTGTATTTATGTAATATTATATTTAATTTAATTCAAACAAAAATCAAAGCAACGAAACGTTAAATGCAAATTATTTATATAAATAATTATAATTAAGAAATTAGAAGTGTCAAAGTGGCCGAACGAGTGGCTCGTTGCGGCAGGCAATAAAATGGGTTGTGTATAAAACAGACAAAGATTTTTTTGTGGCTACACGCATTTCTTGTTGCTACGCTAAAAAATAGTTAGTTGAATTGCATTTGCCAGCCGTCAGCTACAGCGCAGCACTTTGACGCTTTCATGTTAAGTTTTTCTTTTTTCGCATTTTTCATATCATTTTTATAACGTGACTTTTTTTTTTTTTTTGCTACAACGAGTTGTATATTTTTTAAATGCATAATTATTTCAAATTTTGTTTTTTTTTTTACTTTCTTTACTTATTTGTGTGTGTATTTTATTATAAAAGAACGCGGTTTCGTATACTTTTATATGCTGCTATCATCTTCATTATGTTTAAATTATAATTTAAAAATCGGTTTTAAGCATATTTTTATTATTTTTGTAATTTAAATGTATACTTTATTGTAATTATTATTTTTTAATTTTTATTAAATGAAATATATGAGAATTATACAATTGAATAATATTCGTTTTTTAATATATGTACCTTTGTTTAGTTCTTAGTTGCATGACCCGAGACAATTTTTGTGTCGTGACACCTAGAAAAGTTGACAAAGTCTCCTGAACCAAATAGGAGGACGTTCTTCAAACAGCGTTAGCAGATTATCGATTAAGATTCAAGTTTTAGCGTTACCCAGGGTGCGCCAACGGGGAGGCGATCTACTCTTACACCCCTAGACGCACGACATAGACGCACCAGGTGACAAATGAATTAGACATTTACGTTGATGGCACTAAGCTACCAACTGTCAGCCACCCAAAGTTATTGGGCGTTACATTGGATAATACTTTCTCATTTGCTGGTTATGTGTCTGCAATGGTCTCAAAGGTACGAGGTCGCAACAAGATCCTCAAGTCACTTGCCGCCAGTACTTGGGGAAAAGACAAAGAAACGTTGCTGACTACATATAAGGCCATTGGCCTACCAGTCTTTGACTATGCCGCACCCATATGGTCGCCTAGCGTACATAACACCAACTGGACGAAGTTACAAGTCTGCCAAAATACCGCTATCAGAACTGCTACGGGATGTCTCCCGAGTCTCACCTCCATCAAGAGGCAAAACTGCTCAATATAAAAGAGCACGCGGAAATGCTTAGCAGGCAATTCCTTCTGAACTGCCTCCGAGAGACATAAGGAGACATCTCCGTAAGCATTATGACGAGATCCGGCATTATATTACCTTGCGGCTTCATAAGCGGGCTCTAACCGACATCCACACCGACTCGGTTGACACTTTTGTCAGATCTCTAACTATGAATCCCGTTCTAAACAGTCTTTCACCCGATATTGCTGAAGAAGAACGCACCTTAACAAAGTACGGTCTGGAGAAGAAATTTGACAGAATAATAACTGAAAGAGAATTCTTGGAGAGAGAGGTCCTCCTCATGATAACGGTTCAATCCATTTGCATACAGATGGGGCTTACGCCGCTAAACTGGGTTTCAATTTTGGCTTCCGGCTGCCGCACCACTGCAGTGTTTTTCAAGCAGAGGTGGCTACTATACAGGAAGCGGTAGAACTACTAAAGACAGTGAACATCAATAGCGGGGAGGAGGTGTACATCTTCTCTGACTGTCAAGCAGCCTTCAAATTTTTGGGGGCCTTTACATGCAATTCCAGGGCTGTGGAGAGCTGCCGCAGATCTCTCAACGAGATGGCTGAGCAACTCTCAATTCATCTGGGTGGCTGGACACAGAGGCATACCGGTTAATGAGACGGCAGACGAGCTAGCTAGTGGGGGCACAACCGCTCCACTTTCACAGTCCTGGAAGGGTTTAGGCATGCCGCTCGCGACCAGCAAACTCTTAACGAGGAATATATTCCTCAAACAGGCAAGGGACAGATGGGAAAACATAGGTACTTGCAATCATACAAAACTCAAGTGGCCAGAGATTATTCGTGTAGGCCGGAAGACCTGCTCAAGCTCAGAAGGCAGGTGCTCTCATTACTCGTGTGACTTCTCACAGGGCATCGAGGTTTAGGTAGTCATGCGGAAAGGCTGGGTATACCCTATAAATAGAATTTATGCTTTATAAAAATATTTTTTTTTTCATTTTGAACGAATCGCTTACACTGTACAGCAGCCGGCTGACATAAGTAAAAAAATGTGTTTCCCGTTTTTCGAAGTTAGCATCCAAAATTTAGTTACGTTCTTTCGAAGTTCGAAAGTGGTTTTCTAATTGTTTTGTTTGAAAAATTGAAAAAGAAAAAATGTGGGCGTAGCCTACTGGGCCATTCTTGTTTGATTAGAAAACCCCATCTTCGAAAGGTTCAACTTCAAACTTCGAAAGCCCGCAACTAAATTTTATAGGCTAACTTCGAAAAACGGGAAATACAATTATTTTACTTATTTTTTAATCTCCGAAAAAGTGAGTTAGGTCCCATATCCATTGTCGTATAGTATTATAATCCAGCGGAAAAGATTTTTTCGGCGTTTAGTTACTATAGTATTTTTCAAAACTTTTTAAAACGCAAAAAAATTATAAATGAAAAAATGAAAAAAATATCCTTTAGTAAAATTTAAATACATACATACATACCTAGTTTGCTGACCCATAGAAAAATCTCATCTTTAAAAGCTCAAAAAATATTATCTAAGTAATTTAAGTTAGTAAATCATTGTCATAGTTGCAACCCACCCACCCATCGACCAATTTCAAAATTACCGAACCATCTAAAATACCATACCCTGAGCTTTAGAACTCCAGCTTCTTTTTAACTAATTATAAAAAGAGTATTTGATTAATTTTTATTAAAAAAAAAATTTGTTTAACTATTTCAAAATTGCTTCCTTTTTAAATAAAAAAAAAACAATACTCAAAATTTAACTTTTAATTATTGTTTGAAAAATAATTATTTTGTTTGAAAAACAAAAATTTTGTTCCGATTTCCCTTTGAAAAAAAAAAAAAACCGTTTGTCATACTCTACCTTCCTATCCCTCAATTAAGTAATGATACCAAAATCATATTTAGAATTAGAATTTATGTAACTTAGTAAATAAAACTTTAAACTTATATAAAATACTTTATGGTCAAATCCAAAAAAGAAAAAAAAATATTTTATAAAATTCATAAAAGAAAATATACTGTTATTTAAAGCTAAAATGTGCAAGTTGTTTGTATTAATAAGGAAACAGCAAGAGAAAGATAGAGGTAATCAACACGCCAGTTTCACCGCGCAGTCTATGAACTGACCGATATTATTGTTGCTGATCCGAGATCCCAAAGAGCCAACTTGTCAGAGGAGATTGATATCGTATAACCGGTGCTATCTGCACTTGTTGTTGTTGTTGTTGTTATTGTTGTTGGTGTTATCAAGCTCTTCTAACGGGAGTCCAAGGAAACGCGCAGTTTCAACAGGGATGGACCAAAGGGACAGAGGGGTTAGAAGAGTAGGTTCAATTGGACAATTGAAGAGATTTAGGGTATCATGGGGGGTCCAACCACATGCAGAGCATGTATCATTCAGTCTGGATAAGTAAGAGTTTAACTTCATACTGTATCCATATCGAAGCTGTGCCATGGTGACTCTTGTCTCCCTTGGTAGGGTGAGTTCTTCTTCAGCAATATCGGGTGGAAGACTGTTTAGAACGGGGTTCGCAGGTCGAGATCCGACAAAAGTATCATCCGGCTCGGTGTGGGTGTCGGTTAGAGCCGGCTTATGATTCCGCGGGCAAACGGCAAGGTAATATGATGCCGGATCTCGTCATAATGCACTTGTCGTAGATATCGGTTTAACATATATACACGCTGAGTATGGGAGACGTATACATAGATAGGGATGTGGTCGGCAGTATGCCAATACTCCTCTTACTCCACAGGCCAGTTAAGTTCGTCCGTGAAAACGGAAACGTCGCAATTTCTGTGTCAATTTTATCTCTTTCCAATGTTTCCTCGAATTAGAATGTATGGAAACGTCCCCAGGACAGATGTACGTGGGTCATTCCATGCCAAATCGCCAAATTTTTTACCTGACACCCTTTGATTTCGCTAAAAATTTGCTATCTTTTTCTACCCCCCGAAAGACATTTTTCAGAATTTTTTCTAAATTTTTTCCCCAAATCAAAAAAAGTTATGAACTTAAAAAAAACGTTTTTTTTTCTAAATGCTGAAAATTTTTCCAAAATCGACCGTTTGGGATCATTTTTTTTTAATTTTTGTTTTTAAATTTAGTTTTCGAAAAAAAAAAAATAAAAAAAAAATTTAAAAGTCTAGATGTATAAAATTTTTTTTTCTCGTAAAAAAAAAGTCCAACCCTTTTTTATTTTTATTTTTATTTTTTTTTTAAAACTCTAACTAATTCTGATGAGCCGACAATCGCTTCTATTTTTTTTAATTGAATTTTTTTTTTTTAACTTGGCTCATTTATATCACAGATGTTCCAGCAATCTCTTCTATTTTTTTTTATTGAAAAAAAAAATTTTCATCTTTGGCTCATTTTATATAACTTTTTAATGAAATTTTTATTAGCTGGGCTTATTGCGGAATTAGTTGGAGTTAAAAAAAAAAAAAAAATAAAAAAGCGTCGGACTTTTTTCTCGAAAAAAAAAAAATTTTTTTCCGAAAACTACATTTAAAATCAAAAATAAAAAAAAATAAAATTATCCCAAACGGTCGATTTTTGAAAAAGTTACAGCATTTATAAAAAAAAAAAAAACATTTTTTCATAACTTTTTTTGATTTGGGGAAAAAAATTTGAAAAAATTCTGAAAAATGTCTTTCGGGGGGTAAGAAAAAGATAGCAAATTTTTATCGAAATCGAAGGGGGTTAGGTAAAAAATTTGTCGTTTTAGAGGTGGTGGCGGGCGTATTTTTCGCCGTGACACGAAACACCCACGCGGCTGCCCCGTGCCCGTATTAGAAATAATGATAGGCGCGCGCTTGATTTTTGCTGCACGGCACGACACGGACACAACTTTTAAATTAATTACGGTAGAATCATGGAATTTGGCACAAAGCATACTAGTGTCGTTGGGAGTATACCTGATGACATTGGATAAAATCGCCCTCCAGCCACGCCTACTTTCGATATCGAAAATTTCGAAAATCTTCTAAATTGTCATAATCCGGTAACGAAAATGGCTAAATGATATTATTTGTTAGGGTTTAGCCACTAGTCATTCTATTATGATTTTTTGATAGAAGTGGGCGCCCTCTTTTAAGGGAGGCATTTTTGAAGTTCGACTGATCATAACTTTTAAACTGATTACGTTAGAATGATGGAATTTGGCACAAGGCATACTAGCATTATAGGGAGTATGCCTGATAAAATTGGACGAAATCGTTTCCCGACCACTTGGTATAATTCGATTGATATAATTCGATAAGCTGAATAGTATAATTTTGTAGCCCATTCTGAAAACAACCGCTGGGTATTTAATGTTCGGCTTATCCGAACTTAGACTTCCTGTCAGGTTTTTTTTTTTTTGTTTGCACGAGCTTAGATATAATCTCTCCGAACACTAAAGAAGTTTTCACTTCAAAAGTTCCCTGTTCTATTTTTTACTGTAAGTGCTTACGTACTTGCTTAGAAAGTCCTTGAAAGTATTTGTTTACTTTGAAAATGAACGACGTGCAACTCCAAACTTTCACTGACACCGAGTTGACTTTGAAACAAGTATTTTTACTACCTTTTTTTAATTTCCTCACACATTTTATGAAAGTCAAATCAAGTTCGTGTGGGTGATGAGCGATAAAAAACGGAGCCGCTAGTACTTGGGAGTGCGAATGTTAAGAGTATTACTAGACAACCGAAACTTTTTTTTTTTTTTTTTTTAATTTTGATTGATTGAAGTGCAATCAGCAATGACGCAGTATAACATCATAAAAGTTAGCAATGAAAATTAAATATAAAAAAAAAACCGCAAACACGCAAGGACCAACAAAGTCAACGCCCACAAAAGGCACGCGCCATAACTATTTACATATCCTAGAAATAGTTGGAACAGCATAGGAAAGTATGAGAACAGAAGGGAAAATTTGTAAATAAACTACTAAAAAAACAAATAGAAAGATTGACAGAAAGCACACAAAACACCTGTTGCTGACTATCTTGGGCCACAAAAATACTAAATTGCTAAGTACTTAATAGGAAAAAGTTTACTCATTAAATATTCAACAAAGCAACAGGTCCTTTGAAAGGAAACCAAGTTTTGCTTTAGCTTGCAATTATGAACATCATAAAAATATTGGGTTAATGGAGCAAAAAAAAAAAAACAACAATATATGAGAAATATTAACTAATGTGCATAAGTGATATGCAAATGTGCTTAGTATTTAATTTCATCAATCTGATATCAAATTAACGACTTTGGGGCTTGGGACTGGCTGCACAATTTTTGCAGGGCAACGGTGCTATTGAATTATGCCCATTACTGACAATGAACTCTAAAAAACTAGCTTGTTATTAATAAGATAATTTTATTTTCACATATTTGGGTCGTCGGACCCAATTTATGTCGCACCTAATTTGCAGAACACATATATTCATCAGTTGGTTATGACAGTGGCAGTTAATGAAATGTAAATAAAACTCCCAATGGTCGCACTTTCCAGAATTTTCGAAAATTTAAAATCTGGGCTCTCGTACTATAAGGGATGTCTTAAATTTGAAGTTAGACATCGTGTAATCCAAAGAAAAAATGTATTCAATTACCTTCAATCCCATAGGGGTTTGTGTTGGTTTTTAAAGCTTTTGGGAGTGCTGAATCTGAATCTGAGGTCAGATTTTTCGGGTCACCCTAGGGTTTCTCTCCAGGGGGTAGTTTGTTCAGAGATCGGTAGTAGTAATTAATTTTTTTTTTAATTTTCTCTCAAAACTTACTATCTCCCAATTTTTTGGACTATATGCCGCCAAATATGAAAACTAAAATTAAATTATGGTTCCTTGACCCCAGGAAAATTGTTAAATTATTAAAAAAAAAAAAAATTATTTACAACTACCGATCTATTCACAAACCACCCTCTGGAGAGAAAACCGAGGGTGACCCGAAAAATCGGTATTCAGATTCGGATTCAGCATACCCATAAATTTCAGAAAACGTTGAGAAACCCGGTAGAATTTTCAAAAACTTCAATTTTATCGTACAGTGTTATCTGTAAAGTACAAACAACCTCTTAAAAAATTTTAAAATAGAAATTGATCATGTTCACAGTCCTGTGTTTATAACAGCAATTCAGCACGTTTTCTGCATTCCCGTATTCCTAATGAGAGCGAAAACCTAACCCCACCTCTTCAGCTTAATTGCAAATTGATGTTTTCCCAGCTACAGCCTCTAAGTGCCTCCCAATCGACTTGTGGCTTCGGTAGCCATTCAAGAAAAGAAAATGCTAAAATTGATTCTGGGCCCAGGATTGTCTGTTTAGAGCCCATCCTTGCCACCGGACAACTGTCTTATTTCGAAGGATTCCCACCAGTTTTAAAAAAGTAATTAGAGGGCTAGGTAACGACTTAAGTGCAGATTGACTCTAACTGCAGGCGCGTAAAGTCCTTCCTCTCGATCGGCTCTCCACAACATTGTCCATGGCAATGATCAGGAAAGTTTGATTCGTCTTGATGGTCTTCAACTCTCCCTACTGCCAGTTCTGGAGACGTACAGGCTTAGCATTGGAACTAGGAGAATGCTGAAACTCAGTAAACTTAAAGAATCGAATCAATGGTGGCGTACAAATCTGCGTCAACAATATATAACTCGCCCTACTTCGCATTATAACAGAATCAATTGCTTTTAACCTTGCAGGTTGCCTTGAGGGCCTACAAACGTCTGACGACGAAAAGTAACGTTAAGTACAGCATAACACAAAGAGCGCCACAAGCCTCTATTGGGAAAGCTTCCGTACAGCACACAGTACTCGTTCTTTCAAGGTTGGTCAACTCATTTCCGATGGTCTTATTGAGAGTCTGTGCCACCATACCAAAGAACATGCTTTACCATAAAACTTGTCTGCATCCCCGGTATCTCGAATTATTCCAAGTTTTTGGAAAGCAGTTGAGCTCTGATTCTCTTAAGTGTATGTAGGAGGCGCCTATCTAGATATAGATATTGCTCTCCACTTGGCTTTCCTCTACTTCCACCGGTGTACGCCAACTAGAATAAATTCAGGGCCATTCATCCGTTTCACTGATGTCTGCGTTAAACTTATAAAAATTTCGAAGAACGTTTTTTCTGGAATACTTCCAGAGCTGTCTCATCAGCTGCTCACTCAGTGTGTAATCTCTTATGTTCTGGGAACACTAAGGGATACCGTCTCAAAGCTTTGCGGAGTACTTTTGAGGGGCAACGTTATTTTGAACAACCTTTCACTAGGCTATTTTTTATGCAACTGGCCGGGGATGTGATTCTGGAATCTTCAATATGGCAGCTCATACTCACTATATCCTGGCGGTTGTTAGTTGGTTTGCTTGAGTAGCAACAAAAACACTCTCCGACTGTCGTGGAACCTCTTAGGTACTTGCGCCCTCCACCCCCTGTTGTTGTTGTTGTTGTAGCCATACCTTGCCCTGCCTAGTCGGAAGATCCACTTATAAAAAGTTACGTGACAGACCAGACAGGGGTTGTACGGGTGTTGAGAGTCCTTTGCCGGATGAATCCCGTACGTTCCGGTACTCCCTTGTCTTGAAAACGATTTCGTTGGTTTTAGTCGCCTCTTACGACCGGCATACCTACCTCGGGCATATTCTAACCCCCTAACCCTTCTTCCACCTGTTTGAAATCGATCCTTCGTCTTTAACAAAAGATTGAAAAGACCATCGAATTTGCATGCGATCAAGTGTTAAAGTTTTTAGATTTTCACGATTACCTATTTCAGAGTCTATAAATATTACGAAACGCGACTATTTTGCTTATCCATTCAATGGTTGAGCTTTTTATGGCTATATCATAACAACTTCCACAGTTACATATCTTACAAGTAAAAACTCATTATTATTATTAGGCTGAACTTAAATGTTATTGTAGAAATTGAAACAAATCTAGGGTGCAACTCGATGGCTGATCTACGGTTATTAAGCCTAGCACCTACCAATACCAATCTCGTGATTTGTTCTTTGGAGAACAGAAAAGCTTACATTCATATTTCTATAAAAATATTCGAACTTACTTTTATTGCCACCACTGTTTTCTTGAGAAAAGAATCAGTTACCGACTGTAAAAAGGATATTTAACTTCAAGTTAGACATCCGTCAATATTCGGCGAAAATTTCAATCAATTCCTTGCAGTAGTTTTTGAGTGATGCGCGAACAAACATTTCGACCGGTTAACGAAAATTCCTAAAATTGTGGTTTTGTATCTGTGGGTTTCCAAAGTACACAATTAAAAATTTTCGTTGAGCCAGAACCAGGAATGTATTGCACTGAACCACAGACACCATGGCGTATACGTAACAAATTTGCTACAAATCCGTGTTTCTGGCTCAAAAAATATAGAATTTCATGTCAAAATTCACTAAAATTTATTTAAAAAAATGCTGCACGCTAATGTGTTACATGTAGAAACACCTTATTAATTTCAGAAGCCTATCTTCCACGTACACCATTTCACCAATTGTGTTCACATATCTTCCCTTCATTCGGCTACATCCCACTTCCTCTCTATTCTAACATCTGAGCCTAGTCGCTTTATTGCCGCGAATTTACTTTCCGCTTGAAAACTACTTACTAAATACTAACGGATATTATCGATCAAACAACAAAATTTTCATTTATAATATTTTTGGCCAATTTATGTTGCTGCCAATGTGGATTTAACGTTTTCTTGAAATAAATAACATCACAGTTGCAAATTGAGTTTTAATGAAATCGGACGAAGCTGATGGAGGTCGCGACCTATAATTTTTGCTGGCAGGTTTCAAAACCGCAGTTCAAGTTGAACATTTAAAGGGAACAATTTGTTTTAAGAAACTCTTGAATCAAATAGTTTAAAATGGATGATCGCACTATAGACTCAATTTTTGCAGGCTCGCTTGAGTCCCTGCCACCAGTGAGTTCGAAAATCGTGCGTATTTTCACTAGTTCGACCTTCACAGGTGCGTCTATTTTTATTTATGGTTACGAGTAGTGGCTGGCTGTTACATAAGTTGAACTTGAAATTTTATTGTGATTACATAGATACAACAATGGAACGTAATACACTGATGGCGAAATGTTATCCACGCATCAAGGACTATTGTCGGGAGAAGCATGGACTTGAATTTCAGGTAATTACAGACGGCTATTATGCTAGAGATGTTATGTAATTGGTTAGCCGGAAACGAACTCGGTATAGGATTTTTCAAGTCGATTTTTGGTACTAGAGACCTGCAGTAAAATTGCGAACCTGTCTCCAAAAAGACTGTTGAGAACTAGCCCTGCGTGTTAGGGGTTTAGAATATGCCCGAGGTAGGCATACCGGTCGTAAGAGGCGACTAATATGCACATAGGTAATGACGTGCTACTCGATGGTTGATCTACGGATATGATTCCTCTCACCTCTCATTACCCATCTTCTTCTTCCTCATGGATGGAGGGATGACATGACCTAGAAGGTTCCACCGGTCATACCAAATCGCTACCGCGACAGTCGGTCAGTACCGCAAGGGAGTACCGCAGCGTACCGGGGTCATATCCGGCCAAGGACTGTCAACTTCGGCATCACTCCCAAAAACCTTCGGGGAGTGTTTTGCTGTTAACAACAACAACAAAAACAACAACAATCTACCTTAGAACGGTCCGAATGGGAAACGGGTGAGAATGACGTTGCAATTTAAAATTGGACAGCATTGCTTGGGTACTGAGATAAACCTAGTACTGTCATCGAATAATTTAGTTCTGAGAAAGTCAAACTATTACAAAGCGAAAGCTTTTTCGACTACATCCTAAGCAGTTGTTCTCAAACTTTTTTGTCATAGACTCCTTTCAGTATATGGCTAGTTTTGTTGGACCACCACGAGTACATTTCTAGCATATGACAGTAAAACCAAATGACGTTGAGCAATACCTTAGATTAGAATCCTAACGTAGACCCCCGTAGAATCTCTTGTGGACTTGTTTTGTCTTAAAAGGCTCTGGAGATCCATCCGAACTAAGAACAGCCATATAAACTTAGTAAGGAAACTTCGGTGTGTAATCCGCCACATTCCAATATTTCCGTACCTACTTGTCGAGAGAAAGGCTGGATTGTCTAATCTTGGCTTGCGTCATTTATTAACGCTTAACAGCCTAGGCGATTTTGACCGTTTCGTATCAAAGCACGCCAGCCATTTCTTTTTAGCGATAACTGACGCCAATTGGAAACTCCAAGGAAGTTCATGTCATCATCCACTTGTTGTTTCCATCTCAGTCCAGGCCTCCCCCTTCCTCTGCTGCCGAATTCGGGTGTCGATAGGAAAACCTTCTGTGCTGGAGCTTCTTTGTCCATTCGCATAACATGGCCTGGATTGTGGCTGGATTGTCATCTGTCCTTATTTGGTCAGCCTTTCAACTATACCTACACCCCATAATGTTCGGAATTTACTACGAGACCTACAAGGGTTTCAACGGCACGGATGCAGTTCCAACCTCTGGTAAATATTTCTTTTTGAGCCCAAGGATTACAAATGAATGCTTATCGACAATACATATCCTGAGGGAGATAGAAACCCTGCAATATATCATGAACCAATATATGATATCAGCCCAACGTTTCCCTATAAGTCCAATTTCATGCTTCCCTTAATGACAGCGACCTTATAAGGAGAACGTCTACGACCTGAATACATACATATACAACGTTCCAAAATAAGGCACAACCCAATGTACATACATCCATTTCCATTCTCTTTTTTTACAGGTAGTCGACATGCGTTGGGGTGTACGTGATGAGGCTACCGACGATCACATGACGACCGAATTGTGTATGCGCGAGATTCAAAATTGTCAACGTCTTTCGATGGGTCCAAATTTCATAGTATTTTTGGGTCAAAAATATGGCTATCGGCCGATACCAACGTACATTGTCTCATCAGAATTGCAATTGATTTGCGAAGAACTCACATCGATGGGTGTTGATCGGGCGCTGCTCGATTTGTGGTATAAAAAGGATAGCAATGCGGTGCCGCCTATGTCGGTGTTACAGCCGATTTCGTCGATTTTGATCAATTTTAATAACAAGGTAAGACAAATGAGGTGAGATGAGATGAGATGAGATAAGGATGAGGATGAGGATGAGGATGAGGATGAGGATGAGGATGAGGATGAGGATGAGGATGAGGATGAGGATGAGGATGAGGATGAGGATGAAGATGAAGATGAAGATGAAGATGAAGATGAAGATGAAGATGAGGATGAGGATGAGGATGAGAATGAGAATGAGAATGAGAATGAGAATGAGAATGAGAATGATAATGATAATGAGAATGAGGATGAGTATGAGGATGAGGATGAGATGAGGATGAAGATGAGGATGAGATGACATGACACGAGATGAGGATGAGATGAGGATGAGATGAGATGAGATGAAATAAGATAAGATGAAATAAGATGAGATGGAATGAGATGAGATGGGATGGGATGATATGAGGTGAGATAAGTTGAGATGAAATGACATGAGATGGGATGGGATGAGATTAGACGAGACGAGACGACATGAGATGAGATGAGATGAGGTGGGATGGGATGAGATGAGGAGATAAAAGTAATTAAAGGGGAAATACGATTTTTGAATATAACTTTTCTCTTGTTAAATTAAATTTCCCAATTTCCCTTCCGTAGCGAGTTCCAAAACTTCAAGCCGAGGATCAAGCCGTTTGGTGGGATACCCTAAACAAAATGCAAAAACTCTTAAGAAAAGCCGCGGCTTCATTAGGCGCCAGTGGAAAGATGGACAAGGAATGTACACATAATTATTTTATGTCAGGTAATGAAGCCCTAGATCAAAAACAACTTTCAAATTAAATATGAACCCTTCCGATCTTTAGTAACCGAACGCGAGGTCATTAATGGCATATTGGATGTGAAGAATACCAAAAACCATTGTCTAGCTTATGTGCGCTACATCAACAACATTAATTTGCAAAATCTGAAGAAAGCATCACTCTTTGTGGACATAATAAATCGGAGTTTGGACACGGAGTCAGCTAAGTTGCTGGGAGATTTGCGAGATGTGCGTTTACCCAACAAGATTGAATCTAGTAATATGCAAAAGTAAGTATAAACTCTATTCTGGACTAGAAAATAGTGATGGAAATTTTTAGTACTAAATTAGAACTAATTTTAACTAGTACTCATTTAGTACTCGAGTAACATGCTAAAGCTTGTACGAACTCTACTCTGAACTAAAAAGTACTTATAAAATGACGCTGCATACTTTTAGTACTAAATTAGAACATTTTTTAGTACTAATTTTTGAATTATTTTTAGTACTAATTTAAAATTTTGTTTTACTTTACTAACTACAGATATACCGTCGAATGGATTGGTCGCGAGGGTCTCGATATTGAAACACACGAAGAATATCTCAATCATTTCATATCACATTTCTACAAAAACATTGTCAAGCTAGTGGATCGTGCGATGCGCAAAGAAGACTCCAGTGCACAGGGGCAGATAGTGACTGAAATCCTACAGCATTTGCACGCTTGTAATAATTCGGTAAAAGTTTTTTATGGCCGCGAAGATAATTTAGAACATATCAAGCGCTATATGCTGGGGGATTCAGATAAACCACTTGTCCTTTATGGCGAAGGAGGTTGTGGTAAGACATCGATGCTTGCGAAAAGTGCATCGCTTGTAGCGAGTGAATGGTTTGCAAGTCAACGACCAATTAATGTGATACGTTTTTTGGGTACAACACCCGATTCGAGTGCACTAACGCCAACATTGATATCGATTTGTCAACAGGTGAGTGAGGAGTTGGAAAAATTGATCAATTTTAGCTATTGATGGTTTCGGGTTGCTTGAACCGAGCTGCACTAAACTTTTGATATCCATATGGGTGATCTAAGGGGGTGACGAATGATATCTCGGACCAGTTCTGTCTCGAATGCGGTTACATACCCCTATCGAGTCTGGAACCTCGACAAAAGATGTTCTAAATATCTAAAGCGTATTCGTTATGATAACCCCATTTTATCAGTATCAGTTTTTAATACACCAGCGATTAAGCAACTTGGAACCATTGAAATTTTGCAAATATGCATGTTTTTAGAATCTCATAGGCGTTTTTCACCATGATGAGCAAAATTTTCGGGCAGAGGTCTACTTGATAAGCGTCTGCTGTATTCAATATTTAAAATTGACTACCGAAAAAGTATTTTATAAATATAATCGACGCAGCTCGGTGGTTTGTAGGTGGGGGGCTCGCCACGCGGCAGGAGGAGGTTGGTCCAATGTATTTCTCATGAAGTCAGCCTATCCTGGTACATGGCGAGCTCCCCACCCGGGGACCGCCGTACTGCATCGATTCCTGTTATCTATCTATCCACTTCTGACTGGGTTGGCAGTTAACCCACCCTGTACTACCTAACGACGCACACGTGCTCAACATAGATGTTCCGGGACCATCGCACAGTGTCGCTAATCATGAGCCGTCTCATTAGATTCGCGTAGTAACGCGAAGCTCCGAGCCGTTTCAGGATCCGTTCATACGCGGAGCTTCATCCGCCGAGGGCACCCACCATAAACGCATCTACCCTGACCTTGTAGCCGAGCTGGTCAGGTAATTAATTTTATTTGATTAGCTTTTGCTGCCGGGCCTCGTTAAAGGCTTCCATCTGATTTTCAAGCGGAATGGCCACGTCGATCAGTTTGATGCGGCGGCTGATGTCGTCAGTTATGACGATGTCTGGTCTTAGCGTGGCCGCTATGCCATGGGTGCGCTCTACTGTGCGGTTTACGCGCACGTTCCCGGGACATGTAATAGCGCGCACAAGTGAGTCCTGAACATTGTTGTGGCGCCGTTGATCGCTCTTATCGATGCACCTCAGCCAGCGCTTAGTAGCATTTAGGCGTAGTATATCCAGCCGTGCTCTATGTATGAAGCGCCAGTCGCAGAAGTGGGTGTAACAGCCGGACCGAAGGAAATGGTTGGAGTATGAGTTAACTTTGGTGACCTCGAACACCTTCCCTTGGTCCGGCTTCTGCAGCAGCTTCCTCTCATAAAAGCGCACCACGGCTCGCCTTAGCGTCGAGATGACACCCCTGTCCACCTTCTATGAATTCGCCTTACTACATAAAGGTGACATCATTCAATCAGCTGATGCAACCTTTTTGTTTTGTGAATTTCCGACAATGAGCATTTAAATTACAAAAACAAAATACTTTGAAATGTATGTAAGTGTGCTTGTAATTCACCGTTACTTCCTCCTTATATAAATTCGCCTTGAATTTTACATTTGCCAGAGGGCCAGCCGCTTTGCTCTGCTTGGTGAAAGACGCTATTGATTTTTTTGTATTAATCATATATGGACAAGCAGGGGTGTCACCGGAAAAATTAACGCCTAAAAGTGACACACCCTAATGCACATACATACCTTCATACATATATATAATTTTGCTCCTACCTACTAACCTAACTCTAATGCAGATATCTTACAACTATATGCTACCATTCGAGAATATACCCGACGATTTAGTACCTTTAACGGCACATTTTAAGCAATTATTGACTTATGCAAGCGAGAGCCAACCGTTAACTTTATATCTTGATTCGGTCGATCAATTAACAGGTACACAAGATTCGAATAAAGTATCCTGGATACCGACACGTTTGCCACGACACTGTAAGGTGAGTGGGCGTGACAAGTCGGACGCAAGTAGAAATGTCGGCATGTCGCTCCCGTATAATATGCTTTACCCACTTCAAAATAAAAGCATGAACTACTCCTCTGCATGTTTTATAACCCTACATTATAGCTGCATGACTCTCTCTTGTAAATATGCATGTTTATATAACTATTGTACATATATAAAATATATAGTAAGTATGTATGTATCGATATATCAAGTGATGTGCAGTTCTGCGTATTTAAAAAAAACAGGTTCCGGGTGGTGAACCCATCACAGTTTCGTTATGTTTCCGAAAATTACTGTAAGGGAAGCAACTCACATGATTATTTCTAAAACAACCTTCTTCGTAAATCTTGTACTAGAATCTTAGACAGTTACAGGAATATATAAAGCCCCCCATCGATCCCATGTGCACTAAAAAGTTCTTCGGGCATTTGTCAAAATTTTTGGGTTCTTGGACTTTTCTCTCGAAAATGGTAAGTTTTTTCGAAAAAATACTTGAGACCAAGTTGTAGACCTGGAAATTCTCTAAGAGTAAACAGTTCTGAGATAAATTAGGTCTGTAAATTATAGAAAAAAAATCCACGTATGGACTTTTTAGGATTTTTCTTGACAGTGAAAATAGTTATTTTTGTAAAAGCTGTAGCTCTCCGGCTAGCGCCACCTTTTCCCCATGCATAAAATCAAAAACAACTATACTAGCCCGGAAATTTAGCTATCTTGTATAACAAAAATTTCCACAGAGCTTAATTTTTGTAGAGAACTTAGGCTCACCCCCCAAAAAAAGTGCAAAACTCCCCATCGATCTCATGGGTGCTCAAGAGCTATTCGGGAAAAAAGTCAAGAAAAATATTGAGAAACTCAAATATGGTAAAAAAAAAACGTCAGGAGCGATCCTCGGGTATTTTCTGGCAATCTTTGGGAGTGCACTTCCGCTATAACCAGCGTCACTCTGATCGAAATTAGTCTACAAACTGTAGCTCCTGCTCAAAATTAAAAAAAGAGCATACACTTTAAACATATTTTCAAATCTCTGGGAACCCTTCTTCGGTTATTAGAAAGTAGTTTGATGTCTTTTGGAATCAAGGCTTGTATATCGGAATCGCGTTTCAATTCCTTCGAATCCTTATCGGGTTTTGGACTCGTAACAGTAGTCGTGCAAAAAATTCGACTGGCCTAGGCCTAAGCAAGCAAATTGACGACCGGTACTGTCCACCTTTATAAGGCGATATCAGTGGCAGTGACAACTTTCTCCCAGGACTCTGCTTGAAAACTCGTTCCCAACCTGTTCCCGTTTGGACAGTTTTTGTGGCTTTTGTTAGTTTTCAAGTGGTGTCAATTAAAATTTTGTAATAGTTGGGATTCCGGTTGTCGACAAGTGATTGTCGATATACAACACTTCAAAATGTTTTTTGCAACAAATACCGAAAGAGTTTGAAGATTGGTTCGCAATTTTACTGCAGGGAAGGTTCTCCGGTACCGGCGCCATACGGTTCTGTTCATCACTAAAAACGTATATCCTTTTTAAACAATATGTAGTCTAGAGCTTTTCGCATATGATAAATTGGTTCCAATTGTATAAGCTCTCCAAATTGCTTGAATTGAGCTGTTAAAGCACAAACAGAATTTGGAGAAATAATACAAATTTAATACAACAAATTTGTAAATACACAACAACAAAGGAATTTGATGCATGGTCACCACAAAAAATTTCTCAAGCACCTTACGTAGTATGTAACCCCATATGCATGTAAGTCAAAACCGTTTTCAAAGCATGGTAAGCACGCACTCATACTAGTCATACACTGTGAGAAAAAATAACGTTAATTAATAAAATTTTCTTCACTATTTTTCTTCCACCGACCATCACCTATTCCCCTCCTCTTCAGATCATCATTTCATGCGCCAACGAAGAATCCAATCCCACTGTATCGCAAGAGTATTATGTGTTACGAAAAATGATCGATATTGATGAGAATTTTATTGAGGTCACGGCTTTGGGTGAAGATCTCGCTATGAATGTGATTAAAATGTGGATGAAGACAGCATGTCGCGATTTGAATAACTATCAATGGCGTTTGGTGGCGAATGCGATCAGTAAATGTTCTCTACCGATTTTTGTTAAGCTCGTCTTTGCCGAAATTTGTCGTTGGCGTAGTTATACCAAACCGCAAGAGACACATCTTGCCAACACCGTTATGGATTCGATTATGATGCTCTTTGAACGTATTGAAAAGCAACATGGACGCATTTTGGTCTTTCATGCTTTGGCTTATATAACGGCAGCCAAATCGGGTTTGTCCGAAAGCGAATTGGAGGATTTGATATCGTTGGATGATAAAGTATTGGATGATGTCTATCAATATCATATGCCACCTGTGCGTCGTATACCACCACTACTATGGACACGTATACGTAATGATTTACCGAATTATTTGAGCGAACGTGAGGCGGATGGTGTGAATGTGATGAATTGGTATCATAGACAATTTCGTGACACGGCGAAGGAACGTTACTTCAAGAATATGAATATGGCAATGTATTTTCATTCAATGATTGCTGATTATTATTTGGGTATTTGGGGTGGTGGTGTACCGAAACCATTTCGTTATACAGAGATACAGCGGCATCGTTTTGGTTTAACCGAGAAGGAGGGTTCAGCTGACCGAAAAGTGCCTATACAACCGTTAGTTTTCACCAGTAAGGATGGTAGCTCGAAGCGTTACAATTTGAGAAAGGTAACTATGCTAGAAAAGTTCTAAAAACCCGTATAAGAGTAAAACCCAAATTTTTGTAAGTGGTTGAGGCGAAAGTGATAACGTAAGGTATGGCAAAGGAAAGTTCCAGGGGTAGAACAAGAAGTACGGGAAGAAGTAGAATAGGAAGTAGAGTTGGGAATTTTAGTTCATTAAAGTGATCAGATATTTCGAACTAGCTCACCAAAATGAACTAGTTTATGTAAGTAATTCATTTAGTTCATTTATTTGTATTTGTTTCCCTTAGGAAATACCTGCTAAAATACGTTCAAAAATGTTGGGAACGGTATCAAAAGATGTCTTTTGGCCTCGGTATCAATAATGCAGAGGCGCCTCCTTTGATACCTCCTCCTTCATATTTCAGCGTGTTTTTACAGTTAACTCTTAAAGAAAACAAATACCACCTTGTGTTCGGGAGTACAAATCCTTCTAACTAGCAGCGGATAAAATCTTGGGAAAATTACTGGGTGGCGCTTGCCAAAAAAGAGGATAAAAAAGTGGGTAATTTTGTTCAGCGAGGTTCTTTCTTTAACCATGTTGAAGTTGCTAATTCGTGTCAAAAATTATCGAATTATGCGTTGTTATTTCGATGCCTACTCTTAATTTGTGATTTTGTTTTAAACATGGCTAGCTCTGGTTGGCATGGAATTTACTTTAGCACGCGTTTTGGTTTCTCGGAATTTTCTCATTCTCAATAAATCCTATAAATTTGACGAAAATTTTACATAGTTCAAGTAGTTCATTTAAAATTTGGAACTAGTTCACGTGATCACTTCCATGATATAGTTAAATGAACTAATTAGTTCATGAACTACCCAAGCCTAATAGAAAGTGAGAAATGAAAATGGGAGGTGGTACAATATTTTGGGCTGCACCACGTCTTCCAGGCTCTCTAGGCTAGATTGATCTGACCAGCATGTTAAGACCCCAAATAGACTAAAAATGCTCGGAGAGTTGCCAGAAGTTCCTTAGACTAGACCCGAAAACCCTATTACGAACCAGAATTCACGTTAAAGAATAACTCTGTCCTCTTTGCAAACACTAAAAGCTTCCTGAGACTCGAACTACTTGCTGCTTCGAGTTGTAAAACCTCTTACTTCTAGGAACCTTAATCTAACAAGTGCATACAGGAACACAAAACATGCTCAGCGGTCGCCTACTGCAGCCGCTAAGAGATATAGTAAGGCTCAAGTTTATAGAAGATTTGAAATAAGAGCGGGTCCAGACATTCCTAATCTGAACGCTGACGAGCAGTCACCGGTATGCGGTATTCCGTCCTGAAGTGCTTGCAGCTCACCAGATTATCGTCCATTAAACGAAATCTGACTAACGCCTGGCCAAGAAGCAGTCCCCTGTACAGAGCATCCGTCTGCCCACTGCCTTCAACTGTCTGCCCTAGCCCCAGCAAGAGTACGATGTGACACAAGCCTTTCTAGCCCAATCGCCCTCATTAAGTTGCCTAGACAGCTTCATATCAAGTAAAATTTCCTATCAGACAGAACTAGCGGTACTTCCCCATTCGAGAGCAGTCTGAAAGCATGCGGTTGAAAGATAGTCCACAATATCCTTCCAATTTGTTCATCCCTCGACGAAATCTCTCTCCTATCGTCACACACATTCACATCATCTTTTCCTTTCCGGCCCTTTGGAAACTCTGACCCAGTAAAAAAACAGTCGACCCACTGAGAAGATTAGTTTCAAGAATTAGTCCTAAAAGCTTTACTCGACTTAGCCCACCGTTTCTCCAAAATTTGAAACTTTATTATGTATGACTAATAACTATCTATCTCGTTCTTCACAGTTCGGCGAACTACCCTTCCATTTTGTGCGCTCACGTCGTTTCAAGGATCTCTTCGAGCATGTCTTATTCAATTATGATTGGTTACATGCAAAACTCTCCAGCTGTCCACTACAAGCTGTGCTCGCCGATTTCGAAGATGCCTCAGCGAATACGGACAATAAAGAAGCGAGACGTGAGCTAATGCTAGTTGCAGATGCTCTACGTCTTGGTGGCGCCATTCTCGCGGTATATCCAAATATGTTAGCACCCCAACTGATTGGACGTTTGTTACCGGAAATCGGTGGAAATACGAATATCAAAATGTTGCTGCGCGCCTGTGATCAATCGGGTCCGAAAGATTGTTCGTTAATACCAGTGAATCATTGTCTACACACGCCGGGTGGGCCATTGAAGGTGAGTTGGACAAATTTTTCTTCCTCTGTGTTGACTCAGTCTTCTACTTTCCTTGTAGTACTCCCTCGAGGGTCATCAGTTTGCTGTATTCGCCTTTTGTTTAACCAGTGATCTTCGTTATATGGTTTCCATTTCGACACACTTCATTACTTTTGATCTCTCGACATCGGATTTGACGCGTGATGTCAACCCCGGCATTGAGGGTATCATGCAACAATTGGTATTGAGTCCAGACAATAAATGGGCCGCAGCGTATTCGAACAATAATCAGACGGTTTTGTTGAATATGTTATCGAGCGAGTTTGTTGTGATCGATAGTCCATTCGGGGAGGAAGATGGTCCGGTCAGTGGTCTCTATTTGCTCAATCAGAGGTATGCGAGTGAGTTTACTAAAGTAGCTCAGCGATTTTAACTTTTAAAAATCTATTTTTTAGTCTCTTTTTAACTTGTAAACTGCGCTGGGCTCAATTCGATATGCGCGGAAATTTGTTGGGTGTTCATGATATCTTTGGAGATGTTAAGGACTGGGAGATCTTGAGTAAGTTTTTATGCTCTCTCTTTTCATATTGTAAAGCCTTGTGCTTGCAGGTATGGAGTTTCTGCGCCCCAATGACTATAATGTCATCTTTTGGTCTGGTTCTATAAACGAAACTCGTCTGCGTTTGAACTCTTGTCGTAAGGAGGTGCACTCCGAACCGTTGTATCTTTATAGCGCTTTTGCGCTAAATAAAGGACGCACAAGGATTTATGGCTGTGCGAATGAAAATAATTATGAGGTGAGTATTAAAAATGTGGGCTAAAGAGCTCGTGTGCTACAATAGCCGAGTTGCGTTGCACGACTAGGTTGGGAGAGGACAGGTTCGCCGGACCCTTTTTTGCAGGAGAGGTTGATTTGTACAATATAAAGGTCCTCCTCTAATAAATATCCCGGAAAACCGATTAAGCTAAGGCCAAGGTATCTCCGCTAAAGGCTACACAGCTAAGGATGAATTAATGGAATGATTTCACTTCGTTATGCTTAACACAACTTCGGCAGGAAGGGTCTATTGAGGATGATAAATAGGTCTTATTGGCCAACCGTACCACTGGATAGCATCCCATCCCTGATTGTTGTAGCTTCAGCTTAAGAGACACTCAATGATTAGGTAGCTTGTACTTTTGGCTTACATCGAGCTCCTGACAGAAGTCTACACTTCAAACCTCGTACTCTCACTTCGATAATTTCGTGAGTCAGCTTATACACGGCACAGAATAGCTCGGAATAGCATCGAAACCGGCAAATACGCTGGAGTGCACCTATTTCGATGCGTGTCCGGGACGCTGCCGTCTGGCCGCGGTATCCCCAGAATGGCTTAGTCTCAAGGGGAGCTCTGGTATGTACAAGAAAAGTCCGCTGTACCGATAAACGCCTTTTAAACATTGCCAGAGGTGTCCGGTTCAATCCACTGTCTTCAAGATCCAACAAAAATTCTGCACCAAATTTTCTAGATTGAGGTCCCATTTCCCTTCGCTACGGCAGTTCTATCGGAACAGAGCTTGTCAAATAATTTAGCCAGAGCCCATTAACTACCAAACCAGACAGAGTTCTTTCAAAAGCCCAATTCTTGCATGAGTCAGAGAAGATCCGCCAAAAGTACTCAGGGAAAGAAATTAGCCTGAGGCAAGAAACGTAAAATATGACTGAACGATTAGATACAATTGAGATCCTCTCTACACCAGATGCGGGCAAATTGAGTCCCTATGCGGATGTCTCCAGTTTGCCTTTCCACTGTTGGGTTCCGATAGGAAGATCTTTGCACGTACCTTATAGCATGAAATATTGCAGTCGCAGGGCTAAAATTTTCCTCAGTTTTCCTTATATCTTATTTTGAACTCATTTGCCTTGCCTCATCCTTCAAGACCACCCATTTTAACCTCATATTTTAATCTCAACAGGTCAGTATCTTCCGTTTGGATGAAAGTGATACTTCTGGCACGATCACTTGGATTCATGAAGGTCAACTACCCCGATATCCAAACGATGAGAAGGAAATGTTGCTGCAACTCCGCTTAGATCAAGACGATCGTATGTTACTCGGCACGGCGGGCAAAGGTTTTGTCATTTGGGATTTTGGCAAAGACGATGAACGCCTAAGCGAGGATGCTATGTACTTTGCGCTGCCGCATGGAGTGCGCAACATTACGACACGCATTATGCAATCCAATTCGATTATGGTGAGCTCGAAAATGGACTATGCGGTGGCAGGTGTACGCAAAAATCTTTATGTTTGGTGTCTACATTCGCGCCAATTGGCCAAAATACTCGACGCACACTTTGGACGCATCATACAATTGGAAGCGCTTACCATAGGCAATTGGAATAATCTTGTGACGTCATCGATTGATCGTTCAGTAAAGGTGTGGAATATCAATAATATTTTCGAGAAGGTGCATGTAATCGATCGTCACGAGTTGCAGATAGATAACATAAGGTGAGTGGTACGAAATGAAATAGTGAGAGAGTCTACAATTTAAGGTTTACTCCACAGTCTCTCCGAGGTGGACTTGGGCGTGACGGTAACGCGTAGCTGTGTTGGTGTTTGGGATACACGTTCGGGACGTTTACTCTCCAAACTGGCTGATAGTCCTTTGGGTGCAATTGTGACACATGCTGAAATCACACCCGACGGGCGGTACATTATCTCTTCAGAGACCGGCAAGTTCCTGGTTTGGAATCGCATATCGGAGCAAGTGATCTATCGTGACGATCAGCCGGGCATACAACAAATAACACTCGTGGATTATGGTTACAAAGTGTTGACGGTGTCATGTCCGAATATTAATAATAAAGCCGCAGCGGCGTTGGCGGAAGCGGCTGCTGCAGCCGGAGAGGAATCAAATCGCTTAACGGCCATAACGACGGTGCGTGCGGTGCCGGGTGAGTGATGGACGCTGGTGAAGTGATTTCTGATTGATAATTACTTTTGTTTTTATAGAGGGCAATATCATCTTTCGCTTCGATTATCCAATACGCATGGTGCCCGGTTTGCCATTTAGGCAGTCTGTCATAACGGCTGATGCGGCTTATGTGATTGTCTGCACGGTGGATAAAATGAATAAGGACTGTTTGGCCGTCTACAGTGCCACGAATGGCACATTTGTTACGAAAATACTTTTAAAAGGGTGTGGAATTAAGGTGAGTTTTGATGAAGGGGGAAGTGTTTAGCCTCAACCCCTACCGGTCATAGGAAGTATTGTCGTTCTCCATGTTGGGAGAAGAGGACTTTCAGAAAAGTGAAACACGCTCTTACTATAGGTTTTAAAGTATGCCTTCCTTTTAGACTTCGTGCTTAGTCCCTACCCGTCTTCCTAAAGGTTTGGGGTGTGTTGAGGATATGGGAGGCCCTTTGCTGGACAGCCCTTGGAACCTTCGAGGTAGGTATGTATTTATGCCTGTCAAAAGAGGCGACTAAAATCCACTTCGACCCGGATGACGGGATCTATGGAATCGCTCCCAAGGCCGTCGGACAAGTACTATTCTCCGAAACGTACCAGATTCATATCTAGCAAAGGACTGTCAGGCCACCACCGCCGCCGATTTTGTGATCAATTAGTGTCTGTATATGAGGGTTGGCGGTGTGAGCATAGACTTAATGTCTGTATATCCTGTTTGGTTCGTCAAGTCCCATTTCATGAATGAATGCACCGACAAAGCACTTTACTATGCTTCTTAAAATCCCGTCCCGAGCTCCACTCCAGCAATTCCGACTGATGACCTAGATCTAACTGGCCTCGAGGCAACTTACATCAGGAGTCTGAGCGCAGAGATTATTTAGTGAACCGGAATGGGAAAGTGGTGCCGCTTAGGAGCCAAATCTCTAATCAAGAAATAAGGTTGAGGATGCCATTGGCTAGGCCAAAGACTTCATAGCTTAAGCACCGATGGTCTTGTTATGATATTGTAGTTGTCGGGGTCTATGGTGGCTCATAATATTATTTTCCTGGTACTAGAGTCCTTGAGTTGGGTTAGGTAACGTGACCAGTCCATTACGCCTTATAGTAGAGGCCGACTTGGCCATCATATAGGTCCGTTGGGTGAATTAACCGTGACGTCTGGCAGTGGTTGGCTATATCTGCTTCCACGGGTGCCGTTGTTGTTGTTGTTGTTGTTGTAGCGAGGTGTAGCCCTGCCTAAATGTCAGACAGGGTCACCCCGAGTGTATTGCTCTTGGCCGGGTCGATATAAGAAAACGGCCCTGTCGTTTCGGCACGATGGGTACAGCACAAGTACTGGTACCGTTCTCGTAGAACCGGCAATACAAGAAACTAGCCGTGTAGGCTATGTAGGTCATTTAGCGTTACCCAGGGTGCACCAAAGACCTACTTTTACACCCCGTGTAAGAGTACCTTCTGGACCGGAGCATCTTCGTTCATCCTTACAAAGTGACCTATCCAACAAAGCCGCAGGTTTCCCTTAACAATAAATAGGTTCCTTACCCGGTCCCCATAGGCCTTCACTAGAAGGTCAGGGCCATTTTCTATGTTCTACCTTCTTTATATCGCCTTTTCCTCCCCCTTTCACTTTCAGGAGGTGATTTCATTGGTGCCGATGCCGCACAAAGCCAATCAAGTGGCTGTGATTAGCAGCGAGAAGGGTAGCATAATGGATATTAAGAGCAAGAAACATGTGCGTTCCATAGCTAAATGGGGTGGTTCGATAACCAGAGATGGCAAATGTGGACTCTATGCGCCTACGAGGTAACGAAACAAATTTTGTACTCCATCTCAAAATACCAAAAATATCAATCTCATTTCAGGGGCGGCTTGGAGATGTTAGAGCTACGCAAAGGTACCACAGTCAAAACTTTCATCCCAAAAGTGGCTGAAGGCGTATTCTCAGTAATTTGTTTATTCACCGAAAATGACGAATATGTTTGCTACTATCATAGTGGACGCAAAACCATACGCGTCTTTCGCACCTCCGACACTGAAATGATTGCGAATTATCGCTTGCAAGCTGAATTAACCGCCATCAAGAGTAGCAAAGATGGGCGTTGCATTGTCTTGGGTACCGTTGATGGTTGTTTATCTGTATTGGGTATTGTTGATCCACAAAATCAAGAAATGTTTGAATATTTAAGTCAGCTACCATCACGCGATGAAAATTGGAAAGCTAAATTGGCTAAACAAAAAGCGCGCGTCGGTTTCAAGGCCGCAATACGCGTGGCCACAATTTCTTCGCGTTTCGATAAGAGTGTGAGAGGTGGTACGGAAAATGGTGAGAATGTTGAAATCGATGAGGAAGGTAATGCAGTGGTGGAGATACCATGTGGCGGAGAGTAGAATTAAACATTGTTGAGTTGTTATTGTAAAGGAAAAGCAAGATTTCCATAAATAGTATTATGTAGTTATATTTAGTAGTAAGTAGTTGCTTTTAAACGCTTTTAAAGAGCAAAATTGAGGAATGTACAAAATTGTTATTGTTAAAGATGAAGACTTACAAAAATATTTTCAACAAATAAAAATGCTTGCTATGTATGAGATAAAAAAAAATTGTTTTTTTTTTTCTATTTTGGTCCATTTATACAAAGGTATTAGTCTGATAAATTTTTGAAGTGAAGCCTTTGAAGAGCAGGATAATATAGGGCCTCATTCTCTATGGCGAACTTTGGATAGGCAAATGATGTGACATCCTTTTCTCCAAGTGATGCGACATTTATCTCACCAGTTGATGCGCCACCTGCACCCGGTAGTCAGGGTTGCTTTGTAGTGAAATTAGGCAATAAGTTATGCGATTTTGCATCACTCATCATCCTTTCCGGCAGATGATATGACATTTATCTCAGCAGTTGATGCGCCACCTGCTATTTTTTATGAACGCGTGGTGCTCAGGATTGCTTTGTAGGCAAATGAGGCTAGAAGTTACAGACTTTACATTACCATGTGACTTCCTTTTCATCAGGTGATGCGACATTTGTCTCACCAGGTGATGCGCCACCTGCTATTTTTTATAGGCGCCTGGTGGTCAGGATTGAGTTTTAGGCAAATTAGGCAAGAAGTTACAGACTTTGTATCACCATGTGACTTCCTTTTCATCAGGGATGCGACATTTATCTCACCAGGTGATGCGCCACCTGCTAATTTTTATGGGCGACTGGTAGTCATAATTGCTTTGTAAATTGCAAATTAGGCAAAAAGTTAGACTTTGCATCACCATGTGACTTCATTTTCATCAGGTGTTGCGACATTTGTCTCACCAGGTGATGCGCCACCTGCTATTTTTTGTAGGCGCCTGGTGGTCAAAATTCATTTCTAGGCAAATTAGGCAATAAATAACAGATTCGGCATCACCTGCTGACTCGAATGTATAGGCAAATGATGTGACAATTTTTCGCGAGGTGATGCGACATTTATCTCACCAGGTGATGCGCCACCTGCTATTTTTTGTGGACGCCTGGTGGTCAGGATTGCTTTGTAGGCAAATTAGGCAATAAGTTGCAGACTTTGCATCACCATGTGACTTCCTTTTCGTCAGGTGATGTGACATTTATCTCACCAGATGATGCGCCACCTGCTATTTTTTATGGGCGCCTGGTGGTCAGGATTGATTTGTAGGCAAATTAGGCAAGCTAGAGACTTTGCATCACCATGTAACTTCCTTTTCGTCAGTAGATGCGACATTTATCTCACCAGGTGATGCGCCACCTGCTATTTTTTATGGGCGCCTGGTGGTCAGGATTGCTTTGTAGGCAAATTAGGCAATAAGTTGCAGACTTTGCATCAGCATGTGACTTCCTTTTCGTCAGGTGATGCGACATTTATCTCACAAGGTGATGCGCCCGCTGCTATTTTTTATAAACGCCTGGTGGTCAGGATTGCTTTTTAGGCAAATTAGGCAAAAAGGTAGTCAGGATTGCTTTGTAGTGAAATTAGGCAATAAGTTATGCGATTTTGCATCAGTCATCATTCTTTCCGGCAGATGATGTGACATTTACCTCACCAGGTGATGCGCTACCTACCTTTTTTATGAACGCCTGGTGGTCAGGATTACTTTGTAGGCAAATTAGGCAAGAAGTTACAGACTTTGCATCACCATGTGAGTTCCTTTTCGTCAGGTGATGCGACATTTATCCCACCAGTTGATGCGCCACCTGCTATTTTTTATGGGCGACTGGTAGTCATAATTGCATTGTAGGCAAATTAGGCAAGAAGTTACACCCCTATTGTGAGTGTCGACTGCAATAGATAATCGACTACTAAGCGATTAGCGATCATCGAGCAATTGCGAGTGTCGCTCCGATCGCTTAATGAGCGACAATCGATCGTCTTTCTACAGCTATTTTTCAGTCGATGACGTGTCGATTGATTTGCAAAGTGCAAATAAAATTGATAAATAGTAAATTATTTTAATAAAAATAGAAAATATTAAAAAAAGCATTCGAAATTGGTAGTTTTTGTTCGATCAAGTTACACAATACCAATGTAAAATTCGATCGATTCAATCGAAAAGAATTGTTCTACTGCAAATCGACACTCGCAATAGGGGTCTTAGACTTTGCATCACCATGTGACTTCCTTTTCGTCAGGTGATGCGACATTTATCCCACCAGGTGATACGCCGCCTGCTATTTTTTATGGGCGCCTGGTGGTCAGAATTGATTTGTAGACAAATTAGAGACTTTGCATCACCATGTGACTTCCTTTTCATCAGGTGATGCGACATTTGTCTCACCAGGTGATGCGCCACCTGCTATTTTTTATAGGCGCCTGGTGGTCAAAATTGATTTGTAGACAAATTAGGCAAGTTAGAGACTTTGCATCACCATGTGACTTCCTTTTCGTCAGGTGATGCGACATTTATCCCACCAGGTGATACGCCGCCTGCTATTTTTTATGGGCGCCTGGTGGTCAGAATTGATTTGTAGACAAATTAGGCAAGTTAGAGACTTTGCATCACCATGTGACTTCCTTTTCGTCAGGTGATGCGACATTTATCTCACCAGGTGATGCGCCACCCGCTATTTTTTATGGGCGCCTGGTGGTCAGGATTGCTTTGTAGGCAAATTAGGCAATACGTTGCAGACTTTGCATCACCTGCTGACTCGAATGTAAAGGGAAATGATGTGACATCTTTTTCGCCAGGTGATGCGACATTTATCTGAGATTCAAAATGTGGGCGTGGCCTGCTTGGCTCTCTTGTTTGCTTGGTGTACTTTTTTTATTTGAAAGTGTCTGGAGGCCGCAATAGTGTGCTCGGTCTACTACACCAATATTTCGGGTTCTCATAATATTTCGGGTTCGATAAAAGCAACATCAAACATTTTTTTTTTAGAAAAAGTTATCATGCGCTCAATTGTTTCGCACTTATGTCTTACCGTTGTTGTTGTTGTTGTTAACAATGCATTGCCCTGTCTAGAGTGTATGATCATTCCGAAGATCTTCATCAAGCTCTTCTAAGGGGAGTCCAAGGAAACGTGCAGTTTCAACAGGGTTTGTCCAGAGGGACAGAGGGGTTAGAAGAGTAGGTTCAGATGAACAATTGAAGAGATGTAGAGTATCATGGGGGGTCCTACCACATGCAGGGCATGTATTTAAGATTGTATCATTAAGCCTGGATAAGTAGGAGTTTAACCTTACACTATATCCAGACCTAAGCTGTGCCAAGGTCACTCTTGTCTCCCTTGGTAAGGTGCGTTCTTCTTCAGCAATATCCGGTGGAGGACTGTTCAGAACGGGATTCACAGGTAGCATGTCATGTCTCATGTCTTACCGTGGCTCTTACAGCAGATTTCACACACGCGCGAATTTCGAATAAAAACACAGCTATTTAATTTTTAATTTTTTTTTTTTGTTATTTAAAACATGTGATTTATTTTATTTGTATATAATTTTTTGCATACATATGACGTTAGAGAAATTATAAGTTATTCTCTTTAAATTAAAATGAGAATAAAATAAAATGTTAATTAAAACAAGTATAAAAAAGAACAGTAGCAACTTACAAATGTGGTATGTTACTAAAAACTACAGCTTACAATTGTTTAGCTAAGCAAAATAAGACTTAAAAAAGTATGTGTATGAAAAACAAATTAAGGCAACTACGCGCTTGATTTGTATTTAGCTTATTTTTGTTGCTGTACGAGTGTGAATGTTTTTTATGCATGTATGTATGTGTGTCTCTTTTTTTCGTGAAATGTATTACTAGGATACTTTATGTATTGGATGTTTGTATATGTATATCTTAGTTGAACTATATGTTTTAATTTGAATTAATTAAAAAATAAGCTGTTTATAAAACTTAAAAAAAAATAAAAATATAAAAATATAGAAATGTATACATTGTAATTTATATAAAAAACGAGTAGCTAATAAAACAATATTTTTCGCAACAGAATTTTCAGCAAAGCTTTCCTACTAACTGGAATTTTTTTAACTAATAATTAACAAAGTCTGTATGTAAGTAGCACTTATATAACTAGCAATGAAATAATGAAAAGTTTTGTTCTAAGATAGAGAGAGCGACTAATTAATAATAATACGGATGTAATAAAAAATGTTATAATATAACTAGCTAAAGGCGTAACATAATGTCGGTGAATGTGGAAAAACCTATGAGAGTTTGTATGTTTGGAATTTAAATTGCTAGCTAACAAAAAAAAATATGCATATCTACCTTTTTTGCATAAAATAATTTTTTTTTTTTAATAAAGTTACATACAAGTAAAGGCGTATCGCATTATAGTTTGTTTGGCAATAAAATTTGTTTAAGCATAAACATGTGATTTTTGAACAAAAAAAAGAAGTTTTCATACATTCTTTTGCCTTTTTGTAACATAAGGTTAAGCTAAAGTAGTTCCAACTTTTGTAATTTTGCTGGCTATATATATTTTCTTTTCATTTTTGAAATCGCATCTAACCGCTGTTTTTTGAAAGATTTTTTTTATGTTTTTTGTCATGGAATGCCTCAGTAGCAAAGCTCATCTATTTAGTCTAGTTAAGTGAGGAACTAACAAAAATAGTGGACTTATTTCTTTTTTTATTTTCCATATGAACTTTTGCCAGTTTATCGATGCCCAAAACTAGAGTTTTCCGAACTAATACGTTAACTTCAGTAAACTGTTGATCTACATATGTGAGATATTGATTCTTGTTAGTTTTTCTAGTTAAAATTTTTTACAAAACAGAAGTTCGTAAAATTTTCGCATAACCAATTTTTCTTCGAAATCAAGACTGTCGACTTTTTCATAAAAAATGCATGAATATAATCAAAAATATTGAGATTTTCTCGAAGTTCGAATTTTTTTTTTTTTTCAAAATCAAAACTTTTTAGTTTGTAATTTCGAAAAAAGTTAGTGAAAAATTCTAAAAAAAATTTATAAAAATTACGGAAGCATTCTATCTATTTATTGGCATTTCTTATTTGAGCTTTTGCTCGTTTTTCGAAGCCCTAAACGAGTATTTAATTATTCCATATTTTAGATGTTGCTTCTCTTTAGTTTTTTCTAACTAAAATGTTTTCAAAACAGAAGTTCGCAAATTTGTCAAAGTTTGAGTTTTTCGCGGAATCAAACTCAGTTTTTTTTTTTACTTAGAATACAAATTAAAAAAAAAAAAAACAATAAAAAAATATTTTCGAAACTTTTTCTAAGCTCGAGTTTTTTTTAAATGAAAACTACTTTTTTCAGGCAACAGTGAATTTTTTTAATGCGAATTTTTTCTGTTCATAACAAGAAAATTTTATTTGAAGCATTTTTGCAACTTCAAAAATAAATAATTTTCCTATAAAAAAGGAAATGGATAATTCGAAACCAAAATGTCTGGAACAACAAGTTTCAATTAAAAGAATGTATGTTATAACAGAAGTTCGAAAAATTTTCCAGGTTCGAATTTTTAGCGAATGAATGTATGTATTCCGAAAAAAAGCTCGGCAAATTTTCGAACTCAAATGGAAAAATTATTTAAGTAAGAATTTTTTCGACGTCCAAATAAAAAATCAAGACTCTGAAAACAGTTTCATTTAAAAATTTTTTGTAAGAGCTGAAGTTCGAAAAATTTTCGAAGTTCGAATTTTTTCGAAGTTCGATTTTTTTTTTTTCGAAGTTAAATTTTGTTACGTATTTTTTATTTCAGAAAAAACAAATTTTCGCTTTTGGGCACCAGGGGTGGCTTTCCGTAATTCTATATCGAGCATAAACGAGTGTAAAATAATCGTTTTCGCTTTCCGTAGCACAAAATGTCGGATTTTTCGAGTATTGACTGTCCAATTACGGAAGGCCTCCCCAGAACAACAGGCAAAGTAATGTATGTTGTACATAACTGCAACCGTAATTTAAACAACATTTTTTTTTTTTTTTTTTTTTTTTTTTTTTTTTGAAGAGCCATAAACCAAGAAACCTGTATATCGTTACCTTAATTCAAAAAGGCCCTAAGTGACGTAAAAAAAATTTTCTTTTACCAACCAACAAACATTCTTTCAATCTATGCTCTAAACATGTGTTCCTTACGCTCTTTTCGTTTACCAAATAAGTATGTGTGTATGCAGTTGTTGTTGTATGTGGATAAGTGTAACTATTTTTGAATTTTACTTGATCATGCACAAGTTGCCTAAACTCTACATACCAAATTCATAAAAAAATAAAACAGTTTTATAACTTCGAATTTGAAACTTTTGAGGCGCAGTTACTCATACTTAACAAAACTTAGTATGACATGAAAAGTGGCACTTAAAAAGTGTGCTATATGGAATTTAAATTGCCAAGACTGCCAATTTGTAGGTTGAGTCATGTGTGTCTAAAAAAAAAATTTGAACATAACTCTCGAGTAAATGTAACTTTATCCAAATCGTCATTTTACAAAGCAATATAAACTTTATTTTATCATTTTACGAATTTGGGTATACGTATGTAACTTATTTATTTATGTATGCATTAAACTTCATAATAATGATAATATGTCATTCGTTTTGCCATTATTGTTAGCACATACACACATATTATTGCATGCCTTTTAAGTTTTTTTTTTTAATTTAAATTCAGTTTATTTGTATCATTATCAAACTAATTTTCTGCTCATTGTCGTTACTCCACAACGGACAGTTGAATTTATTTCGTTTTTTGTTTTTTTGACCTCCACATCATTTAGGGTTACCAGTTTTAATTACATTTACTGCATTTTTGTTAATAATTTACGAATATATAGTAAAATTTATATTTTTCATAAATACCTGTTTAAGTGTATGTGTTTATATATATTTAAGGATGTATTTATGTAGTGGTGTATGTATGTTTAATAATAATAATATATAATTAATAGTAATGCATTTTTTAGTAGTTTATATATTGTTAGTTTTTTTTTTTTTTTACTTTTTGCGGCTGCTTTTTCTCGCTCTCACTTCAAACGAGTTCGCATGCAACGCCAATACATAAGCTTCCTTCGCCAATTTTTTTTTTGCTACAGCTTTCAAGAAGCCACGTACATTTACTTGTAATTCTTACAACTTTTACAGTGTCTTACAAAATTGTAGCTGTTCTTGCTTAAATCCATTAAAAATGAACCTTGTCTGTTTATACATGGTGTTGGCTGTTTTTGTGAGGATTTTTTTTTTTGCCTTTTTTGTTGTATGATTAAACTTTCTAATACTATTTTTAGCGTTTACTTTTAGAGCTAAAATTTTATAATCGAGTTTTTCTTTGAGATATATAAGTATTTTTTTTGAAATTTTTAAACTAAAGAAAATATTTTTCTTTCGCCAGTTTAACATCCAAAAGTGCCACGTTTGCATTTAGTGCTTTTTAAAGCAACGCACGCCTCCTCTCTGTGTATGTATGTAAGTCTCATTTCTACTCTTCTGCCATCTAGGCGTGATTCTCTTTCTTGAATGCCGCTAATTTGGCTTGTATGTGTTGTAAACGATTTGGCGATAATTCGGGTTTCTGCAAAATAATAGAAAATGTGAGAATAAAGAGTGAGTCGAATAATGTTAGGTTATGTCATCACTAGCAGACAAGATATCATACTTAAAATCTGTTTCGATCCACAAAGGTTAAAATAATTCGATGTTCGAACTTTCGAAATCATGCAAAATTCAGTTTTTAAGTATTACGTACATCTATTTTGTTGGCAATAAAAAATGTGTAATGGATTCAAACTCGAAGTTCGAAATTTGTTAAAAAAAATACGATGTTCGAATTTTCGAAATTATGCAAGAATTAATTCTTAAGTATTACGTACATCTATTTTGTTGGCAATGAAAAATATGTAATGGAGTTTGAATACATATCATACTTAAAATCTGTTTCGATCCACAAAGGTTAAAAAAATTCGATGTTCGAATTTTCGAAATCATGCAAAAATTAATTTTCAAGTATTACGCACATCTATTTTCTTGGCAAATAAAAAATGTGTAATGGATTCAAACTCGAAGTTCGAAATTTGTTAAAAAAATTCGATGTTCGAATTTTCGAAATTATGCAAAAAATAATTTTTAAGTATTACGTGCATCTATTTTGAGAGCAATAAAAAATATGTAATGGAGTTTGAATACATATTTTTTATATTTTTTTAAACAAATTTGGAACTTCGAAAATATTTCGAAATTAACAAAGAAAGTGAATGGTAACCACTTCGAAATCGGAATAATTATTCATTCAATATCGAGTTTAGATTTCGATTAAAATAAGCTAAGAAATCAACCAAAACTTCGATTCGAATTTTTGAAATCATGCAAAAATGTATTTTTAGTTACTACATAATATGTAGAATTGTTTTGTTCAAAGAATAAAATATAGCGTGGTGTGTTTTTGAAAATCCCAAGCGGTTTTCAACGGTTTCTGAAGCTGTTGGGTGTGCTGAATCCAAATCTGAAGTCAGATTTTACGGGTCACCCTACGGTTTTCTCGCCAGAGGTTGGCTTGTAAAGAGATCAGTGGTTGTAAAAAACAAATTTTTTTTAAATTGAACAATTTTACTGGGGTCAAGGAACCATAATTTAATTTTGGTTTTTATATTTGGCGGCATGTTCCATAGTACAAAATTAAGAAAAAAAATCGATCTCTGAACAAACTACCTTCTGGAGGGAAAACCTTGGGTGACCCGAAAAATCTGACTTCAGATTCGGATTCAGCACACCCAAAATCAATAGAAACCGATTTTTGGCTGTTGTTCAGTGTAACCAGAACCTCTTCGATATTAACCAGTTTTTTTTTTTATTTAAGCTAAAAGTTTCGAAATTGAATAATTTTTCATTCAAAGAAATAGGAACAACTTGCAAATAAAAATATCATTGAAAATTTGTCGCAGCTGGAATATTTCGAAATTGAAACTATTGCCTAACAAGGTTTTCGAAAAACTGTTGTCTTTAAAATATTTTTCGAAATTAAAATATTTTCCATTAAAATAAATTCAATATTTAAACTGATAGAAACTTCGAATACTCAATCTAAACCGAAATTGGAAAAATTGTTAATGATGGCCGTGTTTTTTTTACGCGCATATGTGTTTGCGCTTAAATTTTGTATGGAAAATAAGGGTTGAGCGCTTATCTCTCCATGCAAAATCTAAGCGCAAACGCATATGCGTGTAAATAAAAACACGGTCATGTTGACATAAATAGAATTTTTTTCGAAATTCGAATTTTGAAATTCGAAATTATGACCATAACTTTGAAAAAAATTCGAAGTTCGAAAAGTTTCGCAGATTTTGTTCTACATCAAATCATTCCAAATCAATTTAAAAAAAATTATCAAAATCATCTTACACTCGCATCTCTTCGTATCAACGATGACATCTTCTGTTGCGCATTCGCTGTATTCAAATTCAAATTTTCATCCGCCGCCTTATTGTCCATGAGCAATGCGTGCGTGCCACTCATGCCGTCAGCATTACGACCGATATTCGCTTTCGAAATGAGATGATTTAAACGATCCATCCAGAAATCGGGATCAGCACCACCACCGCTGCCGCCGCCACTACTGCCACCCAAACAGCTAGCAGATGTGGTTTGATGTAGTTGGAAATTGGCATCTGTCAGATAAGAGAAACGTGAAGAGGCTGCGCGTTTATTTGGATATTCGAAAAAGCATGAACATGTGTGTGGAAAAATGTAGTTTCGTTAGTGATGAATTGGAGATGAAAGCAGCAGTGTTTTGTTTTCGAAATTTTAAATGTGTGGTGGTTTGATTATTTGGCAGCGTTTTTTTTTTAATTTATGTGTGTCGTTATATGCATGTGTGGAGAGAGGTAATGAGTAAAAAGTTATTGTATTATAAAAGAAACATTTGAGGTAGTATTATTTAGCAATGTTTGCCCATTACCGATATATTATTTTACCCACCTAAGCGATTGTCACCATTTTGCGTACGTTGTAAACCATCTCCCGCTCCGCCAGACTGTGCTACAGCGCGCTCAATTTCAGTCAAACCATCTTCAATATATTTTTGAAAGCTAGGGCTGGCACCTTTAAGGAACGTCGTTAAATCAATATCAGGATTTTGTACCTACGATAGAGAAATCATATGCGTTTATGAAATATTTTTGGAGATTTTATTTCAACACCAACTTACCTTAAATTCGTACAGTTTCAACAGACCCTGCTGTTTTGTTTCCTTGTCTGATATTAATTTGAATATCTGTGACATTGTTTCATGCGTTTGATTCGAAATGCGTTTGCCGTGCACATCCTTAGCCGAAGCAGAGCGTTGTGGTGAGGCGCTGGGAATATGGCCCTCTTTTGCTAAGTTCTGTAGGCGATTAAGGAGAAACGCTTGAATTATTTTTATATATAAATACCAAGGCGGTTATACAAATCGTTGAAAGTGCAATTTGCAGTACAATTTGGAACTTCGAAAATATTTCGAAATTAAAAGGGTAAGAAATAATAAAATAAGCGCATGCCAACAATTAGGTTGTTTACAACAGGATGCAAAGAATGGAATTTAAAAAATTTCGAACTTCCAAAATATTTCGAAATTAAAAAGTGAATAGTGGATTTTCGAAAATTAATGAAAATGTAATTCGAATTAAATTGGGGTAAGTTATCACTAGCAAATTAAATATCTCTAAACCCTGGAAGTATAAACAATAACGATCCAAAAAAGTTAAAAGGCAAAAAATAACGAGGTTCGAATTTTCGAAATTATGCAAAAATTTAATTTCTAGTCATTAAGATTGCTCTCTTCACAATAAAAGATATGGAATGAAATTTGAAGAAGTTGTGGAAAAAGAGTAAAGGCCCAATTCGAAATAATACGATTTTTGAGAAACGACTGAAACTAATTTGTTTCGAAGTTAAACAATAACGATCCAAAAAGGTTAAAAGACAAAAAATAACGAGGTTCAAATTTTCGAAATTATGCAAAAATTTAATTTTTAGTCATTAAGATTGCTCTCTTCACAATAAAAGATATGGAATGAAATCTGAAGAATTTTTGGAACTTCGAAAATATTTCGAAATTAGATAAGTTAAGAACACCAATTCGAAATAATGCGATTTTCGAGAAATGACTGAAACTAAAATGTTTCTAAGTTAAAACTTTTCTGCATTTAAAGAAGAAATAATTAAGAAAAACTTGGAAATGAACAAAATTTTCGAAAAATTGTGAAAGCTAAAATATTTCGAAATAGTTAGTAAAAGTTCTTCATTCGAGAAAAATTAAATATAACAACTTCACATCTAACAAGATCAGCGAAAAGCTTTCGGAGTATATTTTACAATTGAATTTTTTTTTTTTTTTTTAATTTAAATACCGCACATCTTAGAAATTAGCAAGATATTCGAAAAATTGTTGAAGCTGAAATATTTCGAAAATACAATACTCTCAATTTAAAAAAAAAAGGAATAACTTAGAAAATCAATAGGATCTTCGAAAAAATTTTGTTAATCTAAAATATCTCGGAAATTAGAATTATTCTCTTAAAAAATTGAAAATCTGAATACTCGGTGTACACTTTCAACAACGCTATGTTAATTGATACTTCATCAATTTACCTTAAGTATTTTTATTAAATACGTATGCAACTCTGAATGTGACGGTATCTGATTGAGGTGACTCAATATAGCATTGCCCTTAACTTTAGCCATATTATGGATAATAGTTTTGACAGTACGTAAAGGCGTATCAGATGGACGTGTTTGCCACCAACTGCTTGGTAGGGCCAACATAAATTCGTGTACTTCCAATATGACAGCATCATAATTCAATTCATTAGTACGTTCAGGCAACATTTTAACATTACGCCAAATGCATTTCATAAGCAAATCAGTGAATTTGGGCAAACCAGCTTCCGGGCAAGTTTCGCGCAGTAAACGTATTAATGCGCTGGAAAAGGAAAACAGAAAAAAAGATAGATAATTAATATTAGTAGCTCCAAGACTAACTTAGAATAAGAGTGATGTTGTATCGAATAAATAGAAGTAAAAATATGTATGCCCTCCAATTCTTAACCTCATTTCAACTACTTACCAATTTAAATTCGTAAAATTCGCTTTATCCAACACCTTCAAACAAATGCCATTGATAACTTTATTATATTGGCCATCGTCGCCAGTGTTCAATTTCTGATCAGCCATAAGATTTAGTAACGCAGACATTAAATTCTTAATGCAGGCAACGCTCAATGTTTTGCCCAGCGACTTGGAGTGGAAAAATGAGTAGAGTATGGAGAGCAGTGGCTGATAGACAACCAGTGATTCGGTTATGGGTACTTGTGAGAGATTCTGTAAAGAAATGAAATGTTAGTTTATTTGTTTTAGAATTGTACTGATGGTGTGCACTTACCTTAAACTGTGCGAGCACATTCTGTATAAAAATCTCCTCATAATCACGCAAAACAGCTTGTTTCTCTGGTGAATCAATAATCTCCGCTAGTTCACTAATTGCTGCGCGCGCTTTGAGTGTATCCGCGCTGCTAATTGCTTTGATCATTTTGATAAGTTGAGGATCGTGTTTTGGCAGAACATCGATAATGCTGTGAGTAAGAGAGAAAAATTGGAGATGTTAAAATTTTTTGAAGAAAATATATATCTTAGACGCTTCGATCTTGTATTTTGTCTTTTAGTTGAAAATATACGTAAAATTTAATTTAAATAAAAAATAAAATCGATGTTCGAAAAAAATTCGAAATTCGAAAAAATTTTGAAATTGAAATAAAAGTAACCAGAATTTGCCTACGCTAAAACTTTTCCAACTTAGAAATATTCCATATTGAAATAAAAAGAAAACAGGAACTTAGAAAAATCATCGGAGTGAAAATATTTCAAAAATATGTACAATTACACTATACAGCAAAATCCACTTTTACTTTTTGTATGGGATCTAACCAACTTTTTTAAAGAGATTGAGACATATATAATGATGATTTTCGAAACTACTTACCCCGTTTTTCGAAGTTAGCCCCCAAAATTTAGTTATTGACTTTCGAAGTTCAAAGCTGGACTCTTCGAAGATTCGGGTTTCTAATAGTTTTGTTTAAAAAATTTAAAAGGGTTAAATATGGGCGTGACCTTCTTCCTCCTCTTACTTGAATGGTGTACTTTCTTTATTTGAAAGTGTATGTATGAAGAAATATCATAAAATTAAAAATATCCAGCTTTTATTTTTCTCGAAGATTTTACTTTGGCCCTGTTCTTCATACATTTTTGAATAGAAAAAGGACACCATTCAAACAAGATAAGCAAGCAAGCCACGCCCACATTTTGTCTTTTTCAATTTTTTGAACAAAACAATTAGAAACCCACTTTCGAACATGGAACTTCGAAAGCCCATAACTGAATTTTGGAGGCTAACTTCGAAAAATGGGAATCTCTTAACAAAAAGTTGATATGGTCTCATACCCAGCCGGCTGCTGTCAGTGTTGTTCAAGAAAAAGTAAATATTGAAATTGAATGATTTTTCGAGGCTAGAATATTTCGAAATTTCAAAAAGTAAATAGTACCAGCTTCGAATCTTATCAGCTTTTAGAAAAATTGTATAAGCTACTTTTCGAAATTATAATTATACTCCATTCAAAAAAAAAAGTAAATAGAAATAGATTTTCGAGACTAGAAATTAAAAAAAAAAACAATAGAAACTTTTAAACTAATTTTTGTTCGAAATTCTAATTTTTCTCTATTTAAGGAAAATTGAATAAGAACTTTCGCATTTATAAGATGTTAGAAAAATTTTTGAAGCTAGATTTCTAAACTTTATTTATCTTCTTTATTTTATGCCAAGCTATAACATTTCGAAACTGCCGAAACTAAGAATAAGAAAAAATTTACAAAAAAATAAAATTTGTCGATGCTCGAAAATATTTCGAAATTAAACAAAAATTGGACCAACTTCCAAACGAACTAGATTTTCGAAGCCAGAATTTTTTCAAATTTCGAAGCTAAAATTTTTGAAATTTATTTATTCTTTATTAAAAAACGTAAATTGGAACTACTTTGAAACTAATAATTTGCAAAGAATTCTCGAGATTCAAATTTTCTAATCTCATTCGAAGAAAATTTAAATAAGAACAGCTTCGAAATTAATCAGCTTTTCGAAAAATTTCTTAGGCTAAACCCTTTCGAAATTGTGATTATTCATTTGAAGCAAAAGAAGATAGAAACAAATTCGAAAGTAATAACATTCTCAACAGACCAGTATGAAACTAATATTCGAAAAATTGTCGAAGCCAAAATATTTCGAAATTCTCATTATTCCTCAGAGCTTTCAACTAATCCACTTACTTCGAATTCTGTTGCATAGACGTATTACTACCATAAACATTCGTATTATATTGCTGATGCAATAATCACATTTGCAGAAAAGTTAAATAGGAACAGCTTCGAAATTAAACAGATTTTCGAAAAATTTCTGAAGCTAACCCCTTTCGAAATTGTGATTGTTCTTTATTTTAGGCGGAAGAAAACATGAACAACTTCGAAACTAATAACATTCTCAAGAGATCACCATGAAACTAATATTCGAAAAATTGTCGAAGCTAAAATATTTCGAAATTCTCATTATTCTTCAGAGCTTTCAACTAATCCACTTACTTCGAATTTTGTTGCATAGACGTATTACTGCCACTACCATAAACATGCGCATTATATTGCTGATGCATTTGTTGTTGTGTGTAGGGTGAACCACTGCCTCCACTTGTAGCAGCTGTTGACGCTAGCGCTGAAGCTGGTGGAGGCGGTGTATTATGTACAGCCTGTTGTTGCATATAATGTGAACGTGATATTAATTGTTCAAATTTATCTTGTGGATATTTGATATCATCGCGTGTTGGTATAATTTTGATAGGTTCAAAAAGTAGCGATACATCGACATTTGGCACAACAACTTGTTGCATTTGATCGACACGCACCCAATCTTTTTCGATTTCTGAAATAACATCTGGATCCAAGCCGAAAGGACCGGTCGTTTTGGGGACTTGATAAAGTTGATATTGTGTTGAAGCAGGTTGATCGAAAGTTCTGTGCGTTTGAAGGAGGAGAGAAAATAGTAGCAAAAGTTATTTTATTTGAAAAAAGTAGTAAAAATACCAAGTGCTAAACAACTTTAACAAATGTAATTTTTTTTGGTTGGGTGTAATGCATTGAAAGTACATTAGAGCAGGGGAAATGTAGGTGGACAAACACGTTCGTGGTGTATGAATTATGAAGATGCATATTTACAATGTGAAATTATGATTCAGGATGAACATAAAAAGCTTGGAGCTTGGAGAGAAATTTGTGTAGTTTGCTCTCTCAGCACAAACGCTTGAATGGCAAACGGCCTAGCGATATATACACGGTCAAAAAAAAATGAGCCTAAATTTTAAACCCGTCTAAAGTTTAAGCGATTTTTTAAACTTTTTTTGGAATATTTTAAGCTTTCCAAAAGTATTTGATTTTAGCGACCTTTATACGTTGAAATGTATATTTTTGTTTTGCCGGCTCTAGGTCCAAAAGTAATGAAACAATGTTCTCTTATTTACCCAATATATTTCGATCACCTTCGGCGATCATCTTCAGGGGAATTATAATTTAGTTAGCTATGCTCCGTCCGTACGGTTCGCCAAGTACCATTGAACTGCTTGGCTTTGAACTGCTTGGCGAACCGTACAGACGCAGCAAAGCTAACTAAATTATAATTCCTCAGAAGATGATCGCCGAAGGTGATCGAAATATATTGAGTAAATAAGAGAACATTGTTTCACGGTCCGTACGGTTCGCCAAGTAGCTTTGAACTTCTCGCCAAGTAGCTTTGAAATGCTTGGCGAACCGTACGTACGCAGCATAGCTAACTAAATTATAATTCCCTTGAAGATGATCGCCGAAGGTGATCGAAATATATTGGGTAAATAAGAGAACATTGTTTCATTACTTTTGGACCTAGAGCCGGCAAAACAAATATATACATACATTAATCTTAAAACTTTTCGGTTTAATATTAAAAATTTTTGGTTTGAAAATTAAAACTTTACGGCTTAAAATTAAAACTTTTTGGTTTATAAATTAACCCTTATATTCATAAAAAATAAAATTGGTTTATAAAGTTTCTTAAAATGACATTTTCATACAGATTTTGATTAATAAGAGCTTAATAAACCTTTTACATATATCTTTTATGAATAAGGGGGTAAAACTTTTCGGTTTAAAATTAAATCAATTCGGTCTACAATTTTTTTTTTCGTTTTCATTTATTTTTGAAAGCTTATTCAAGTTTGAATTTTTCCAACAACATTTATGTGTGCGATGTAGCTGAGTGGTAGAGCTGACAGGCATGATGCGGGGAGTCTTGGTTCGAATCCCCGCCTCGGGCAAAAAATTCCTTATTTTTTCTGGTTTATAATTCAAACCAGATTCATTTAGCGAATTTTCTTGAAAACTGGTCTAAATTGAATATGAAACCAATTTGAAATTTTTAACCGTGTATTCGTAATTAATTTGAAAAATACCCTTAAATCTGTGGAGAACAAAATCCATATTCTAATGCACGTAAAGCGTTTTTGCTCTCACCTTATATGAATACGGCTCGATAAAATTTGGTTTTCTTTAACTTAAAAATAGGTTGGCAACAAAAATCATGGAAAGCTTCTAAATAAATATCAAACTTTTCAATCAAATATTTGGCAGCTTATCAAATTTTGTGTCAACATTTTTGGAATTTTGTTGTGATTATAATTTTGAATAATGTGTTAAGCGTGTTAATTAAGCAAGACAAGCGAAAATGATGTTTGGCGCCAGAACAGAAACAATACAAGCGATCATATCGACAAAAAAAAAACGAACAAATTAATCAAAACAAATAAGTTAAATACAATAAAAGCAAATAGAAAAATGCAAGCAAAATCAATTCAAAATAAAAAGTGTGGAAATTTGCAACTAAACTAAAAATAAAATACACAAAACAATGTACTAAATAAGAGTGTCAAAATAAAACGAAACAAGAAAGCAACACAAGTTAAAGTCGGGGAAAAACGTGGGGAATAATACGAAGTTGTACAAAAAGAAAATTATGTATAAAGACAAGGATATTGGACACGAATATAAGGATATACTATGTTTGAGGATTGTGAGGTTTGGATTGTGATCAGCTTCCACAACACCACAGAATTGCAAAGTAGGTACTTAAACATAAAATGTGTTAATGCGATAAGAATAGAATTTCGAAGGCTGGTAAGTGACGAAAATGTTCATCAAATTACCGTTAAAAAAATTGTTCCAAACAAGAAGTAGTAGATAAACACCCAACACCTGTTTCAAAGGTTTGGAGATTTGAGATTGTTAAATCTTATTTAACCTTGAAACTAAATGGAGCTTAATCAACACAATTTTCTATACTAATCTTACAAAACCATATATGTATACGTTTTTTTGACTCCAACGCCACCTAGCGGATTTTTGTAGCAAAGTTTTTGATTACATATCAAATATACATGCCAAAAAGCAACAGAGTCGGATAATAAATACTGATTTTGCAAATATAGCGATTCCAGCGCCATCTAGTGAAAACAAAAATATATTCTATGGCGAGAGGACTTTACCAATAAAAACTGGCCAAAGATCAGTTTTTTTTATTATCTCGATTCGAGCTCCATCTAGCGGATTTCTTTTCGAAACAGAGATTTTGATTGCACATCAAACATGCAAGCTAAACACGATTAGGACCATAACAAAGGAGTTTGCAAATATAACGACTTCAGCGCCATCTAGCGGAAAAATGTAGTCTATGTCGAGAGGACTTTTACAGAGCATAAACTGTGCAAAATTTTTGCGAAAACCCGTTCAGTAGCTTTTTTGAGCCAATTCGTCGCACAAAAACCTCCCAACATTTTTTCACAAAGAAAATTTCGAATAAAAATTCGTTTTCTCAGAATGTTTTTAAAAATCCCTTATTTGTCTTAGAGGGTTTTAAACTTAATTAAATGCATAACCGAAAAGCTGAGAGTAAAGAGGAGACATATTTTTCATTCAAATAAAAGCGAAGCTTAAACAAGAAAATTGCTCAGTAAAAGTGGACAAATCCTTGCTAAAATGCATGTAAAATATTTCGTCCATATAAGCCATTAACCTGCGACACCAACTTTAGCTTTTATTCGAATTTATTTAAAGCCAACACCCTGTATTAAAAAAATTTTGATTTTTTAGATTTTCTATGCCATTCTCAAAATACAGAGCAATTTGTTCACGTTGTAAGTGATTCTTGTACACAAGTTGCCGACAATTTTTCCTCCTTACAACGTGATACGCTCTACACCTCTCGCATGTCACCCTAACGGGTTAGAGAGATAAGAATGGGCATATGATATAGTATGAACGTCAAAAGCGATACCGTTGGAATGTATTTGCCTGTTTTGGCAGAATTAGCTGATTGCTACGTCATGAGTTGACACAGAATTGCCACTTTACTCTACTATGACCACTGTAGTGATTAAAAAAAACTGAGTTCTGGTGGTAACCATGAACGAATTCAAGATGGCCGACTGAGCAGCGCAATCATAGAGATTTCGCTAATAGCTTACTCGATTCATTCGTTCATTCCTTTTCACGGTTACAGCAATAGTAACTACCTCTAAACAGAGAACTTCCCTTTTCCATTCCATTTTTTGTTTGTTCAAGTTCATCCTATTCTCTTTATAATTTTTAATATTAATTTCTGTATTTGTTATTCCAGATTTCTACATAACATGCGCTAGCTAGGTGTTGTTATGCGAGTCTACCAAAGCGATCCGCCACTAAGAGATATTCCTATCGACAACCAGCGGAGACAACAGAGGAATGAGAAGGGCCTACACTGTATGAGGAAAACAGGCGGAGAAGAACAGACGAGCTTTGTTGCAACACAGCCATAATCGTCTAGGTGGTTGAGTGCCAATCAATGTATGCATATTAATTAGATGATACAATTTGTTACCTTAATTTATACCTAATATATACACAAACATAAAACTTCAGTGACATGCAGAATAAATGAATATTGAGGCGCTAGTCTGAAAGGCTATTCGAAAATTAAATTGCAAGAGTTCGAATTTAATTTCGTATTCCGTGTCTATTACACTGTACAGCAGCCGGTATGGGATCTAGCCAACTTTTTTGAAGAGTTTGAGACATACTTAAAAAAACTACGTACCCCGTTTTTGAAGTTAGCCGTCAAAATTTAGTTGTGGGCTTTCGAAGTTCGAAAGTAATTTTACTTTTCCAATTGCTGTATATGAAAAATTGAAAAAGGAAAAATGTGGGCGTGGTCTGCTTGACTACCTTGCTCGATTTGCATTCACTTTTTGTTTTAAAAGTTGTCAAAGGCGACAAAAGTTACGATCTTCAACTGATTTCGAAAAATTGCATGCTGTTGTAAAAAAAAGTATACCAATCAAACAAGGAAGTCAAGTCAAGCAGATCACGCCAAAACTTTTACTTTGTTAATTTTTTAAATACAGCAATTGGAAAAGCAATATAACTAGATTTTAGAGGCTAACTTCGAAAAACGAAGTAGGTAGTTTTTTTATGTATGTCTCAATCTCTTCAAAAAAGCTGATTAGATCCCATTCCTAGAAAAAAGTTGATTTTGCTGTATAGTGTTAACGATTGAAATAAATAGCTTCGAGCAAAATAAATTCAAAAGGCTTATCTAAATCCAAATAAAATACAAACACAAAATTCATGTAAAATCAACTTTCGAATCTAGTTCACGAGTAGCGCCACCTCTTGGGTGATTAGTGCAATGGTTGACTGTTAATTTACTAAAATAGAACCCAGTGCGTAGCCGAATTATTTAACTGAATAAAAACATCGAGTATGAAAAAGCAATAAAGCATATAATAAAAATAATATATAGCAACTAAATAAAATTAGTAAATTAGTTAGTGAAACAAATAATAAAAATTAGAAAATGTTAAAAAAGGGAATTACGCTTGTCTTATGAGCGAAGTGGCGCGCTTGTCATTTGCTTCCAAACTGGCATTTGCTTCATACGCATTCGATTGCAATTGCACACTAAGGAGGTGAAAATTATAAAACATTATTCGTTTGCAAATTTTTATTATTAAATAATTATTATTAGGTTAAGTCAATTACGTTAGCTAGCAATGCAGAGCAATATGTAGTAAAAAGATATAAAATAATAAATATGAAAAAAAAACCTAATAAAATAAATGTATGAGATATTAGCAAATGTAGAGAGGAGCTCAGCAAAAGTAACTACAATCATTTAAAAAAAAAAAAAGTAGTAAAAGTAGAAAAATTAGTAGCTAATAAAAAAAAAATTACATTGTAAATGTAGGTCCGAAATATTCCAAATATAATTAAATTGATATAAACGTTTGAGAGCGCTGTTATAAATTTTATAAAATTTTAAATGTAATATGAAAAGTATGTAGCATTGTGGGAAAAAGTTTATTAAAATCATAGCAACGAGCGCTGATGCTTTGCTGATGCGCTATGAAGCCTATTTGAACTCTGTTTCTACGACTTCACCTTTCCCTGACGGAATACGCGCATGCGCAACGGATTTCTCCGGCATAGTATTTTCATAACACTATTCGCTGGTTCAAATTTTAATTTTTACACTTATTTGACCATTTTATTTAACATTTTTTCATATCCACAGCACTCACCTTGCTGCTGGAGTTGGCTGCTCATCTGGTGGTGGCAGTTCATCGCAAACACCATTTGTTGGATCATCGATTTCCATGCTATCCTGTTGCACCACCACCTGCGCCGGTTTAGCTATACCCACACCAATTGTGGCTGTTGTATCGGCAGCAGCTTGTGTAGGTTTACGTGTCTTCTTCGCCCTTTTTATACGCTCATCGAGCATAGACAAATCTTTTTCATTCATTTGACCAATTAGTTTGTATACTTTTTCGCCGGCTAAGAAATATGCTTGCACTACACAATTTAAAGCGGCATTCCGCACAGAATTATCACGATCTGCAATGTGACGTGCTATTTCTTTGAGAGCCACCTGTTGCGATGGTTGGCATACGGTAAGACCATAATTCTCAATTAAATAGCCAAGCTCATCTAAACATTCAGTACGTTGGCGTGCATTTTTAGATTTTAGACCATCCATAACATAGACAAATACTTTTGTATACGGATAGACGAGTAGTATTTGACGTAGCAGTGAACGTACACCAACACGCACAGCATCCTTGGGATCGCCGAGCTGTGAACAAAATAAAATAGCATATTAGTATATACTGCAAGCAATAGCTATGAATATCAGTCTCACCTTAAGCAGCAAATGTGGTATGAATGCGCTACCCTCGTTCTCAGCTAGTATATACTCCATATCGACCAATGTTTGAAATACTTGATTAAGATATTCGAGGCCCTTCAGCAAAACTGAAGGATTCGTATCATAAAAACGTAGTGAAAGCCATTTTAGTATAAGATCCAAGTTACACATTAATGCTTTGCTATTGTGGGACATGTCTTCGTTTAAAGCCTCGATAACTTTTAAATGATACCTATGGAAAATGTGTATGTTTGTAAGAAAATGTGAAACACGTTTTATAGGCAGCATAGATTGACAAGGCTCGAAGGCAATCAAATATTTTTGGGTCGTTTCATGTCAAAACCGTAATTGGTCGAAATCGAGCAATTCCGACTTGAATACATTTTGGAGTTTTCTTTTATCTTAATACCAAGTTTGGTTATGGAAATTATCTCCAAAAGTTGGCCAAGTTCAAACTTTTTCGATATCGAAAAATTCGAAAATCAAAAAATAAGTAATTCAGTGACTGATACAGGTAAAATACGAAAATTGTTTAGCCAAGGAAGGTTAGACCATACTGAAAATTACCTTGGTTTGTTAACAACCACGACTTATTTTTGATATTGAAAAATTCGAAAATCATAAAAAAGCGTATTCATTGACTGTTTTCGTTATCGAAAAATCCGAAAATCAGAGAAGGGCAATTCAGTGATACATACAGCTAACATACGAAAATTGGTTAGCCAATGAAGGCAGCTATTGAAAATGGCCGAAGTTTGTTGATTTTCGATATCGAAAAATTCGAAAATCATAGAAAAAGTGAATTCATTGACTGAAGTTGCGAAAATAGTAAAACTATGTAGTCAAGGAAGGTTGCTGGTAGAAATGAGCTAAATTGGTTGATAACCACGCCCCTTTTTCGGTATCGAAAAATTCGAAAATCAAAAAAGAGGTAATTCAGTGGCCGATACAACTAAAATACGAAAATTGTTTAGCCAAGGAAAGTAGCTATTGAAAATGGCCGAAGTTTGTTGAAGACCACGTCCCCATTTTCGATATCGGAAAATTCTAGAATCATAAAAAAAGGTAATTCATTCACTGAAGCAGCTAAAATAGTTACGAATTGTAGCCAAGGGTGGTATTGAAGATGGTCTAAATTGGTTGATTGCCACGCCCCTTTTTTCGAATTCAAAAAATATGAAAATCAAAAGGAGGAAATTCAGTGACTGATAAAGCCGAAATACGAAAATTGTTCAGCCAAGGAAGGTAGCTATTGAAAATTAACGAAGTTTGTTGATAGCTACGCCCCTATTTTCGATATCGAAAAAAAGTAATTTCAAATTTTGTTTATAAAAACTATTTTTTTCTTTTTCTTTTTATACAAATCTCTAAGTACCCAAACCCTTTGAACTAGCAGTTTTTTTAATATAGTAGTTTGCGCAATATTAAAAAATTATACTCTCCCTGTGGAAAGTTGTTGCATAGAGCCTAGAATAATAAGAGGAACTAACGCATAACCTCGTATGATAGCAATTTACGGGTAAGGAATTTTTATTGATACTTTTTTTTTGACTTAAACCATCTTCTTATTCGATGCTCTTCTGTTGTTGTCTAGTAGTTCTCATGGCTTCACAAAATCGTTATTTTTTATAAAAGTCCCTCACATCCCAACACTCACCTAAAGTCATCGTGAAACATATTCGCCATTAATCCTTTATTTACATTGGCCGTGGTCATTTGTTCACGCAACAAGTCAATAAATTCTTCACGTGGCGTTGTGAATGTCCATTTAAGTACGCGCATTTTTTGTTCATCGATAAGGCGTTGATTTTTCGAATTATTAACAGCCAAAAGCGGTGAGGTGTCAACATCTTCCTCTTTCTTGCGCGATGTACCAGCACCTGCCTTTTCGCCACCACCTGCGCCACCTCCCTTGGCTGCAGCATTCTTCTGAACGCCACCACCACCACGCACAACTTTCTTTACCGGCTCCTCAATTGGTGCTTGCTGCTTGCCTTTAGGCAACGGTTTCACAGGCAAAAATGGGCGCGCCTTATCCAAGGCGGCTTGTATATCTTTCTTAGATGCAGGCTTTTGCTTATCAAGCGCTTTTACCATGCTCTCGAAACCGATGTGTATCATTATGCCCAGTACAGCTTCGTTGGCATTTTTACGCACATCAACATTACGATCACAAATGTGTGCATACAAATGTGGCACCATCGAAGCTAACTCGTCTTTGGATATAGATTTGGGTGGCATTTGTGGTAAGCGTTCGGCAAGCCAACCCCATAGCTCAGATTTTAGTGCAGGCGAACCGGTTTTTAGCGCATCAGCAATCATTTCATTCTCAAAGAATTCTTTGTAGCTACCTTTATCGCCAAAACTATTGATGCAACTGAGTGCTGCAGCGCGCACTGCCGGTTTGTTATCGCCCAGCGCATGCAGAAAACCGGGAAATAGTGTGCGCACATGATTTTTACAACCAGCGCCCATAGCATTAGCGAGCTGTTCACATATGGACATGGCGGTTTGTGCAATTTTTGCATTTGAATCGACGAGACGTAGCGCTAAAGCGGGCGCCAAATCGCCAATTGTGGATTTAATCAATTTTGCTTCGCTTATAATTGCTTGTAGCTTATTGAGGCCTTCATTGCGCGTTTTCCAATCTTTATCTGACATTTCCTTCAAGAGCGCTTCAGTGATTTGTGGCGCAATGTCGATGCGCGGCAACATATCCGCCAAATTCATTTGTTCCTGTTGTGGCTCATCATCATCAGCGCAGCCATCATCGTCGGCAGCGCCATTACCAGCAGCTCCTGAGCTCGATTTCTTAACACCGCGCACTGGTTTTGGCGGTTTCTCACCAGCATTCTTATCCAGCTCAGTTTGTATTTGTGACTTCAGCGCCGGCTTCTCATTTTCAAAGAACATCAACAAAGTACTGCCCATGTACATGGACATTGTGCCAAGTAGGGCGATAGCAGCGCTGCGCACTGTAGGATTTGTGCTTTGAATAGCTTTGCGTACATCATCGAGCAGTAGTTTGGGTTGTAGTTGGAAACCGAACTCGAGTATGGCTTTGCTCACCCAATTCAAAGCTTCAGATTGCACTTTCGGCGACTTTTGATCGAAAGCAAAAGCGAGCACGCGGCCGACGATGTGCTCCAACTTTGTAGCTTCAGCGAATGCAGTGAGTACTTCAGCTGCTGTGGCGCCATTTTTAATATCAGCCAACTTTTCAGTGACTTCATTGAGTACCAGATCGATTGTGGTTGTTGTGAGCGGATAAGTTTCGGCAACAAGGCGTATAAAGTCAAGTTTATGCTTTAAAACTTGGAAATTCATTTCCTGAAAGAGACATAGAAAATTAACGAGTAGAAAAAATAATCGGAGAATGAAGAGCCTGTTTGACGGTTACGCCCCGTTTCATATTCTTATTCTCCATTAAAATCTAAATAAAACTTAGCAACGCCGCCTAAGAAGTTAACTTAAAAAATAAAAATAAAGTAATTTCACTTACCTTCAAACCTGGCTTGCGTGCACTTATTGTGCGCACGAGGACCTGTGATAAACCCGCTTGCTTAGCATCAAAATCGCCAACAGTTTGCAAGAGATTTTCGCACGCCGCCAAACGATTCTTCCAATTAGAGTCGATTAAACCCGCAAGTACATCTGGCGGTAGCAGCTCCTCAGCTTTCGCTTGCACCTCTTCCAATGACAATTCGCGTTCAGTAGCCAACACCTTAGCGCTGCTAGCAGATTTTGCAAGTGGTGCCGCCCCACCACCACCAGCGCCGGCACGTTTAACGACCGTTTTCTTGCCACCAGCTGTGTTGGGGCGCGTTACTGGTTTCGGTTCTGTGGAACCGCTACGCGACGAAGCACCTGAGCCAACATTACCAGCAGCGGCGGCGGAGCTCTTTGCCGTTGGTGCAGTAGCGGGGCGTTCCTTTTTGATACCCACTACCTTAATTTTAATTTCAGCCTTTTCTTGACATTCTTTGATTTTAGCCATTTTCAGCGCATCAACCTCTATGAGGAAAGGGCCAACAGCTTTATCGCCCATTAATTTTAGTAGCGTACCCAAAGCTTCGGCGGAAGCATCGCGCACAGTAGGATCAGGTTCATTTAATGTTTTTATCAATGTGGTAACAAGTAATTTGAGTAGCTTTTTATTGAGCGCCGTAGGTTGAGTGCGTGCGAATGCGCGTGCCAAAAAGAATGCAGTCTCTGATTTAACACTTGGATTTTTATTGCCCAACGATTCGACAATGCATTCCTGCATAGCTTCTAGACTTGTAGCGGGATAAATGGCGTCCATAGATTCGCGTAGTGCAGCAACAACGTTTGCCTTTTTCTCTTTGAATTTCTCCAAGAGCGAGGGCACGACGGCCTGTAACACAAAAAAAAATGGTACGTTAAAAAAGAATTTGATAAAATATTGGAATAACTCACCATTGCATATGTGCTGAAACGCTTGCCTAATCCAGTAGCTAACATTGCTAAACACTTTGTAGCCATAGCAACCAGCACGACATTGCTATCTTTTGTGATAACCTTTTTTAGCGTATTCACCAGCACGCCGTATTCACCACCTTCCAACTTTGGATTTTCTGTCAAAAGTTTCTCGAGCGCTTCTAACGACTCTTTGCGCAGTGTCCACTTTTTCTCTTCCAGTTTATCATAGAAGTCTTTGGGCATCTTGGACAATATATCAGCGGGCTCAATAAGGTCCATGGGATCAATGACTTCTTCACCTTCACCATCTTCATCTAAAAAAATTAGAATCAAATCGATATGAGCCTGCTGAAAAAATCGAAATAATCGATAATTATCGGTAGGGAAAAAACCGATAGTAAAAGAAGAACAATCGGTCAAGTTTGGCCACATCCCTTGATTGTGGCAAATCTAAACTTGAATATTAATCTCAATCGATAAGGAATCGATAATAATCGGTAAGAGTTTATATCGATTACAGCCAAATAGAAGGCACACGAAAGTTGTAAGTAGTTTTTTTATATCGGCCTGGCAAGAGCAATACACGCGAGGTGACCCTGTCTGACATTTGGGCTGGGCTACACCTTGTTACAACAACAACAACAACAACAACAACAACAACAACAACAACAACGATAACTATAGAGAAGAAACGATATATATAAGCGCAAACGAAAATCGATAGTAAACCGTTAAAAAAAATCGGAATCACGATGAGAAACCCGATAAATATCGATACAAAACTCATAATAATCACTATTAAAATAGCATCGACAAACTTATTTTATAGGCAAGAATCGACTTATATCGATACAAACTACAAATCATAGTCTATTACTCAAACAAGAAGAACAAATTGAACAATTGAACAGCTATCGATAAATATCGGTAAACGCGGAAGAGTTTTATGAATATTTTAGACTAACCAAGCCCTTAAAGAGTCTTATCAAGCCTTAAAAAACTATGAATTGAATTTTTTTAATTTTCGAACATACATAAATATCTGGAAAATGTATTGAATTCAGTTTTATTCACATATTTCGCCTTTAAGATTAACGGGCATACCTTTGCCACAGCCCTTAGGGCAAACAAAAAGCGCCAGACTCATACTTTTATGACTATAACGCACCCAATGTAGCGTCATAAAGTGACAAATAAGCCGATCGAAGACAATTCCGCAAATATTTGCACTTTGTTTTAGCAACAAAAATATTTTCTTAGATTTAACAAAAATTTTACGAATACATCGCTATAGATGAGGTAAAATTTATGAGCTCATACTATGAATGGGCGCGGAAAATAGCATTTGCATATACAAATTTAACGGTTAATGAACCAGAAAAAAAAATCCGTGTTGAGTAATTATTTTTTTTTTAAACTTGACAGTGAAAATTTTAAATTTTATAATAGAAGGCAAAGAAGGCAAGTTGTGTGAACAGAGTGACCGAGCATGAACGATTCGACATTTTAATGTTTCTTTGACATCCTCTAAGAGTAGAAAGGAAAGCAGGAACAGCTCTTGAATCCTTCCCCAATTCCCCCTTATATTTCGATATATTTATCGATAAATGAGTAATCGATTCAACCCCTAATGCAATGCAATTTTTATACAATATTGATATCAAACGAAAGGGGAAGGACGCAGTTTTCATTTGGAATTCGCTTTATATTGATGTACTTATCGATAAATGAGTAATCGGTCAAAATGTGCTTGCCGTTGAAGCTTTTACTATCTTTATGCGGCCAAAAGAACAGGGCCCGAATCGTGACATCCGTGATCCTACAACTCGTCACGTAAAATTTTGTATTTCGGATTACGACTTACGTAAACGTACAACTTCTATCGTAGTTTCGTATTTTTACATACGTGACCGGGTGACTCAAGGTATTCAAAACTTTGTGAATTGAAAATAAATTAGGTTTCGTTTGCTATCGTATCGCTTATACGACTGACGTATCACGGATCTTCCTCTCGTCTGTTTTTCGATTCGTGATCGTATGTAACGATTCAACCCCAGGTTAGTTACTTACCATCACCAGCTTCATCATTCTCAGCTGCGGCAGCAGACATTTGTTGCTGTTTTTCTTGTTGCGATTTTAAATATCTGCAAAGAAGAAATATTCAAGGTTCAAAATAGTGCAAAACAACAAGATAATTTTATTTTCCAAAATCACCTTATTGGTTCAGCCTTCTCTCCTTTGAGTTTGTCAAATTCGTCCTCGAGCTCTTTGATAGTGACTTGTGGCAATGATGTGATTTGTGGTTTCATAGCGGCGCCAATCCAGCTGAAAATTGGAAATGTATTCATTAAGTGAAATTGGTACATATATTGATAAGTTTTCAATAAGAACTTACCGATAAATTTCAACAGCCAATTGTTTACCCTCATCACGCACAGTCTTATCACGATCGCTCATGAGGGGCGCAAGTTTTTTGATCAATGGCTTCACACCCACCACTTTATGACCAAAATCATGCAATGCTAATGTTGTCGCCGATACACAGGCAGCAACAATTTTGGGATTCTTATGTTCCATACCCTTGACAAGTTCTTCCATCACAGCTTCATGTTTTTCAATTTCAATATACATGAGTGTGATTTGTACGGCGAGATCTTTAGTTTTAGCTTTGGGTGCGGCGATGCATTTTTGTACAATACCAGTCATTACATCGCCTACTGTTTTGCCAGCTTGAGCACAATTCTCAATGAATATTAGTGCAGCTTCGAGACCCTTCTCTTGTGCCACCACATTTGAATCGACGACCATTTTTTTGATGAGTCCCAAAAATTTCATCCATTCTGGTGATTTTTCATCATCAATTTCACGAAAGATTTTTGCTGCTTCTTCGTAACCGTCGACGCGCGCTTTCCATAATTTATGTACGCAACGCTCGTCCACGGGTAGTTTCTTGTATTCTGTATCTTCAGTCATGTTGGCGCTGGAGTAGTTTATCGAATGTATTGGCTAGGCAAATATTTGATTTAGAGGATGCGTTAAATTTTGTAGTGATGTTGTGGAATAAATAATTCTTGGTAGCTATGTATAATTTGATCGTCGACAATTTTATTGTTGTTGAGTATTTGGTTTCTTTGTAAATTTGGTTTATTAGCCTTTTATCCTTGCGTGTTGTTTTCCTCTAACTATTCTGCTTTTTTTTGTATGTGGTTTTTTTTTGTGCTGCTTGTTTGCGTTATTGCTGCTATGGCTTTAACAACGTCTGCAAGTCAAATGAAAGATTCAAATTAGTATGAAAAAGTTTGCAAAAATGGAAATTAAAAAATCAATTGAAATTCATTGAAAATTAGAAAAGCGAAAATTCAAAGCAGAATTACGAGTATTTTATTTTCTATTTATTGAAGTTCAATTCAACGAGTAGTTAGAAATTTGAGAGCACATTAGTGATGAAAAGAGCAGTACAACGGTGAAACCGGGTACTTCAAAGTACAACAGGGTCTTACTAGAATCTAAAACGAGTCTGAAGTAACCCTGTTAAATATTTATTTATTATTTCCTAAAGTTTAATATTAATAACATACGTAACATCATTTTTGGAATTGTTAAGAAAAACCAAGAAAATAATTTTAAAAATATTTAATTTTTTTTGAAATTTAAAGAAAAAAAATTTTTTAATTTTTTTTTTTTTATTTTTTAAATTTTTTTTTCATATTCAAATTTTTTTTATTTTTTATTTTATACATTTTTCATATTTTTTATTTCTCTTTTCTTTGTTCTTATTATTTTATATTTTGATTTTTTCTTTTTCAATTTATAATTTTTTTAATTTATAATTTTTTTTCCTTTTTTATAAATCTTTTATATTTTTCCCCTTTTTTCTTTATTTTGATTTTTTCTAATTTTTTAATTTTTTTAATTACATATCTTTTTCTTATTTTTTATTTACCTCTCTGAAGTTGGCAAGACAACTTTTACGTGGCAAAAAAGTAACTAGTGGATAATTTGCCGTAATTTATACGTGAAAACAAAAATTTTGCCGCGGCCGTATTTTGGAAAACTACCTTAGGGACCTGCTAGAGAAAAAATGTTTGCACGTGATTTTGCCGTAAATTAGCCGTAACTAAGTGGCATATTTGGAAAATTAAAAAAAAAAAAAAATTAATTTTTTTGGTAGTGCACCGCCAACTTCACATGAAGTTAGCGTGCCACTTCTGGAAAACTACTTTCAATATTTTCCAAAATACGTCCGCGACAAATTTTTTGATTTCACAGATTAATTACGAATAATTTACGACAAAATCACGTGCAAAGGTTTTTATCCTAGCTGGTCTCGAAAGTAGTTTTTAAATTTTTTTTTTTTAATTATTATTTGAGTGTCCTTTTTATTTTTTAATTTTTATTTAAATTTCCTTTTTATTTTTTAATTTTTATTTAAATTTCCTTTTTATTTTTTAATTATTATTTACATTTCCTTTTTAGTTTTTTAATTCTTATCTACATTTCCTTTTTATGTTTTAATTTTAATTTTTATTTTTTATTTTATACATTTTTTATATTTTTTTATTTCTTTTTTCTTTGTTATTATTTTATATTTTGATTTTTTCTTTTTCACTTATTTTTTAATTTAGAACTTTTTTTAAATTTTTTTGAAACTTTTATATTTTGCCTTTTTTTATTTTAATTTTTTTAATTTCATATCTTTTTCTTATTTTTTATTTATGTATATACATACATATTTTTATATTTCTCGTTTCTTTATTCTTACTATTTTATATTTTTATTTTTCATTTTTATTTTTTCAATTTTTTTTTTAATTTTTTTTTCTAAATTTTTTTTTAATGTATTTTCAATTTTTTCTTAATTTTTTTTTTTTAATTATTTTTTTTTTTTTTTTTATTTTTTTTTTTAATTTTTTTTTTAATTTTTTTTTAATTTTTTTTTAATTTTTTTTTTTAAATTTTTTTTTTATTTTTATTTAAATTTCCTTTTTATTCTTTAATTTTTTTTTGTTTTTTTGTTCTTTTTTTAATAATTCATATTTTCTTTTAGTATTATTTTTTTTTTTTAATTTTGATTTTTTTAATTCACATACATATATCTATTTTTTTCTTTCTTCTCTTTCTTTTCATTTCTTTTTTATTTTATTTTATTTAAGTTTTTTTTTTGAATTTTTTTTTAAATGTTTTTATTTTTTAAAATTTTTGTTTTTTGTTTTAATTTGATATACATAGGTACTTTTATTTCCTTTTTTAGTTTTTTGTTAAATATTTCTTTTTCTTATTTTTATTATATTTTTTTTTGTTTTTTTTTATTATTTTTTTTTTTTGTTTTTTGTTTTTTATTTTTCATTTTTTTTTTTTTTTGTTAATTTTTGATTTGTAATTTTTTTAGATTTTTTTTACATACATATATATTTGTATATTTTTTAAGTTGGGGTTTTTTTTTAAGTAAATGTTTTTTTTTATTTTTTAATGTTTTTGTTTTTGAACTTTTTTTACTTAGTATTTTGAAATTCTTATATTTTTTAATGCTTTTATTTTTTTTAGTTTTGTTTTTTAATGGAATAAAATATACGTTTTTTTAATTTTTGTTCATTAAATTGTGATTATTTAAATTTTTTATATTTTTTAGTTAGAACTTTTAATTTTTTTTTTCGTTTTATTAAATTTTTTTATTTTTTTTTTCGTTTTATTTAATTTTTTATTCCTTATTTTTTCATATTTTTTTATTTTTTTAAACAATCTCTTCCTAGAATGAAAAAAGGCAAAAATAGTCTAAGAAAAATTAAAAGATGTGTCCAACCCTTGAAAAAGTAGAGAAAAATGTGACTGCTAATGATGGGCGAACTAAGAAACGGGTTCTCCAAACTACTGAAAAAGGTATATAGAAATCCTTGAATGAGGATTAACAGAATATTTTCGTATATCCCAAGACCAAAAAGAGGAATCCGGTTGTCGATATTTTATAAACCGGATATATCCGGACTTTTTAACAATATTCTGGTATCATAAACCAATGAGTTCAACAGAGGGTTTCTTATCTCAATAGGCTGACGGAGGTAATGAAAGGTTTGTGGTTCAAAGGAGTAAGTTTATTCATCCCTTTGGTTCATTCATCAAAAACCACAAATCTTTAAGTACCCGGAACTGTACATCAGTATATGAAAAACAAAATTAAAAGTTAAACCCAATCGGTCGAATAAAACCAAGACACACACACATTCCAAAAAACTGAAAACTGAGCTCACAAATAATCACTGAAGCATTAAAAGTTGTCTTGCCTTTTTAAAATGAATTTCGCGCGCTATGCGAATGTGGCAAACTTGGCACGAAACGATTTATTTATATGACGTTTTTTGGGTGTTTCTTGTGGCCGATTGTTGGGCCTGCCTCACTTGGGAAAATTGATTAATATTGCCTTCACGCTTCAAAAGATTTATAAGCACGAAATACGCTTTAAATGAATGATTTATGTTGGAAAATATGATAAAAAAATGTAGGAAGCAATTTTGTGGAAAATTAAAGTACTTAAAAATTAAAAAATATGTAGGTAGTAAATTTTGTTGATGAGACGGATGTCTTAAAATTTGCTCGGCTGATTGTTGAAAAATATTTTCATCTTTTTCCTTTTCTCAACTAAGCGAACTTTTGTTAGTCCCCACACACTTTTATCTATTTTATGTATACTCGCGTATGCTTTGGTATAACTTTAGAAGTTTTGAGTGCCAGGTATACAAATTGAATGCAATTTAGCAACTAACAAAAATTTTTTACCCAAATAGAAATGGGAACGCAGGCGCGTCAAAGTCTAAAACCAAAATAGAAATACCGGTGCATAGAAGCTCGCGTATGTATTTTTTTTTTGTTGAAATCTGTCTTATTTTATGGAGCGGAATTTTTATGTTGCAAGCAGAGGCAGAGTTGAGTGTTGCAATACCCAAAACAAGTGACAAAGCTACGACAAGTACAAGAACGAACAACAACGACAGGTCTTTACATAGTAAAATTCGTTTAGGTGTAATATATGTAGTAAATATCTGAAACAAGCGGGGTTTGTTTCAGGGGCTATCATCTAATTAAAAAGCTCTCCAAAAGCAAAACAAAGCTCAGTGAAGCTGAACAAAGATTCTTCGATGTTTCGTTCATATCTATGCCCCCGGAGGAGAAGGCGATGTGGAAAAGGACTCTGAAATAGCATAGTCCCAAAGTCGGAAAGTTTAGTTTAGTTGCCAAAAACAGCTTCCCTTTCGACACCCATATTTCGCTCAGTATTAAAAAAAAAATTAAATAAGTGGCAACCCTGTAAACCACCTGAAGTGGCAACCCCCAAGTAGAAAGTCTTATACTGAAGCATACTATGTATATGCCAAATTTGATCCAAATCGCGTCAGACGTTCCCGAGATATTAGTCGATATAAAAAGGATAAAAAAATGCGGTTAGGTGGCAACCCTGATTGAAAATATCTTCTTTGGTATACGACCGAAAAAACCTTTTATTTGATACAAATATTGGCATATCTTGATCAATATGCAAACAAAAAAGATACAAGTGGCAACCCTGTAAACCACCCGAAGTGGCAACACTAATAGCGTTCTCTTTTCTGCACGCACATGCTGCCCTCACGCCAGGCTCGCAAAAGGTCATGTTCTATTGTAAAATAGGTACTACCTTAATAGAGGGCACCATTATTTTCAAACGATTTGTTAGGCAACATTTCTTCCCCTACAAAAATGCAAAAAGGCAACATTTCATGCCCTCGCTTCCATAGACGGTGCGTACAATTGCCTTTTCAATAAGCTGATGAATAACAATAACAAATAAAAAAAGTATACAAATCATCTTGGGATCATTCTGGGATTATTTTGAGAGAATTTGAGAATCATTTTGGGATTATTTTTGTGTCACTTTGGGATAATTTTGAGATCTTCTTGAGGTCATTTTGTGGACAATTTTGGGATAATTTTGAGATCCTTTTGGGGTCATTTTGGGATCCTTTTGGAAGTAATTTTGAGGTCATTTGTTGTCATTTTGTGATTACCTTAGGGATCATTTTGTTGTCATTTGGAGCTTATTTTGGGATAAGTTTGGAGTCATTTTGGGATCAGAATGTGGTCATTTTGGGATCCTTTTGGGGTAATTTTGGGGTTATTTTGGGTTCATATTAGGGTAATTTTGGGGTAGTTTTAGGATCTTGGGTCATTCTGTACAATACCTTTCATTTGATATCGACATTGGCATAAATTGCTTTATATTAAAAAAAATACGCGCCTACCCTTTAAACCCAAGTGGCAACACTCAAGTATAAAAAAGCTCAGAGCTTCATCGCTTGAGTTCCGAGCGTGAATTGGGCACCAACTATCAAATTAGTAGCACTACCTTTACAACCCACATAATTTAGCCTTCATCTATTCTTTTATATAATCCTCCATCTCATAAATGCCAACAAAGAAAATATGGTAGCAACTGTGACAACCTTAAAAGTTCATTACATTTATGGACAGACATTGTCCAACAAAAAAAGAATACACCACAGTGATTTGTTGCAAATGAAATCGATTTGCTGCATGAAAAAATCACGAATGACCTTTTGTGGTTTTGGCAGGCAGACAGACAAACCAGAGTAATAAACGTAAATGCGATGAAGGGAGTAAAAAGCGGAAGCAGTTTGGAGATATCATCACTTTTTTGTTTAATCACTAATGTTGCACTGAATGGAAAAAAGGCAGACAATGCGATAGGGTAAAGTAATGTGAATTGATTAAAAATTTATCGGTGGGACGCCCCACATTTATCGGTGGGATGCCACATTTACAGTGGTGGGAAAACAAATAGAGCCACTAATTAATAAAATAAACGCTATTTTCCGTCCAACATAATGCTTTAACGTGGGATTGGAATGACATTTGCAGGTGCATTGACACCTCACATACAAACTTCATTTTTGAGGCTGAAGATCTCGTGAGGCCCAAGGGTAGGGACCGGAAAATTGGTGTGAAGATATACCATCTCAATACCAAACTCCCAAAAGCAGGGAACTATTTGAAAAAGGGCGTGGCACCTCCCATACATGCTTAATTTTTGAGGCTGAATATTTTTTAAAAGGGTTAATGGTAGGGAACTGGAAGTTGATGTAGATCGACTAAATCGTCTGGCAAATAGGAAAACCATCAAATTGACCTGGATTCCGGGTCACTAAGGGATCGATGGCAACGAAAAAGTGGATAGTCTGGCTAGGAATGCGGCTGCCGAGAGGTTTATTGGGCCGGAACCTGGCATAGATAGAGGTACACCTACGAGGTCAGCAATGGTTCCAAAAGATCGGGATGCGACAAGCAAAACTACTGCTAGGGGGACCAAGCCATATAAGACCCTTATCAACCTCCCCAAGAGCAGCCTTAGGATCCTAACATGAATATTAACAGGACACTGCAGGCTTAAGGGTCACCTTTATAAACTAGGCATCTGCTCTAGCAGTCTGTGTCGCTTTTGTGACAATGCAGACAAACGATTTTAAGTAGGAAATGAGGAACATACACTCCATGAAGCCGAATATAATCTTTACCTTTATAAGGGAGCTCGGTCTGGATGATGTGTTATAGAGAGAATAGAAGAAAAAAGTGCGAGTTATCGAAAAAAGGACGTGGAACCTCCCATACAAACTTGAGTTTTTAGGCCATAGGCCGGCAATTCCTTTCCTGGGAGGAAAACTCCAATGCTTTAACATAGCAAGCGCTTTCTCTGTGCCGACTACTGTTTTAGACTTGAAAATTGGGAAGGACGCTAAAGCTTCCAAAGAAATTTTCTCACAAAAACTCCAAGGGCCTTCTCATATTCTTTCGCACCTATAATAATTCCGAGGCGTCCAGCTTGAGGAAGTCGCTTTGTTTTAAGCCTCGTTGGGTTATATCTTCAGGCACTCCTTCTCAAACATAACCGTATAAGCTTTGTAGCAGTTTTGTTTAGTATGTTTGACCGCTACTGTTTTTGACTGCTACTATACATGCGGTAATTGAAAAGCAACGTAATTATATAGTGGGGAGCCGAGATTTGGAGTGACATGCAAAGAACTAACAGATATGTGGCATAACGTAGGTTTATTGACATTAACGTGTGGTCATTTGATGCAATCTGATTTGTTAGCAATAAAAGGTAGGGAGCAAGCACAAAAGCAAAAAATCGGGTTCATTATGTTAGGAAAGCAGTGATGATTGAATGGATTTCCGTATTGTGAAGAGAAATGGAAATGTCAGGAGTTGCGGCAAGTTCATATGAAAACATACATATCTCCTATAACAAGTCGATGGCAGTGGCGATGCCATTAGCAACAATAAAATTAGGTAGCTAATCTGTCTGACCATGGCGTCTACAATTAAATTAAGTAGGTATTTAGCATTTAATTTTGAATGAGTTAAAATACAACACACGAAAACATACTGACAAAAGTACGTTGTAATTATAGAAACGTGTGCGGCAAAAATTAGGCGCTTCTAGTTCGGTCATTTACCTTTGCAACGCTCACTTCTTAGCGAATTTAAGTGCTCTCTCTTTTAGTTGTGCATTTTGCTAAAGTAACACATTTTAAAGAGGTAGAGTAGATATATCTTTTAGTCTTCGCTCTGCTTAATCTTAAGCGTTTCTGAGGCTAAATTTTCATAGATCTCTTTTAACTCATATCCTAGACGGCAGGCCGTCAACCAAAGTGAAATTGATGGTTCGATTGGGCCGAGACGATGAGTGTCAAGTTAGCTAAGCACCCTAATGCAATCGAGTCGGGACCAGGTGGATAATTTGCCGTTATTTTGCCGTGATTTTGCCGGGAAAGAATTAATTTTGCCGTGTAATTTTTTCCCGGAATTTTGGGGTGCTTTGCTAACTTGATATCAACTTAGCTAAGCACCCTAATGAAAACGGTGTTAGAGACAAGATATCGAAACCGGACTTGTTTCATATTTTGCCGTTATTTTGCCGGGAAAGAATTAATTTTGTCGGGCAATTATTTTTGGACTTTTTCATATACGAAGTTTCGTGTCAACTTAGCTAAGCACCCTCATGAAAACGGTGTTAGAGACAAGATATCGAAACCGGAATTGTTTCATATTTTGCCGTTATTTTGCCGTGATTTTGCCGGGAAAGAATTAATTTTGTCGGGCATTTATTTTTGGACTTTTTCATATACGAAGTTTCGTGTCAACTTAGCTAAGCACCCTCATGAAAACGGTGTTAGAGACAAGATATCGAAACCGGAATTGTTTCATATTTTGCCGTTATTTTGCCGGGAAAGAACTAATTTTGTCGGGCAATTATTTTTGGACTTTTTCATATACGAAGTTTCGCGTCAACTTAGCTAAGCACCCTAATGAAAACGGTGTTAGAGACAAGATATCGAAACCGGCAAAATAACGGCAAAATATAAAACAAGTCCGGTTTCGATATCTTGTCTCTAAAAGTCCAAAAATAATTGCCCGACAAAATTAATTCTTTCCGGCAAAATCACGGCAAAATATGAAACAAGTCCGGTTTCAATATCTTGTCTCTAACACCGTTTTCATTAGGGTGCTTAGCTAAGTTGATATCAAGTTAGCAAAGCACCCCAAAATTCCGGGAAAAAATTACCCGGCAAAATTAATTCTTTCCCGGCAAAATAACGGCAAAATATGAAACAAGTCCGGTTTCGATATCTTGTCTCGAACACCGTTTTCATTAGGGTGCTTAGCTAAGTTGACGCGAAACTTCGTATATGAAAAAGTCCAAAAATAATTGCCCGACAAAATTAATTCTTTCCCGGCAAAATCACGGCAAAATAACGGCAAAATATGAAACAAGTCCGGTTTCGATATCTTGTCTCTAACACCGTTTTCATTAGGGTGCTTAGCTAAGTTGATATCAAGTTAGCAAAGCACC
>CAXKVI010000001.1:171169481-171236981 GCA_964058755.1 Campiglossa producta
TGTGGTCATTTGATGCAATCTGATTTGTTAGCAATAAAAGGTAGGGAGCAAGCACAAAAGCAAAAAATCGGGTTCATTATGTTAGGAAAACAACGATGATTGAATGGATTTCCGTATTGTGAAGAGTAATGGAAATGTCAGGAGTTGCGGCTAGTTCATATGAAAACAAAAATATCTCCTATAACATTTTTGGTACCAAGTCGATGGCAGTGGCGATGCCATTAGCAACAATAAAATTAGGTAGCTAATCTGTCTGACCATGGCGTCTACAATTAAATTAAGTAGGTATTTAGCGTTTAATTTTGAATGAGTCAAAAAACAACACACGAAAACATACTGACAAAAGTACGTTGTAATTATAGAAACGTGTGCAGCAAAAAGTAGGCGCTTCTAGTTCGGTCATTTACCTTTCCAACGCTCACTTCTTAGCGAATTTAAGTGCTCTCTCTTTTAGTTGTGCATTTTGCTAAAGTAACACATTTTAAAGAGGTAGAGTAGATATATCTTTTAGTCTTCGCTCTGCTTAATCTTAAGCGTTTCTTAGGCTAAATTTTCATAGATCTCTTCTAACTCGTATCGTAGGCGGCAGGCCGTTTCAAAAGAGTTGAACTAAAGTGAGATTGATGGTTCGATTGGGCCGAGACGAATCGGGCATATATTCGGCAAGTTCGGATTCAGTATGGATAGTTGGGAGTTTCACCTGCTACAGTATCCACAGCAGAGTTGGGTCAGAGTGACACTTGTCTCTCTTGGGAGTCCTTTGACGGGCATGATTTCGATACATTTCGGTGCTAGAAAATTCTGAAACCATCCCGACTACAATTCTTTGACATCTCGAGCATTGGGATCATGCAGCATCTTAAGACCGGCATAGCTTAACGCAGCTATACCTAAGTATGTTAAGGCCTCAAACCCGCCGGATTTACACTGTTGTCGTTGTTAACAGCAAAAACACTCCCCGAAGGTTTTGGGGAGTGATGCCGAAATTGACAGTCCTTGGCCGTATATGAACCCAGTACGCTGCGGTACTTCCTTGCGGTACTGCCCGACTGTTGTGGTAGCGATTTGGTATGACCAGTGGAACCTTATAGGTCATGTCGTCGCTCCATCCGTGGGGAAGGAGAAGATGGGTAATGAGAGGCATCATATCAGTAGATCAACCATCGAGTTAGCACGTCATTAGCTAATCGAATCCTTATAAACTGAGACATGGCTGACAAAAAAAATCGAGGGGAACATCAAATCCACAAGAGTAAATACAGAAGGACTAATAATTCAGAATCCCCAAAGTATATGAACGGAAGCTAACACAAATCAATTTTTTAGTAGTCAATAAACGTTGGTTCGTCATCAATAATAACGGTACTACAAAACGTTTGAATTAATAAACGAATAATAAAATCATAGAAACGGGGGGACCAACAAAAGTTCGCTTTTTGTGTTGTAGTAAAAGTAATTCGCCCTGCGCGCTTCTGCGTAGTCGAAACTTTTAGAATCTGTCGATGACTCTGTATGGATGTACATATATCAGAGCTCAGTCGCACCTGTTTTATGTTGCCGGATCTCATTATAGTGCGACCAACATTACCGAACCTCTTTCGGTACCCTAGTAAATAAAAGTCGAAATTCAGTCATATAGATAATTGCATACCCATTCAGACAAACCCACTTATAAGCATGTAAGTATGTATTTAAATAGATAATCCACTATCTGATGACGTAGGACAATAAAAGTTCTTTAACATTTGTTTGACTCATTTTCATTTCAATCATTCTTTCATAACTATAAACATGCATACATTCATACTCGTATAAATTTATTAAATGAAATCATGCAGCACGCAACGAAACAAAATAAATCAACCACACAATTGGAACTTTGGATACGAGCGTGGGTACGTCTGTTGAAGGATGTGAGAGGAGTGGGAGAAACGGAAGGATGTGTCACCTAAAACTATGTTAAAACGCAGTTAAAAAAAAACCTAAATATGGCGAGCTAAGGATTACGGCTTGTATTTACAATACAACAAAAGGTAATGACCTGAAGGTATATTGAAGGTATACGGATGTGACGCCTTTCAATAGCAATCTGCTGCGCTCCTTCACTATTTTTCAGAGAAGGAACATAGGGTGCGGAAACTATAGTCGACAACAAATTGGCAGTATCATTTAAACACGTTTAAACCTCCAGGAAAATTTTTTTGATGTTAATGCATTTAAATTTCTTAATTTCAAGCCTGAATAAACAGACAGATCGAAGAAAGGCAGCGACCTGTCGGGATTATGGGTATATATCGACTGACGAACGATGTTAACCCAAACAGCTGGTTATATACCTGATGTAGGTATGAGGCGACTAAAATCCTCTTGTTGTTGTAGTTGTTGTTCACGACAAAAGTACTCCCCGAAGGTTTTGTGGATTGATGTCGAAATTGACAGTCCTTGGCCGGATATAAACCCGGTACGCTCCGGTACTCGCTTGCGGTACCACCCGACTCTCTCGAGACCTATTAGTCATCTAAAGAATGTTTGATGTTTTGTACTTTTACTGCCCTGCAAAAATCGAGAGTACTCAGTTCGATATCAAAAAGAGTACTCCAATTGGAGTATCAAAGTACTCCAAATGTAATACTTTTTTATATAAAAATTGTGCGCCAATAAAGATTGCGATGTCCTAGGACTGGACCACCTACTCCAAGGAGTACCTACAGTCAGAGTACTTAGTAATGTACTCCTATGTTGTTAATCATCGGAGTAATTACTGTCAGAGTGATCGTGTCGTGATTTTTGTCGATAAAGCACGAGAAATGATCGGCTTTCAATAAGTTGAGGGTAGTCCGCTGGGGCATTACAAAGTTTTACAATTGGAGTACTCCAATAACACGAAATTGGACCACATGGTCCAATGATTTCTTTCTGTTGAAATTATAGCAATCTTTGATTTTATATTTTGAGTTTAGAAAAAATATTGTCATATTTTTTCAGTTCGAGATTTTTCCTCTGTACGATAACTATCAATTTTTAAATAAATATTAACTGCATTTACCAAGAGTTATATTAGGTTATGGGCGACGTAAAAGACTTTGGTATTCCGCAGTTCGCGGGTGTCGGTTTCGATAATTGGCAATTTAGAGTGCAGATGCATTTGGAAGCGCTCAACTTGGCGGAGGTTTTAACGGGCAATTCTCCAATTGATGCAGCAGAAAGGGAAGAATTCTTGAAGAAGGACAGGAAGGCAAAGGATCGCTTAGTAGGATTCGTACACAATGATTGTTTAGGCTATATACGAGACAAGGGAACAGCAAAGGAAATGTGGGACAATTTAAATATGGTATTCGCAAAGAAATCCATTGTAAGCCAACTCCTAGTGCGAAAGCAGCTTGCAACGCTTCGCATGAAAGAAGACGAGCCGGTAGCAATTCATATAGTTGCATTTGAAAATTTAACCAGACAATTGAAGACAGCGGGGGCTGTAATAAGCGAAGAAGATTTATTGGCTCAATTTTTCTTGACTCTACCTGAAAAATTTGATCCATTGGTAACAGCTTTACAAAATCTAAGCGAAGAGAAACTGAATTTCAATTTTGTAAAAGAAAGGATTTTGGCTGAAGAAATCAAAATGTCAGATCGTCAAAAGAATGAGATTCAAAATACAGCTTTTTCAAGCAAGAAAAACTTCAAGAAACATTTAAAATTTAAAGGAAAATGTTTTAAATGTGGAAAATTTGGGCATAAAGCAAATGAATGCAAGCAATCAATTGAAGCTCGTAGTGCAACTGAGAAAAAGAAGGTTGAAGGGATTTGTTTTGTTGCTGGTGGTGGTAGTGGAAGCTGTACGCAAGTCAAAGATAGTTTAAAACTAAAATTTAAATTAGATTCAGGAGCAAGTGATCATTTGGCGAAAGAAAGATGGTATTTTCAAGATATGATGAAGATTGAAAACCCAGTTTACATAAATGTTGCGAAAGATAATCAATGCTTGATTGCTAAGTATGCAGGAAAAATAAGCGGAACCAGTAACAAGGGAGTACAGTTTATTATGAAAGATGTTTTGTATGTTCCCGAATTGCGTGACAATTTGCTATCGGTGCGAAAACTAACAAAAGCTGGCGTTAGTGTAATATTCTGCAAGAATAAGGCAAACATTATAAAGGATGAAGAATTGATAGCGACTGCATACTTACGTGATGGACTATATGAAATAGAAGTAGATGTTGAAAAAAGATCAGCATTAATTTGTAATGAAGACAAAATTGAGTTGTGGCACAAACGCTTTGGGCACATTGGACAACAAGCATTAAATGAAGTTCTGAATAAGGATTTGGTGGTGGGCCTGAATGTAAAGGCGGAGAAAATAAAATTTTGTGATGTGTGTGTAGAAGCAAAGCATTGTCGTGATCCTTTTAACGGCATACGCACACGGGGTATACGACCAATTGAGAGAATACATTCTGATGTTTGCGGACCCATTGATCCAGTTGCATGGAATGGAGCCAAATATTTTGTAACGTTAATCGATGATTACACACATTTTACTTTTGTGTATACGATTAAAAATAAATCTGACGTGTTTAAAGCAATGAAGGAGTACGAAGCAATTGTATCGGCGAAATTTGGTACTTCAATTTCAAAATTAACGGTTGATCAAGGACGAGAATATTGTTCTAAAGAACAAGAAGCTTGGTACAAGGAGAAAGGCATTCAGGTTGAACCAACGGTGGCATACACTCCTCAGCAAAATGGAGTTGCTGAACGTTTCAACAGAACGTTGGTTGAAAAAGTAAGATCGTTGTTATTGGAAGCTAGTATGCCGAAACGAATGTGGTGTGAGGCAGTGTATACTGGGGTTTATTTACTAAACCGGAGTCCAACAAAATCATTAGACAGGTCAATTACGCCCTCGGAGATGTGGTATGGTATCAAGCCCGATGTCAGTAAACTTCGGATATTTGGATGCAAGGCATATGCGTGGATACCCAGTCAAAAACGAAAGAAATTAGATTACAAGAGTCGAAAATCAGTGATGGTAGGGTATGCTCCAAATGGATACAGACTTTGGGACATGAATATTCAGAAAATTTTTGTTGCGCGTGATGTGAAGTTTGACGAGGCTGTTTTTCCGTACAAATATGAAGCTTTAAAGGATTCGGAGAATAGACCAATACACATCACACGAAGCCACGAGCAAGAAGGGGATGATGTTGATAATATTCTCGTGTCAGATGAAGTTCGTACTACTGAAAGCAATGTTTCTGAAATTTCTCAAAGTGATGAAGAGCAGGTTGATTCGGATAGTGAAAAGGGACAAATGAGCGGTTTATTGGAGGATCCGGTAAATGATGATAACGCAACCGCGCTCCCTTCGCATAGTATCAGTGAATCTTCTACTGAAATTACTCCAAGGCGTAGCGAACGGGAGCGCCGACTACCACGTAAGTTACTTGACTGTCTCACTGGGTATGGAGCAACTTCTGCCGCTTGTATTTTCACAGATTATCCAGAGTCTTATGCAGAAATTGATGGTAGAAGTGATGCTGGTAAATGGATGGAAGCAGTTAAAGATGAGCTGAAGTCTATGTACAATAACAAGGTCTGGGATGTAGTATATCCACCGAAAGGCGTCAAGTTACTTAAGACTAAATGGGTATTTCGTATAAAAGAAAACGAAAACGGGTTACCAACGCGTTATAAGGCACGTCTTGTAGTCAAAGGGTTTTTACAAAAAGAAGGGATTGATTACTATGAAACTTATGCTCCTGTGGCTAAACTTACAACTATAAGAGTTGTACTGGCAGTTGGTGTGCATGAACGATTGTTATTTCATCAACTTGATGTAAAAACTGCTTTTTTACATGGTGATTTAGAAGAAGAATTGTATATGACAATACCAGAAGGGGTTAAAGCAGAATCAGGTAAAGCGTGTAAGCTCAGAAAATCTCTTTACGGCTTAAAGCAAGCTCCAAGATGTTGGAATCAAAAATTTAACAAATACTTGCTACAACTTGGCTTTACCAGATCAAATCATGATTATTGTTTATATACGAAATTTTCAAGTGATTGTTTCTTGATTGTTATTATGTATGTTGACGATTTGCTCATTGGTGAAAAAGAAAGAACCTCAATTAATTGGTTGAAAAGAGCGTTAAGTGAGAAATTTGAAATGTCCGATTGTGGGGAATTGAAATTTTTCCTGGGAATCAAAATTGAAAAAATTAATGATTATCTTGAATTGTCACAAAGTGCTAGTATTGATAAAGTACTGATAAGGTTTGGTATGATAGACTGCAATCCTGTACGAAGTCCAATGGAGAAAGGTTTGCAATTATTACAAAAGAAAGAGCCACATAACTTGAATAAACCTTATAAAGAAATGTTGGGAAGCCTTATGTATATAATGCTTAGTGCAAGACCTGACATCTGTTATCCTGTTGGATATATGGGTAGATATCAGCAGAATCCAACTGAAGAGAATTGGCAATGTCTTAAAAGGATTTTAAGATACTTGAAAGGAACTAAAGAAAAGAAGTTAGTGTTTAAGAAAACTTCTGACAAGCCTCTTATTGGATTTGCTGATGCAGATTGGGCAAGTGATGCAACAGATCGCAAATCAGTGAGTGGTTTCATTTTTCAAGTATACGGATGTACTGTTTCATGGTCAAGCAAAAAACAAGTAACGGTTGCTTTATCCTCAAGTGAAGCGGAGTATGTTGCTCTAAGTGCAGCTGTAACAGAAGCTATTTGGTTACATGGTTTGCTCAAAGATCTTCAACAAATAAACAATCATCCGGTTGAAATATTTGAAGACAATAGAGGTTGCATTGGAATGGCAAATACATATGATTCTAGGAAAGCCAAACATATTGACATTAAGCATCATTTTATCAGAGATGAAGTCGCAAAAGGATTAGTACAGCTGTTTTCAATACCTACAGAAGATCAACTTGCAGATATATGCACGAAGGCACTAGATGCAACTAGATTGAATAAATTATGTTTTAAGTTAGGATTGTAAGATTGAGAAGGGGTGTTGAAATTATAGCAATCTTTGATTTTATATTTTGAGTTTAGAAAAAATATTGTCATATTTTTTCAGTTCGAGATTTATCCTCTGTACGATAACTATCAATTTTTAAATAAATATTAACTGCATTTACCAAGAGTTATATTACTTTCTAAATTTTTCGGCCAGATTACAACACCAAAAAAACAGCTGGAAGGAGACAGATACCATATGAGTTGAATTTAATTTAAATTGTTTTGCAGATTATAAACTCACCATAGTACTTTTGTGACCGTTTGGCACAGCCATTCATGCCTTTTGCAAAAGTTTGGCAGCACTATTTCTTTAGGACCTTAAGCAACCCTGATTTTATTCCTTTTTTCTTGTACATTTCTTCTTCCTTTTTTGAACACATTTTTTTTTCTTTTATCAATTTCGAATTAACGGAATGTTGTCTTTTGTTTTTGTTGTGGTTTTTTCCACCCCTTTTCGGCAATAAAAGGCGCCTACACAACAGCTCCAAACATGTACAGGAATTTTCTGTGGTGATAACTGTTTGCACAGCAAAACAACTGCAAGCAAGCAAACAAAAACAACAACAGCAATAAACATCTGCGGCTGTCGCATAAAAAGCAGCTGAGATGCAAAATCGTCAAACGCACACAGCCACACAAACAGATGCGCAGAAAAATAGGGAAATCGTTTTACGAAAAAGATGTTTGTCAAACGAAAGACGAGAAAATTGCAAAGAAATTGGTGGAAAATCAAGATGTCGACTTACCGTTTTTAACACACCCAAACAGGTCAAGCTTCAACGTCAATGTGTGTTTTGATGAAGAAAATTTGAAGCTTGATTATTTTTAGCTGATTTCACAAACTGACCAGCGGCGCAAATATGGTGCGTCTTTGACACTGCAGCTGCTCAACGAATTAGGCACAGCGCCTTTGACTAACTTCACGGCACAAATTTCTTTTCAGACTGCCTTTTTCTTCAACTTGAAATCCGCTTTAATTTTTGCACAAGCGTGGGTTTACACAAATGTCTTTGTTTTATGCACCAAGACTCACTTTTTTACACAAGCGCTTTTGTGAATATGCTTCAACTATCAATTTTCTTCTTGTTTAAGAAAAACAACTCAAAATGTTGGAAAAACTGCAGGCGGCGGCGTCTTCGTAACCAACTTCGATTTTTCACCAAACAAAAAACAAATTTGCCGTTTTCTAAGCGGAGCACATACACGCACACACCAGTGTAAAAGCAAATTGGAAAAATTCTGTGAAGCGCAGCAATGCAAAGATGAATAATTGAAAAAAAAAACACGCACTAAACTTTGTATTTTATTATTTTGCAAATTAGTTTCCGAACTTGAAAATTTCTTGCTGCAACTTTTGCACTGTTTCAGGTTGAATTCACAGTTTTCACAAATTAAAAACAAAAGTAAAAATTGCAATTGGACGATAGCGACAGAATTACGTCCATCTTGTATTAGTCAGTTTTCTTCAATAAATGATTTTTCTTTGCGCCTGCTTTACAGAAACTTGGCAGCACTTTTTCGTAACTGGCGAGCTAGTGTTGCCAGATTCAGAATTAATAAATATACTTCAAAACATAAAAAATCGACCATTGTGAATTTCTGAGCTGCCATTTTCGAAATTTTTTCCTACCAAAGATTAACTCAAAACTGGCCTAATTTCACCAATATCTTTTTTACGGCATCATGTTGTTGTTGTAGCGAGGTGTAGCCCTGCCTAAATGTCAGACAGGGTCACCCCGAGTGTATTGATCTTTGCCGGGTCGATATAAGAAAACGGCCCGGGTCGTTTCGGCACGATGGGTACAGAGGGTGAATTCTGGTTCTATGATATGATAACGTGAAAAAAAACTTGTATGAATTTGAAGTTTCTTTTCACAAATTTTGTATGAAAATTCTTTTCATTTTATCATTTCATAGAACCAGAATTCACCCCCAGCACAAGTACTGGTACTTGCTACTTAGGTCATTTAGCGTTACCCAGGCTGCACCAACTGGGAGGCGACCTACTTTTACACATCATCTTATATCCGAGTTTCATCAAGTCATTTAAAAAAGAAGACTCCAAGAGGTAAAGTGACATTCTCCATGATCCGAGGTTCATTCAAATTTAAAAAGTTGTAGTTTGACTTCAAAGTAGGTCCATACTCATTCCAGCGGATGTCATGTCATTAAAAACCTCACTATTCAAACCAATGCATCTTTCAAAATTAACACAAGAAATACTGATTTCAAAGGCCCAAAGAAGGGGAAGAAGCACTCCAGTATCTGAATAGATCACTCTTAACCACGTTCCTGATTTTGGAAAACCATTGTTCCATTTACTTTCTAAAATCCGCCATATATGATATGAAGTTCTAAATCAATAGTGATGTTGTTGTTGTTGTAACCATACTTCGTCCTGCCTAGTCGGAAGATTCACTTATAACAAGTTACGTGACGGACCAGACAGGGTTGTACGGATGTTGACAGTGATCAAAAGTGATCGTACATCTTTTCTATGCAAATCCCTCCCCCAAGCTCACAAGAATGAGACTAGGCCTTGAAGAATTTGACTTTGCAGCAAAATAGTGATGTTACTTGAACCCCGTTTCTTTAAAAAAATCGACAAAATTCTCGATTTTAATGTCGACACACTCGATTCGATTCAAAATTAAAATAAGTTTTGTCACTACCTCAAAAGAAAGTGAGAAAATAAATCGACAAAATTAAATTTTTTTATAGAAACAAAAAAAAATGAGCGTGACGTCATTATGAAGGCAAATCGACAATTTCAGTCGAGACGATCAATCGAATTGAGTTACAGAAACGGGGTACAGAATTCAAATCTGCCTACCATTCTACCAATAGAAGAAACCTACCAGAATTGGTAAGAAATGCCCATATATCACATCGCTGTTTCCGAACCCCTACTAAGTTCGATATCTAAGGAGTACTCCAAACAAAGCCTAGTAGCTGAGCGTATAAATCGTGGCAGTCCTTCCATTCAAGCCACGTGTGAGGATAATCGGAAACTCCAAAACAGGTCAAGTCATCCTGCTTCTGTTTTTTTTTCATCTCAGTCGACGCCTTTCTGTTGCTGTGTTGCCGAGCTCAGGTGTCGATAGGAAAACCCTTTGACCCAGCACTACGAGCCTTAGTCAAGACGTCATTTACTGACGCTTAACCGCCTAGCGAAAACTGACGCCAATTGGAAACACCAAGGGAGTTCAAGTCATCCTCTACACGTTGTTTCCATCTCAGTCGAGGCCTCCCTCTTCCTTTGCTATCGAACTCCGGTGTCGATTGGAAAACCTTCTGTGCTGAAGCCCCCTTGTCCATTCGCATAACATGGCCCAACCAGCGTAGCCTTTGGGCTTTAATTCGCTGCACTATGGTCAGGGCTGCGTAAAGCTCGTACAGCGCATCGTTAAATTTCCTTCGATACTCGCCATTGGCATCACGGAAAGGACCATAAATCTTCGAGAGAACTTTTCTCTCAAATGTTTCAAGGGCATCTCTTCTTCTCTTGACACTGTCCATGATTCCAAGCCATACATCAGGATTGGTCCCTGCAAAAATCGAGAGTACTCTATTTCCTATCCAAAGAGTACTCCAATTGGAGCATCAGAGTACTCCAAATGTAATCCTTTTTCATATACAAATTGTGCTCCAATTAACATTACGATGTCCTAGGACTGGACCACCTACTCTAACCTTCACTTTGTTTCTGCTACTCCATGGAGTACCTACTGTCAGAGTACTTTGCAATATACTCCAATGTTGTTACTCCTTGGAGTATACTCCATATATATATATATATATTGTCAGAGCGATAGTGTCGTGATTTTCGTCGATAAGGCAGGAGCAATGATCGGCTTTCAAAAAGCTGAAGGTGGTCCGATTATGTATACAAAGGATTACTATTGGAGTACTCCAGAAAATTGGAACACATAATCCAACGATTTTTGCAGGGATATGATGAGAGACTTAAAGAGCGTGATATTTGCTCGTCGGAATTGACCAGATATTCCAATGGAGAGAATTGTAATTGTAATAGAGTTGATAGAGATCACATCGAATTTATTGAATCACTGCCGAGTTCCAATGAAATCGAGCGAATTCTCTCAAGCTCTACAACCGGTAGCACCGCCGGAAAAGCTGATAGACCCCATTGTTTTTTATGTTAAGAGCTGGGGAAGTACTGATTCACTGAGATCTATTTTTCTTCAATCGCCTTGAGATCTAGATACCTTCTTGAAGAATTATATTTCTCCAGGGGCTCTCTAGATTCTATAAGTTTTTCAGGGAGTGTGACCGCAGAACCTATTCCAATCTGAACCACCTTCCTGAATTTTTGGCTACGTAGATACGCTTCAAAGTGGTCTGGAGTTCGAGAGGCACCGTGAAAAAAACAAATATTTCACTTTCTAATTGTGACTGCTCTAAAGACGGTCCATTCGTGCCAAAGAACATGGATGGACGGTTCCAAAAAAGTAAGTTTTTGCGGATTCATAAATGGATACAAATATTTATTGTAAAAAAGTAATACATTCGAAGTAAAAGTAAACATGCTCATATATTCAACGCTATATAAAATTAGTCAATAAAAATAAACTTGTCTTGGCTTTGTAGAATACCATAAAAGGGATGTCTTCTCTAAAATCACCCACCAAATTTATTTCCAACCTAAACCAGGTTTAGAGCCTGGCGGTGGTGCCGGTGTTGGGGCATAATCTGGCGGCAAACTAAAACCAAGCGCTTCTACATTACCGCCTGCTCCTCTGCTGGACGAAGTCGCTTGAGATTGTGCCGCCGTATTATGTTGAGCCGGAGTAGATGGTGAGGGCGAATAATTTGTTCGTGAAGGCTGAGGAGCCAAAGGATACGGAGCAGTACCTGGTGTGGGTTTAGATGGTGCTGGTGCAGGTGAGGGTGTGACATGTGAAGGATATACACTGTTCGTTGGTGGTGTTGGTTTGTTAGGTGAGGCTCGACTACCATCGCCCAAAGCTGCATCGCTCAGAAAAATGGGGTAACGTGGGCGGAATGTATTATTCTCAAATTGTTCAGTGCGTACATCCTCTTCGAACATGGGCGGTGCTGGAAGGGGAAATTAGAGTTAGTTATTAAAATCTTTACAACCATTTCAAATCACACAAACTTACGCAATGGTTTGTAGCTTGGTCCAGCGCCAGGCTGTGACGTAATGGCTGCCTGTTCGTTAATGCTCGCATATAACGGTACCGTGCCGATAGTCAACGGAAATTCGATTATCAAATCGCGATAAATGCGTGAAACTTTGGCGATAAATCGTAGCATATAACTCACTTGAATGAGACTGCAATTCTCCAATGAAGTGGGCGTGGTCGATGGAATTTGTACGTATTCATTGAACTCGGCTTTATTATGTTTAACCACTTCGCCGCAGTGATTATCGGCCACCTTCACTTCGACCACTTGGCGTTTGGCTTCTGGATTGCGACTGTTGAAGTTAACCTTTTTCATTAGACGAACTTTTACATCGCTACAATTGATATCCGACTGATTGTCCAAAACGATATTGAAACGTATTTTTTGACCGGGTGCATAAGCGGAGAAAGGTACCTTGACATGCATCACCATGGGACCGTTGGCGCCACAACAGAAACTCCAACATAGTGTTTTTTCTTCGATCTTTTGCAAGGGTTTCTAAAAGGGAAACATATTGAAAATGTTAAAACAAGACAAATGAAATTTGAAAAAAAAAGATATATTACAGGATTAGGTGGCAACCCTAGAGTGTGGCCTTACTTTAAAATATCTCTATTAAAGAACGATCTAAAATACCCTTTGTTCGATACCCATATGTATTAGCATCTTATTTTATAAAAAAAAAAATATTTCAGATAGGTGGCAGCCCTGTAAAAACATCCTAACAGCAACATCAAATGTACCTACCATTCAAAAGTTCGTCCAAATCTGTAAACTCATTTCGAGATAAGATCGAAAGTAATTTCAAGATAATATCGGTTATACAAAGTAATATGTATATTTATAATAGGATTAGGTGGCAACTCCTCGAAATATTTTAAGTAAGTAAGTACGTAAGATTTTTATTTTAATTATAAACTAGGTGGCAACACTATCAAGAAAATATGTCTGAATAAAAACTTTCGAAAATTTACTTCTCTACCATATTAAATTCGAGTTAATATTGAAATAGGTGGCAACTTTGCAAAAGTTTGGTTTTGAATTTTTTTAAAATGTCAACATTTTCAATACACCTACCATGTGTTCCGGATTCAAATTTAAATCATATGGCGAAATAACTGTGTAGCCTTGTTTGAACTTGTTGTCATATCTCATGACACGATCAATTACCAAGGCCACCTCATGTTGTACATGTCCATATGAACCGTTATATGATGTGGGCGCATTTGGCGGTATTGTGGCGCGAAATGGAAATGCATACTTTCCGGGTGGTAATTCAATTTGTGCACCACCACTTTGTCCATAAACATGACTCTCGTTGCTATAATACAATTCGGAGGCCGAAAATGTTTCGATTGTCTTTTGTGGTTTACCTTGAGTGTCTTGTTTGGTGACATTCTCCGTCCAGCGGGTTTCAGCGTGGCCACAAACGCTAATGTAAATAGCTGAAATAAAAATATATATTTTTTTTTTCAGTGTACTTGCGTATAAAGATTTTAAAACATAGTTCAATTATTTATGGTGAGTATACCCACCACTGACTCTAAGATACATGAATGATATAGTATTTCTATAAGCAATTTATCTCCCGTCTTAATTGAATTACTTCCCTTTAAGTCATCAATTAGTGGGTCGCTTTAAATTCTATTCAATTAAATAGTCATAGAGGTCATTGTTGATATGACGCCACTGTATAGAGCATAACTGTCACATAATTGAACGTGAGATGTTTTGGAATCTAGGCTAAATAAAGGTGGGGATCTTTGCCAAAGAGCTTTTTTATCAACGTATATTAGACTGGTCTAAATAATTTTTTTTTTAATTATATTGATAGTGCGGCATAGTCGTAGTCAAAATTGGGTATGAATTAAATTTATTTGCTATTTTTGTTGACAGATGGTCCATATAAAATTGTATCTTTATACCAGTATTCTGTAATTCTGTCTCATATCAAGTCACTAAATTTGAGATATTTCATTAGGTACAATTTTTGTGACTTGAAATGATTTCGGTATTCTATAAGAGAAAGTCACAAGAAATCTACCATAGTCTCTCTCACGCTCATTTTGAGGTGTGGTGAATACAAAAATTGCATAAATTTTAAGTAACGCATTTGACACTCGCCCTATAGATGTTGATGTAGCCCAGGCGTTAAGCGTCCGGATTATGACGCGGGAGGTCGCAGGTTCAAGTGGCGGCCCGCGAACAGTAAATTTTTATTTTTTTAATTTTATTTTTTTAAATTTAATTAACTTTTTTTAAACATATAAATACTTCTAAATCGTAAATTCACTTTTTTAATTTATTTAATTTTTTAACAAATTTTCTTTAATTAATTTCGTTTGTTACCTGCCTACAAGCAGATGACAAATTAGTGACTCTTTATTGAGACTAGAGATGTGAGGCAGCTTACTGAATACCAAATTGTATCAAATACGAAATAGACCACGAAATGTCTCTATTAGTGACTAGATACAGCTTACAGAATTGAGGTATTAAAGTTGCAATTAAATTTAAGTCGTAATATTTAAATAATACACTTAAAAAAATGATTTTAGATTTTTAAATTAAAATAAATATTTTTTTTTGGACCAGTCTAATGTGCATATCTTTGCTTGTAAGTAGGTTGGCAAATTGGCTTGGACAGGCGTGGTTAAAAAAATGTAAGCTATGTTGTCTGTGCTCCACGAATTCACCGGGTCCATTAAAAAATGGACGGTTTCTGGTCTTATCATCATCGGAAACGGGTTCTAAGACGAAACATTGTTCGAAGCGAACAGATTAGTCCTCCAAAACACTAAAAATATAAAAATATAAGTGCGGGACTGAATGACTCGGGACACGCTTATGACTCGAATCTAACAAGGTTTAACCCTGTGTAGAATTATATACATATTTGTCCGACCGTCCCCATAGGGGCATTCCAGATTCATCCTAGGCTAATCGTATTTTCTGCAGTTAGCTACATATATAAAACCCCTGTTATTCACTTCGCCTCAGCGAAACGGAGACAGCTGTACCCTGTTTCTGTAAAAAGTCGACAAAATTCTCGATTTTAATGTCGTCACACTCGAGTCGATTCAAATTTGAAAACAAAAAAAAAATTTTGTCACTACCTCAAAAGCAAGTGAGAAAATAAATCGACAAAATGAATTTTTTTTTACAGAAACAAAGTAAATGAGTGTGACGTCAATATGACGTCAAATCGAAAATTTCAGTCGAGACGATCGATCGAATTGAGTTACTGAAACGCAGTACTGAACAGTTTATATTGATTTTAGTACTTTAAAAAATGTAAATTCAGACACGGTTACCTTTCGAACCCTTGAATATCTACAGTCATCATTCAAAAACTCTGGGCAAATTACAATCATACATGTCTACTCTGATCAAAATAAGTCAATTTTAAAAATTATAATAACAATTAGATTTGTTAGTTATGCAAGCGATCGAGGTTAAAAGCTTCTCAAACAATGCAAATCCATTTCCGTTCAGTGGTCAACAAAACAAGTTGTTGAACCTGCATTCTGCTACTATCTTTGATGTCGTCTGCTCACATTTGTGCTTATTATTATTTTTTTATATTTACAACAGATACGCGTAGGTATTAACATTAATTATATTAACTATACAAGCTTTATGTTTTGAAAATAGTGCAATTATCAGTAAATGCATAGCTCATTAATAGCGCATTAAACTATATGTGAGTACTTAGAGCAGTGGTGTCAATCTGAATCCGCATCATGGCAGAACAATCTTCTTATACTGACCGAAGATATACTCCCAATTCTAAAGAATGATTTACACGGGTCGAATTTCTGGTCGATTTTTTATACCGAATAAATAGCAATTAGATCGATTCCAAACTTGTATTTTAAGGTTGAATGAAAAATCGACTAAAAAATCGACCCGTTTAAATCAGCCTTAACTAAGATGCTAAACTAACAGATGTTATGAGCTCATTTTGAAAAACTATTTGCAAAAGGAGGTATGTATATGAAGTAAAAATGAGACCAGTCTCAAAAATCTAAGCTAGTAATAATAAGATCAACAAATTTGTATTAAGAGTTGGAACTGTTTTTCGCCATTCTGAAAGATTGCACGAAATATTAAAAAAAAAATTATTGGGCCCAGTCTAATGTAAATATTTGTTATTATACAAATCGGAATTCAAGTAATTAATCAAACTTTAAAACAAATTAGTTTTGCTGGTATTATAACAACCGCACTAAAACGAGAAAAAAAAATTATTGAATGTGATTTAAAAAAATGATAATGAAATTTTTTTCCGAAATCTGTTCTTTTCATATTTTAATACTACATGTGGGCCATTCCGTAGCAACTCATCCTACTATGAATTTTGAATCATCAATTTCGCTGACATTTGAACCAATTTTTGTACACTTCGAAAAAAAAAGTTGTATTTTATTTTTGTATTTCGGTCATAACTTTGTGAAAAACTGTGCGATCACGGAGTTTTTGCCAGATTTTTTTCCCCCATTTTCAGATGCGTTTACGGCAATTTTGCTGGCTGGGTTATTTTTATTTTGATTTCGAATGTGATTGTTTATTTTTTTGGTGTATTTTGTCTTTGAATTTCATCTCCTTATAATAGTACATTTACACTGCACCAAATTTGGCGAATTTGAATGAGTCATTTCGAACCTGTTTACACTGGCATTTGGCTTCACCTTCCCTGCAAGAATCTTCTACCAGAACACCGTGGTGTTTTAAACACCTGTAGAGTAATAATAAATGAAGAGTCAAGAAGGATTCTCTCTTTTCCTGGTAAAATGGGCCTTAAAAAAAACTAGTTGAAATTGTTATTTAGAGCTGTTCCTAATGCAAAAGTTAATACACGTTAATTACCCATTAAGGTTCTTGCTATGCAATTCTATATGTGGAACACGGCAGGGTTGCTATTTTGAGGAACTGTGAATTGTATTGTTCGGCGAATGAGGCCAAATGTGATGGAATTTCAAATTTGGAAAATGAGATTTGTATGGAAAAAAGCGCCAAATTTGCAATTTTTCGCCAAATTTGCCAAATTCGGTGCGGTGTATATGTACTATAAATTTCAAGAATGCATAGAATTGTACTAAGTAACAGTATAAAAATCTTATTTAATCTGATGTTTTTGTCAAAAACACAAGAAACTGTTAAGCTATTGTCAATAGTTTTTGCATGCAAGAACAAAAAAACACGTATTTTGATATAGCATGAAAAAAAATTTTGACAATAGTCTAACAACTTCTTGTGTTTTTTATGGAAAAAATTTAGAGTGAAGAGCCCTTTAGGATTAATTTTTTAGGAAACCCATATTGAAATTCAATTAAAAAAAAACTCTAGTACAAATATTTACCAGTGTAATTTTAAAATTTAAAAAATTATCAAAAATGCAGAAATGTTTTAAGTTTAAGTGAATTCGGTTATTCAACATCAATGATTGGAAGAAGTTGCCATGGAATGCCCCATATCTACATACATACATAGTAATATTTCTTTGAATTTCCGGTGACGTAATAGTTTCGAAGTTGAATTGGAGTTTGTGCATATATGTATGTATCCATTAGAATTTGGAGTAGATACGTACAGCCCACTGCTGTACAAACAAACGAATTTTTCTTACTAAAAATTAAAAAATATTAAAGCCAAAAAATGAACAGTCGCATTGTTAGCAAAAACCAAAAATAAATAAATAATTTACTAAAAAATATACAAAAATAAAAATTTTTTACTTAAAATTTCAAAAACTAAAAATCTCAAGTTAGCAAAAAAAAAAACAAAAAAAATTTATAAAAAAAGTTACAAACAAAAAAAATTTGTTAAACCAAAATTTCAAAAAAATAAAACAAAAAAATGAAAAATTTTAAATTAGCAAAAAACAAGAGAAAAAATAAATAATTTACCAAAAATTATACAAAAAAAAATTTTTTTACTCAGAATTTGAAAAACCTAAAAATCTGAAGTTAGAAAAAGTAAAAAAGGAAAATTTAATAAAAAAAAATTTACTAAAAAATATACAAAAAAAAAAAAATATTTTACTCAAAATTTCAAAAACTTAAAAATCTGAAGTTAGCAAAAGAAAAAAAAAACAAAAAAAAATTTATAAAAAAAGTTACAAACAAAAAAAATTTGTTAACCCAAAAGTTAAAAAAATTAAAACCAAAAAATGAAAAATCTTAAGTTAGCAGAAAACAAAAAAAAATAATAATTTACCAAAAATTATACAAAAAAAATCTTTTTAGTCAGAATTTCAAAAAAATAAAAAATCTGAAGTTAGAAAAAGCAAAAAAAGGAAAATTTAATAAAAAAGTTCCAAACAAAAAAAATTTCTTGACTCAAAACTTAAAAAAATTATAATCAAAAAATTAAAAATTAAAAAAAATTTAATAATTTAAAAAAAAAATTTATAAAAAAATTACGAAAAAAAAAATTTTTTTTAATTCAAAATTTTAGAAAATTAAAACCAAAAAATGAAAAATCTAAAGTTAGCAATTTGTAAGCTATTTCGATAAGTTTTTGAATTATTGCCACTTTTGACCCCTTCCTGGCCCACTCGATACAAAGTATTTTTAAAAGTGTCAATATCGAAGTAAGCAATTTTGCCCAACACTGATATGTTGTGCCTTTCTTATGTTAAAGCCTAGAACCTGATTTCATGTTGTAAATGATGTTATGTTATTTTGTTATGCTGAGTTGTGCTATGCTTTTTTGTGCTATGCTATGTATTTTATGACGTATTATGTGCCTAAGTTAATAAATTTTTAATTACATATTCATATACCGTATTTAAAACAATTTTTTTTTTACGCACATCGTATCGTTTTTGGCCTTGATGTGGTTAGCTCTGCCACGCCGGACACCACCTGGCCGGCAAAGTAGACCCCCAACGGGTTGTTGTCAAACGTTATTGTACATTTACTGGCCATATTTTGTTTATTATTATATTGTTGAGTATTTTATGTTTGATAGTTTTGAATGCAACTGTTTTGGACTTATCTCCAAAAAGGTGTATTGTTACTCCAGCTGTTCCTTATGTACAGTCTGAAAAAGAAATCAAAGTATTTTATTAAGCGACGTGGAATACGAAGTACCTACAACTCTGATAGGCTCAACGATGCCATTTGTTTGAGGTGCTTTGTATGCAGCGCAGGTAAATTGAACTATTTACCTATTTACATCCATACAAACATATAGGCAGAGATGCAAACCCGCATTTTGAACCGGTCTTTCTATAGAGCCTACCAATTTTATGCGATTTGAGCCGAGCTATGAAATAAACCGTTTTTAGTTTTAAACAAAAGACCGTAACGAAAAATAGACCCTAATTTATGTCAATGCGTCTTAAATTATGGCTAACGAAATATTATAATAGGCTTGGTCAGTGGCGAATCCAGGATTTTGGGAAGGGCGGTTACATTTTTTCTGGGGACATTTTTAATTCTCAAAACTCGCCTTTTAGGGTCCTATATGCCTACATTTGTCGCTACGGGCAATGCCAAATTCAAGGTATCACGTAACTTTTACTAAATTTTTTGCGTAATTTAACTTTATATTTTATGTAATTTTTACTATATTTATGGGTAATTTTTTTACTACCATTACCTTTTTGTGTAATTTCTACCATAATTTTTGTGTAATTTGATCATTTTTTTGTGTAATTTAATAATTTTTTTGTGTAAATTTTTAATATATATTTTGTATAAATTTTACTTTTTTTGGGTGATTTTTACTATATTTTTTGTGTAATTTAATAATTTTTTTGTGAAAATATTTAATGTATTTTTTGTATAAATTTTACTTTCTTTTTTTTTGTAATTTAATCATTTTTTTGTGTAAATTTTTAATATGTTTTTTTGTATAAATTTTACTTTTTTTGTGTGATTTTTACTACATTTTTTGTGTAATTTAATAATTGTTTTGTGTAAATTTTTAATAAGTTTTTTGTATAATTTAACTATCTTTTTTGTGTAATTTTTACTATATTTTTTGTGTAATTTACCGCCGTATTTTGTAAGGCATCGCTCACCGTGGCTGAATTTTCGATGACGTATAAATGGAGAGTGAAACAATTTGGCATCCTTTTTTTAAATAGTAAGATTTGTCCTTACTTCTGTCAACCATATCCATTACAACAAGGCGACCTATCTCCTTTGATTGACCTTTTATACGTCATCAAAAATGCAGTCACGGTGAGTGATGCCTTACAAAATACGGCGGTTAATAATTTTTTTGTGTAATTTAATAATTTTTTTGTGTAAATTTTTAATATATTTTATATATAAATTTTACTTTTTTTGAGTGGTTTTTACTATATTTTTTGTGTAAATGTTTAATATATTTTTTTTTAATAAATTTTACTATCTTTTTTGTGTAATTTAATAACATTTCTGTGTAAATTTTTAATATATTTTTTGTATACTTTTTACTATATTTTCTTAAAATGAGAAACCAAAAAATTATACTTTTAAAGTATCTCTCAATATTCATGTCAATAAATATGTCCTAATTTAAAAAAAAAAAAAAAAAAAAAATGCAGTCGTCTTTCATTGATTTTTGAGAAAAGAGACCTAAAAAAATTTCTGGCCCATGTACAGTAGCGTGCTAAATATTGGAAAAATAAATTAAAAAAACGGTGATTTTCTGAATATGCATAACTTTAGAAAATAAATTTAAAATTTTTTTGGCGCATTTTTTTTTTATAATATGTAAAAAGACAATCATCAAAATTCCATAACAAATTTTTATATTTTCGACCACAGGGTGACCTCTAGTTTAGTAAAAAAATATCGACTGAAAAAAATAAAATCGGCGATTGAGGGGACACTCACAAAATGACTCTTGTTTATACGTACGTTTCGCCGAAAGTGACTCGACACTGAACCGAACCGGGACAATTCTGAAGTGGTTTGCAGCTCTGAGTATATATTTGTATGTATCTAATTTACCGTAAATTTCAAGGTTGCAATGCCGGTGTCAACTAATGTCGATATGCACGACATATAGGTAGTACCTACTCGTATGTACCTGCGTACATATATGTATGAAAATGTGTTCTTAATTCAATTTTAATCTCTGCAAACTTGTCTCTTTTGGGTTTATTTTATTTTAGTTCAATTTAACACCCAACTCAATTACTGGATATTTTTTTTTGTTAGGCTCCCAAGCTATTTATAGCACAAAACTCAATATGACATAATTTCACACGCACGCGACCGAACGACCGATTAACTTGACCCACCCAGCCCAGTTCAAATCGTTTCCCACACGCTTTGCACAGCAGCGCGGAAGCAAATCAGTCAGAAAAGCTGCTAAAACTTGTTGACTAAACGATGAATGTGTCTGCTCAGCACATTCTGTTCTCGGTCGAAACGAATCTTTTGTTTTTTCGCAAGATTGTGTGCTCTCCAAAACGCGTCTAGTTCCCAACAACTTCAATACGAAACTGAATCAAATAAATAAGCAAAAATTAAACAAAGGCACAATCATGTACAAAGAGATAGAAAGCAGCAGCCCGTAGCCCGCAGAAAGACTCTACCTGCGTGTTGTTGGAGCCCTGCATTGTTGAGCACCCCGCTGGAAAATTTTTTGTTTGAGGCGAGCAGAGATGCCAATAGCTGATGTGTCGCGTCTTTCCGTGACTTCCCTATCCCTATCTTTATCCTTATCCCTATCCATATCCCTATCCCTATCCCTATCCCTATCCCTATCCCTATCCCTATCCCTATCCCTATCCCTATCCCTATCCCTATCCCTATCCCTATCCCTATCCCTATCCCTATCCCTATCCCTATCCCTATCCCTATCCCTATCCCTATCCCTATCCCTATCCCTATCCCTATCCCTATCCCTATCCCTATCCCTATCCCTATCCCTATCCCTATCCCTATCCCTATCCCTATCCCTATCCCTATCCCTATCCCTATCCCTATCCCTATCCCTATCCCTATCCCTATCCCTATCCCTATCCCTATCCCTATCCCTATCCCTATCCCTATCCCTATCCCTATCCCTATCCCTATCCCTATCCCTATCCCTATCCCTATCCCTATCCCTATCCCTATCCCTATCCCTATCCCTATCCCTATCCCTATCCCTATCCCTATCCCTATCCCTATCCCTATCCCTATCCCTATCCCAATCCCTATCCCTATCCCTATCGCTATCCCTATCCCTATCCCTATCCCTATCCCTATCCCTATCCCTATCCCCATCCCTATCCCTATCCCTATCCCTATCTCAATCCCTTTCCCTATTGCTATCGCTATCAAGATAGCATGGAGATCTCTTTAGCTATTGAAAGTCCAATTTATTGTTATACAAAATCTCCTGAAGGAGGGAGAGTCCTGGAAGCTCAGATATCAAGCTGGTTTACTTGTCGACGTGGAACCCAACAGCTGGTCCTAAAGATCGCTGATTGGACGGCAGGTGGACTTTGTGTCCATTATTAAAATAAACTGTTTTTAGACATCTTGTTCCAATAGGGTACACTCCCACATATCTAAATGAATATTGGGGTGTGCTTCAGTGGCGTCCATACAAGTGATGTAAAAAGGCATTCCAGAGTTGGTGAGATGGGTCCCATGAGCTCCTTTTTAATATTCCTTTATTAAAAGCTCGATCGGGATATAAATTTGAGATTTTGAGAAACTTCGATAGTTCTACTTTTTTTGTTCTATACATTTGACTAGGGCTCTCATAATTATAGTCTTCGTAACGTCCTCAGCATCCATCCGGGCAGAAAATTAATGAAATACATACCTCGGTGTCTAGATATGCGTACAGCGTTTCTGAGCTTCTCTACTAGCTTAATGATTTGTAAGCAGCATGTTTTAAGGGGCCCAGTGGCCCCACTTGAACTACCCCTCCAAACGCTTATGAAAATGTCAAATTACATACCTAACAACATACATATCGGCGTTAGGTAGATCTTAGAATACTTAGGTATAAGACAAGAATTCGGATACAGATTTTGGAGTTCCACCACTCTTCTTTTTTTCTATACATATATGTATGTATGAAGCTATAAGTCGTCATTTGCTCGGTAAATTTATGAAGACGGACTTACGCATGAAAACAAGTTTGAGATATGGTAATATGTATGTTTGTTCATTAGAGTGTTTCATGTTTTGGCTAAAGCCATTCAAGAAACCCTTAATGTTGTAGGAGGTTCCGGACTATGTCGGTGAAGATATGATTATATGTCACCCATGTAGTAAGTAAGCGACCCAATTAAAAATCAACCGCGATGGAGTGAGACAGAGGCTTGTGTAGGGCTGGAAGGTAGTTCATTTTAATAATAATTTCCGAGTAAACTCCAAAGGAGATTAAGACCGAGCTTTTGTACCAATTTGCGGTGTGCTGCTTTAATTTTTATCCTAAAAATTGACGAGCCCTAAGTATATGTTTGTCGACTCCGAATGGCTCTTGTTTTGCGAAGGCAGATTAATTTCGACTGAGGAACTTTTTATGGCAGAAATACAGAGAGAGGGTTGTCGACCAATGTCGAGATGTAATCCTTTTGTTGAAAGAAAAAGACTTTTTCAAACTATTAATGATATCACCCACCTAGGCACTAGAGCCTAGGATGGCAGCAGCTAGGATATACTAATTAGTGGGAGAAAGAAGCAGAAGGTGTTAAGGTTGTTTTAGGTATTAACGCAGCTCGTGATATTTAATGTGATAGTTGCGAGTTTCGTAATGTGGAGCTTGGACAGGGAGAGGCATTGCAGACCTCCCGAAAGCACCCGTTGTTTAAAACTTCAGGAGCTGGTATGCTTATCTCGGTATATCCAGTAGAACCTAGTGTATGTGGATTCAATCCATGAGTGGACTACTACATGAGAAGAATTCACTATTTATATAAACATCACTTTAAAATTAAAAAAAAAGTTGCCAAAATACCACTTATAGGGCGTTTACATTGATCGATTTTTCATACAAATTCTTTTTGATTCTGAAAATTGACTCGTGTAAATCATCATCATCATTTATTGGCGCTTAACCGCCTAAGCGATTTTGGCCGTCGCCTATCAAAGCACGCCAGTCATTCCTTTTTAGCGATAACTGACGCCAATTGGAAACCCCAAGGGAGTTCAAGTCATCCTCCACCTGTTGTTTCCATCTCAGTCGAGGCCTCCCCCTTCCTCTGCTGCCGAATTCGGGTGACGATTGGAAAACCTTCTGGGCTGGAGCTTCTTTGTCCATTCGCATGACGTGACCCAGCCAGCGGAGCCTTTGGGCTTTAATTCGCTGGACTATGGTCAGATCTGCGTAAAGCTCGTACAGCTCATCGTTAAATCTCCTTCGATACTCGCCGTCGGCATCACGGGAAGGACCATAAATCTTCCGGAGAACTCTTCTCTCAAATACTCCAAGGGCCATCTCATCTTCTCTTGACATTGTCCATGAGTCTGAGCCATACATCAGGACAGGTATGATGAGAGACTTATAGAGCGCGATCTTTGTTGAGAGGACTTTACTTCTCAATTGCCTACTCAGTCCAAAGTAGCACTTGTTCGCAAGAGTGATTCTCCGTTGGATTTCTAGACTGATATTATTTTCGGTGTTAATGCTGGTTCCCAAATAGACGAAGTCCCTCACAGTTTCAAATTTGTAACTATCAACAGTGACGTGGCTGCCAAGGCGCAGGTGCGCCGATTCTTTCTTTGATGACAGCAAATACTTCGTCTTGTCCTCGTTGACCGCAAGACCCACTTTTTTCGCTTCTTTATCCAGTCCAGAGAAGGCAGCGCTTACGGCGCGGTTGTTAAGGCCAATGATATCAATATCATCGGCATACGCCAGCAATTGCACGCTCTTGTAAAAGATTGTACCATTGCGGTTTAGCTCTGCTGCTCGAATTATCTTCTCCAGCATCAGGTTGAAGAAATCGCACGAAAGGGAGTCGCCCTGTCTGAAGCCTCGTTTGGTTTCAAATGGCTCAGAGAGGTCCTTCCCGACTCTGACGGAGCTGTTAGTATTGCTCAACGTCATTTGGCAAAGCCGTATAAGCTTTGCAGGGAAGTCAAATTCAGACATGGCGGCATACAGGCAACTCCTTTTTGCGCTGTCAAAAGCGGCTTTGAAATCGACAAAGAGATGGTGTGTGTCGATTCTTTTATCATGGGTCTTCTCCAGGATTTGGCGTATCGTGAAAATCTGGTCGATGGTAGACTTACCAGGTCTAAAGCCACACTGATAAGGTCCAATCAGCTTGTCTACGATGGGCTTCAGTCTTTCACACAATACGCTAGAAAGAACCTTATACGCGATATTAAGAAGGCTGATTCCGCGGTAGTTGGTGCGGTTAGCGGGATCGCCTTTCTTGTGGATTGGGCAGAGCACACTTAAATTCCAATCTGGAGGCATGCACTCGTCTGACCATATTCTGCATAAGAGCTGATGCATGCTTTTTACCAGCTCTTCGCCTCCGTGTTTGAACAGCTCGGCGGGCAGTCCGTCTTTTCCAGGCGCTTTGTTGTTTTTCAGCCGGGATATAGCTATCCTCACTTCATCATAGTCAGGTGGTGGGACGACTTTTCCATCGTCAGGGATTGGGGTATCGGGTTCGACGTCTCCCTCGCAATTTAGCAGTGAGGAGAAGTGCTCCCTCCATAATTTAAGTACACTCTGTACGTCGGTTACCAGGTCGCCATTATTGTCCTTACAGGAACTTGCCCCGGTCTTAAAACCTTCCGTCATCCGCCGGATCTTTTCATAGAATTTTCGGGCATCATTCCTGTCAGCCAGCATCTCAAGCTCCTCACACTCACGCCTTTCGGCCTCACGTTTCTTTTTTCTGAAAAGGCGTCTCTCTTCCTTCTTTGCCTCACGATAGCGTTGCCATACACTGCGGGTTGCGCTCGTTCGCAACGTCTCCCTGTAGGCAGCGTCCTTTTTGTCCGAGGCAGTGCTGCATTCCTCATCGTACCAGTTGTTTTTGCGGGCTCGCTGGAACCCTATAGTGGCCTCAGCGGCGGTACGTAATGAGTGAGAGATATGCTTCCATTGCTCGGTTGCATCGTTAGGTCGAGGATTGCTCTCCGATAGCAGGTGTGAGAGTCGAGTGGAGAAATTGTCAGCTGTCTGTGTCGTGCGCAGCTTCTCGACGTCAAACTTTCCTTCCGTTACTGTGCGCACTTTCTTTGCTACACAGAGGCGTGTGCGTATCTTGGCTGCAACAAGATAATGGTCCGAGTCGATATTGGGACCACGAAGGGTACGCACGTCCAGAACGGTGGAGCTATGTCTGCCGTCGATCATGACATGATCAATCTGGTTTCTTGTTCTTTGATCAGGAGACAGCCATGTGGCTTGGTGTATTTGTTTATGCTGGAACCTGGTACTACTGATGACCATATTGCGAGCAGCAGCGAAATCAATCAACCTAGTGCCGTTGGGGGATGTTATATCATGGAGACTAAATTTTCCAACTGTTGGACCAAAGACTCCTTCCTTGCCCACCTTCGCATTAAAGTCCGCATTAAAGTCGCCGAGCACGATTTTGATATCATGTTGGGGGCAGCGATCATAAGTCTGTTCAAGTTTATCGTAGAAGGAGTCCTTCTCTGCGTCGTCCGTCTCCTCAGTCGGCGCATAGGCGCAGATAAATGTTATGTTGAAAAATTTCGCTTTGATGCGGATCGCAGCGAGACGCTCGTCCACGGGGGTGAACGCTAGTACTTGGCGGCGAAGTCTCTTTCCCACCACGAATCCTACACCACGCGCTTTGCCGCGTGTCTGGCCACTGTAGTATACGTCACAAGGTCCGATGGTCGTCTTTCCTTGTCCCGTCCATCGCATTTCCTGCAGGGCGGTGATGTCAGCCTTTGCGTTAACGAGGACATCAACCAGTCGGGCAGCGGTACCGTCCCTTGAAAGGGTCCGGACATTCCCGGTACATGCCCTAATATCCAAATCATTATGCCTTATTCGTTTTGCCGGGTCGTCAACATTAAAGGGGGTTCTCATCCGAGGCTTTAATTTATTTTTCATTGGACTAAATTTTTTACGTGGCGGGTCCCAAACCCAGCGCACAACCCGTTTCGGGGTTTTTGGAAAATATTTACACATTTATATAGCGAGCCGCTTGCTTCAAGACAGACGCCCGCTTGCAGCCGCACCTCATGGTGAACAGACGCTGCGCAAAAACCTCGGTGAGCCCTTAAACCAAGTATGTCAGAGTGGCCCCACCGGGGCTCCCTCTCTTTCTGCCGCGAGCCTAGGTAGCTCCCGTTGCCCAGAGTGCACGAACGAGGACGCAAGAGTCGGGATTGAGCAAGGTCACTTAGCAACCACACTCCATTACACTCCTCGTGTAAATGGGTTTTGCTAAATTGCATGCAACAAAGTGGGCAGCCAGCCGACTTTAGATCAACTCAACATTCAACTTTTGTACATTCTGTGGGGATGTAACAGCCATGGGTGTAAGATATCTAAATATTTTTCCGATATGGATCGCGATCCAAGCATTTTTCAAGCGTAACGTTCAGTAGGGATGTAACATCCATGGATCGCGTCAGTATGGATGTAAAGTGTGTCATCACTCCAAGGCCGAAAGCCAGTCGGGATCAAAGCTCCCTCGACGTATACTTCTAACTCCCTGTCAGGAGTGAATAGGGTGGGGAGGATTTTGCCAGTTATATTGTCAGGCTTCTTGTGGCTAAAAACCGAAAAGAGTCGGTGGATAACTATTTATTCGGTTGTTTTGACAAAAAAAAATCTAAGATATTTTTAACTATTTTTATTGACAATTGTCAAGTAGTTTTCAAAATATTTGATTCATGTAAACGGGTAGTCAATTCAATTTGGAATCAACGGCACATGCAGCGAAAATTGAACAATGTAAACAGCCCTTTAGATATTTTTGGTGAAAAAATGTTACGTAAACGTAAAATAACTTACAGAAAGTTTATCTTTTTGCCCACAGTAAATACAAAAATTAAATAAACCTGTGCACACCCTGTTTTTCAGGCAACCACTTTTTTCTTTGTCTGGCAGCGCTACAAATTAGCAGCTGTTTTTGACAAACCTTTTCAATACATCTGCAGCTGCTTTTGTTATTGGCGGGGGAAATCTTGAATGACCAAGTTTTTCGTGTTTCGATGAGTATTTGAGGCGGGTGGAAATAGTAATTGTTGTAACCATAATGGACAAGCAAAGAAAAGAGAAAAGCCAAAAGAATTGATGTAGCGGTAAATAGGTGTGCAGCACAAAATGAATTGGTGTGAGAAAGTAAAACGATTCATAAAAATTTACTTGCCATTTGCAAACGAACGTAATTTTCGGCTTCTTTTTTGGTTTTTGAATAGAAATCCGCAACTTGCTGTGTGAAGTAGTAAAAATCATAGTATAAGGATAAACAATGGTAAAAATTGCAGCAAATGCATTTGGAAAAAATTGGAAAGCAAATTAAAAGAATAGCTACGAAAATACAACTGCAGTGCATGAAAAATTTCGAGTGAAAAACAACTACAAGAACAACAATAATGAAGAATTTATTTTAGTTGCTGGTAAAACACAGTAAAACAGCTAAAAAACATAAATAGCACTGAAGGGTTGAAAGAAGTGGGAGCGACGAAGAGCGGGCGTAGTGCTATAGTGTCAAAGTGATTTATTTTTGGATAAAAAAGGAAAAAAAAATTGCAAAAAACTCGCATTCTTTGTGGTTTAGCTGGATAAATGGGAAGGAGCATTTAGGCAAACGTAACAAAATTCACCAACACCACTCCAACACTCCAACTATCAAAGAAAATTTTGGTTTCATTTTATTTATATGCTCAAAATTTGCAAAAATATATACATACATATTTTGTAAAGGAAAAACTCAGTCGGTAAAGTGCACAAAGAAATTACCAGTGTATTCACAATGGAAACGGAGAGGCTACGCATTACGTTAAGCAATCCTGAAAAGGTGTATTCTGCTGGCGACACAATTAAGGGCGAAGTTTTGTTGAATTTAACTAAGCGCACAAAAATACGTGGTAAGTGCAAAATATGTATGTATGTACATATAAAAATACAAATTTATCACAAAAATAACAAAAAAAATGCATACACAAAATTTGAACGTGCATTAGAGATGTGGCGAATATTTGCTGACGAATATTCGAACTATTCGCTTCATATTCGGTACTAGGAGACCGGTTGACGTGATACCGCGAAAGTTAGATCAAGCCGATTTTTCACACATCTAACCGCTCTTATTTTTTCTTCACATTTAGGAAGGTATCACCGAAACCAGTGGAGATATTTAAATTTATCTCATCGCTTATTGCAGCATTCATTAGCACATTTTGTTTGATACCAAGGATTGAAACCAAAACATTAACCGATTAATTTTTCAAAACCGAAACCCTAACCGTTACTTTGATCCGGAAAGGGACGAAACCGAAACCGTTTTAAAAGCCGAAACCGGTTCCAAACGGTTTCGAATTTTTTTCCTTTGAGAAATTTTGCTCTCGAATACTCCCAAAGCTGCCTCATCGAATGTCGGCAATGTCCATGCTTCTGCACCATATAACATGACGGGTACAATAAAATGCTGTTGGTGCTGTTAACAGCTAAAATACTCGCAGAAGATTTTAGGGAGTGATGCCGCAATTGACAGACCTTGGCCGGTTATGAACCCGGTACGGTACCCCATTGCGTTACTGTCCGGCTATCGTAGTAGCGATTTGGTATGACCAGTGTAACCTTCTAGGTCATGTCATCCCTACATCCGTAAGATGATAGGCACGGGAGGTATCATATCCGTTGAGTTAGCACGTCATTACCTAAGTGCACATTAGTCGCCTCTTACGACAGGTATGCCTACCTCTGGCATATTCTAAACTTCGAACCCGCAGGTGCACGGAACGACTCGTCAGGGTCACATCGGAAGGTTAGGTAGGGCAGCTCATCGTTAGGTTAGGTTAGGTTAGGTTGAAAGGGCAGGACAGAGTACACCGACCCCGTCCAACACTTAGGCCAGAAAAATAGGCCCATTGTGATACCCCACACGGTCTCTACACCACCCCCATGTCCGAGAACCAAAGCTCACACTCAAGGCAGAGGAACTAACCAGTTCGTGGAATCTATAAATTTGGCTAACGCCTTTATTTCCATCTTTGATACCTCAACGAGGTCGTCGAGGAACGGTTGACCGAGCATAGCCAAACGTCTTCTACTAAGTGCGGGGCATTGACACATCAGATGCTGAACGCTCTCTTCCTCTTCAATACATCTGCAGCTGCGACAGTAGTCATGAGGTGTGACCCCCATCCTAGCACCATGCGTGCCTATTAAACAATGTCCTGTTAAGACCCTTACCAGGGAAGAAATGCCCGATTTATTAAGGGTCAGCAGGCAATTAGTACGCCCTTTGTTATAAAAAGGCCAAGTTGACCTGGATATCTCGCACGTCGAGAGACTTGACGAAAGAGTATTTGGCCTTTGTAAGGTATTTGTGCTCGCACGAAGTTTGAAAGAGGCCATGGGAATGCCGACCAAATCATTTCCTGGAAGGAGATGAGTGGTGGTACCCTTCCTGGCCAGCTCATCCGCTTTGCAGTTACCTTCAATATCCCTGTGCCCAGGTACCCAAATAAGGCTGATACCGAAGTGCTGAGCCACCTCATTAAGAGATCTGCGGCATTCAGTTAGCGACTTTGTGTTGTCGACACATGAGTTCAGTCCCGTTAGCGCGGCCTGACTGTCTGAGAAAATAAATATTCGTTTGCCGATTCGGGGCGTAGACACCAAGCTTTTAACTGCACCGTGTATAGCCAGCATTTCCGCTTGGTACACGCTGCAGTGGTCGGGAAGACGGAAAGAGATTTCTAGTCCCAGATCCGGTGAAAAGATACCTCCTCCCACCCTCCCATCAAGCTTAGAGCCTACAGCTTGGTGCCACCATATCTTGCACATGGGTAACACTTTTCTAAACTTTTTTAAAAAAAAAAGACATGAGTAAAAAGACAGTTTCGCGGATTAAAAAAAATTACATTCGTAACAGCCCTAACGGCAGGCATATGATTGCATCTTGGAATGTTTCTTAATTTAATCATTGCATTCACCATTTGCAGTTGGCTCTCAAGAATATGTATATGGGCATATACAGTATAGCCTCAATAATAGTAACCGACAAAAATTCGGTTTAGAAGAGAATAGAATATAGTTCTTACATTTCTGGCAAGCGCCTATTGCTACGATTTTAAGAACATATTACAGTTGGCCGCCTTTTTATATGCAAAACTAATATAACCGGAGTATTAGTACAGCCTTTTGGAATATCTCGACTCAAGCGACACCTAGCGGGCTAATTTCTTGCAAAAGAGTTGTTGATTATTTATCAGCCAAATATGAATAAAATAGGAACGGGAATAGGAAGAAGCATTTGACATTTGGCTCTTAAATAATATAAATAAAAATCAGCTGTTTTTGTTTACAAATGCAAAACTTTGCATTGTGGTTGAAAATATTTGGGTAATGATGTCGGGTATCAACTTGAGAACGATAAAGTTATCATAAGATATCAGAGGCTAGGGAATACTTGGAGAATGATGTTGGGTATCAACTTGAGAACTATTAAATTATCAAAATATCTTCAAAGGTTAGAGAAAAATTGGAGAATTGTGTTGGATATCAACTTGACAGCTATACAGTTTTTGAAAGGTTTGAGAAAAAGCTAAGCCATATTTGCTGGGGACCTACAAAAGTGCGTAGGACCTAAAAAAAAACTAAGTCAAAGCAATTCGTGGAAATGCTTTCAGCGATTGATGCATTTATCAAAGACGTACTGTAAAAATGTGTTTACTAAATTAATATATGAATAAGAGACGAACGAAAAAGCTGGTTTAATAGACTTAAAGCATTGTACCGAAACCTGAATCATCATATAAATACATGCATACATAATTATTTCTGTAAATACATACATACATATGTACATATGTAGCTATGTATGAAAGTATAATAATGTGCTTTGTTGAACTCTTCTTTAAAAGCTGCAATTAACTTCTCTTCGGCTCCTTCACCAATGGAAAGAACAATTGAGTGGCTGAAGAACAAAGAATCATCAGCATTCCAATTTATAATTATTCACACGCTCTTATACTTACATATCGTGGTTCGATTTCAAATAAACAAAGCTAAACGTGCATACCTATCATATTTCGTACAAAATATACATATCTACTGATATCTACAAATGAAATCGTTTTATAAAATTTGTTTATTTTTTTAAGCACGCAAACCTTATTTTTGCTTCACGTTGCAGTGATTGGCTTTGCTGTTGTTTTGTTTGTTTTGCTTGTTGGCCTCAATAACGTCATTCATATTTCTCGCAGTTCTTTGTGTATTCGGCCGTTTTTTTGTTTTGATTACATTGTGAATGAGCGTTTACCCTAAGAAGAAGCAGCAGCAAACAGCTGTTCGTTTCATTTCTACTTTATGAACTTTCTTGTCACCCTACAAATTGCCGGTACAAGAAGGGTTGCCACACCAATTTTTTCCTTCTCAAATTTGGTAGGCATTCCATACAAAACATACCAACATTTTTTTGACTTTTAAATTTTTTGTCTCAATTTCAAGATCCTTAAAAATATAGCTATTGAAATACTTTGATTGAAAATATCTCGCAAACCACTAAAGATAATAGTATTACGCTCGCTTCGGATTCACATTCCTAGCATCGAGACGCGTCTCTTGGTACCTTTCCCAACATTTCCGACGGGTTTTCAAGTTGACAGCTAAATATAGCTTCGTTCGTTTGCTGCTAATTATTCATAGTTATTCCTAGAAGCCGTTTGTTGAAAACAAATCACGGCGAATTCAGCAGCGAGCGACGCATTTTTTTGTATTAAATTGTGAGAGAGTTGCAAGTTATTGCTGGGAATATTTCATCCAGCAAGTATAAAAAGCTGATTGTGACATAGCAAAGCACCAACAAAAAATGCTAATTAAAATTATTAGCAAATCAAAAACGTTACAGCTGTTTTTCTTGCAAGTTTTTACTGAATTCTGTTCGACAAAAACTTAGCAAATTTGAAATTTTGAGTGATTTTTACAAAACTCTTTATTGCTCACAGTTCTTTGGCATTTTTTCAAGGAACAGACCTCATACATATGTATTCGTATGGAATACTAGCTTAGTAGCTGTCAAAAACAGCTGACTTACTTTATCTTCATCGCTAAAATGTGCCAAAAATGAACTTAGATATGAATATTTTCAGAGATTTTCCTGCACTGAAATTGCAAAAGTTGCAAAAATTTGACAAAATGAATTAAGAGGTTTTAAGAGAATCACTGGAAGTCCTCTGCTAAACGATGATGAAAATTTCAAGACCCCAGCTCAACGAAGGTTGTTCAATATCGAATACAAAACCCCCGATAATGAAATTTTTGAAATATCGCAACCCGTGCTCCAACTATTGGATTATTTTTGAATTTCGGGTTGGCGTAGAAAACTAAAAGGTGATGAAAATTTCAGGATTCTAGTTGAAAAACGACTGCTCAGCGCCACCTAGCGGTTTTTTTGTTAAGGTCATATATCTTCTAAATGGTAGTTAGTTATAACTACATGTTTCGAAGTTCAGCCAAATTTGACCAATAATGCGACCTATCGGAATTTTTTTTCATTTTCCTTGTCATCGCGATCGAAATATACGATTTATAAAACGTTAGCGTGACAATCATTCGATTTCGCCTGCAGTCCGACGGCAATCAACAAAGATTTTAGGTAGAGGCTCGGACATTAAAATACATTTTCCGAACTCTGCACTGTCGTATAACATTGCTTTTATGACTTCCAAAGCGTTATCTAGCGAAATGCATCTTATAAGCAAATCCAGGCCGCAGTGCTGACGTTAAGCCTGTCATATAATCAAAATGTCTATTTTTAAATTTTGCAGATAAGTAAAAATGCTCCAAAGTGTCATCCACTTTTACTCATTTATTTTGGGCAGCTTATCAAGCTTTGTTGAATTATCTCACATGAGTATCTATATCTATACTTCTATACTAATATATATGTTGAAAGCCGTTTTTTTCTGGTCCGCAAAGCTCCAAAAGGGCTAGACCGAATTAAATGAAATTTTGCACGTAGTTTTTGCTTGCAGGGAAGGTTTTGAAGATATCCCCCAAAATATGGACCATTGTAACCTTGTAACGTGTTCAACAATATGGGTATCAAAGGAAAGCGTAGATTTTATATGAGCTCGATATGGTTATGGGCTAACAAAAAAGAAGGGAATATGGAAAGTTTTGGAGATATCCCACAAAATGTGATGGTGCAGTTATTAGGGTGGTGGCGAGTGTTTTAACATTTCTTGAGTACCCCTACAAATTAAAAAAAATGGTTATTTCTACGCCAACAGCAGCGAAGCAGTTTTGAGGCCTTTCATTTCAAAAAAAGAAAATGAAATTGTATGCTTGGTGCTTGGCGACTAATAACTAATTTGCTTTCGTCTACAGCTCCTGAAGCCATATTAAGGCTCGGTTGGAAGGAGGTACCTATATTTGTTTGAACAGTCAATCACAGCCAAAATGGGACAGTCCAATTTTTCTTCGATTTTCAATTTGAACAATATTTTTGAGATAAGTCTGTTATACATTGAAGAGGGTTCAAAATGTGAAAGGAACTATTTGACTCAATTTGTGAAGAGTCCCAGAGCGGAGATCTCAATGCCTCTGGGAGAATATGCGAGCATCTTTCAAGCGGGAGCATACGCCATATACCACTGCGCAGGACTAAACCTGCAGCGTGGTTACAGGAATGAGCGTATCGCCATACTAAGCGACAGTCAAGTCGCACTCAAAGCGATTTCGTCATGCGAGATAAAATCAGCGCTTATTCGGGAGTGTGTAGAAAGGTTGAACCAGCTGGGAACACATAACAGCGTGTTGCTAGCATGGGTTCCAGGCCACACAGGTGTCGAGGCAAATGAGCAGGCGGATAGCCTAGCGAGACAAGCAGCAAGCGTAAGGCCAATTAGGCCTGAACCGATACTGCCAGTAGGACCTCAGAAGATTAGGGAATGCCTGAGGGAAGAGGAGGAAAGAAAAATGGATATAGTATCTCTCGGTACAATGCAGTTATAGGCGTCCCTAAAAATAATCTAAGAATGTTAACTGGTATTCTTACAGGTCATCGCAGACTCTACAGCCATATGCACAACTTGCCTTATTTCCATTAATACCTTTTCAGACATTTCAATGTAGCCTGTTGTTAACGACGAAAATTACCCCCCAAAGCTTTGAGGGAGTGATGTCGAAGTTAACAGTCCTTGGCCGGATATGAACCCGGTACACCCTTGCGGTACTGCCCGACTGTTCGGGAGCGATTTGATATGACTAGTGGAACCTTCTAGGACATGTCATCCCTCTATCCATAAGGAAGGAGAAGATGGGTAGTGAGAGGCATCATATCCGTAGATCAACCATCGAGTCAGCACGTCATTACATATGCAGTATTCGCCTCTTAAGACCGGTATGCCTACTTCGGGCATATTCTAAACCCCTCTCGCTGCGTTCCTCAGCACTAACTACTCATAGCGCATACAAATTTCTATTATTATTAAATTATCTCGGCTGATTTAATTTAAATTGTCAACCTCACGGGGCAAACAAAGCATATTGTCAATTTTATTTATATTTTATTTAGCAAAACTACTTGTTTAGAATAACAATAACGTAAATTATTACTGGACACACACGTTAAACAATTACAAACGTACACAATAAATTTCTATAACAACAAAAACAATAGTTGTAAATATACATTACATATTCTATTTATGTATGTTTATTGGTTTATTTCATACTCAGCAAAAAATGTTGTAAGTATTAATAAGAAATATTAGGGTGAACCGAAAATATGAAATTTATTCTTAGCAAATTCTGAGTCAAAAGCTTGAAAACAAATTTCTAAATATCACAAAACTGCCACTCACCGATGACTGTACATTTAAAAAAAAGGTCAGACGGGAATCTTTATTGATAGAAGCCAAAACAACAGTTTTTTTTTTAGAAAGTTTGTCTGTCTGTCAATATGTTTGTTCGAGCATCACTCAAAACCCGTTGTACAGAATTGAAGGAAATTTCCACCTACTTATTGCTGGATGTCCAACTTGAAGTTTAAGATCCATTTTACCTCAAGGCAATATTTTATTCACGCTTTACACAGTGGTGACAACAAAAGATGGCTGAAATTATTTTATTGTCACATACTGAGGTCTGTACGTAATAGAAACTGCGCAAAAATGCATTTGATGACCTTTAAAATAGTTATAGATGCCAAAACTACAGTTTTTAGAAATTTTGTCTGTCTGTAGATATATTTGTTCGCGCATCACTCTAAAACTGTTGTATAGAATTGCATGCAATTATCACCGATATATTGTTAGATGTCTAACTTGAAGTTTAAGATCAATATAATGGCACGGAAATATTTTATTCACGCTTTACACAGTGGTGCCAACAAAAGATGGCTCAAATTATTTTATTGTCACATACTAAGGTGTTTACATAATAGAAACTGCGCAAAGATGCATTTGATGACCTTCAAAATAGTAATAGAAGAACAAGTTTTTAGAAATTTTGTCTCTCTGTCAATATGTTTGTTCGAGCATCACTCAAAAACCGTTGTATAAAATTTACTGCAATTTTCACCGCTATATTGCTAGATATCTAACTTGCAGTTTAAGATAAATTTTGCCGCACTGGAATATGGTTTTCTTACCATAAACAGTGGTGGCAATAAAACTTGGCTCAACAAATTTTTGTTTACTTATATCTAGTTAACATGCAACATGCCGATGTCTGCACAAAAGAGAAACTACGCAAAAATACATTTTATGGTCTTTATTACAGTAACAAGAGACAAAACAATGGTTTTTAAAATTTTCGTCTGTTTTTTTTTTTTGGTTTGTTCGCGCATCACTCGAAAACGGTCCAATAGAATTGAACGAAACTTTCGCCAACGTATTGCTAGTTACTCCTGCTAAAACTATTGACTCATTTTATAGCAACGAAATATCTTATTCACACTGTACACAGTGGTGGTAATAAACGTTGGCTCAAATGTTTTTATAATTTAGCGAAATTGGTTGAGCTACTTTCTGATTTTTTCGGATTTCACACCCTTATTAAGAAATTGATTTCTCCTTTCGTTCCACCCTAGCGAATATATATTTTGATTATAAAATTTAACAATTATTGTTCTTGATTTCATATACATACATATATACATTTTAAGTAATATGGCTTTGTGCTACACACGGCTATACTACGCAACAATTACTTCTTACACATTACATTCTTTGGATTCACTTCATTTTCACCTCACCCCGCACGCATCTACCCTTGAATGCTTTTCGCCACCGCCTTCTTCGTTTTTTCCAATAAAAACTTTTCCACCTGTGGCCATATCTCTGCGGTTGTGCTACCTTTGAAATTTGTTATCAGCTCTTGTTTTTGATAATAGTCTAATACGGGTCGTAACATTTCTTCATAAACTTGTAAACGTGCTGCCACTACATCGGGTTTATCATCTTCACGCTGTACCAAATCCTCACCAGTCACATCATCCTTACCCGGCACTTTGGGATCATTGAAACCCACATTATAAACACGTCCAGATGTTAAATGTATCCAACGTCCTTTCACACGTTCAATAATCACCTCGTGTGGTACATCCAAATTGATGACAGCATGCAGCGGTTCACTCGCACTCAAACGTTCCGCTTGTACGAGCGTACGTGGAAATCCATCTAACATCCACGATTTGTTACCCACTTCGGTTATACGTCCCAGCACACATTTCATTACGATCTCATCGGGTACCAATTTTCCTTCATCCATATATTTTTTTGCTTTTTTACCCAAATCGGTGCCATGTAAGACGTTGAGCCGTAACATATCACCAGGTGATATGTGTACGAAACCGAATTTGTCGACTATGCGTTTTGAGATGGTACCCTTGCCAGAGGCTGGAGCGCCCAGCATTACTATACGGAAGACTTTGGAGAAGAGCATATTTGCTGTTGGTGTTTGTGTGTTTTGTGCGTTTATCGTTTAATTGACTTTGATTCGTTCGCAATTTTTTTGTCTGTTGTGCGCATTTGTTGACGCTTCGAAAGCAACTGAAAGTAGCAAAAATACAAAAACATAGATTTAATTGTGTTTACTGATAAGTCAGTAGCAAAAAAAATAACAAACATTTCTACATGTAAGTGACGCGTTTAGAAGCTATACAAAAAATATGTGGAGCTGTTGCAGCGTATCTTGATGCTCTATTAGGGTGCGGGTTTGATTTATTTGTTGTGTGAGTTAACAGCAAGTGCTTAGTGTTGTTGGGTTTCGCACAGTTATTGAAAAAAGAAATCGGTACCATATTAAATTAATAGGAGCCACCACAACGGTTTGCAGAATTTTGGTATGTGTCTCTTTCTTGTTTGTTCGCGCATCACACAAAAACCACTCTACCGAATTGAGTAAAATTGTCACCGCTGTATTGCTAGATATCCAACTTAAAGTTTAGGATACATTTTACTGCACGAAAATAATGTGTTCCCGCTACTTGGAGGGTGGAAACATTTTTTTTTTAACTACAAAAATATATTAAGTAAAAACGTATACTAGGCTTTTTTTTCAGAATTTTAGACTCTTTGTCTGTGTGTTTGTTCGCGCATCACTCAAAAACAAATCTATAGAATTGAATAAAATGTTCACCCATGTATTGCTAGATGTCTAACTTAAAGTTTAGGATTTCATGATTTCCAGATTGCCCGTTGAAAATTTGTCAAAAGCCCAAAAGTCAATTTAGAAGAAAAGACAACACACAATTTTTTAAAAGGAATTGAATGTTGAATCCGAATGCTTCATAAGAATTTAAAAACTAGACGAGGTTTCGGTTTAACCCTCTAAAAAATAGCATGAGTGCTTTGATATCGTTTTTGAGGTTAGGACCGAACCGCGCCCGTTAGTACATAAATTGAATCATAGTAAGACCCGACAAAGTTTGTTCAGTAACCGGCTTCTTCTATGTGCGCACCACTAACAACAAGTATAAATATAGAACAATTGACTTTGCTTATTATTTAAATTTATTATTAGTAAGAAGTTATTTGTTTATTCATTTAATAATAATTTATTTATTAGCGTCAAATGGAACAAAAGATAGTTGTACTTAAATAAACAGGTTGCTTTTTGTTTTTTTGCTGAAAGTTACTTTTCTTTTGTTTATAGCAAGGTATCAAATCGATTAAAATAATGTTCCGGTTTTGGTTTCTTAACGTGTTTCGGTTTCGTTCTTCAATATCTATTTCGGTTTCGTTCTTCAACATTTATTTTGGTTTCGGTTACGGTTTCGTTCTTCAACATTTATTCCGGTTTCGGTTTCGTGCTTCACATTTATTCCGGTTTCGGTTTCGTTCTTCAACATTTATTTCAGCTTCGGTTTCGTTCTTCAACATTTATTTCCTTTTCGGTTTCGTTTGGCAACATTTATTTCGGTTTCGTTCTTCAACTTTTATTTCGGTTTCGGCCTCGTTCTTATACATTTATTTCAGTTTCGGTTTCATTCTTCAACATTTATTTCAGTTTCGGTTTCGTTCTTCAACATTTATTTCAGTTTCGTTTTCGTTCTTCAACATTTATTTCAGTTTCGGTTTCGTTCTTCAACATTATTTCAGTTTCGGTTTCGTTCTTCAACATTTTTTTCAGTTTCGGTTTCGTTCTTCAACATTTATTTCCTTTTCGGTTTCGTTGGCAACATTTATTTCGGTTTCGTTCTTCAACATTTATTCCGGTTTCGTTCTTCAACATTTATTTCAGTTTCGGTTTCGTTCTTCAACATTTATTTCAGTTTCGGTTTCGTTCTTCAACATTTATTTCAGTTTCGGTTTCGTTCTTCAACATTTATTTCAGTTTCGGTTTCGTTCTTCAACATTTATTCTTGTTTCTGTTTCGTTCTTCAACAGTTACATATACATAGGTCTTTATTTTTATAACTTTTTTTCGGATCTTGTAAATTTGTTTCGATGACTTCATTCGACTATAGTAAAATTTCCTCTTCTGCTGATCGACAATTTTCCATAGACATTTTTCAGGGTACCTTTTTGGAAAGAAAATACCTACGTAGCCACAGAAGTAAGACATTTAAAAAATTCATAACCATTTGGAACCGGTTCCGACCTTTGAAACGGTTTCAGTTTCGTTCATTTTCAGATCAAAATAACGGTTTCGGTTTTAAAAAATTGATAGGTTTTAATCGGCTATGGTAACGGTTCATTCCTTGGTTTATAGTATATTTACTGGGCATTTCCTCTTAAAATAGATGTTGTTGTTGTTGTTGATGTAGCGAGGTGTAGCCCTGCCCAAATGTCAGACAAGGTCACCCCGAGTGTATTGCTCTTGGCCGGGTCGATATAAGAAAACGGCCCGGGTCGTTTCGGCACGATGGGTACAGCACAAGTACTGGTACCGTTCTCGTAGCACCGGCAATACAAGAAACTAGCGGTGTAGGCCATGTAGGTCATTTAGCGTTACCCAGGGTGCACCAACGGGGTGGCGACCTACTCTTGATGTTTCGAATTTTAGGTTTTTTGAAAGCTAAAAGAACTTAAAAGATCGGTTGAAGAAAATATAGTAGTCGAAATACTAAAGAATGGGCTAGCTCAAACTCCCGCGATCCCTTTTCTACCTCGGTTCTTAAAATCCCTCGCTCTCTCTTTGCATTTCCCCTCTCTGAAAGTGCCATGTAAATTGCCTTTGTCAGTGGATGACCTCCAATTCCTTTGCCGCAAAGTAAATATTTCAAAGAGCTTTTTCGTGATTACTCCAAGGGTCACTCCAACCCAGAGGCCATGATTATAGACCTTATATCGGTAGAGATATAATGAGAGCCTTGCGAGTGTGATCTTTGTTCTCGAGAGAGAACTCAAGTTCTCAATTGCCTACTCAGTTCACAGAAGCACTTGTTGTCAAGAGTGATTAAAATTATTTACTGCTAAAATTTTGTATTGCGACTCTTATCACGTTTCGCTTTTTGTTTATATTTTTTTTGTGTTTTTTTTTTTAACAAACCGGCGAACATGAGCTAACCAGGTGTACATATTTATTTTGAAGAGTTTTGTTTTGTATATAGATTATATATTTGGCGATTGTATTGTATGAAAAGTTATAATAAACGAGTTTTGCAGAATGAGGGTTAAACAGGGTTGCTATAAAAAAATTAAACATTTGTCAGGCACAGCCCAAATAATTCTGGTATGTAAATTGCCGGATGTCATGGGAATGCTTCAGTTGTCTAAAATTTTTTTTTTAATCAAAAATGTCTAATTTTAAGTTAGTCAAGTCTTGCAGAATTGGGCCTTTAAGAAGTCTCAGGATAAGGTTACCTTGTTGTACCAATAAGAAAAGAACCCGTTTTGACGGTTAATCGCTAATACAAAATAACAGTTTATTAACGTTCAAATTGTATGAATACTCATGTCATTATCAATAACAATCTTTTGACAGCTCGCATAGTGCTTTGTTCAAAGTCCATATGAAATAATATAGAAAAATTTGTAAATAAAGCTTTAAAAACAAAGCAATAACAACGCATCCACTTGACGTACTACTTTAGTATGCACAACTACATTTTATTAAAGAGCGCCATCACCCAACCTTATTCTATGAGCGCCACTATACAATCGTTTTACGAACGCCATGCGCCAACTTAAACTTGAGAATTGTGGGAAGTGCACTCAGAATTTAAATTTAAAGTGATGCACAGTGGGATATTTTTAAGAAGCGTTTCCTAAAACTTTTGCGAATATTTTTGTTCCTAATAAAAAAAATTAAGGAAGTCTAAGTTCGGGTGAACCGAACATTAAATACCCAGCGGTAATTTTCAGAACGGGATAACAATGATATAGGCCCTAGGAGAATTTACCTAAAATGTTTACTTTCTTAGCTGTTAACCTTACCGAATTATGTCAATTTATGTGGTTTTCAAAATTTTCCATATCGAAAGTGGGCATGGTCGGCAAGCGATCTCGTCCAATTTCATCACCTATGTTGCTAGTATATGTTGTGCCAAATTTCATGAGTATAAAGTAATCAGTTTAAAAGTTTTGACCAGTCGAATATCATAATAGAATGATTGGGGGGTCATCCTACCAAACTATATCAATTTATGTGATTTTCGACATTTTCCATATCGAAAGTGGGTGTGGTCGGGAAGCGATTTCGTCCAATTACATCAGGTATGCTCACTATTATGCTTGTATACCTTGTACCAATTTCATCGTTCTACCGTAATCAGTTTAAAAGTTATGACCCGTGAAATTTTCAAATATGCCTCCCTGAAGGGTGGGCGATGCCACGCCAACCTTTAAAAATTTATCAAAAATCATAATAGAATGACTAGGAGGTTCATCCTAGCAAACTATTTAATTTTAGCCATTTCCGTTACCGAATTATATCAATTTAGGTGTCTTTCGATATCGAAAGTGAGCGTGGTTGGAGAGATTTTTTCCAATTATTATCAGGTATACTCCCAACGATAAGTATGCTTTGTGCCAAATTTTATCGTTCTACCCTAATCAGTTTAAAAGTAACGACCAGTCGAATTTTCAACAATACCTCCCTTAAAAGTGGACAGTCCCACGCCCACTATAAAAAAATTATGGAAAAATCATAAGAGGATGACCAGGGGGATTCACCTATCAAATTCTATCATTTTAGCCATTTCAGCTACCGAGATATGTCAATTCGTGTGATTTTCGAAATTTTCGATATCGAAAAAAGGGGGAGTGTTTATCATACGATTTCGCCTATTTTCAATAGCAACATATCTTGGCCAAAAAGTAACCTGTATATAAAATTTCATGCAAATATCTCAATTTTTACTCCTCTTTTCAACTCAAGAACTTTCATATATGGAACTGTATATCTATCTCGACTATTTTGTGCCGTTACGTACTACCGTCATGAACTAGTACGCTGGGTATAAAAACGGGGATAACTATTGCCCGACCGAAGGTTTGGCTGAAAAGCCCGAATAACCGATGCCGAACAATAGTTTTGTTCAATTAAAAAAATTGTTACTGGAATTTACCGGCCAATTTAGCAGTGATTTCATTTGCCCTCTATTTTAACAGAAGGATAAAGGGCAATTTATAGTGAGCGTTAACGGTAATAAGTAGTTGAGAAAACGGCCTTCAAAGTGTCATCAGTTTCGATTATAGCGATCCGAAAGGCAATGCTACTAGCAAGCTGACTGTACTTTTTTAACGTGTTTTGTTTATTCAAGAAACAATAAAAACGAATTTTTAGGAAATAAAAAAAATTTGTATTGGATTATGCCAAAGATTCGGTTACGGCTTCGGACGAAAACTTCAGCTCGGTCGGACACTGGAAGATACCAATGGAGAGAAATATTTCTTCATCGAGAGAGGACTTTAACCCTCTATTGCCTACTTAGTAAAGTAGTAGTAGTTGAAGTCCTTCCAAGTTTCAAACTTATCTGCCAAAAGTACGATTAACCGAGATGTTTGGTATTCGATCCCAAAATGACTGGCTGACAGATGTCAGGAAAACAGCTGGTGCAAAATCATAAAAGTTTTGCAACTCAAAATGGCAACATTTTCGTTCAGAAAAGAAAACGCTATTAGACTCAGCATTACAAGAATTGGATTTTCAATCATTTCCTTTTCGAGTTTTTTGATTTTGAAAAATGTTTCTGTGAAATATCCCACTGTGCGCGGAGTACTTCAAGTCACTACAGTTCTAGCCATTCACTGAGATTTTTCTTTTTACATCAACTTTCGTCAAAACACCCCACTGTGCGTCACTGCGCATTTCACATCAATTCATATTAATTGTTTACAATTGGCAAATTTATTTATTTATTTTTATCTGTGTAAGGTATAAAGTATGTGCATATTTACATTTTTCAATTTGCATAAATTTGCATTTGAGACTTTTGCAAATGTCTTGCGATGCTTTCACACATTTTTGCTTATATAAAATTTTCAATGGATTCACAATATTTTTCTATGAACATTTGTTAGTGTTTAGCTGCATTAGAGAATTCCACTGTGGGCGTTTGGGTGTTGTTTTTCTTTCTCTACTATCGAAAAACAAACCAGCAAATGTCTTCCAAGACATGACATTGATATGACAATATTACAACAACAATAAGCAACGGAAATGTACTAGTAGAACAGCTGCTATTTTACTGTTTTTCGAGCAAACGTGCACAAATTTTAAGTATCGTTTCCTTCGTCTATCGATTTTTCTTCTTAAATTTCAAAGATAGCACTATTTCATAAAAAATTAAAATTTTTGGTTTTTACACGTTTTTATCACCTCGTGTTTAACTGCCGCGCTTTTGTTGCAAACTTAGATATGTATCTTTGTTTTTGTATAACTATAACTTTGTTCCGTACTCGATTTTCAGTGCTTTTGTTTACTCGCACATCCAGCGACCGGCCATTGACTGATTACGCTAGCAGAATATTTTAATATATCTACTCAGTCAGGTTCTCAGGGGTGGGATATGGTTGTTCATATGTAAGCAAGTATATACAAAAGTTTACAGTGACTCGAAAAGTTGAACGCTATTTAGTTAAAAGAAAATGAAACATGAATCATACTGGTTGTAAAATACCACTTAAAAAAGCAGTGAACATACTAGTCCATGATTTCAACAAAATAGACTAGTCCCCATACTAGTCCAAAAAGCAGCGATAATGGAATAGTATGATTTCAACAAAATAAACTAGTCCGCATAATAGTTAAAAAAGAATTGATATTTTCATGACTTGTCATTTATTTTATTTTACTTATATATTTTCTAGAAAGCAGCAACTATTTGTATTTACCCAAACACGAAAAAGCATCTGTGAATTGGAAGCAAAAGAAACATTTCAAATGATTTTTGGGATTGTTTAAACCTGGACTAGCATGATTTCGCCCAGAAATTAATAGTCGCATTATTGTCATGACTTACCTTTTATTTTGTTTTACTTATGTATATATTTTTTTAAAAAGCAGCGACTATCTGTATTTACCCAAACACGAAAAAGCATCTGTGAATTATAAGAGAAAAAAGAAGCAAACGAAACATTTCAAATGATTCTAGTGGCATACCAGTCATGATATACACAATAGAATCATGCTGGTTGCAAAATACCAGTTCCATACTAGTCCAAAAAGTAGTGACCCTGGACTAGTATGATTTCAACTAAATAGACTAGTCCCCCCATACTAGTTCAAAACGCATTGAACTTGGACTAGTATGGCTAATTATTAATTTCTATTTACCCAAACACGAAAGTTCATTTCAGACATTTTTTAAAAAAATACTTAGGTGATGAGTTGTTGAATTTTTAAGATTAATCTCATGCACAATTAAGTGAGTCACTGTATGTATATATTTGCGTCACATTAGCTTTTTGTTTGCCGCCCACATTCGTCTCGTCGTTGTCGCTCTCTGTTGACTTTGTTATTATATTTGGGGTGGAATTCTCTCTTTTCGACTATTCAAAGCTGTTCTCCAACTATTATTGTGAATGTTCGCGTTGTTCGGAAGGATAGGTGGCGCGTGGGTCGCTCTATTTGATCAAATCTCATGTATGGTCCGATAGGGATGAAGTTCGAAATTTGTATTACTCCCATTGAACGAAATATTTAAAATCCGCTAGGTGGCTCTGAGATCGGAGTAATGAATATTGAAAGTGTTGAAGTTTTAAAAAAATTCGATCCGCTAGGTGGTGCTTGAGTAGCTTTATTTAGGAAGTGCAAATTTTTGTTTTCGTTGTCTTTGCATTCTACTACCAACTTCCCGTTGAGCCAGTATATTGACGTTCAGTCACACACGAAAAAAGTCCGACAGGTGTCTGACGGATCCCGGAGCTTTCGTATTCGATATTAAACTAACTTCCTGATCTGCGGTCTTGGATAGTTCACGATCGTTTAGGTTTCAGTGACAATGCATTATACGAAAAAAAAAAACAATCCGATAGATGGCGCGCGAGTCGCGATACTAGTGTTGAAGGATGACAAAGCTGCGCAATAAGCTTCATGCTGCTCACGGATAACCGCCAAACCAAATTTGCAAACAACGAGTCCCTAGAACTCCCAACACTTTACCTTTTTAAATAAAAAATATATACATATTTAATAATATATACCTTTTAGTTTATTTAATTCTGCAATAATTTATTGCAATTTTTTTTTGGCATAACATATAATATATATATTTGCAAGGTGTGTGTATTCACAATACTTTGTATATCTATGTAGGTATGTATATATTGAATGCAAGGAAACTGAAGTAATAAAACTAAAGCTATGATTAGTAACCACAAAACTCATTTCTGTATGTTGCATGTTTTTATATATTTCATTTTAAATTTAAAGCTTATAAATATTTATACTAAAATGGTCCACCCATCGGCCGCTTCAATATATCTTTATTACGTTGTATAATATCGAGTTTACGCTGTTGTTGTGCCCTATTTATTATTTCATCGATTTCCTCAATTGATGGACCATCATCCGGTTTTGCTTTTGGCATTCCCGTAGCTGCTTCGTTTTCGAATTTGTCATGTAACCAACGTCCGTTTACATTACATCCCGGCTCTGGCTCTTCACGACGCCATACACGATTTCCAAAACTTCCTCTTCCACCACCACGTGTCGCACGTGTACGTGGCGAAGGGGAGCGTCGACGTGGTGGCGGTGATGGCCTGCGGTCTCTACCACGCCGTACTGCAGCACCACGTCGCGGTGGTGTAACACGACGACTACGTCCGGGACGCGAGCGCGAACGTGAGCGGCGATATGGTGAACGTGAACGTGAGCGACGATAGGGTGATCGTGAACGGCGATATGGTGAACGCGACCTTGAAGAGCGTCTGCTACGTGAGCGACGGCGTCTTCCGCGCGTTATAGAAGTCGAACGTGAGCGATAGCGCCGCCGATTCCAACGACCACCAGGTGATCGCGAACGTGTTCGGCTGCGGCTACGGCTACGTCGACGACGTTCAGGCGAACGTGTACGTGAACGACTTGTCTGCGCCAACGGTGTTGCTATGCGCACCAAACCCATTAGATCCACTTTGGTTGCACGTTTTATTTGAAATTTCAATTTATTAGCGTCATTTGATTCTGCGGATGCTTTAGCAGCAGCAGCAGCAGCAGCAGCATTAGCAGTGACAGCTGATGCCGCTAACGAAGTACTCGGATATTTCGAGTAAATGTTCGAAATTGTTGATGATGTTGATGGACCATAGATGTTGGTGGTTGGCTTGATATTGGTATTGGGTAAACGCATTGATGGTGCACGTGGTGGTGGACTATCAGAACGTTTACGTTCAGTCATGCCAGCTTCAATTGATTGTACCAATTCATTTTGACGCTTCTTGATTTGGGCAATTGTTGCTTCATACTTTTGTAAATTTTGTGTGAGCTTATTCTCGATGTTCATGCTGCTAATGGCTCTGCGGAGAGTATGAATGAGAGTGGAGTTATATAAAATTATTTGTTGTTGGTTGAACCATGAAAAACTATGAGGACTTACTTGTAAGCTTCTTGAAAATTAATGCCTTCTAATAATGTTGTAGCATTTTTTTCTTTGCGACCAACTTTACGTGTTTTCTTACTCTTTTTCTTTTTTGATTTCTTTTTTTGTTTCTTGTGTTTGGATGCGTCTTGAAGTAGTTTGCGTACACGTGATCCCGTATCGTCATCGTCCAGCTAGAAAATATGTTTAATTCATTTATTATAATAGTAAGGGAGGCGTAAATTCGGATGAAAGCAAAAATTCTACACCCAGCTGTAGGTTTAAAGAATTAGCCGAAGTTCAAAAGAGATTCGATTTTTTTTGAAGCCAAAAATTGATATTCTTTTTCATTCCTTTCTTGTATCAGGTATTTCAGCTGGGAGCTTATATTTGCTTTTGCTTCAAGCATTAAAAGAATCATAACTCACCTTAAAATCGGTCATATTTTGCTTTGCATTCATTACTGGTGGCTGTGGTACATTATAGGCTGTCATATAAAATGGTTGATTCAATTGTCTTTTGGATTGTTCCTCCTTCTGCAAGCTGGCGACATGTAATGCCATACGTTTGCTGAGTGGTGATAGCGAGCGTTCGTTACCATTTTCTTCGTGATCTGTAATATGTGTGCAACGGTAATGTTTTTAAACATTTATTTATTTTTTTTTTTAAATCATAATTCTGCTTCCAAGTAGGAGAATACTTGCAAAAACAAAAATTTTAAACAAAAGACACTGAAAATTAAAAAAAGGCATATTACTGTAATGCATCCACAAACACTAACGTACCTGAATGATCACTTTCAGAGCTGCTGCCACTCGTTGTAGAGCCTTCATCGCTCGATGATTCCTTTACTGCAATTATTTCTTCTTCTGGTTCAATTATTTCCTGTTTTATTTGCATTGCTATACATACATATACGTGATGATAAAACAAAAATCAAATGCACTTATTAAAAATATACGCAACCATAAAAATTGTTTAAATCAACACTACCTGGTACAATTGGTAGCGGCATAGTTATGCCAGGTATAGGTGGCTGAGTCGCTATAGCAGTGGCAGCAGCAGCAGCAACAGCAGCAACAGCAGTCTCAAAATATGGCATGTTTGTACGCTGTTTTATTGCTGCTAATGATAAGCGCGCTTGCTCATGACTTGGTATAATATTTAAACAATCCTGATAAGCTTTAGCTGCTTCTTTCATACGACTCTCATCTTCATAACGACGTCCGAGTGCCACCAATGTTTCGCCCATATATTTACGTGCATTAGCATGATACGCGTTGAGTTTAAGCGCTGTTTCAAAATCATCCACCGCCTTGAGAAATGAACCTTTGTTGGCGTAGAGTGCGCCGCGTGCCACTAAACCTTCAACATTACGTGGATCAATGGTGAGCGCTTTGTTCAGGCATTGAAATGCCTCAACGTGTGCGCCATTCTTGAAATGTTCAATACCCTCAGCAACAGATCTAAGTGAAATTGATTTGAATTTTTTAGTTTATAAGTTGAATTAGAATTTGTATGTACGTCTAAAATAAAAAGAGAATATTTAATTAATTTTGTTTAACAATAGTAGACTCACCGAAATGCCCATTTGCTTGCTTGTGAGCGTCGTAACTCTTTAGCATATTCATCACGTGGAAAATTACTTTTTAATGAACTCATAAAACTATATGTTTCGTTTACATCTAAGCCAACGATTTCATATAGTATGTCATAATTTGGATTTAAAAATTCCTTGGATTTAAACATATATTCCTCAAATTTGTCCGACTTATGTTCTTCGATTGAGCTTTACAATGTATACGATTGGAAAAAAATGTTTCAAAAAGCACTAACAATGTTGCATGAAAACGTAAAGCGATGGCATAATTGTGTATAATAGTTTGGTGGAATTTTCTTTTTGTAATGAAACACCAAAGATATTCTTTAATTAGATGAGAACGCTATTAGCGTATACAATTTAAACTCAAGAGCTACTACAGAAAAACTACAGTTCGCATTACAATCCAATTAAGTAAAAAATAACTTTAAATTGGAAAAAGAATTAAAAATTGAGCGCTTAATACGATTTCTGTGTACAGCTCTTCATGCTTTCCTAGTAAGATTGTAGTATAACGTTAATATAGCAATCTTTGTTTGAATAACATAATCTGTTTCGTTCTCAACACGATATGTTTCCTCACACAATAACCATCTCCATGCCTTACTAATTTTTTTTTTTTAATTTCATTATACTTCTACATACCGATAATATTTTGGCAAATTTGCATGTGTTATAACTCCCAAAAGCTCTTTATTTTTTTCATTTTCACTTTCCAAACTAACGTACAGACGCTCTGCATCTATAGATATTTCGAGTACCTCACAACGCACCAGTTCGTTTTTGGTTAAAACGCGCGGTTTGCCATTACTGTCCAAACCACTTTTGGTCAAGTAAGCCTAGGAGTGGAAAAAATAAGAAAATTTAATCCATTTGTATAACTTATTAGGGTATTCAATTTGTAAAGACATGTTCTGAATCTTACTTGCCTAATGGTTTTATAAAATTTAATGCAAAAGGTTTGTGTGAGAGAAAAAGTGTAGATTTGGTTGGTATTATTCAATAGGCTAAAATGTTTAACTATAACACTCAGATTAGTCTAGGCTCCAGGGAAGTAAATTTTCAATACTTTTTAAATATAATCTTTCGTAGAATTTCATACTAAGCTTACAAAAAGTGCCCTAAAACCAAATCTTCCACTTTTTTTTAGGAAGCTATGCTTCGAATTTCCCAGTATAGTGTACCATGTGGTAATAGGTAAAACGGAATTTGTACTCTGAACGTAGGTCCTTTGTCGTATCAGTCGGCTAGTATTGTATTAAAATGAATTGGAAATGGAGTTTTATGATTCCTTACAAGGTTGTGAGCTGTTTCATAATTTGGATAGTCTGCGCTTAGGAGTCAAACTCCACGAACAATACCTAGCAAGCTAACTATGAAGAACATGTCTCATATGTACCCATTTTTTGGTACTCACTTTAATTGGCATATCCGCCAAATAGCGAGCCATTGGCTCTTCCGTACATAGAGGTTTGACAACATTAAGACTTATCTTTGTAACTTGGCAATAAATGATGTCGCCGGGTTTTATTGCTTCCAATACACAGCGACAAGTTTTCTGCTTGAATTTATTTTTATTAACGAAGAGTTCGTACGGTGGCAACGCTGCTATATATGGTACACCTGCAAATTACAACATATAAAAGTACAAATTTATAAAAAGCATAAGCTTGCAGAAAGACAGAATTTTATACAAACTGATAAGGGCCTAATGCACTAGTATTTAGCCATAATATGCCAATCGCTTCTCTGGCAGTTACAGCTAATACGAAATTTGTTTACATTGGACTTTTCGCTTAAAATTAGGCGAAGTAAGGCACGCAAATGAAAATCATTAAAGCTAAGCATTTTTATGATATTCTATTCTTGTACATAAATACTTACTTTCAACTATTTTGTCGACTTGCACTTTATTTGTCTTCAATTCGCCATCATATAAATCAGTTGCTTTACGTGCAAAAAATTGATGCAATTTGAGACGTTTAGCGCGATCTTGAAATGTGAAAAAACGTTGACGTTCCTGATAAATGGAGTAGTCGAGCTCGCCGGACACACCACAATTTGATAGACTTCCCTTACCGCGTTCATCTTCCCATATTTTTTGCATGGGTTGTCCATGAAAGCTTAGGGCGCGTGTTATATAGCTTGAATTCATTTTTTTTTTTTATTATTTTTTTATCATTCAATGAGATGCACTTGCAATCAAATTCATTTAATTGTTAAGCAAATAGCGAAAAAAAAAATTAATGCAGACACGCTCGAATCTTGACGAAAAGTTCTTTTTGCGTGAACGCACGCGTTAAATTATCCAATTATTTTTTTATGCAACACATACACTTGTTTTATATACAAATTATTTTTCAATCAATTTAACGCCATCTGCAATAAAAATTTTTTAAATAATTAATAGCTCAACTAAATTATAATTTAATTATTTAAAAATAGCTGCGTCGGTCTTCTGCTATCACGTTATATATGTATGAACGCTTCAATTCCTGCTAGCTGTAAATTTCCTGTATAGATACATTTTTTGCTGCGACGAGCCGCAACCTCCACCACACGTTTGCCGATAATCACATTTTTTCCCTTGCTCGTAATCGTTTTATTTTCTTACTTTTCCTTAAAAATTTATTATCAAAATAACGTTGAACTCATTTTCTACTCACTGCAAGTGCAATTTTCTTAAATTTCCGTCACTTTATAAGTTTTATCACTAATTTAATCGCCAGCCAAAATTTTTTTGCCGAAGAAAAGAAAAATGTCAGCCGTTTTGTTCTTGTTGTACATATTCGTTCACAATGGTGTTTTGGTTGTGAATAAAATGCTATTGCCGGTATTCACGGTGTTCGTGCGAACTAGGCTGAATGAAACAAGTGTGTGTAGCGAGAATTTGTTTGTTCGCGAACTTGTATAGATTTTGTACCTAGTTGGAAGATTTTGATTTTTTTAAAATAATTTTTTTATAATTCTTTGCAAAAATTTTTTAAGAAAAAAAGATTTATGAAACGATATATAGTATTATGGATATCAAATAAAAAATAGTTTGCGTCGTATGCTAACTAAAACAGTTTTAGGTAGACTTATCACCTAGGGTTGCCGCCTAATCCTATTATATTTTTATTTTCGCTGATATCTCGAAAATGACTTGCCTTATTTCTATGAAATTTTGTACCTATAAGTTTATCTGCTATAATCTTATACTATTTTTAATAATATGTATCTATCACTTAACCTCACTTTTCTTCTTCTTCCTCTTTGCAAATTTTTTTTAAGAAAAAAAAGATTTATGAAACGATATATAGTATTATGGATATCAAATAAAAAATAGTTTGCGTCGTATGCTAACTAAAACAGTTTTAGGTAGACTTATCACCTAGGGTTGCCGCCTAATCCTATTATATTTTTATTTTCGCTGATATCTCGAAAATGACTTGCCTTATTTCTATGAAATTTTGTACCTATAAGTTTATCTGCTATAATCTTATACTATTTTTAATAATATGTATCTATCACTTAACCTCACTTTTCTTCTTCTTCCTCTTTGCAAAATTTTTTTAAGAAAAAAAAGATTTATGAAACGATATATAGTATTATGGATATCAAATAAAAAATAGTTTGCGTCGTATGCTAACTAAAACAGTTTTAGGTAGACTTATCACCTAGGGTTGCTGCCTAATCCTATAATATTTTTATTTTCGCTGATATCTCGAAAATGACTTGCCTTATTTCTATGAAATTTTGTACCTATAAGTTTATCTGCTATAGTCTTATACTATTTTTAATAATATGTATCTATCAATTAACCCCACTTTTCTTCTTCTTCCTCTTTGCAAAATTTTTTTAAGAAAAAAAAGATTTATGAAACGATATATAGTATTATGGATATCAAATAAAAAATATTTTGCGTCGTATGCTAACTAAAACAGTTTTAGGTAGATTTATCACATAGGGTTGCCGCCTAATCCTATAATATTTTTATTTTCGCTGATATCTCGAAAATGACTTGCCTTATTTCTATGAAATTTTGTACCTATAAGTTTATCTGCTATAATCTTATACTATTTTTAATAATGTGTATCTATCACTTAACCTCACTTTTCTTCTTCTTCCTCTTTCCATATACCTAGCAATCAAAGTGCAAATTACCGGCAAAGGAAAATGTAAATGGATGGAAATATTGCGTAAAAACTCCAATAATGAATCAGCGCGTAGCCTCTTCTATTCCAGCAAAGAAATTTATGCGCACAACGAACACACACTGCCCGTCTTCGAGCCGCGCGGCATTGAGCTAGGCCCCGGCGAACATACATTCGATTTTTCGGTACCACTCGAATGGAATTTACCATCCAGTTTCAAAGGTAGCTACGGCTCCATCAAATATAAGCTACGTATACTAATACAACGCCCGTGGACATTCGATGAACGTCACGTAATACCGTTAACAATTGTCAAACATATGCCACTGTCACCATGCTATCGTACAAATCCCACCTCACTAGAGAAACAAATCACCAAAACGATTAGTCTATTCGGTACACGTCCCATAACAATGCTGGCATTGTTGCCCGAAGATGCAGCGGTACGTGGTGAACCGTTACGCATTTGTGTCACTGTAACCAATAATAGTACAACAAATGTGGAAAAGTTACGTTTTAGCGCTCTACAATATATTTGGTATTATAGTCATGTACCGTTGCGAATACAAAAAATGGAATGCATTACAATAGCGAATAAAGAGACTGGTGCGGTGCACAAAAAGAGTGAACGTTCCTTTGCGCATGAGCTGATGATACCGGCGACAGCGCAACCAAGCGACGATGAGCTGAGTGGCGTCATAAATATATCGTATGAGTTGCGCGTGGAAGCGGTGCTGCGCGGTTTCTTCAAGAATTTGGTGCTAAATTTGCCCTTCAAGTTGTATTCGCATGGCACAGTTGGTGGCAGTGTGTTGAATAATCTATCGGGTGGTCCACCACGCCCACCACCACGTTATGGTAATCGTAGCAGCAACGTCAGCGTTGGTATGGTTGCAAATATTACCGGCAGTAGCGATGTCGGCAATCCATTCGAGCGTCATAGTACACCGGTAGCCATTGCTACCTATCCGACGATAGACGCTTCAATAGGCTCGCCATCTCACTCGTCACAATACAGCGAGTCGAGTTCGATACGTTCAATTACATCCGACTCGTCAGCAGCTACGCTCAGTCCCGCTGTGGGTGGTAATACAGATCTCTCGCATGCATCGGGTACATCGTCACAATTTAATAGTCCTTCGGCGCGCGCTAGTTTGCGCAGTTCAACGAATATACCATATGTTATGTATCAGCCACAGGCAAGCAATCCTCTAATGATAAATTCATATCCGCCAGCGCAGGTACCGCTCTCAGAATCACCGGGTTATTCGTTGATGCAGTTGCCCGCTAGTGTATCGCCGCAACCGCCAGCGTCAGATGATGTGGCGCTGTCGATAGTTTCGTCTATACTGTCACGCCACGACTCTGCAATGTCTTCCTCCACGTCGTCCGCAGCGCGCACATCGTTTTTGCGTGGCTCACAAGCGCCGGGAGCGCATGAACTGCGTAAGTTGGGGGGAGAGAGGGGAGATTTTTAGAGCTCTTAAAATTATTCGAATATTCGAAGCTTCCATTGTCGTTTTTTTTCTACTGAAGATCAAATATTGCTATTCGAATATTCGAGGATTTACTGTAATTCGAATATTCGATAAATTGTGAATATTCGATATTCGATGGAGTACGATTGCTCGAATACTTGTTATATTTTAAATTTCCTTAATATTCGATTACCGTATTCGAATATTCGCCGACACGCTATTATTCGAATATGGGTATTCGAATTTTACTACCCGAATACCGTCTTTTTCGAATATTCGAATATAAAGAGTTTTAGATATTTCGAATATTCGACGAAACTCTTTTATTAAAATACATAATGGTATTCGAATTTTATTATTGCACTGCCTTTTTCGAATATGTAGCTCGAATATTCGAATATCAAGAGCTCTATAGATTTCATACAATTTTTTTCCCAAAAAATATTTGAAATAACTTTTTATCTTTATTTACAGCACCTTCTTATGAAGAACTCTTTGGAGCGGCGACAGCACCACCGTGCCCAAATGATATAGCGACTACTACTCCTAAGCAATAGAAAGGGACAGCTATACTTTCGCCAGCAGCAAACTACATATCGACGGCTGATCTCCAATTCTTGTAATTGAAAATTTTTTTTAGATTTTTTTTTTCAAAAGACGCCATTTTTTTAATGTGAACCCAATTTAAAAAATTTAAAATATTGAATTTTCATTACGATAGCTCGTTTTTTTGCGACTCATCTCAAGAGACGGTGTTTTTTAACCAAATTTGAAAATCGAGAGTTATTGAAAACCGATGACTGAAAGATCGCCCCATTTAACAAAAAAAAATTTGGTATTTTTTTTTCAAAAACGCCCAATTTAAAAAATTTCAAAAACGTTCTTTTTTAAAATGTTTTTCAAAAAGCCCTACTTCAAAATTTTGCTAAGCAAAAAAAAAATGTTTGAATTTTTTTCAAAAACGCCCAATTTAAAAAATTGAAAATATTGAATTTTCATTACGATAGCTCGTTTTTTTGCGACTCATCTCAAGAGAGGGTGTTTTTTAACCAAATTTGAAAATCGAGAGTTATTGAAAAACGATGGCTGAAAAATCGGCCCATTTCAAAAAAAAGTTTGATATTTTTTTTCAAAAACGCCTAATTTAAAAAAATTTTCAAAAACGCTCTTTTTTAAAATATTTTTAAGCACTCCGTTCTTGTCTCATATTTTTTTTTCCAAAAACACCTTTTTTTAAAATTTGAGTCAAAAATGTTCTATCTCAGCTCAAAATGTATTGAAATTTCATTGAGATGGGGCATTTTCGAAAGTCCTGATATAAGAGTTTTTAACCACCCAAATAAAAATTTTTTTTGCAAAACGTCCTATTTCAAATTTTACAAAAAAACGCCCTTTTCTAAAATATTTTTCAAAAACGCCCTACTACAAAATTTTGCAGTAGAGCGTTCCTATCTCAAACATTTTTTTCAACAATGTCTTACTTGAAAATTTTTTCAAAAATTTTCTATCTCAGCTGAAAATGTATTCAATTTTCTTTGAGGTAGGTCGTTTTCGAAACTCATTAATTTTTTCAAAATGAATCAGAATTATTTTCAAAAATGCTCTATTTGAAAATATTTTTCAAAAACGCAAGGTTTGTTTTTTCAATACCGTTCTATTTCAGAATTAAATTCAAAAACTCCATATCTCAGCTGAATACGTATTCAACTTTCGGTGAAAAAAATTTCAAAATATTTTTTTTTGATTAAAATTTTGAAAAAAACGGTGGTATTGAAAAAAAAACGGAAATAGATAAGGGGTTCTTCACGGAAATTAGGATTGCGACGTTTTTGAAAAAAAAAAGAAATCGCGAAAGTGTTTTTGAAAAATATTTTGAATAAAGGTGATCTTTTCCTCAGCCGTCGAAATAATGTTGAAATGGTTCATTAAAAAAAAAAAAAAAAAAAATCCGAGAGTTTTTAAAAACATTATGAAATTAACAGTCATCGATATATACACACATATACATTAAAACAATTATCAACCACACTTGATGACGTCACAAGTTACTAAACCCACCCAGCAAGCAAAAACACATGGACTTAGGAAAAAACGCCAGTTTATATTATGGGCCGTAACTAAAAGCACTGAAAGCAACTACTACTTACATAGAATAAAAAGTACGATTACTCATGTATTTCGATTCGAATAAAGTTTTCGAATTTTATTGCAAATTTGCAAAAAAAAATTATTTACATAAAAAAAATATACAATTTTTGTACGATTAAATAATTGTCGCTAGTACTTAAGATTAGTTTGTTTAAGGCTTTTGCTATATAATACTAAACAAGTAATGCTTTACGCACAAAGTAATGCACGAAAATATTTTTTTTGAATTTTTGAAAAAAAAATTTCAAAATTTTGTTTGAATTTTTTTTTCATTTATTTTCAAGCTTAATAAGTTAAGAAATTTATTAGTCTGAAGGTTGACTACTCGAATTGATAAAAATATAAAACGAAACAAAAACAAAAAATGCTCGCCTACAAAATTTTTGAAAAAAAAATTTAATTATTAAAAACACTTGAAAAAATAACTAAAGAAAGAAAATATATTCAAAATTTGTTTTTCAAACCAATAACACTGTACAGCAGCCGGCCAAATCAACTTTTTTGAGGAGATTAAGACATAAGTAAAAGAATGGCTTTCACCGATTTTTCGAAGTTAACTTCGAAATTCGAAAATTGCAAAAGGCCAAATATGGGCAAAATATGGGCGTGGCCTGCTTGTCTCTCTTGTTTGATTGGTGTCATTTTTTCTATTTAAAAATATATGTAAGAAGTCTGCTATACGGACCAAAATGAGATCTTCGAAAAAATTAAAAGCTGCATTTTTTTAATTATTCAACATTTCTTCGTACATACTCTTTCAAATAAAAAATGTATACCAATCAAGTAAGAGATGGCAGAAGACCACGCCCACATTTTACTTTTTTCAATTTTTGTAAACTACATAAATCTTCGAAGGGTCCAATTTCGAACTTCGAAAGCCCATAACTAAGTTTTGGAGGCTGATTTCGAAAAACGGGGAAATTACTTTTTTTTAATTATGTTTTATCATCTTCAATACACAGAAGAGGTCGATTGTAGAGTGTAATTAAAAAAAAAAAATTATTTGAGAAAAAAAAAAATGATTTGAGAAAAAAAAAAATGATTTGAGAAAAAAAAAAATGATATGAGAAAAAAAAAATGATTTGAGAAAAAAAAAAATGATTTGAGAAAAAAAAAATGATTTGAGAAAAAAAAATGATTTGAGAAAAAAAAAATTATTTTTCTAAACTCAAAAAATAAATAAATTTGTTAAATAAAATATTCTATTTACCAGCAAATTACACGTTGTTTAGCTAAATTTAAAATAATCAATTTCACTTAATATTCAAAAGGTTTACACACGAAAATAGAAAATTCGAAATTAAAAAAAAAAAAGAATCGCGTGAATTTGTTGTCACGTTCAAAATCGTATTAAACAATTAAATATATACATATGTATATGAAAATGTAAGCAATACAGCAAATTAGCAAATAGTAATAATAATTTATTAATAATTGAATAAAATAAATTATTAACGAAAATAAATGTCTATCTAAGATATATGTATGCTCGTTAAGCGCTAGTGTGCACGCATAAAATAACGTAACTGAAATTCCTAAGCAAATGCAAAGAACAAAATATTTATAAAATTAACATTAAAATTAAAAACAAATACGCATTTTTTTATATATAATCGAAATATTTTTAATTTTTTATTCAAATGCTTATGCTAACCTTCAAAGCGCTGCTATAAAATATATATATATTTTTTTTTCCAAAGCGACGATTAAGTGAAAAACCACCCTTTTTCAAAATGTTATGAAATACGTCCTACTTACATTTGTTTTTTTAAAAACGCACTTTCATTATTCACGGGTTCGATAACTTTGATATTCAAATGTCACTGTTTCGGTCATTTTGATATTCAAAAGTCACTATTTCGTTCAGTTTGATATTTAAATGTCACTGTTTCGATCAATTTGTAGTTCAATTGTCACTCTTTCGGTCACTTTAATATTTAAATGTCACGGTTCCTGTCACTTTCATATTCAAATGTCACTGTTTCGGTCACTTTCATTTCTAAATGTCACTTTTTCGGCCACTTTCATATTTACCTGTCACTGTTTCGGTTACTTTGAGATTCAAAAGTCACTTTTTCGGCCACTTTCATTTTTAAATGTCACTTTTTTGGTCACTTTCACATTCAAATGTCACTCTTTCGGTCACTTTCATTTTTAAATGTCACTTTTTCGGTCACTTTCATTTTTAAATGTCACTTTTTCGGTCACTTCCATATCCAAATGTCACTGTTTCGGTCACCTTTATTTTTAAATGTCACTTTTTCGGTCACTTTCATTTTTAAATGTCACTTTTTCGGTCACTTTCATTTTTGGATGTCACTTTTTCGGTCACTTCCATTTTTAAATGTCACTTTTTCGGTCACTTCCATATCCAAATGTCACTGTTTCGGTCACTTTCATTTTTAAATGTCACTTTTTCGGTCACTTTCATTTTTAAATGTCACTTTTTCGGTCACTTCCATAACCAAATATCACTGTTTCGGTCACTTTCACTTTCAAATGCCACTGTTTCGGTCACTTTCCCATTCAAATGTCACTGTTTCGGTCACTTTCCCATTCAAATGTCATTGTTTCGGTCACTTTCCCATTCACATGTCACTGTTTCGGTCACTTTCCCATTCAAATGTCACTGTTTCGGTCACTTTCCCATTCAAATGTCACTGTTTCGGTCACTTTGATTCAAAAGCGGACTATCACAACTGAAAATGACGTTTTTGAAACTCATTCTGAGATAGGGCGTTCTTGAACCAAATCCAGAGGTGGAGCATTCTTGTTGAACAAATTTAAGTTATGGCCTCTTGGAAAAATATTTTGAAGCAAAGTGATTTTCCACTCAGTCGTCGAAATACACCACATCGCATTGTTGAAAACCCACTCATATTGATAGTTTTTTTTTAACAATTTATGTATGTTATTTCGATGATTAGTAAAATCATCGCCAACACGTATGATAAAATCAACTTTTTTCTGGTTATTGGATCAAACCTAGTTTTTTAAAGAGAGTAAGGCATAGTTAAAAAAAGACCATTTCCCCGTTTTCGAAGTTAGCGGTTGAGTACCAGTTACTTTTTTAGTACCAGTTACTTTTTTAGTACTAGTTACTTTTTTAGTACCAGTAACTATTTTAGTACCAGTAACTTTTTTAGTAACAGTTACTTTTTAGTAGCAGTTACTTTTTTTTAGTACCATTTACTTTTTTAGTACCAGTTACTTTTTAGTACTAGTTACTTTTTTAGTACAAGTAACTTTTTTAGTACCAGTTACTATTTTAGTACCAGTTACTTTTTTAGTACCAGTTACTTTTTTAGTACCAGTTACTTTTTAGTACCAGTTACTTTTTTAGTACCAGTTACTTTTTTAGTACCAGTTACTTTTTTAGTACCAGTAACTATTTTAGTACCAGTTACTTTTTAGTACCAGCTACTTTTTAGTACCAGTTACTTTTTTAGTACAAGTTACTTTTTAGTACCAGCTACTTTTTAGTACCAGTTACTTTTTTAGTACAAGTTACTTTTTAGTACCAGCTACTTTTTAGTACCAGTTACTTTTTTAGTACAAGTTACTTTTTAGTACCAGCTACTTTTTAGTACCAGTTACTTTTTTAGTACAAGTTACTTTTTAGTACCAGCTACTTTTTAGTACCAGTTACTTTTTTAGTACAAGTTACTTTTTAGTACCAGCTACTTTTTAGTACCAGTTACTTTTTTAGTACAAGTTACTTTTTAGTACCAGCTACTTTTTAGTACCAGTTACTTTTTTAGTACAAGTTACTTTTTAGTACCAGCTACTTTTTAGTACCAGTTACTTTTTTAGTACAAGTTATTTTTAGTACTGAAGGCTAACTTCGAAAAATGGTTAAATTAGTTTAATACTTACGTATGTCTCAAACTTAAAAAATAAGTTGGTTTGGTCTGAAACCCAGCCGGCAAAATTCGAACTTCGAAAGGTCCCATTTCGAACCTCGAAAGTCCGTCACTAAGTTTTGGAACCTAACTTCGAAAAACGGGGAACACCATTTTTTCTTAATCCGTTCAAAAAAGTCGGTTTTCTCCAATACACAGCTGGCTGCTGTCCAGTGATATGAGTGCATTTATAACTATGCGATGGGGTGTATTAGATAGTAGTAGATAAAAATATGTCGAAATTAAAATTATTTTTTATATTTATTTTAAAAAGAGAAATATTTGATAATAAAATAATAATCAATGCAGTTGACTTCCAAAAATTTGATAAGTTTTTATTATTTTTATTCAATTATCCTGATGACACTATCCCGCCTAGAGGTGAACGGTAAAGTTATTACATCGTTCCTTAAGTGAGAAATGGAAAAAAGGCACTCGCTTTGATTTTCGAACGAAAACATACGCTGAAGACGGCGGCTCACCGAAATCGTTCCAATTTACATATAGAAAACAGACACATGAAATAATTGCTAGGGGGAGGAACCTACATCTACACTGGCTCCCAGGTCATATGGGAACATATAGAAGCGACAGGGCTTATATGTTGACCAAGACGGTAGCACTTGATAGAAGTTCCAATCAGACCGGGAGAGCTAAAACTGGCGTTGCAGAAATGCAGGAAGTGCGGACTGCAGGGGGAGACAATTGGGCACGTTTTGTGATACTGCCCTGCGCTCGCTAGGTTAAGACAGTTATCAGTTCCATTGTTATCTGATCTCGAAGCAGTAAGTAGGTTGTGTTCAAAGAAGCTTCTAGTTTTTCTCAAGAGAACAGAGTTTTTTGTCAACGTGGACCCTGGTTCTTGGTAGGATTTATATCCAGGTCGTAGAAGGAACTGGTAATGCTGCGGACTTCTTCAGTTTATGTGAGGTCTTCACAGACCGGGCAGCACAACCTTCCTAAGTGAGAACGCCATAACTAAGCACTTTTCATATATAAAGGACCTTCATCAAGTCAACTAAATGGTTCGAGGAGGAATAACGGTGTCGGTTTAGGAATGTCAGTCCCGGGATTCTGCTATGGGGAGAATCCCAACAACTTAGGGATTTTCCACATGGCCGAGTACCGGGACTGACTTCCCTAGTGTTGATGGTATCACAACGAGGCTTTCCGCTTCTTCTAAGAAAAATGAGTTTTAGCTATTCCTTTTGGTATTGGAGCCCGCTCGCACTGGATGGAATTGGGTCGCTTCCACGGCGTCAGAAGTTGTATAGCACCGAATATTGTATTAATCTTTTCAGAACGAGAATTAATCCCGACTGGAGCCTCTCAGTTTAAATAGTAGGGGCCAGCTCGAATTGGAGCCCGTGGAAACCCTTCACTTAAAACACACACCACGAACTTCAGCGAAAGCGTGACCGACAATTCAGCAATTGTTACGCGCAATATTATGTCACACCTTTCCTCATCCCAGCAATAAATCAACCACGTTTCCGTTTAATGATACACTACAAAAAAGCACCAGGCGTATAATTACAATTTCCATATCCCATTGCGGAAGTTGAAGTCTAGAAAAATAGTTGACCAGCGTTACAATTTAATTTATTTTAGTGGCGTCACGCAAGCTTATGACTTATTTTAGGTGTTTGGGAATTCAATTGAAAAACGAACAGGATACGTAGAGTTTTGTTTGAACCACCTCACGAACACAGCGGACGTTATAAGGAATGCAATGAAGACAACAAGATTGCGTAGTCCGCTGCGGATTGAAGCACACGGTTGGTGGGATAATACTCAGTGAGCAAGTAGGGGTCGGTCGGTGCGGTCTGGGATGGGAGTCCCTTGCTCTTTTGATGCTCATACCACCATTTCTTCTATTGAAATATACTCTTGAGCTCGGGCTGATATAATGCGATGTCTTCACTGATATAAAACTGTTTTTCTACAAGGCTCAGGGATCTGTGTTGCAGACAGGGGTGAGTACTTTAATTCTTTTTAACTACTATTCTTTGGGTTACCAACTTCAGGCATGCATAACTGGAAATAACCTTTAATGATCCATATTAAATATCAACTTAAAAGGGGCTGAAAATGTGCCAGCTCCTATCCGAAACGTCTGGTAGTAGTTTAAGTGGGCATCGAAAGAGCTGACGTAGTGTCACAGTCGTGGGGTAGGAGAGAGAGCCCCCTTCTCTGGAAAGGTTAGATGAAGAACGACTGTATGTCCTTTGAAGCTAATGCTGGCAAGAAAGTTATGGATTGGCTCATTTCCTTCGATTCTTTTCAAAATGTCGGAACGAATGAGTGATCTAAGATGTACTGGAACGGCTCGCCAATTGGTTGACTAGTTAATAGGGGGTCAAGACAAAGAATTTGTGATGGGCGTTTTCCCGATATAAACTGAGTGTTGACAAATATCTTGGACAATCGAGGACATGTGGACCAGACAAATATATGGATTCGATATCTTCCCCCTTCATTTCAGGAATCTGAAGTGCAGGGTGGTGACCTATGCAGACGACTTTACATTACTTGTCAGAGAAAAGTTTGTAGAATCTATGGAAATGGCTGGTGGTCTGGGTTCTGTAAGCTGGCTCCGTAATATTCTGTCATGCCGTCGTGATATTCTGTGTTTTCGAGGAATATCTGCGAGGTCAGGTTCCAATGAACTCTTTTATCCGTTTCTACTAACGCGGGTTGGCTCAAGCGGACACATACGAACCGTTCATGGCTTCCAGTAGGAACTTTGGAATTGAGTTAGTAACTGGTAATCTGGATAGATGGACTTCTGAGTTAGCGAAGGAAGCGGCTGACATCTCTACTTGCCAGATATCAATGGTCTTCTGGCAGTTTATCAACGACAAGCTTTCAGCTGAACTCTACTAAAGCTCACCTCTTTTTGTGACGAAAGTCTTGGCAAGATACTGTCCGATGGGAGTAAATCCGGAGGAAATTTTTACAAGGCTGGCACTTATTTGAAAAATATTTCAAGGTAAGGTTACCATCTGGTGTTGCCACATAATCCTTTTATAGGTAAGTGTATTTTTTTGCACTTCGTCCTTAGCTCGAAAACAACTAGAATAATTTCGATACAATTTTTAAGCCGATAAGATATTACATTTCAAGCTCTCTGCGGAAAAATTTGGGGTTGCCACCTAACTCCATTTTCTTTAAATAAGGCGGCAATATGGTTATCAAATGAAAGGTATTTAAAGTGAAGGTTGCCACCTAGTCATATTAAATTTATTGTATTTTGTGTATCTGGATCAAATGCTACAAAAGAGTTACTCTACTCAAGTGTTGCCACTTAAAATATTTTCCCTGAGTTGCCAGATATCTAAATCTTATTTAAAAATGAGTGGGATATAAAAATATTGCAAAAAAACGATAGGCATTCAACAGCACATCAGAAATTAAGCATTTATAGGGTGGCCATTTTGTTAAACTCTTGATATATTTTTAGAGAGTTGCCAGATTCCTCAATCTTACTATAAAATGAGTGAGATATGAAGATATTGCTAGAAAAATATAGGCATTTAACATGACATCTGAAATAAAATATTTATAAGGTTGCTCCCCCAACCCCTTAGACTCTTAAGATGTTCATAAAGAGTTGCCAGATGTCTAAGTTTTGTTAAAAAATAAAATGAGATATGAAAATATGGCTACCAAACGACAGGTATTTTACATCACATCTAAATTAAAGGTCTTATAGGATTGCCATCTAATACTTTATACCCGTAAGATGTTTTTACAGAGTTGCCAGATATCTAAATTTTGTTGAAAACTGAAGAAGATTGGAAAATATTGCTTACAAACAATAGGTATTTTACATCACATCTGAAATAAAAGATTTATAGAACTGTCATCTAACCCGTTAAATCATTAAGATGTTTTTCCAGAGTTGCCAGATGTCTGAATTTTGTTAAATATAGAATGAGATATGAAAATATTGCTAAAAAATGATGGATATTTTATATAACAACTCAAAAAAAAATTATATGGTTACCGCGTAACCCCTTACCATCTCAAAATGTTTTTTACAGAGTTGCCAGATGTCTAAAATTTGTTGAAACTTAAATTTGATATGAAAATAAGGATACCAAACGATAGGAGTTTTACAACGTATTTGAACAAAAATATTTTGTAGATTAAGTTACCAGCTTGGGTTGCCACTTTACCCCGCTTAACCCTTTATTGAACTCTAAAATAAAATTTTATTCCGTTTTTCGCAAAAAAATTTAAATTTTTCTTCATAGCCTAATCAGTAATACCGTTGACAAAGTCAAACGAGAGTTTGTACACTTTACTGGCATATCCTTGCGATGTCCTCTTCTTATTAAATGTATGTATGCATGTAGCAAACTCATTGACTTTTTGACACTATGTACTGTAATTTCAGTTATAATAAATTACAATGCAGTAATAATGCTTAAGCCTTTGTTGTTATTATTACGGGTATTATTGCGTATGACTATGAATGTATTATTTTATTGTTGTTGTTACATTTAAGACATTTGAGTTGCCGGCAAAAACGCTAGGAAGTCGAGACTTTGCGAAACAAAAGCAAACTTAAGAAAGTATCCCTTCGCGCACACACACACGCACACACACACGGGCGAGAAGTTAAGTGGTCTCATATGAGCAGAGGTAGTACTTTGTATGAAATACCGTTATGTCTACACGATTGTGTGCTAACGAACAATAATCACCTTAGTTTTTTTTTTATTGTAACTAAATTCAACAAACACCGAAACAGAACGGAAGCAATACAACTTTCAACGCCTTTTGACATGTAAACCCGCCCGCTGGAATGTGTGCGTGCGTGTGTGTGTGTGTGTAGCTCGAGACCGTTTAGCGATGTCGCATTAATTATAATTCATTTTAAGTTACAAAAGGTTTTTCATAACCAATGGGTCTTCTTGTATGGGTGTGTGTATGTGTAGGGGACGCAAGTGGGCTGCCAAAGGTGCCAAGTGTTAAACTACAAAATTTTTGCCAAGAAAAGGAATAGCACTCGACTTGTATTGTCCCATAAGTATTAGTCGCATTGCATAGTAATTCATAGACAGGTAAGTAAAATGCTTAAGTGTTGTACATATTTATTTTTGGATAACATGAAGTGTTTGGTGTTTAAATATTTGTTCCGCACTTGAGTTTTGGTTCCTTTGGGCGCATTGACTCTTGAGCAAGGTGAGTAATGGCGGCGGTGACTAACAACAGTGTAGTTGACTCGGAGGTCTAAAGTGGTAGACAAATTTAAGTTGAGGAACTATATCTTATAACTTATACTTATACACATTAGATCGTGAAATCGGGCGTGGTGTAAGAAGGTCTCATAATAATACCAATTAAAGTATTTTAAACTAGGGTTGACACCTAGCGTTGTCACCTAACCGCATTATGTTTGTATTCTCAATTCGTTGGCGAATTATTCTAATTTCGTTCGCGAATAATTCTCAACTCGTTCGCGAACCATTCTCAAATTCGTTTGCGAATTATTCTCAGTTCTTTCGCGAATCTTTCTTCAACTCGTTCGCGAACCATTCTCAAATTCGTTCGCGAATTATTCTAAATTCTTTCGCGAATCATTCCCAATTCGTTCGCGAATCTTTCTCGATTTCGTTTGCGAATCATTCATTAACTCGCTCGCGAATCTTTCTCAAATTCGTTCGCGAATCTTTCTCGAATTCGTTCGCGAATCTTCTACTATCTCGGGAACTGTTTGACCGATTTCGATAAAATTTGGGATAATATAGTTGGTTCGACGACTTTTCACTTGGGTGTTACCACTTGGAGCGGCTTACAGAGTTGTCATCTAAATTTTTTTTAAGTATTGTGCAAGATATGACAATGTGGGTATCAAATGAAAGGTATTTTATCAACTAAAATATTTTCAAGTAGGGTTGCCGTCCAAGGTTGCATTTTACCTTATTGTGCTGTAAATTTTCGGGTAATTTTTGGATTAATTTGGTGATAATTTTGGGGTTTGCTTTGGAATCATTTCAATTTGTGATCCTTTTGAGATAATTTTGGGTTAGTTATGGGATCATAATTTTGGGGTAATTTTTGAGTCATTTTGGGATAATTTTTGGGAGCATTTTGGTATCATTTGAAAAATAAAATAAATAAAATAAAATAAAATTATATCAAATTAAATTGAATAAAAAAATCAACTAAAAAAAAAAAAATAATAATAAAAATAAAAAAAATTAAGAAGAACAAAAAATTTAAAAAAATAAAAATTAAATAAAAAATAAAAATTTAACAAAAAAGAAAAAAATAAAATGAAAAAAGAATTATAAAATAAAAAAATTAATAAAATAACAAAAATTAAAAAAATAAAAAAAAATTTAAGAAAAAAAATTAAATAGAATAAATAAAAAAAAAAAATTTACAAAAAATAAAAAAATAAAAATAAAATCAAGTAAAATAAAGTGAAAAAAAATAAAAAATAAAAAAATGAACTAAAATAGAAAATAAAAAATAT